>CM038677.1:369267451-369895901 GCA_021605205.1 Aegilops longissima | reverse complement strand
CACGCGACACCACCGCCACCCTGTCTTAGCGTAACGCGAAGTCGAGGCGACGCCGCCGCGTAGCGACGACGGACGCCGAGACGCAGCACGTGACACCACCGCCACCTCGTTTTAGCGCAACGCGAAGTCGAGGCGACGCCGCCGCGTAGCGACGACGGACGCCGAGACGCAGCACGTGACACCACCGCCACCCTGCTCTTAGCGTAACGCGAAGTCGAGGCGACGCCGCCGCGTAGCGACGACGACGCCGAGACGCAGCACGTGACACCACCGCCACCCTGTCTTAGCGTAACGCGAAGTCGAGGCGACGCCGCCGCGGTAGCGACGACGGACGCCGAGACGCAGCACGTGACACCACCGCCACCCTGCTCTTTAGCGTAACGCGAAGTCGAGGCGACGCCGCCGCGTAGCGACGACGGACGCCGCGCAGCACGCACCACCGCCACCAGCGCGTAACGCGAAGTCGAGGCGACGGCCGCCGAGACGCCGAGCACGTGACACCACCGCCACCCTGTCTTAGCGTAACGCGAAGTCGAGGCGACGCCGCCGCGTAGCGACGACGACGCCGAGACGCAGCACGTGACACCACCGCCACCCTGTCTTAGCGTAACGCGAAGTCGAGGCGACGCCGCCGCGTAGCGACGACGGACGCCGAGACGCAGCACGTGACACCACCGCCACCCTGTCTTTTAGCGTAACGCGAAGTCGAGGCGACGCCGCCGCGTAGCGACGACGGACGCCGAGACGAGCACGTGACACCACTGCCACCCTCGCTTTTAGCGTAACGCGAAGTCGAGGCGACGCCGCCGCGTAGCGTAGCGACGACGGACGCCGAGACGCAGCACGTGACACCACCGCCACCTGCTTTAGCGTAACGCGAAGTCGAGGCGACGCCGCCGCGTAGCGACGACGGACGCCGAGACGAGCACGTGACACCACCGCCACCCGTCTTAGCGTAACGCGAAGTCGAGGCGACGCCGCCGCGTAGCGACGACGGACGCCGAGACGCAGCACGTGACACCACACGCCACGTAACGCGAAGTCGAGGCGGACGTTGTCGCGTAGCGACGACGGACGCCGAGACGCACGCACGACACCACCGCCACCTTAGCGTAACGCGAAGTCGAGGCGACGCCGCCGCGTAGCGACGACGGACGCCGAGACGCAGCACGTGACACCACCGCCACCCCGTCTTAGCGTAACGCGAAGTCGAGGCGACGCCGCCGCGTAGCGACGACGGACGCCGAGACGAGCACGTGACACCACCGCCACCCGTTTTAGCGTAACGCGAAGTCGAGGCGACGCCGCCGCGTAGCGACGACGACGCCGAGACGCAGCACGACACCACCGCCACCTCTGTTTTAGCGTAACGCGAAGTCGAGGCGACGCCGCCGCGTAGCGACGACGACGCCGAGACGCAGCACGTGACACCACTGCCACCCTGTCTTAGCGTAACGCGAAGTCGAGGCGACGCCGCCGCGTAGCGACGACGACGCCGAGACGCAGCACGTGACACCACCGCCACCCTCGCTTTAGCGTAACGCGAAGTCGAGGCGACGCCGCCGCGTAGCGACGACGGACGCCGAGACGCAGCACGTGACACCACCGCCACCTCGCCTTAGCGTAACGCGAAGTCGAGGCGACGCCGCCGCGTAGCGACGACGACGCCGAGACGCAGCACGTGACACCACCGCCACCGCTCGAAGTCGGACTTAGCGTAACGCGAAGTCGAGGCGACGCCGCCGCGTAGCGACGACGGACGCCGAGACGAGCACGTGACACCACCGCCACCCTCGCCTTAGCGTAACGCGAAGTCGAGGCGACGCCGCCGCGGTAGCGACGACGACGCCGAGACGCAGCACGTGACACCACCGCCACCCTGTCTTAGCGTAACGCGAAGTCGAGGCGACGCCGCCGCGTAGCGACGACGGACGCCGAGACGCAGCACGTGACACCACCGCCACCCTGCTCTTAGCGTAACGCGAAGTCGAGGCGACGCCGCCGCGTAGCGACGACGACGCCGAGACGAGCACGTGACACCACCGCCACCCTGTTTTAGCGTAACGCGAAGTCGAGGCGACGCCGCCGCGTAGCGACGACGGACGCCGAGACGCAGCACGTGACACCACCGCCACCCTCGCTTTAGCGTAACGCGAAGTCGAGGCGACGCCGCCGCGTAGCGACGACGGACGCCGAGACGCAGCACGTGACACCACCGCCACCTCGTCTTAGCGTAACGCGAAGTCGAGGCGACGCCGCCGCGTAGCGACGACGGACGCCGAGACGCAGCACGTGACACCACACCCACCCTGTCTTAGCGTAACGCGAAGTCGAGGCGACGCCGCCGCGTAGCGACGACGGACGCCGAGACGCAGCACGTGACACCACCGCCACCCTGTCTTAGCGTAACGCGAAGTCGAGGCGACGCCGCCGCGTAGCGACGACGGACGCCGAGACGCAGCACGTGACACCACCGCCACCTCGTTTAGCGTAACGCGAAGTCGAGGCGACGCCGCCGCGTAGCGACGACGACGCCGAGACGACGACGGACGCACGTGACACCACCGCCACCTCGCCTTAGCGTAACGCGAAGTCGAGGCGACGCCGCCGCGTAGCGACGACGGACGCCGAGACGCAGCACGTGACACCACCGCCACCCTGTTTTAGCGTAACGCGAAGTCGAGGCGGACGCCGCCGCGTAGCGACGACGGACGCCGAGACGCAGCACGTGACACCACCGCCACCCTGTCTTAGCGTAACGCGAAGTCGAGGCGACGCCGCCGCGTAGCGACGACGGACGCCGAGACGCAGCACGTGACACCACCGCCACCCTCGTTTAGCGTAACGCGAAGTCGAGGCGACGCCGCCGCGTAGCGACGACGACGCCGAGACGCAGCACGTGACACCACCGCCACCCTGCTTTAGCGTAACGCGAAGTCGAGGCGACGCCGCCGCGTAGCGACGACGGACGCCGAGACGCAGCACGTGACACCACCGCCACCCTGTCTTAGCGTAACGCGAAGTCGAGGCGACGCCGCCGCGTAGCGACGACGGACGCCGAGACGCAGCACGTGACACCACCGCCACCCTCGTCTTAGCGTAACGCGAAGTCGAGGCGACGCCGCCGCGTAGCGACGACGGACGCCGAGACGCAGCACGTGACACCACCGCCACCCCGTCTTAGCGTAACGCGAAGTCGAGGCGACGCCGCCGCGTAGCGACGACGACGCCGAGACGCAGCACGTGACACCACCGCCACCCTGTCTTAGCGTAACGCGAAGTCGAGGCGACGCCGCCGCGTAGCGACGACGGACGCCGAGACGCAGCACGTGACACCACCGCCACCCTGCCTTAGCGTAACGCGAAGTCGAGGCGGACGCCGCCGCGTAGCGACGACGACGCCGAGACGCAGCACGTGACACCACCGCCACCTCGTCTTAGCGTAACGCGAAGTCGAGGCGACGCCGCCGCGTAGCGACGACGGACGCCGAGACGCAGCACGTGACACCACCGCCACCTCGCCTTAGCGTAACGCGAAGTCGAGGCGACGCCGCCGCGTAGCGACGACGGACGCCGAGACGCAGCACGTGACACCACCGCCACCCTCGTCTTAGCGTAACGCGAAGTCGAGGCGACGCCGCCGCGTAGCGACGACGGACGCCGAGACGCAGCACGTGACACCACCGCCACCCTCGCTCTTAGCGTAACGCGAAGTCGAGGCGACGCCGCCGCGCGAGCGACGACGGACGCCGAGACGCAGCACGTGACACCACCGCCACCTCGTCTTAAGCGTAACGCGAAGTCGACGGCCGACGCCGCCGCGTAGCGACGACGACGCCGAGACGAGCACGTGACACCACGTGACGCCACCCCACCGTTTAGCGTAACGCGAAGTCGAGGCGACGCCGCCGCGTAGCGACGACGGACGCCGAGACGCAGCACGTGACACCACCGCCACCCTCGCTCTTAGCGTAACGCGAAGTCGAGGACGACGCCGCCGCGTAGCGACGACGGACGCCGAGACGCAGCACGTGACACCACCGCCACCCTCGCTTTTAGCGTAACGCGAAGTCGAGGCGACGCCGCCGCGTAGCGACGACGGACGCCGAGACGCAGCACGTGACACCACCGCCACCCTGCTTTAGCGTAACGCGAAGTCGAGGCGACGCCGCCGCGTAGCGACGACGGACGCCGAGACGAGCACGTGACACCACCGCCACCCTCGTCTTAGCGTAACGCGAAGTCGAGGCGACGCCGCCGCGTAGCGACGACGGACGCCGAGACGCAGCACGTGACACCACCGCCACCCTGCTTTAGCGTAACGCGAAGTCGAGGCGACGCCGCCGCGTAGCGACGACGGACGCCGAGACGCAGCACGTGACACCACCGCCACCTCGCTTTTAGCGTAACGCGAAGTCGAGGCGACGCCGCCGCGCGTAGCGACGACGGACGCCGAGACGCAGCACGTGACACCACCGCCACCCTGTCTTAGCGTAACGCGAAGTCGAGGCGACGCCGCCGCGTAGCGACGACGGACGCCGAGACGCAGCACGTGACACCACCGCCACCCTCGCTTTAGCGTAACGCGAAGTCGAGGCGACGCCGCCGCGTAGCGACGACGGACGCCGAGACGCAGCACGTGACACCACCGCCACCCTCGTCTTAGCGTAACGCGAAGTCGAGGCGACGCGCCGCCGCGTAGCGACGACGGACGCCGAGACGCAGCACGTGACACCACGTGCCACCCCACCTCTTTAGCGTAACGCGAAGTCGAGGCGACGCCGCCGCGTAGCGACGACGACGCCGAGACGCAGCACGTGACACCACCGCCACCTCGTCTTAGCGTAACGCGAAGTCGAGGCGACGCCGCCGCGTAGCGACGACGGACGCCGAGACGCAGCACGTGACACCACGCCACCCTCGTCTTAGCGTAACGCGAAGTCGAGGCGACGCCGCCGCGTAGCGACGACGACGCCGAGACGAGCACGTGACACCACCGCCACCTCGTCTTAGCGTAACGCGAAGTCGAGGCGACGCCGCCGCGTAGCGACGACGACGCCGAGACGCAGCACGTGACACCACCGCCACCCTGCTTTAGCGTAACGCGAAGTCGAGGCGACGCCGCCGCGTAGCGACGACGACGCCGAGACGCAGCACGTGACACCACCGCCACCCTCGTCTTAGCGTAACGCGAAGTCGAGGCGACGCCGCCGCGTAGCGACGACGGACGCCGAGACGCAGCACGTGACACCACCGCCACCTGTCTTAGCGTAACGCGAAGTCGAGGCGACGCCGCCGCGTAGCGCACGACGACGCCGAGACGCAGCACGTGACACCACGACGCCACCACGTGACACTTTAGCGTAACGCGAAGTCGAGGCGACGCCGCCGCGTAGCGACGACGGACGCCGAGACGAGCACGTGACACCACCGCCACCCTGTCTTAGCGTAACGCGAAGTCGAGGCGACGCCGCCGCGTAGCGACGACGCCGACGCCGAGACGAGCACGTGACACCACCGCCACCGCTCTTAGCGTAACGCGAAGTCGAGGCGACGCCGCCGCGTAGCGACGACGGACGCCGAGACGCAGCACGTGACACCACCGCCACCCTGCTTTTAGCGTAACGCGAAGTCGAGGCGACGCCGCCGCGTAGCGACGACGACGCCGAGACGCAGCACGTGACACCACCGCCACCCCTGTCTTTAGCGTAACGCGAAGTCGAGGCGACGCCGCCGCGTAGCGACGACGGACGCCGAGACGAGCACGTGACACCACCGCCACCCTCGTCTTAGCGTAACGCGAAGTCGAGGCGACGCCGCCGCGTAGCGACGACGGACGCCGAGACGCAGCACGTGACACCACCGCCACCTCGCTCTTAGCGTAACGCGAAGTCGAGGCGACGCCGCCGCGTAGCGACGACGGACGCCGAGACGCAGCACGTGACACCACCGCCACCCTGTCTTAGCGTAACGCGAAGTCGAGGCGACGCCGCCGCGTAGCGACGACGGACGCCGAGACGCAGCACGTGACACCACCGCCACCCTCGTTTAGCGTAACGCGAAGTCGAGGCGACGCCGCCGCGTAGCGACGACGGACGCCGAGACGCAGCACGTGACACCACGCGCCACCCCGAGACGTGACTTAGCGTAACGCGAAGTCGAGGCGACGCCGCCGCGTAGCGACGACGGACGCCGAGACGCAGCACGTGACACCACCGCCACCCGCTTAGCGTAACGCGAAGTCGAGGCGACGCCGCCGCGTAGCGACGACGACGCCGAGACGCAGCACGTGACACCACCGCCACCCTGCCTTTAGCGTAACGCGAAGTCGAGGCGACGCCGCCGCGTAGCGACGACGGACGCCGAGACGAGCACGTGACACCACCGCCACCTCGCTTTAGCGTAACGCGAAGTCGAGGCGACGCCGCCGCGTAGCGACGACGGACGCCGAGACGAGCACGTGACACCACCGCCACCCTGCTCTTAGCGTAACGCGAAGTCGAGGCGACGCCGCCGCGTAGCGACGACGGACGCCGAGACGCAGCACGTGACACCACCGCCACCCTCGCCTTAGCGTAACGCGAAGTCGAGGCGACGCCGCCGCGTAGCGACGACGGACGCCGAGACGCAGCACGTGACACCACCGCCACCTCGCCTTTAGCGTAACGCGAAGTCGAGGCGACGCCGCCGCGTAGCGACGACGGACGCCGAGACGCAGCACGTGACACCACCGCCACCTCGCTCTTAGCGTAACGCGAAGTCGAGGCGACGCCGCCGCGTAGCGACGACGACGCCGAGACGCAGCACGTGACACCACCGCCACCACGTGACACGCCACCTCTTAGCGTAACGCGAAGTCGAGGCGACGCCGCCGCGTAGCGACGACGGACGCCGACGACGCACGCGACACCACCGCCACCCCACCTGCCTTAGCGTAACGCGAAGTCGAGGCGACGCCGCCGCGTAGCGACGACGGACGCCGAGACGCAGCACGTGACACCACCGCCACCCTCGTCTTAGCGTAACGCGAAGTCGAGGCGACGCCGCCGCGTAGCGACGACGGACGCCGAGACGAGCACGTGACACCACCGCCACCCTGTCTTTAGCGTAACGCGAAGTCGAGGCGACGCCGCCGCGTAGCGACGACGGACGCCGAGACGAGCACGTGACACCACCGCCACCTCGTTTTAGCGTAACGCGAAGTCGAGGCGACGCGTCGCGAGCGCGACGCGCGCGTAGCGTACGCGACGGACGCCGAGACGACGACGCCGACGCAGCACGTGACACCACCGCCACCCCTGCTCTTAGCGTAACGCGAAGTCGAGGCGACGCCGCCGCGTAGCGACGACGGACGCCGAGACGCAGCACGTGACACCACCGCCACCCTGTTTAGCGTAACGCGAAGTCGAGGCGACGCCGCCGCGTAGCGACGACGGACGCCGAGACGAGCACGTGACACCACCGCCACCTCGCCTTAGCGTAACGCGAAGTCGAGGCGACGCCGCCGCGTAGCGACGACGGACGCCGAGACGAGCACGTGACACCACCGCCACCCCGTTTTAGCGTAACGCGAAGTCGAGGCGACGCCGCGCGTAGCGACGACGGACGCCGAGACGAGCACGTGACACCACCGCCACCCTGTCTTAGCGTAACGCGAAGTCGAGGCGACGCCGCCGCGTAGCGACGACGGACGCCGAGACGCAGCACGTGACACCACGCCACCCTCGTCTTAGCGTAACGCGAAGTCGAGGCGACGCCGCCGCGTAGCGACGACGACGCCGAGACGCAGCACGTGACACCACCGCCACCTCGCTTCTTAGCGTAACGCGAAGTCGAGGCGACGCCGCCGCGTAGCGCGACGACGGACGCCGAGACGGCACGTGACACCACCGCCACCCTGCCTTAGCGTAACGCGAAGTCGAGGCGACGCCGCCGCACGTAGCGACGACGGACGCCGAGACGCAGCACGTGACACCACCGCCACCCACGTGACACCATGCCTTAGCGTAACGCGAAGTCGAGGCGACGCCGCCGCGTAGCGACGACGGACGCCGAGACGCAGCACGTGACACCACCGCCACCCTGTTTAGCGTAACGCGAAGTCGAGGCGACGCCGCCGCGTAGCGACGACGGACGCCGAGACGCAGCACGTGACACCACCGCCACCCTCGCTCTTTAGCGTAACGCGAAGTCGAGGCGACGCCGCCGCGTAGCGACGACGGACGCCGAGACGAGCACGTGACACCACCGCCACCCTGCCTTAGCGTAACGCGAAGTCGAGGCGACGCCGCCGCGTAGCGACGACGGACGCCGAGACGCAGCACGTGACACCACCGCCACCCTTAGCGTCTTAGCGTAACGCGAACGTCGAGGCGACGCGAAGTCGCCGCGTCGCGTAGCGACGACGGACGCCGAGACGCAGCACGTGACACCACCGCCACCTCGCCTTAGCGTAACGCGAAGTCGAGGCGACGCCGCCGCGTAGCGACGACGACGCCGAGACGCAGCACGTGACACCACCGCCACCTGCCTTAGCGTAACGCGAAGTCGAGGCGGACGCCGCCGCGTAGCGACGACGGACGCCGAGACGAGCACGTGACACCACCGCCACCCTGCCACCTCTTAGCGTAACGCGAAGTCGAGGCGACGCCGCCGCGTAGCGACGACGGACGCCGAGACGCAGCACGTGACACCACCGCCACCCTGCCTTAGCGTAACGCGAAGTCGAGGCGACGCCGCCGCGTAGCGACGACGACGACGCCGAGACGCAGCACGTGACACCACCGCCACCCTCGTTTTAGCGTAACGCGAAGTCGAGGCGACGCCGCCGCGTAGCGACGACGGACGCCGAGACGCAGCACGTGACACCACCGCCACCCTGTTTAGCGTAACGCGAAGTCGAGGCGACGCCGCCGCGTAGCGACGACGGACGCCGAGACGCAGCACGTGACACCACGGACGCCACCCTGCCTTAGCGTAACGCGAAGTCGAGGCGACGCCGCCGCGTAGCGACGACGACGCCGAGACGAGCACGTGACACCACCGCCACCCTGTCTTAGCGTAACGCGAAGTCGAGGCGACGCCGCCGCGTAGCGACGACGGACGCCGAGACGCAGCACGTGACACCACCGCCACCCGCTGCTTAGCGTAACGCGAAGTCGAGGCGACGCCGCCGCGTAGCGACGACGGACGCCGAGACGCAGCACGTGACACCACCGCCACCCGCTTTAGCGTAACGCGAAGTCGAGGCGACGCCGCCGCGTAGCGACGACGGACGCCGAGACGAGCACGTGACACCACCGCCACCCTGCCTTAGCGTAACGCGAAGTCGAGGCGACGCCGCCGCGTAGCGACGACGGACGCCGAGACGAGCACGTGACACCACCGCCACCCCTGCTCTTTAGCGTAACGCGAAGTCGAGGCGACGCCGCCGCGTAGCGACGACGGACGCCGAGACGAGCACGTGACACCACCGCCACCCTGTTTAGCGTAACGCGAAGTCGAGGCGACGCCGCCGCGTAGCGACGACGACGCCGACGCCGAGACGCAGCACGTGACACCACGCGCCACCACCACCACCGTTTTTAGCGTAACGCGAAGTCGAGGCGACGCCGCCGCGTAGCGACGACGGACGCCGAGACGAGCACGTGACACCACCGCCACCCTGCTTTTAGCGTAACGCGAAGTCGAGGCGACGCCGCCGCGTAGCGACGACGGACGCCGAGACGAGCACGTGACACCACCGCCACCCTGCCTTTAGCGTAACGCGAAGTCGAGGCGACGCCGCCGCGTAGCGACGACGGACGCCGAGACGAGCACGTGACACCACCGCCACCCTGCCTTAGCGTAACGCGAAGTCGAGGCGACGCCGCCGCGTAGCGACGACGGACGCCGAGACGAGCACGTGACACCACCGCCACCCTGCTCTTAGCGTAACGCGAAGTCGAGGCGACGCCGCCGCGTAGCGACGACGGACGCCGAGACGCAGCACGTGACACCACCGCCACCTCTGTCTTAGCGTAACGCGAAGTCGAGGCGACGCCGCCGCGTAGCGACGACGACGCCGAGACGCAGCACGTGACACCACCGCCACCCGCTTTAGCGTAACGCGAAGTCGAGGCGACGCCGCCGCGTAGCGACGACGACGCCGAGACGCAGCACGTGACACCACCGCCACCCTCGCTTTAGCGTAACGCGAAGTCGAGGCGACGCCGCCGCGTAGCGACGACGGACGCCGAGACGCAGCACGTGACACCACCGCCACCCTGTCTTAGCGTAACGCGAAGTCGAGGCGACGCCGCCGCGTAGCGACGACGGACGCCGAGACGCAGCACGTGACACCACCGCCACCCATGTCTTAGCGTAACGCGAAGTCGAGGCGACGCCGCCGCGTAGCGACGACGGACGCCGAGACGAGCACGTGACACCACCGCCACCCTGTCTTAGCGTAACGCGAAGTCGAGGCGACGCCGCCGCGTAGCGACGACGGACGCCGAGACGAGCACGTGACACCACCGCCACCTCGCTCTTAGCGTAACGCGAAGTCGAGGCGACGCCGCCGCGTAGCGACGACGGACGCCGAGACGAGCACGTGACACCACCGCCACCCTGTCTTAGCGTAACGCGAAGTCGAGGCGACGCCGCCGCGTAGCGACGACGGACGCCGAGACGAGCACGTGACACCACCGCCACCCTGTCTTAGCGTAACGCGAAGTCGAGGCGACGCCGCCGCGTAGCGACGACGGACGCCGAGACGAGCACGTGACACCACGTGCCACCCTCGTCTTAGCGTAACGCGAAGTCGAGGCGACGCCGCCGCGTAGCGACGACGGACGCCGAGACGAGCACGTGACACCACCGCCACCCTCGCCTCTTAGCGTAACGCGAAGTCGAGGCGACGCCGCCGCGTAGCGACGACGGACGCCGAGACGAGCACGTGACACCACCGCCACCCTGCTTTTAGCGTAACGCGAAGTCGAGGCGACGCCGCCGCGTAGCGACGACGACGCCGAGACGAGCACGTGACACCACCGCCACCCTGTTTTAGCGTAACGCGAAGTCGAGGCGACGCCGCCGCGTAGCGACGACGGACGCCGAGACGCAGCACGTGACACCACCGCCACCTCGTCTTAGCGTAACGCGAAGTCGAGGCGACGCCGCCGCGTAGCGACGACGACGCCGAGACGAGCACGTGACACCACCGCCACCTCGCCTTTAGCGTAACGCGAAGTCGAGGCGACGCCGCCGCGTAGCGACGACGACGCCGAGACGCAGCACGTGACACCACCGCCACCTCGCTTTAGCGTAACGCGAAGTCGAGGCGACGCCGCCGCGTAGCGACGACGGACGCCGAGACGCAGCACGTGACACCACCGCCACCCTGCTTAGCGTAACGCGAAGTCGAGGCGACGCCGCCGCGTAGCGACGACGGACGCCGAGACGAGCACGTGACACCACCGCCACCCTCGTCTTAGCGTAACGCGAAGTCGAGGCGACGCCGCCGCGTAGCGACGACGGACGCCGAGACGAGCACGTGACACCACCGCCACCTCGTTTTAGCGTAACGCGAAGTCGAGGCGACGCCGCCGCGTAGCGACGACGGACGCCGAGACGCAGCACGTGACACCACCGCCACCCGTCTTAGCGTAACGCGAAGTCGAGGCGACGCCGCCGCGTAGCGACGACGGACGCCGAGACGCAGCACGTGACACCACCGCCACCTCGCCTTAGCGTAACGCGAAGTCGAGGCGACGCCGCCGCGTAGCGACGACGGACGCCGAGACGCAGCACGTGACACCACCGCCACCCTGCTTTAGCGTAACGCGAAGTCGAGGCGACGCCGCCGCGTAGCGACGACGACGCCGAGACGCAGCACGTGACACCACCGCCACCCGTCTTAGCGTAACGCGAAGTCGAGGCGACGCCGCCGCGTAGCGACGACGACGCCGAGACGCAGCACGTGACACCACCGCCACCCTCGTTTTAGCGTAACGCGAAGTCGAGGCGACGCCGCCGCGTAGCGACGACGGACGCCGAGACGCAGCACGTGACACCACCGCCACCCCTGCCTTAGCGTAACGCGAAGTCGAGGCGACGCCGCCGCGTAGCGACGACGGACGCCGAGACGCAGCACGTGACACCACCGCCACCCTCGCGTCTTAGCGTAACGCGAAGTCGAGGCGACGCCGCCGCGTAGCGACGACGGACGCCGAGACGCAGCACGTGACACCACCGCCACCCTGTCTTTAGCGTAACGCGAAGTCGAGGCGACGCCGCCGCGTAGCGACGACGGACGCCGAGACGCAGCACGTGACACCACCGCCACCTCGCTTTAGCGTAACGCGAAGTCGAGGCGACGCCGCCGCGTAGCGACGACGGACGCCGAGACGCAGCACGTGACACCACCGCCACCTCGTCTTAGCGTAACGCGAAGTCGAGGCGACGCCGCCGCGTAGCGACGACGGACGCCGAGACGAGCACGTGACACCACCGCCACCCTGCTTAGCGTAACGCGAAGTCGAGGCGACGCCGCCGCGTAGCGACGACGACGCCGAGACGCAGCACGTGACACCACCGCCACCCTCGTTTTAGCGTAACGCGAAGTCGAGGCGACGCCGCCGCGTAGCGACGACGGACGCCGAGACGAGCACGTGACACCACCGCCACCCACGCCTTAGCGTAACGCGAAGTCGAGGCGACGCCGCCGCGTAGCGACGACGACGCCGAGACGCAGCACGTGACACCACCGCCACCCTCGCTTTAGCGTAACGCGAAGTCGAGGCGACGCCGCCGCGTAGCGACGACGACGCCGAGACGCAGCACGTGACACCACCGCCACCCTCGCTTTAGCGTAACGCGAAGTCGAGGCGACGCCGCCGCGTAGCGACGACGGACGCCGAGACGCAGCACGTGACACCACCGCCACCTCGTCTTAGCGTAACGCGAAGTCGAGGCGACGCCGCCGCGTAGCGACGACGGACGCCGAGACGAGCACGTGACACCACCGCCACCCTCGCTCTTAGCGTAACGCGAAGTCGAGGCGACGCCGCCGCGTAGCGACGACGGACGCCGAGACGCAGCACGTGACACCACCGCCACCTCGTTCTTAGCGTAACGCGAAGTCGAGGCGACGCCGCCGCGTAGCGACGACGGACGCCGAGACGAGCACGTGACACCACCGCCACCTCGCCTTAGCGTAACGCGAAGTCGAGGCGACGCCGCCGCGTAGCGACGACGGACGCCGAGACGCAGCACGTGACACCACCGCCACCTCGTCTTAGCGTAACGCGAAGTCGAGGCGACGCCGCCGCGTAGCGACGACGGACGCCGAGACGAGCACGTGACACCACCGCCACCCTCGCTTTAGCGTAACGCGAAGTCGAGGCGACGCCGCCGCGTAGCGACGACGGACGCCGAGACGCAGCACGTGACACCACCGCCACCCCGCTTTTAGCGTAACGCGAAGTCGAGGCGACGCCGCCGCGTAGCGACGACGGACGCCGAGACGAGCACGTGACACCACCGCCACCCTCGCCTTAGCGTAACGCGAAGTCGAGGCGACGCCGCCGCGTAGCGACGACGACGCCGAGACGCAGCACGTGACACCACCGCCACCCTGTCTTAGCGTAACGCGAAGTCGAGGCGACGCCGCCGCGTAGCGACGACGGACGCCGAGACGCAGCACGTGACACCACCGCCACCTCGTTTAGCGTAACGCGAAGTCGAGGCGACGCCGCCGCGTAGCGACGACGCGACGCCGAGACGAGCACGTGACACCACCGCCACCGCTCGTCTTAGCGTAACGCGAAGTCGAGGCGACGCCGCCGCGTAGCGACGACGACGCCGAGACGCAGCACGTGACACCACGCGCCACACGCGCACCACCGCCACCCTGCTTAGCGTAACGCGAAGTCGAGGCGACGCCGCCGCGTAGCGACGACGACGCCGAGACGAGCACGTGACACCACCGCCACCCTGTCTTAGCGTAACGCGAAGTCGAGGCGACGCCGCCGCGTAGCGACGACGACGCCGAGACGAGCACACGTGACACCACCGCCACCCTGCTCTTAGCGTAACGCGAAGTCGAGGCGACGCCGCCGCGTAGCGACGACGGACGCCGAGACGCGTAGCACGTGACACCACCGCCACCCCACCTCTTTAGCGTAACGCGAAGTCGAGGCGACGCCGCCGCGTAGCGACGACGGACGCCGAGACGCAGCACGTGACACCACCGCCACCCTCGTCTTAGCGTAACGCGAAGTCGAGGCGACGCCGCCGCGTAGCGACGACGGACGCCGAGACGCAGCACGTGACACCACCGCCACCTCCCTGTCTTAGCGTAACGCGAAGTCGAGGCGACGCCGCCGCGTAGCGACGACGGACGCCGAGACGCAGCACGTGACACCACCGCCACCCTGTCTTAGCGTAACGCGAAGTCGAGGCGACGCCGCCGCGTAGCGACGACGACGCCGAGACGAGCACGTGACACCACCGCCACCTCGCTCTTAGCGTAACGCGAAGTCGAGGCGACGCCGCCGCGTAGCGACGACGGACGCCGAGACGCAGCACGTGACACCACCGCCACCCTGTCTTCTTAGCGTAACGCGAAGTCGAGGCGACGCCGCCGCGTAGCGACGACGGACGCCGAGACGCAGCACGTGACACCACCGCCACCCGCGCTTAGCGTAACGCGAAGTCGAGGCGACGCCGCCGCGTAGCGACGACGGACGCCGAGACGCAGCACGTGACACCACCGCCACCTCGCCTTAGCGTAACGCGAAGTCGAGGCGACGCCGCCGCGTAGCGACGACGGACGCCGAGACGCAGCACGTGACACCACCGCCACCTCGCTCTTTAGCGTAACGCGAAGTCGAGGCGACGCCGCCGCGTAGCGACGACGACGCCGAGACGCAGCACGTGACACCACCGCCACCCGCTTTTAGCGTAACGCGAAGTCGAGGCGACGCCGCCGCGTAGCGACGACGGACGCCGAGACGCAGCACGTGACACCACCGCCACCTCGCTTTTAGCGTAACGCGAAGTCGAGGCGACGCCGCCGCGTAGCGACGACGGACGCCGAGACGCAGCACGTGACACCACCGCCACCCTCGAAGTCTTAGCGTAACGCGAAGTCGAGGCGACGCCGCCGCGGTAGTAGCGACGACGACGCCGAGACGCAGCACGTGACACCACCGCCACCTCGCTTTAGCGTAACGCGAAGTCGAGGCGACGCCGCCGCGTAGCGACGACGGACGCCGAGACGAGCACGTGACACCACCGCCACCCTGCTTTAGCGTAACGCGAAGTCGAGGCGACGCCGCCGCGTAGCGACGACGGACGCCGAGACGCAGCACGTGACACCACCGCCACCCTCGCTCTTAGCGTAACGCGAAGTCGAGGCGACGCCGCCGCGTAGCGACGACGGACGCCGAGACGCAGCACGTGACACCACCGCCACCCCGTTAGCGTAACGCGAAGTCGAGGCGACGCCGCCGCGTAGCGACGACGACGCCGAGACGCAGCACGTGACACCACCGCCACCCTGTCTTAGCGTAACGCGAAGTCGAGGCGACGCCGCCGCGTAGCGACGACGGACGCCGAGACGAGCACGTGACACCACCGCCACCCTGCTCTTAGCGTAACGCGAAGTCGAGGCGACGCCGCCGCGTAGCGACGACGGACGCCGAGACGAGCACGTGACACCACCGCCACCTCGTCTTAGCGTAACGCGAAGTCGAGGCGACGCCGCCGCGTAGCGACGACGGACGCCGAGACGAGCACGTGACACCACCGCCACCCTCGCCTTAGCGTAACGCGAAGTCGAGGCGACGCCGCCGCGTAGCGACGACGACGCCGAGACGAGCACGTGACACCACCGCCACCTCGCTCTTAGCGTAACGCGAAGTCGAGGCGACGCCGCCGCGTAGCGACGACGGACGCCGAGACGCAGCACGCGACACCACCGCCACCCTCGCCTTAGCGTAACGCGAAGTCGAGGCGACGCCGCCGCGTAGCGACGACGACGCCGAGACGCAGCACGTGACACCACCGCCACCGCTTTAGCGTAACGCGAAGTCGAGCGGACGCCGCCGCGTAGCGTGACGAACGCGACGCGAGTCGAGCGCGACGCCGCCGCGTAGCGACGACGACGCCGAGACGCAGCACGTGACACCACCGCCACCTCGCTCTTAGCGTAACGCGAAGTCGAGGACGACGCCGCCGCGTAGCGACGACGGACGCCGAGACGAGCACGTGACACCACCGCCACCTCGTTTTAGCGTAACGCGAAGTCGAGGCGACGCCGCCGCGTAGCGACGACGGACGCCGAGACGAGCACGTGACACCACCGCCACCTTGTCTTAGCGTAACGCGAAGTCGAGGCGACGCCGCCGCGTAGCGACGACGGACGCCGAGACGCAGCACGTGACACCACCGCCACCTCGTCTTAGCGTAACGCGAAGTCGAGGCGACGCCGCCGCGGTAGCGACGACGGACGCCGAGACGAGCACGTGACACCACCGCCACCCTCGCTTTAGCGTAACGCGAAGTCGAGGCGACGCCGCCGCGTAGCGACGACGACGCCGAGACGCAGCACGTGACACCACCGCCACCTCGCTTTAGCGTAACGCGAAGTCGAGGCGACGCCGCCGCGTAGCGACGACGACGCCGAGACGCAGCACGTGACACCACCGCCACCTCGTCTTAGCGTAACGCGAAGTCGAGGCGACGCCGCCGCGTAGCGACGACGGACGCCGAGACGCAGCACGTGACACCACCGCCACCTCGCCTTTAGCGTAACGCGAAGTCGAGGCGACGCCGCCGCGTAGCGACGACGGACGCCGAGACGCAGCACGTGACACCACCGCCACCCTCGTCTTAGCGTAACGCGAAGTCGAGGCGACGCCGCCGCGTAGCGACGACGACGCCGAGACGCAGCACGTGACACCATCGCCACCTCGTTTAGCGTAACGCGAAGTCGAGGCGACGCCGCCGCGTAGCGACGACGCGACGCCGAGACGCAGCACGTGACACCACTCCACCTCGCTTTAGCCGCCGAGACGCAGCACGTCACCACCGCCACCTTTAGCGTAACGCGAAGTCGAGGCGACGCCGCCGCGTAGCGACGACGGACGCCGAGACGAGCACGTGACACCATCGCCACCTCGTTTAGCGTAACGCGAAGTCGAGGCGACGCCGCCGCGTAGCGACGACGCGCCGAGACGAGGCGCTGACGCCGAAGTCGCGTAGCGACGAGGACGCCGAGACGCGAAGTCGAGCGTAACGCGACGAGGCGACGCCAGTAGCGACGACGACGCCGAGACGGCACGTGACACGTGCCACCTCGTCGAACGCGAAGCGACGCGACGCCGCCAGTAGCGACGGCGACGCCGAGACGCAGCACGTGACACCACCGCCACTCGCCTTTAGCGTAACGCGAAGTCGAGGCGACGCCGCCGCGTAGCGACGACGGACGCCGAGACGCAGCACGTGACACCACCGCCACCTCGCTTTTAGCGTAACGCGAAGTCGAGGCGACGCCGCCGCGTAGCGACGGCGACGCCGAGACGGGCACGTGACACCACCGCCACCTCGCTTTAGCGTAACGCGAAGTCGAGGCGACGCCGCCGCGTAGCGACGACGACGCCGAGACGAGCAGCACGTGACACCATTGCCACCTTGTCTTAGCGTAACGCGAAGTCGAGGCGACGCCGCCGCGTAGCGACGACGACGCCGAGACGAGCACGTGACACCATCGCCACTTCGCTTTAGCGTAACGCGAAGTCGAGGCGACGCCGCCGCGTAGCGACGACGCCGAGACGCACGACACCATTGCCGCTTTACGTGAGTCGAGGCGACGCCGCCGACGTAGCGACGACGGACGCCAGACGCCACGCGACACCATCGCCACGACTCGCTCTTAGCGTAACGCGAAGTCGAGGCGACGCCGCCGCGTAACGACGGCGACGCCGAGACGAGCACGCTACACCATTGCCACCTCGCTTTAGCGTAACGCGAAGTCGAGGCGACGCCGCCGCGTAGCGACGACGGACGCCGAGACGCAGCTCGTGACACCACCGCCACTTGACGCCACCTTTAGCGTAACGCGAAGTCGAGGCGACGCCGCCGCGTAGCGACGACGGACGCCGAGACGCAGATTTTACAATTTATTCAAATTTTTAAATAAGTTTTTAAATAAGTTTTTGCTTTTTTAAAATTTGAAATTTGTTCATAGTAGATCAATTCAATGAACATTCCGTTCAACAGGGAAACAGTAGATCAATTCAATTGAGTACGGAAATTTTGGTAATAAAAATATTTTCCTGTAAAGTTTCAATTGAAAGGGAATAGAGGGACGGGCTAATTTATTTTTCTGTGTAAATTTAGCTACTCATTTTGGTTGAAAGTGCTAGTTCATTTTGGTTGAAAGTGGAATTTCCCATCCATAACTATCCCTGAAAAACCACTGGCCCAGAAAGGGAATAGGGGCCAGGGACGGTTCTGGGCCAACGTTGGGCCAAACTCGCGAAAAGGGAATAGGCTGCGATCGGGATCGATCTTAAAAAGGGAATAGGCTGCGATCGGAAGGCGGCTGGAATTGTGGTTACGCTGTCCGATCCAGCCGGTGGGAAACCGAGCGCGCGGTTTGGGACGCGCGCGCGCGCTAGCCATGCCCGCACCTTGAATTGTACAAGGCCTAAAGAACCACTATTTTCAGTCAAGCGAATGCAATGGTTTTGTATAACAGCAACAGTTACATGACATACCCAGAATTTCATCCGCATCTATGTCCGGAAGTATGATGACAAACTCAAGTATTAGGAATAATAAAGCTACAACGCTACAAATCATTATCCTTTGATGGCTAAACGGAAAAGGGAACAAATAAACCATGAACATTTGAGCATCAGGAACCTAGGCTACAAGCTTGGAGGGTGGAACTTACGCTAAATGTCACAGGCAATGCACAGTACTAAGCCATCTAATTAGTTAGAATTAATCAATACACAGAACATACAGCACCGCTGAAGAGCCTTGAAGCAGCAACGAACTAGACGAACAAAGATCAGGGTGGGCAACCTGCAACCATCCTACGATCCCACCAGCAAGGCAACCTGCACGAAGAAGGTAAGTCAAGGTGTGTGGCAGTTGGAAGATAAGTGTTCTGTGTTCAATATGCAAATGAAAATGATGAACACAGGTCCACTGTGACCAGACCAGAAATTATTATTATTATTATTACTCCTCCCTCCGTCCCACAATATAAGATAGCTTGCAAAAACGTCTTATATTATGGGATGGAGGGAGTATTATTTCAGTATTGCCATTTATAACTCATGAAACAATGTAGTGCTACTGACGCATAAGAGACCATCTGTCTACAAGTTAACTAACATTCCTCAATAATGCATCTTCGAAATTCATTTTCCGTTCTTTCTTAGAGACGATAACTTTCTGGAATAAAATAGTGCAGCGATTGCTGTGTGTCTCTTGGAAACGAAAGCATACATGTATTATTCTGCTTAGTCAAGTAGAATGTCATGATTTTGACTGCTCAAACGGTGCACGAACAAATAATTGCCCATGGAGAGTGACAACTGCTGAGGTTTGGTGAGGATCGATGCGGGAGGGCAAACTAATGACCTGCAGATTGTACCATTTTGAGTATCAACAAATCTGGTGCAAAAATAAAAATCTTCAGAATACAATGTAGATTTTTGACAAACCTTCTTGAATGGAGTAACACCCCAAGGATTATCAAGTTGCTCAGGCTCTCCCGTAACTATCAAGCGGCCAGCAGGATCTGACTGAACATGTACCTACAACAAAAGATGTATCAAGATAAATCTGTAAGCAATCTCACCATTCCAACTTTTGCAGCACTGAAAGATTTATTTTATTTACCTCTTCACGAAGAAGGCCAGGAACCAATGCATAGACTTCATAGCAATCTTTCTGCAAGGAAACATAAATTTTCTTTTATATAAAAAAGATCCTACTGATTTTTTGGTTAGCCATGCTTGGTTCTAAACACATAATAGGTCAACAGTCACATGATCTAACCAAGATTTACATATTTTAAATAGAATAAGCAGTTTGCTGGCACAGCTTTAAAAGTTTCAGAAATGTACTGAGAACTATTGGAGTAGAGACCCATGGGGAAACAGTACAAATGTACTAAAAGAACATAAAGAATAACTTTGTACTTATAAAATGAGATACTCACAGTTCTCCTAACATTTATCTTCACCCAATCAGCAGGAGGGCCCATGTCAATAACTGTCGAGTCATTTCTGCCAAATAGCAATTATTTTCACCCTATCAAACCCATGAAAAACCATGACCAAGGGGATAGGAGGGATCTAGTCACTCGCATTTCAAGCCTACTTGGTAGACTGGATAGACCTTGTGGGTCATAATTCAACTATGACATGCAAAAGAATAGAATGAACTCTATGGGCTGGTGGCAATGTTGCAGAGTTCTTAATGATTCTCAACAGCAATGAAATAAAAGGCTTTGCAAGATTTATTTGATGATAATAAAGAGTTGGGAAGAAGGAGAGTTACTGTAGCTTCTCAGATTTGTATTGTGTTGCCTTTTCATCTTCCAAGGTTGGTGTCCTTTTCCTCTTGGCCAGACCTATATGAATGCAATAGTCAATATATATATTCTTGTAAACAGATGTCTAACAAATGATGTCCAGAAAAGTTACCACTGCTTTTTGGATTTTTGTCCTTCTTCAAGACAGGCATAGCCGCTTTATCCTGAAAGAAATTAGGATGTTAGTTATACAACAAAACACGATTACTAATGACCTTTGACTTCAAGCAACAAATACCTTAATTACTGGATCAGCAATTTCACCATTGCCAAGCAAGCGCTGCGAATGCCAGCCTTGCATGGCGCGAGTTGCAGATTCTCTTCTAGCTCTTCCAGATCCTGATGCAAGGCTTCCACCCACCTGTAGAAAAATTACAACCTCTTTTCTCAAGCCCAAAAGTTGCTCATCTAAAAAGATATTCCTGCTCATACTACTTCAAAGAATGATCACAAGTTTAGATGCAAAAATGGACTTTCACTGTTTTGAAACAATTTCGTGTTAACTTAGTTACACATGACTCCTCTCTATTTGATCAAAGAACATAAAATAGCTAGCATAATAGATCATAACATTGTACCTGACTATCAGAAGCAATTCGCTCGGTTAAAGTAGATGCAGCCACATGGAACTCGCCAGTTTCAATCTTGTGTTTCTCGTATTCAAGGAGTGCCTGTGAGAAAGAAAAAAACAATAAAGAGGTCCGCAGGAAACAGGGAGAGGAGGGGGGTATCAACACTGACTTATATTCCCTCCGTCTGGAAATACTTGTCTTAGGAATGGTTGTATCTAGACTTATTTTAGTTATAGATACATTCATTTTCAACCATTTCTAAGACAAGTATTTCCGGACGGAGGGAGTATTATTCAACCATTCTTCATAAAACAAGAAGAGAGGTTTACAAATATATTGCACTCTCGGTTTCTTCCCTGCTGAGAACACAAACTGCATTTGCATTCAGACACTGAAGGGAAAACATAATCCCCATAACATGTAGCATTAAGTTTGAACAAGATTACCAATTCTGGAGATTGGACTTATGGCATAGTTCTATGCTAGGAACTTGGTAAAACTTTCAACGAGTTAATCTATGTAAGTGCAAAAGGTCTTGCTCAAGCAACTATCATGGCATTCATAGCACACAACAGGATTCAACCACAAGAGCATAGCAAGTGAGGAGTTATAAGCAATGAGATGATGTGGGAATATAGAGAGGTACCTTCTCATAGAAGTTGCGGAAGGTCCATGAAACAGTTGTGCACGTCCTGCATAAAACATGTTGGTTACGTGATAGGAGAGAGTACAGAAAGAACAACATGTCAATTACGTTCCAACTCCATCATTGCACAATTACAATAGAGATTCATCAAATGAGAAGGCCAGGAAGGGATTATTGCAGAAGACAAACGGTTGAATTCATACTTCGGAGGTTTGAATGATTCTCCCACTTGACGCCATAGTTTGCATGATGTCACCTGTTAATGCAACTCATAAGAAAGAATTCAACCTCACATTGATAAAGGTTATGCAAAGTTAGGCGCAAAGTTAGGCGCAAAAGTTACAAAATGACAAGTAAACACATGCATACTTCTGTAGTCAAACAAAGAAATATCAGACAGTCTAGATGTACCTTACCCCCATTCTGGAGAGAAAAAGAGATATTAAGTCAAGGGCAAAGCTTGACTTTCCTCTTAAGCAACCACGTGTTTGCTAATTGTGTATGCATATATGCTCGTGGTGAATTTCATCATCACTAAAAACTATGATTAGTGCCATTGCTTCCTCTGCACATGGTTAAACTATCATTCAGGCTCGTGTTTTGTTTTTACAAAAAATAGAAATCTGGGTTTGCAATAAATCCTTATTACTTATGCTGATTTGCTCAATAAGGTTAACCTTTTGCCTTCTGATGTGATTATTGTCATTGCTTTTGTTAAATCATATAATTTGCAACCCACTTACTGAAAACAAAAAATATGATAATAATGCCAGGCAAGATTATGGGAGGAATGCCTTGTTGGCTGCATCAGCCAGGTAGGACAGTAAGCATGAGGTTTTGGGTCATATTTCTATTACCAACAAACTGAATGGAATCTGTCCTTACTTTTTATATTGGTGATAGAACTTCAGTCATTGTCAATAGAGAAAAGATTAGTAGATAATCAATTAAATAGTTGAACGAGGATTATAAACAGCATATGGAAGAGAGAAAGGTATTAAATAAAAAATAGTGCTTCATACTTTGTGTATGGTGCATCCAGTTAACAGGATCTGATATAAAGGCATAGGGTGCAAACAAATTGGGCAGATGAATAGACAAGTGGATTACATGAGTATGATAGCATAACATAGGTAACAAAAGCACAGAGGTTGTTAAATTAAAAGATGAGTAAAATGTATCAGAGGTCCTATAACTATTTGAGGGGTGTCAAGTTAGTCCTAAGACTTGAAAACCGCAGATCCAAGTCTCTATTTAAGTTGTTCATCGGGAGTCCTAAGTAGCCCAGATCGGAATTGAACTGCTCACGTGGTTGTTGACCATTGCCTAGTTTTTGCAAAATAGCCCTTATAAATATATGTCTGTAATTTGTTACTGCAAACCAGGGGCACTGAGCTGCCGGAGTGACAGCACCTCACGATCTGTCACCCTCTTTTTTTCTGAGAGGAATTACCACATGTTCATTCAACAAATAACTTACAGGATGTACACACAATGTCCTAGAGCTTTGCACCAAGGACCCCAAGAAAATAAGAAGATATACAATTTGATCCAGAAAGATCCCTGTGCAAATCCAATCTCTTAAGCATTGTCGGACTCCATCGTCGCCATGGCAACGCCGGAGATGGACGATAGCAACCATCTCTCCCAAATCTGAAAGAACTCCAATGCAGACCATGCTGCTAGGCGAGTCGATTGAACGGTCTGCCGCACGCGACAGAACCGAGACTATGTGGCTCGTTGACCGGGGATCATCCCCAAGCCCGTCAGATCCCAGCACCGTCTCCTTCATCCACTGAGATCGGAGAAGAAAGACGCCACCGCAAACCACCATCCACATCACATGCTCCAGAACAGCAACAGACCTTGTACTAAACAACGTCCTCGTCGGGAAGAGCGATGAACGCCGGCCAGCACAACCAAACATCGTCAGATCTGAAATCCAGCAAGACACAGGGGGGCAACTGCCTCCGAGCGCTACCAATTGAAGCATCACCGAGGTGGGGGTAAAGCAGGACCATCTTATTCCGACGCGGCGTCGATCCCGCCACTGATGTGGCGCCTCCAAGGAAGACTAGGCCTAATCAAACTACACGCCGGAGCGGAATCACCGGGGTCCCTGGCCCCGGCCCCTCCCGCTGCCGGAGCGACGGGCGGAGGGGTCGAGGACCCGCAGCCTCACCGGCGGAAGAAGAAGGCAGAAGTTCGCCTCGCGAAACGCCTGTCTAGAGCGGTTCACAATCTGTCACCCTCGTGACCAACTTGTGTCTCCTTGGCCATTGCTGGCAGTGACAGCTCCATGGCAAGCAGGCGGAGCTGGATGAGGAATGTTCTTGACATTCTGCGTAGCGGGTCCAGGCAGCTGCCACTGTCGGTTGTCACGAAATCCTGGGGCTGGCGGTGCAGTTTTCAGGTGCGACACGAGTAGCAAGGACGTGGTCTGAGCACATGGTGGTGCCTAAGACGGTGTTCAACCCAGTCCAGAGAAGCAGACGTGCACCTCTGGGTCTAGCGGATGGGCGCCATTTGTGCAGGGCGTAAGAAGCTGATCTCGGTGGCCACGTACCGGCATGACGAGCACAAAAATAAATGGTGATCGTGATATCTGCGATGCATAGGTTGAGAGCATGACTGAGGCTACCAGAGTAGAGCTAAATCTGCAGGCACCATGGCTATGATAACTTGCGCGGGCACCACAGTAGCGGTGCATAGATGGCTCAGTGTGTTGCGCGCTTTAGATGCGCCGAAGTGGGCGAGGTACATCGACGGCGTGCCGCACACATGGTGCACAACAAAAAGCTGATGCCTCTAAGCCGACTTATGCGGGGAACACGTAAGATGCATTTCGATGTCAGAAGGCAAATAGGCTACCCTATATAAGGTCCTTTCTGCAAAAAAAATGGCATGTGAACAAGTCAATGCTGATCTGGCTGCTTAGGACTCCCAGTAAACTAGTTTTAGAACCCGAATCTGCAGTTTTGAAAGTTTTAGGATTAACTTGAGACCCTCTAATATTTGTAGGGATGCATTTTACTCTTCAATGATCTATGTCTATAAGCGGACAAACATTTCCAAACATAATGTGTTCATTAAGTAAGCAAACCACATGTGGAAGCATCAAGTGTGATCTTATCAGCTTCATGTTTGTAGACCATATATTGTAAAGCAGAAAGCACCAGGATAGATCTAAAAAGAAAACTAAACACAAGATGCCCTGGCATAATGTCACAAAGGGATGAATGAGTACCTGATCATAGCCACCCAATCCAGTTACTTGTCTCCACAACCTGCAAAAAAAAATTAAGGTAATGTCAAATCATCCAGCAATCAGAATAACTTTCTATTATACAAACATAAAGATAAGCCCGCGGTACTCACTTGAGGCAATTCAATCCTTCACCATAAAATTTTGGGGGCTTGAATTCCATTAATTTCATCGCGTAGAACCGGTCAAGCTCCTTGATAAACTCAGCCTGCTCCTCCTCCGTCCCAGAGTCATCACCTCCACGGGTGTAATCAAACATGAAGGAGTTGTTTGAGACCTTGTCAGACAAGTTTTGGTTTTCACACTCCCCAGCTAGTGACGACACTAGCTCATCCTCACCATTGGCATCCTTCTTATTATCTCCACCATTGTCGCTTTCCTCTTTCAGCAAGCTGCCCTTGTCACCATCCACCCTGACCTCGGTGTGCTCATCTCCATTTCCTGCTTTATCAACATCCATCTCGGCAGCTTCATTTCCCTGGGTGTCATCCTCAGCCCCCTCCTCTCCCTGGGCCTCGACCTTGGTCTCCACTACCTCATTTCCCTGGGCCTCACCCTCCGTCTCCGCCCCCTCATTTCCCTGGGCCTCAGTCTTGACCTGATGAGCCACAGAAACATCCACCAGGGCATCGCCTAAACGCTCATCTACCTCTACCTCCGCACCTTCGGCTTCAACCTTCCCCGAATCGTCAAGGGACGCAACGGTGGTGGCAGCCGCATCCACTAGGGCGTCGCCCTTGTGCTCCTCCCCCACTTCCTCGGCACCCCCTTCTTCAGGCACCGCCGAATTCTTGGTAGAACCAACGGCGTCGGCGTCGGCGTCGGCATCCACCATGGCGTCGTCCTCCCCCTGTTCCTCCACCTCCACGTCCGCCTCCGCGCTTTCGGGATTTGCCGAATCCTTCACGGAATCGACAGTGTCGGCGGCCTCGGTCTGGCCATCGCCGGGGGCGGGCTCGCCGTTGGGCATGGGCAGCTCTAATTCCGCACCTAGACGGCAGTATGGAGGAGCGGCGGTAGCGACGCGCGCTATGGGGCGCTAGGGTTTGGGGTGAGGAAGAGGAGAGGAGATGGAGGACTTGAGTGACAGAAGCGGCCGATGTGTTTGGGTGGCTGGGTTAAACTTGGAGCTCGGACTCCAAAACCGATCTGCGCCATCCTGTCCCGACGTGAACCGGTGCACAGATCTTGACGTGAAACAAAATTGGTATTCATATATTTTTGCCCGAAACTCCAACGGTCTATCCTCTTTTTATAGAAAAAAAACAGAACTCCCTGCGTATACCCATTTCTACATGTGAAAGGATGAAATAAGCTGTTGCCAATTGTTAGTGGGATAAAGAAGATGGTAAGAGGAAACTTCACCTGCGTTCATGGAATGGTTATCCACACCAAAAAAGTTTGGCGGACTGGTTTTCTGTGATTTTTCACTCTTCAACCAGACTATGTTTGGTAGACAATGTTGGAGGCTTCTTACAGAGCCAGATTCTCTCTGTGTTCGGATTCTCAAAGGACGTTATTTTCTCCACTGCAATTTTTGGGACACGCCAAGCCGAGATCGTCATCCTGTACTTGAAGAAGTATTCTCTATGGCCGAGAGCTTGTCAAGGCTAATATTTGGTGAGGAGTTGCTAATGGCCAAAAGGTTAAAATCATGACAGATTATTGGATTCCTGGACGCCCATCGTAAATGTTGTGGACTCTATTTTTAATTCCGTAATATGCTAAAGTGTGTTGCCTCATGGATGGACATGGTCATTGAAACGAAGAAAATGTTAGAGCTTTCTTCTCGGAGGAGACTGCTGAACTCATATTACAAACGCAGATTAGCAGCCATGGAGGAGAGAATTTTGTGTATCAGCCTCACACTCGATTTGGACTATATACTGTCTGTTCATCATACAATCTCGCTCGATCTTTAGATTTCTTTTCATCACACAGTACGGCTGGCTGTGGACTCACGTCAAGTAGGGAAGTTGAGGAGAAATATTGGAAAGAAATCTAGGCAATCAAGGTGAAAGGATCGAGATGGACCTATGATGAGGACATCAATACCATTGTTACACCCACAGCCCCTACTGCTACATATACTGGACCAATTACTAGAGCTCGCGCACGCCAATTAAATTATCAGGTACTTTCGTTTCTTGGTAATGATTCTAATGTTCATGAGAATATGATGTTGCCTAAATTGGATACATTTGTTTTGCTTACAAATGAAGGCCCTAGCTTGGAGAAGGATGGACATTGAGCAAGAACAAGCATGGAGATAATGCCATGCGCAAGGAGAACAAGAACGGAGTTACAAGTGATGATTCCAGACTTTGAAGCCACCCTAATGAGTGCATGAGGCCTTGGACGAAATATACAAGATGCCACTTCATAATATTCGTCCATAGGCTATTCTAGGTGTCACGTCACCTTATTATTGGGCCAGCCCATGTAATTTCGAAATACTTAAGTATAGGCTGTTTTAGAGTCCGTATGTGGGGAAACAAGAGTTAGGGTTGATTTGGACCCTCCACCAAGGGCCACGAAATTCCCCCCTCTTCCTCCATATATACAGCCCTTAGGGCACCGCTTAGACCACAGGGTTTTGTTTAGATTAAAAGTTCGCCATAGCGCAACTTCACAGTTTCGTTTGTGTTCCACGACCGCACAAAGGCGCCACGTAACCCCACCTTGATCAATAAAGCTTTCATCTTATATTCGCAATATCCAGATTGCAATCTCAGTTTCTTGCTTGTTCTTCGTTTGCTCGCAGGAAATGCACCCTCGTGGTCGGAGTTGATCGTGCTCGGCGTGGTCAATAACCTCTCGGAGTTGGTTTAGCGATTGCTAAGGCGCGACGTCCTCAAGACGTTCAGTAGTCGGGTCGTCAAAGTCGACTACCTCCAAAGCGAAAACCACATCTCATCGAAAGACGGGACACCTTTGCCTCTATCAACCTAGAGGGAAAATAATTATATAAGATCGGGTCTCACGGGCTAGCATGTGAGACCCACCCTAATGGATGGCACGTGGCATTTACAAATCACAAAGCATCTACCCACCCCCCACTTGAAATCAGGGGGGAGAGATTAGATGCTTTATGATTTGTGAATGACACGTGTCATCCATCAGGATGGGTCTCAGCTGCTAGCCCGTGAGACCTGGTCTCATATAATTTTTTTTCCGACCTAGAGGGGGGTGAATAGGTACAATTACAAATTTTAATTATTACTTAGCAATTTTAGGCAATAATGTGAAATATGAAAGTGAGCCTAACAATTGCAAGTGTGATGCTAAGAGCTAAACAAGATAAAAAAGCAACACAAGTATGTAAGTAAGCAAGCACAATATGATATAAGTAAATGCTAAGAGACAAGTAACCACAAGTAGAGAGTTAGGGTTAGGAATAACCACAACTCCGGGAGACGAGGATGTATGTCGATGTTCACTTCCTTGGAGGGAAGCTACGTCACCGTTAGAGAGGTGGATGTTACCACGAAGGCATACCAACGCCACGAAGGCTCATCCTATTCTTCCTTTGAGACAACACCACGAAGGTGTTTCTCAACCACTAGTGGTAGACCTTGGGGTGGTCTCCAAACCCTCACAAACTTTTCCGGGGGTAATCACAATGGTCGATTCCTCTCCGAAAGACTCCTAGCGCCTATGAGTCTCCAACCTCCAAGAGTAACAAGAACGATGGGGAAAAGCTCAAGACTTGCTCAAATCACAAATTCCTTTGGTGAGAAGAAGGGGATGGAGTGGATCTATCACTTGATTGGAGGACTTCTCTCAAATGTTCCCAAATCCCTTGGGGATCTAGGATTTGGTGTAGGGGATTGAGAGAGAGAGAGAGTGAAATGTGTTCTTAGCAAGCTCAAAGTGAATGGTCAACCTTATCCCGTGGGGGGAGAAGGCTATATATAGTGAAAGTGGAAAAGTAACCGTGTGAGCCACTTAAGTGCACTGTAGAGGTCGGACGTCCGGACAGGACCGGGCGTCCGGTGGCACAGATAGGTCCGGACGTCCGACAACCATTGGTCATCCGGTCGCTGGAAGTCCACAGGCCACGAATCAGCACACAACCATCGGACGTCTGGAACGTGCCGGTCGTCCGGTGATCGAGCGTCCGGAGTTGACCGGAAATCCGTAAATAATGTTCTGTTGAGAAAGTGTCGGACCTCCGGAGGAAAACGGACGTCCGGTGACCAGACGTCCGACGACCGGGCGTCCGGAGAAGCTCGGATATCCGCAAATATCGTACTGTGAAGAAACATCGGACGTCCGTGGAGAGCTGGAAGTCCGGTCAGCTGTGAGGGATTGGACGTCCGTAGAGTACCAGACGTCCGGTGAGAAATGGAGTTGGTGAGTTTTGAGCAAATCTTTCACTAGATCCAACGATCCCCTCTTAATAGTGTGGGATCCCTATACTCAAGAAACAAAGCCGCAAAGAAGAAAGAAAAGAAAAAAGGTAGAGCTATTTTCTTGTATCTCCGATCTTCAATGATATGCATTTGTCCCTAGTTATGATCCACACACACCCTTGAGACTTAATCCTGAGATATACTTGATAAACATGATTAGTCCCTTATATGCATGTTGTCATCAACATCAAAATAAGATTAAGGGCATGATTGCACTTTCAATCTCCCCCTTTTTGGTAGTTGATGACAACATACATGCACTTCTCAATAATAAAAAAATTCGAATATCGAAAGGATTTGTTGCGGAGCTCCCCTAACTATGTGCACAATTACAAATAAGCATGAGAGGAGCTCCCCCTCAGTGTGATACCAAAACACCCAAATCTCAAGTAACACATGATACCGTAATACCATAAATAGGCTCATCACTCACATCATAGAACATAAAGCAACAATAGTCATAACAAGGTCCATGGTACGATACATAACATAGTTCGATACAAGCTAATATCACATATTACAGTACTAAGAGGATAAGTGCTTACTCCCCCTTGGCATCAAGTACCCAAAAGGGGCCAAGAGGAGCAACCAGAACAACATCATCATCATCATCAGAACCCAGCATCATCATGGTCATCATGAGCACCACTCACTACAAAAAAAAGACACATCTGTGACATTTTGGGCCGAACGAAATTTTTTTCTGTCATACTTATGACACTTCTATGATAATAATTGTGACAAAACCTGATATCATCATAGATGTGGTGGGGTCCTACTTCTATGACAAAAAATCATGACAAAAAATGGGCTTTTCGTCCTGGGTGGGCCGGAGACGCAGCTGTGACATTCTTTGGGCCGTCCATGACGGAAAAAACCATGGTAGAAGCAAGGGCGAGGAGAATATCGGGGAGTTCCCGGTTACGGTGGATGGTCGGGGGCCGAGCGATGCGTGTTTCTTCGACGACGCACGCAGTGTGCGAGGCATTGCGCCTAATCAATCCGAAGCGAGGCATTGGGCTCTAATCAACCCGAACGACAGACCGCAGTTACGCGTTATCGAACCCGAGCCATCGATCGATGGCTGTTAACTGAACCCGATCGAGCGATTCCTCGCTACTGCTGCTAACTGAAGCCGATCGATGTTGCCTCTGGATGAATAGTGAGTGTTGTTGGGGGGTTTGGATGAACAGTTCCCGGCGGGGGTTGGATGAATAGGAACCCATGGTAGTAGAGGTTGTTGCCGCTGGATGAACAGTACCCCGATCGATCGAGCCGGTGAATGAACAGGACCCCGTGGAAAGCTGGATGAACAGGACCCCACATAGGGCTGGTTAAACAGTAGCCGGTGGAGGGCTGGTTGAATAGTAGCAGGTGGAGGGCTGGATGAACAGTAGCCCGTGGAGGGGTGGTTGAATAGGCCCCCCGTGGAGAGGGCTGGTTGAACAATAGCCGGTGGAGGAGAACGCGGTGGAGGCTGGATGAACAGGAGCCCGTGGATGAATAGTCGCAGGTGGAGGCTGGAGGAGGTCGACGGTGGATGAACAGTAGCCCGTGGAGGCCGGAGGACGCGATGATGGAGATGAACAAGATCCGTGGAGTCCTGCTTTTGCGGTATGCCACACCCTCCCGATGAACAGGACCTGCGCTTGACCGCTGCGCCCAACACAAGTCCGTTTCCTCCATTTTGCGGTACGTCACACCCCTCCCGATCAACAGGACCTCGTTTCGACCGTAGGAGGTCCATTTCCACCGTTTTGCGGTACGCCAGACCCCTCCTGATGAACAGGATCCCGTTTCCATCGAGGCCGGTCAAACACAAGGCTGCTTCCTCCATTCTACGTTACGCTAGGCCTCGTTTCCATCGCCTGTTCCGTCCAAGCCGGTTGGCTCCCGATGAACAACACGCGTTCCGTTGCCTCCCGATGAACACGACGCATTCCATGGCCTCCCCATGAACACGACAACGACGCAGTTTCTCCGTTCTGACCTAGCCACAACCATGTACACGAGCCCTGGCCGTACATATGCACAAGTAGGCGTTCGAGACCCCGCCCATATGTACGTACGTGGCTGTATTTACTTTCTTGCAGCCTGGCCGCTGTACGTACGTGTACATGCTACGTGCACGCCTCTACTACCACACGTGCGCACCTGTACTACCACACGTGCCCTTCCTTACACCGCCACGGTTCATCGCTGTAGCCTGCAGATAGACCGATCGACTAGTATGTACGTACACGTTTGCGACCAGAATGACAATGCTACGTGACGCTCGACCGGTGGGTCCCGACCGCCGTGCACTTCCTTGCGCATGAAGATGTAGCTGGTGGGTCCCAACAATGTGGGCGAATCATTTTTTTTCCTCAGAATATGGACGCACTTCCTTGCGTGCGAAGATGTAGCTGGTGAGTCCCAGCAGTCAGGGGGTGATTCTTTTTTTTTACCGTAATATGGACGCACTTCCTTGTGTGCAAAGATGTAGCTGGTGGGTCCCAACAGTTAGGGGGGAAATGTTTTTTTTCACGAAACACGGTGGCCCGTCCGGTGGGTCCTTGCTATCAGGTGGAGGAATAATTATTTTCCGCGTAATAAGGAGGCACTTCCTTCAAGTCAGGACCCAAATCGCCGCCTCTCCGTCTGAAAGATTTCTTCCGATGGAAGTAGGTCGTTGACCACATTGACCACGCCACACGAGAGCACCAAGGCGGTGGAAGACGACGAGGCCTAGGAAGGGGACGACGCGGAGCCGGGGAAGACGCGGTAGTGGATGCCCACGCGGAGAGGAGTACGAGGGTTCACTGGTTCGGCCACGGTGTGAGGATGCCGTCACCGCAGGGCCTGGCTAGCGGTGGGAGTGGTAGGGGGAGGTGAGGCCTCCACGTTAGCACAGCCGGCCACGGGAGACAGGAGCAGGCGGCACGATCGGCGCTGCTTTGGGCGGCTGGAGCAAGAAGACCAGAGGTTGAAGAATCACAACGGTCGTTGGATGGACATCTACGATCACTGCAGCTAGAATCGTTTATATTGACTAAGTTGACAAAGCCCTTGGTACGCGTCAACTTAGTAGGCCCACAGGTCAGCCTTCGAAACGGTGTGCCCCAGATGTCAGGGGGAGGAGTCATTTTTTGAGCGGCTGAAGCTAGAATATCCGAGATTGAAGAAGAAGCACGACATCACTGCTGCTAGAACCGTGTGTTGACTATAAGTTGACAAAGCCTTACATACGCGTCGACTTAGTAGGCCCACAAGTGTGTGGCAGAGACCTTATAGCCCATTTGCGATTTGTAACAATGCACAACCCATTTTTGAATTCTAATGGAATTTACTACAGCCCATTTACAGTTTGTTAAAAGTACCGCCCATTTTCTAGCTAGGATAACGATTAATAATTTCAACCAACCGTTCAAAACAGAATTCAACAAAATTTCCCACATTTTTATAGGATCCGAAATATTTTTGTCCCAAAATTTCTAGTCAGATTAAATACAATTTCAATATAGATTTGTATTACGTAAAAATCCAACAAAACATTGCACGCGCAACAATTAATGAAATTAAAATTTTCAAAATCCAAAAATAATATTTTATGAACTAATTATGTGTTTGGTGCATTTTTATAGTTACTGCCCAATTTTTATAATTACATCCCATTTATTATTTCTTAAAGCCCATTTTCTTGTTAAGCCTAATGCATCCCTCTTAGGAAAGATTTGCAGCCCAGCGGGGCGGAGAATAACAAGTTGACCTGGATTGTGTACAACTGTCGGCCCAGTTGCATTGCTGATGTTGAAAAAAAGGCATGTGTAGTATAGTACAACCTTACATGGCTACTCAGCCCACATTCAGCGACGCCGGAAAGGCCCAAACAAGGCTTATGTACAACTTTTTGAAGTCACTGAGCTCAATTAATAACTTAAGAAAAAAGTTAGAGTACAGTGGAACCTATTTAAAAGATGTCACGAGCGAAGAAATAATTCAACGGGTCCCACTTGTGCGTGTGTGTGTGCGTCTGTGTGTGTGTGCGCGTGTGTGTGTGAGAGAGAGAGAGAGAGACCCATCGCTCGATGCTCGTAAATACATCTTTCAGCCATATGCATTGATACTGCTCAGTAAAACCTTATATAGTTGACACAATCATATAGAACATCATAGCACACTGAACTTGCATACAAAAATTTCACGCAGCGGCACAATCGTGGATGGAAGCAAAGGATCGCCACGGTAGGGCTATGTTGAAACCAACGAACTCGTACATAACGGTTCATCGCCTTTATCAATGACGGGAAATATCTTGAATGATGTGCAAAGAAAATGCATGCACAACACAATATATAAGTTCTACTAGAACATTAAGTTGACGTACAACCCTTTCTAAAAAAAGTTCAGGTAAAAAAATAGAACAGGCCATCTGACAAGATTCAGTTGTTACCTCAAATTAGCACATCCAGCTAGCCAGCCCTGCCTCTTCTCCCAAAGAAGCAGTGGCCTCCGCCGCGCGATGGAGTAGGCCATGTGCCATCCATCGTTCCAAGCAACACGGGGAAAGTCTGACGTTGATCCTCAGAATGGACGCCGTCGATGCACCGGCACCAAAGCAATGGTGTAGGACTTCGATTGATGGATTGACCACTTCTTCGACATGCACGAACACCTTCTTTTGGCATTGCGTTACTACTCGACCCATATTCAATGACACCTCACTGGCCTAAAAAAGTGTACATCATTGAGAAGACACTGAGCTCAAATTATAACTTGAAAAAAGGAGATATACTCTGAACACTGGAGAATGGTGATGCCCTCATTTAGCCCACCAGCAGTTCGAGACAATAAACAGTTCGAAACACCGATATATATACAACATTCAAACACTGACTAGTGACTACTACTAACATAAACAGCAAGTCATGATAGTTCATAAGAAGTCTTGCTACACCACCAAAACGCACCCATCTCATAGCGCCGGACTCGTGATCCAAACGAGAATGACATTCTAAATAGAGGCAACTATTACATAGTAAGAGTGACATAGACGAGGATGACCAAATGACAAGGAATATGCATAACAAAGAGAGAACTACCCATCCAGAACAAGCAGCAAAGACAACAAGTCATTCAAGAGGGATGATCCAACACCATCATAATTTGCAGCCTCGGTTCAGCCACCAAAGGATCCGGAGACACCAAGATTCCACCCTTCGACGAACAACCCAATTACCTATCAACCTCAAGGCTTGAACCACATCACTTCCTCGTCGGACTTGACACATCCAAGGATCAAAGTTAATCCAGATGCCTTTGTCATTCTCACCGCTTTTGGCTGCAGTCAGTATCGTTGACAATCGGGGAGTTTGCTCACTAACTCCTAGGGCTCGCCGTGTAGACACAGCTTTTCCATAGCAAATGAGCCTGCTCGCCATCAAGCTCCTTGCCAACGGTGATCTCCTGGTTAATCGGATAATTGAGTCCGAGAAACAGAAAGTATGAACCAAGGCTGTTTACCCGCCTCCAACTCAAAAATCCTATAGGCCCCAACAAGTTGGTATCCTGCTCATAGACGTAACAACCACTGTCCGGATACTCATGTATTTCACGGTGCTTGCATATAGTAGGGTTTTTGCAATATAACTTTTCCGGCTCATGTGTCTAAATGATTATCAGTCTTTTGCCGTCCTCTGGTCGAGTGAGCAACCAGTTGTGCTTCCCTGTTTTTGGCAAAGGTGGTGTGATTACAAAGGGCAAGAATCGAGGGACATTGCATCATATCAAAAGGACAGCATTGTTAATGTAAGATTAGCATTGTTCGTAGTATGAGTAGGATAATGCAAGAAACAACATTGATATGTCCTCGTTGAACCGGGAGGAAAATACAGGGAAATGTATACTGGGTTCGAAAATATAGATGTGCCATGCATGGTTATACTCATGTTATCTCACAATCGATTATTCACAAGAAACTACCATGCCATGCATGTTATGTAATCATGTTCTGTCCTCACAAACAAATTCTTCAAGGAAACTAACAGACCATGCATTGTTATATATTCATGTTCTGTGGGCAAAATTTTTGTGAGCATATTATTCTAGCTATTGATTGTTGAAGGGCGAACATATGTATGTACACATGGTAAGCATTACATGATTTCACTACTTCAAAATATAGAGTTCTCCATATGCACATCTACTTCCCTAATGTATGGTTAGATGAAATCAACATGTGATGCATGTTTCTACATCATGAAAATGAGGAAACTAACATGGCCATTGATACACACTCATATTTAGTAGTATATTGATTACTATAAAATAAGGAGAATATAAATATCTTCCTAACAGTTTGATTATTCAGGGGTACAAATTGGCTGTAATGACATGGTCACAATCGCATGAATTAACTCATTCCAAATATAGCTGATTTACGGCGTCTCTAATACATTGCCATAGTTCTACTCAAATTCTACTCAAACATGGATATGTCAATCATCACAAAAAGTTCAAACAGTGTCATGGCGTCATCATTAACATCGATGGAAACAACTTACATGTGTCGTCCCAAAGAATACGTGGTGCCATCTCGCTTTGTCGATCGCGAGATGATGCCATTGTGTTCAAGAGCATCACGTATGTGTATAAGCTTTGACGACGATCCATCATGAAATGAGCTGTCTCCGCCTAAAGAAGGCACCGGCGGAAAGATAGGCGGGTCCCTCATCGAACAACGCAATTAGCTTGAAGTCTGCGTAATCCGCATGTCACGTGGGCACTTGGCAGATTACAATCTTCTGCAAAACAAGGTGCGTCCAACTGACGACGTAATCTAGATGACTTGGACCGCGGAGGTAAAACTCTATATCATCCAACGGAGGAAGGATAATCTCATGGGAGGTCTGGAAGTTCGTGAGCACCAACTTTTCCCTGTCTTATCTGACGACAGCCATCTAGTGGGAGTTCATGCCGACCCAGTACATACCTGCAAGAAGTATCGGGCGATGGTGATCGGATCAAAGTCGAGTGAAATGATGTACGGCGACCCACTACATACCTGCAAAGAAGTTTCGGCTAATGGAGGTCGAATTGAAGTCGAGGGGCATCATGTACGCCTCCGTATCATGGTCAGCAAATCTCGTAAGGCCAGATAGCAGCAAGCAGGGTGTCTTGAAAAGCTTAGGCCTCGCTTCGACGATGGTCGTGTGCATGCCCCTCGAGCATGCAACCAGCCGTAGAGCACTCAACATATCCATACACGAACAACAAAGGTCGAGGACGTCACTGGGGAGATTGCTCCAATCACGGCTCATATGGATGCTGCGCGGTTCACGTTCGGCCATGGTGGAGTTTGGAAGGTGGGGTTTTGGGGGCTTGATTTATGGGGGAGAAGGCTTTTGGTGCTGGAGCGGCTAGCGAGGGAATAGTGGTACTGGGGGAGGCAAGCGTGGCGAGGGTACGCGGGGGCACAATGAGATGATGAAGAGTGACCTCAGGATCTCCGGTGAGACGGAGATGGAGATGGAGTGGTGCTAGGGGAGAGGGAGATGAGGCGAGGCATGCTATACAATGGCGGTGATAGTGACTGCACAATGCACAAGGTGAGGCTGACTTTGGTAACTCGGACACGCCGGCTGGACTGGTGTCACCTCGGGCGCAGGGTCTTGTCACTTCACTGTGAGGACCAGATGAATAATAGTATTTTGACCATCAAGTGTACCACAGTTGTACTACTACTACTAGTATGAGTAGTAGGAACATGAGTAGTACTCCCGTGCTAGCATGCCTCGGGTTCACTTCATCCTCCGTATCATCCATATTATGCAGCGTAACCAAATTCTCGTGCATGCGAAGCGCCAGTAGGACTTCTCTTTGAGGATAACCACATATTCCTTAACTAGAGAATGTTGTGTCTCCCACGCACGCACCAATATCCATCCGAACCAGCTACGACACATTTTTTTATCCATTTGCATAGGTCCCACCCGCCGAGGGGTGCGTAAATAAAAGGAATCATAAATGTCTCGCCACGGTGATTCGAAAGAGTGACCTCAACTACCCAAAGGGCACATGTAGCGCTATAAGGATGGGCACGCAGGTGAGGCCCCACTCCTCGCCTACACGCTGTAGCCTTTTCGCTTAGTCTACCTAGCCGCCTAATCAATCGCCCGCAGCCACTTCTCCCATTTACTTCCATCGGGAACCGATTTTCCTCGCTTCTTTCACTACTCCTTGATCTTCATTTGCATCCAAACCACACCGTATTCACATTGTTTTAACCTCTTCACATCCTCCCGGAGTAATTCAAGCCCCTATAAATAATCATCTTCTTCGCTAGACTAGCCATCTAATCCTAATTCTCCAAACCATAGCCCTCCGGTCCAGCGGTTCCAAATGGCGAAAGAGATCAAGATGCAGTGTTTTAGCGCCCAACATGTCCTCGTCGAAGGCTTGTTGAGCATAGTTGCCACAGTCACCGACCACCCAAGGGTTGTTTGGAAGTGGATCAACAATGTATCCAACTCCCTCCAAAAGGTGGAGATGAATGTCATCGGTCTCGACGCACAAGACACTTGAGCGCAAGCATCGGGAAGATCCAACATGCCGTGGTCCTTCAGCTGTGCCTCGAAGATGATGTTTTGGTGTACCACATCATACACGTGCCCTCCATACCAAGTGAGCTTCATGACTTCTTGTCTTGGGAGGACATATACTTCTGTGGGGCAGCCATCGCAGGGGACAAACAGAAGTTGGAGCTGTACAACCTTGATTTGAAAAGCATAGCTGACCTACAAACCAAAATAAAAATTCCTGTAGAAGATTGTGATAAACCGACACCATCCCTATTCGACGTAGCAAATTTTGTGCTCGGAACAAATCTTTAGAAGGGTGACGAGACGCTGGCATTAAGGTCATCTGGATGGGAGAATTATCCCTTGATTACGAGCGGATAAAATATGCTGCCCTCGATGACCATGTGAGTTTCGAGATAGCTGCAAGGTCCAGAGAGCTTGTTGCGAAGCCGTCTCCCACAGAAAATGAGAACAAGAAGAAGAAGAAGAAGATGCCGCAACAGCAGGGCATTATGGACGGATGAACTATTTCCTCTGTTGTAAAAAAAATATTCCCTCTCTATGTATATTGATATAGATGGACTATTTCGATGGTGTGCATGTCTTTGGAACAAGTAGTAGCGTGGGTCCGCTTGACTATAAGGAACTATTTATCCGCCGATACGTCCATTTTGCATCATGCTTTTATATCGATATTTATTGCATTATGAGCTGTTATTACACGTTATGTCACAATACTTATGCCTATTCTCTCTTATTTTACAAGGTTTACATGAAGAGGGAGAATGCTGGCAGCTGGAATTCTAGGCTGGAGCAGGAGTAAATATTAGAGACCTATTCTGCACAACTCCAAAAGTCCTGAAACTCCACGAAAGTCATTTTTGGAAATAATAAAAATACTGAGCGAAGAAAATACCAGAGGGGGCCCACACTCTGGCCACGAGGTTGGGGTGCGCGCCCTACCCCCCTGGGCGCACCCCGCTGCCTCATGGGCCACCTGGCAGGCCTCCGGTGTCCATCTTCTGCTATATGAGGTCTTTTACCCTAAAAAAATCATAAGCAAGCTTTCGGGAAGAAACTTTGATGCCACGAGGCGGAACCAATCTAGGGCTCCGGCAGAGCTGTTCTGCCGGGGAAACTTCCCTCCGGGAGGGGGAAATCATCGCCATCGTCATCACCAACGATCCTTTCATCGATAGGGGGTCAATGTTCATCAACATCTTCACCAGCGCCATCTCCTCTCAAACCCTAGTTCATCTCTTGTATCCAATCTTTGTCCCCAAGCCTCAGATTGGTACCTGTGGGTTGCTAGTAGTGTTGATTACTCCCTGTAGTTGATGCTAGTTGGTTTATTTGGTGGAAGATCATATGTTCATATCCATTATGCATATTAATACCCCTCTGATTATGAACATGAATACGCTTTGTGAGTAGTTATGTTTGTTCCTGAGGACATGGGAGAAGTCTTGCTATAAGTAGTCATGTGAATTTGGTATTCGTTCGATATTTTGATGAGATGTATGTTGTCTCTCCTCTAGTGGTGTTATGTGAACGTCGACTACATGACACTTCACCATTGTTTGGGCCTAGAGGAAGGCATTGGGAAGTAATAAGTAGATGATGGGTTGCTAGAGTGACAGAAGCTTAAACCCTAGTTTATGCGTTGCTTCGTAAGGGGCTGATTTGGATCCATATGTTTCACGCTATGGTTAGGTTTACCTTAATACTTCTTTTGTAGTTGCGGATGCTTGCAATAGGGTTAATCATAAGTGGGATGCTTGTGCAAGTAAGGACAGCACCCAAGCACCGGTCCACCCACATATCAAATTATCAAAGTACCGAACGCGAATCATATGAGCGTGATGAAAACTAGCTTGACGATAATTCCCATGTGTCCTTGGGAGTGCTTTTCTTTATATAAGAGTTTGTCCAGGCTTGTCCTTTGCTACAAAAAGGATTGGGCCATCTTGCTGCACTTTATTTACACTTGTTACTTGTTACCCGTTACAAATTACCTTATCACAAAACTATCGCCATCGATAATTTCAAGCTTGCAGAGAATACCTTGTTGAAAACCGCTTATCATTTCCTTCGATCCTCGTTGGTTCGACACTCTTACTTATCGAAGGACTACGATAGATCCCCTATACTTGTGGGTCATCAAGACTCCTTTTTGGCGCCATTGCTGGGGAGTGAAGCGCCTTTGGTAGGTGGAATTTGGTAAGGAAAAAATTATATAGTGTGCTGAAATTTACTGTCACTTGTTACTATGGAAAGTAATCTTTTGAGGGGCTTGTTCGGGGTATCTTCACCCCGACCAGTAGAGCAAATAGTTGCTCTTCAACCTATTGAACCTACTGAAAATGTTTACTTTGAAATTCCTTCGGGTATGATAGACAAACTGCTAGCTTATCCTTTTACAGGAGATGGAACATTGCATCCCGGTTTACACTTAATCTATGTGGATGAAGTTTGTGGATTATTTAAGCTTGCAGGTATGCCCGATGATGTTATCAAGAAGAAGGTCTTCCCTTTATCTTTGAAGGGAGATGCATTGACATGGTACAGGCTATGTGATGATATGGGATCATGGAACTACAAACGATTGAAACTGGAATTTCATCAGAAGTTTTATCCTATGCATCTTGTTCATCGTGATCATAATTATATATATAATTTTTGGCCTCACGAAGGAGAAAGCATCGCTCAAGCTTGGGGGAGGCTTAAGTCAATGTTATATTAATGCCCCAATCATGAGCTCTCAAGAGAAATGATTATTCAAAAATTTTATGCTCGGCTTTCTGACAACAATCGCTCCATGCTTGATACTTCTTGTACTAGTTCTTTTATGATGAAGACTATTGAATTCAGATGGGATTTATTGGAGAGAATTAAACGCAACTCTGAAGATTGGGATCTCAACGAAGGTAAGGAGTCAGGTATAACACCTAAGTTTGATTGTGTTAAATCTTTTATGGATACTGATGTTTTCCGTAAGTTTAGCACTAAATATGGACTTGACTCTGATATAGTAGCTTCTTTCTGTCAATCCTTTGCTATTCATGTTGATCTCCCTAAGGACAAGTGGTTTAAATATGATCCTCCCATAGAAGTAAAAGTAGTTGCACCTATTAAAGTTGAAGAAAAGACTATCACTTATAATGATCCTATTGTTCCTACTGCTTACGTTGAGAAACCACATTTCCCTGTTAGAATGAAGGTGTCGGATCACGGGTTCCGGCAAAACCCTTAAGGTTCAAACACTGGGGTGCGCGCGAAGATTTCCTCCCTACCTATTCACGCCTAGCTCGCTAAGATCTCATGATTTAACTCGATTTAACTTGCAACACAAAGACACAAGATTTATATCGTTCGGGCCACTGCCAGGTGTAATACCCTACTCCAAAGGTGGTGGCGGTGGATTGCCTCTGGGCTGATGAACAACAAGATAAGGGGAAGAACAGCCTCCTGAGGTTGAGGTGTTCTTGTGCTCGGTGTGTGGCTAAGGATTGGCTCAAGGTCAGATGCCTCTACTGCGGTGGCTAGTTCTACTTATATAGGCCCTGGTCCTCTCCCCAAATATTGAGCGAGAAGGGAGCCAACAACGGTGGCCAATTTGAAAGGGGACAGCTAGTACAGCTTATCCTGACAAAAGCGGTCTTCGCCTGCAAAAGGCTCTGGTGATGATGCTGTCTTGGGCTCCATGGTGACCTCCATCCTGTTGTCCTGCTGGTTTTGGTCTTGTTGCACTGATATGGAAACCTTTGCCTGATGCCTCGGTACTCCGTGCCTGCGCTTTCCCCCTTAGCACCAAAGAGGAAACAAGGACGCTGCATGCGCTGGCGCCCGCCTGATCCTGATCGTCATAGCTCACGTCACGAGAACCTCGCGAGGTTTGCCCCGCCTTGATATCTCCGCTCCTCGCCAGGCAGCCTTGTGAGGCAACTCCTGAGGAGGTCTCGCGTCGTCCGCCTCGCGAGGCTTGACCCCTCGCGAGGGTCTTGAATGCCTCGCTGATGAAGATGGGTCGTACAGGCCTGCAGCACAGCCACGTCGTGGGCCGCAGGCAGGCAAGTCTTGGGACCCTCGTTCCCAGAACACCGACAGTAGCCCCCGGGCCCAAGGCGTGGTCGGGCTTGGCTTCGAGGCGAAGCCAAAGGTCAAGCGCGGAGCGCCGCAGACCCCCAAAACATGTGGCCTTGGTCGACGCGTGGCGGTTGATTGGACGTGGGCGTCTCTGCTTCCCCACGCTGCCTCGGCAACTGCCCGACTTGACAAGTCCCTGCGACATGCAACAAAAACCATCATTACCTGTGATCATGGGGGCGCTGGTTGGCCTTCTCTCGCTATAAATGAGGGAGGGGGCGAAGCCCCCGTCGCCCATCTCTTAGCAACTCACTCGCTTCTTTCTCCTTGCTCCTCTGCTAGCAGCAACTCCGATGGCGCCGATCCGAAGGTTCTCCGCCGGCGAGAAAGGAAAGGAACCCCGCGATGATCCAGGGCCGCTCCCGCCGAAGAAGAGGTCGGCTAATCGTCGTGACGAGGTGGCGATGCAGGTGGTGACGAGGCATTGGTGCGAGCGGCCTCCTCCAGGGTATCCGCTACCATTGTACACCCAAGCTGGCGGCGTAGGAGGAAGGGGCGACGAACGGCGCCGCCTGCGTCGCGCCCAGGGTCGCCGTGCGACGGCGACGTGATGTCTACTACACAACCTTCTTCTTGTAGACGTTGTTGGGCCTCCAAGTGCAGAGGTTTGTAGGACAGTAGCAAGTTTCCCTCAAGTGGATGACCAAAGGTTTATCAATCCGTGGGAGGCGTAGGATGAAGATGGTCTCTCTCAAACAACCCTGCAACCAAATAGCAAAGAGTCTCTTGTGTCCCCAACACACCCAATACAATGGTAAATTGTATAGGTGCACTAGTTCGGCGAAGAGATGGTGATACAAGTGCAATATGGATGGTAGATATAGGTTTTTGTAATATGAAAATATAAAAACAGCAAGGTAACAAGTGGTAAAAGTGAGCGTAAACGGTATTGCAATGCTAGGAAACAAGGCCTAGGGTTCATACTTTCACTAGTGCAGGTTCTCTCAACAATAATGACATAATTGGATAAAAGAGTCACTACAAAGTCACTAATAAGGGAGAACAAACGAAGAGATTATGGTAGGGTACGAAACCACCTCAAAGTTGTTCTTTCCAATCAATCAGTTGGGCTATTCCTATAAGTGTCACAAACAGCCCTAGAGTTCGTACTAGAATAACACCTAAAGACACAAATCAACCAAAACCCTAATGTCACCTAGATACTCCAATGTCACCTCAAGTATCCGTGGGTATGATTATACGATATGCATCACACAATCTCATATTCATCTATTCAACCAACACATAGAACCTCGAAGAGTGCCCCAAAGTTTCTACCGGAGAATCAAGACGAAAACGTCTGCCAACCCCTATGAATAAGTTCATGGGCGGAACCCGCAAGTTGATCACCAAAACATACATCAAGTGAATCACGTGATATCCCATTGTCACCACAGATACACACAACAAGACATACATCAAGTGTTCTCAAATCATTAAAGACTCAATCCGATAAGAACTTCAAAGGGAAAACTCAATCCATTACAAGAGAGTAGAGGGGGAGAAGCAACATAAGATCCAACTATAATAGCAAAGCTCGTGATACATCAAGATCGTACAAATCAAGAACACGAGAGAGAGAGAGAGAGAGAGAGAGAGAGAGAGAGAGAGAGAGAGAGAGAGAGAGAGATCAAACACATAGCTATCGGTACATACCTCAGCCCCGAGGGTGAACTACTCCCTCCTCATCATGGAGAGCGCCGGATGATGAAGATGGCCACCGATGAGGGTTCCTCCCAAGTGGGTGCCGGAACGGCTCCCGAGAGGTTTTTGGTGGCTACAGAGGCTTGCGTGGCGAACTCCCGATCTATTCTGCTCTCAAGTTTTTAGGGTATATTGATATATATAGGCGAAAGAAGTACGTCAGGGAGCCACGAGGCCCACGGGGTGGAGGGCGCGCCTAGGGGTGGGCGCGCTCACCTCGTGGCTCCTCGCTTTTTCATGACGCACTCCAAGTCCATCGGGTAGCTTTCCTTCCAAAAATAACTTCTAGAAGGTTTCATTCTGCTTTGACTCGCTTGATATTCCTTTTCTTCAAACACCGATACAAGGGAAAAAACAGGAACTGGCACTGGGCTCTGGGTCAATAGGTTAGTCCCAAAAATAATATAAAAGTGCATAGTAAAGGCCATAAAACATCCAAGATGGATAATATAATAGCATGAATACTTCATAAATTATAGATACGTTGGAGAAGTATCACGACGCATGTCGTTGCCGCTGGAATCCACGCCATGGATTCCTCGCGCGAGCTTGTGCTATGGTCGCCGATGCCCCCAAGCTCTTGGATCCGCTTCCCGTGGTTCTTCTCTGACGTGATGCCGCCGAGGGGGCCTCTCGAGCTCTGGTTGCAGCATGCCGACTGCGACGCTCCGGCGACCGGAGCAGAGGTCGAGGCGGTCCCCACCGGCAAGATCTTCATGACCCGCGGCTTGAGCGAGGTCGCGTGGATTTGCCGCGCGGAAGGCGCCCTCGCGATCCACTTCGAGAATGACGGCACCTCCACGCTTTTCTTCAAGGTCTTCGACACCGAGGGCCACCGTTTGGAGTGTTGCCCTGGAGGGGAGCGCCAGGATGACGCGCGCTCCGCTCATGGCTACTCCAGCAGCAGCGACCCACGCGAGTCCAGCGGTTCTCCTGAGCTCTAGAGACTCCGGAGACGAGCAACGATAGCTACATGCCCCCGAGCTCTAGCCGGGCTCGGAGCAGGCTGCGCGCATGTACCGCCACGATCCGGATGGGTTGGCACCGCCTCACGCGCCCATCGCTGATGATTGCGCCACCATGGAGGGTGTAGATAGGATTCTACTAAGTTCCCGTTCTTTTGTTCCCTGCGAGGAATCAAGAAATGCCCGCGGGGGTGTGTAAGGATCTGTGATGTCTTTTGTGTATATCTTCCTTATTGTGAAAATCTGCGAATGCATGTCCTGTTAAGGCTCGGTCTCCCCTTTCCAACCTCGCGACAGCTTATTGCTCTATGCTGACAGGTCCCGGTCCCCAGGCAGGCTATAGCTGTCGCTGGTATACCAGGTCGCGTGCCGTGGTCAAGGCCAGGAGGTGAGGGACCCGAGGTCCAGTAAGAGCTCCTGAGGCACGATGCTCAGGAGGTCCCCTTTAGCGCTCAAGCAGCTGTGGCAAGATAATAAAGGGAGGCGACGTGCCTGCGACAGGGCTGCGACGAGGGTGTCCCCTAGGTTCCAACAACTTAGTTGTCTTGAGCTCGTGACTTATCTTGGCGGTCCGGGGTCGATTCTCCGCGATGCGCCAGACCTGTGCGCAAACACCCGCAGCGTAGCTAGGTTAGGCCCGTACGGGTCCTCCCCCTTCCAATGCTCTCCTTCGTGCTCTACGTCCTCAGGTTCAGGCCCTCGAGCGAGCTCAGCCACCGCTGGTATGCCAGGTCGCGATGCCGTGGGCAAGGCCAGGGGGTGAGGGTTGTTGAGCTAGTAAGAGCTCCTGAGTCGCGATGCTCAGGAGCCCCCCTTTTAACGTGCAAGCGGATTACTTGGAAGAGGTGGAGCTCATGGTGCCGCGGTGCTATCTCGTGAGATTCCTCGTGAGACAAGACAAGGAAAAACACAATCGCCATTATGGTCGCCACCACTTTGGTTGCTCCGCCAAGGGGTGAAGGCACCGAGGGCCCATTGAGATAACGTCTGCTGGGCGTGCATGCGAGCCGAGCTCGACCACTCAGTTTTATCAATGTGGCAGGGGACGGACCAGCATCAGCCGCCGCGTTTGCCGTAAGGAGGCCCCGGGAGGCGACGATCGAACAGGTGATAACCACAGGTAGATTACGCATGAAAGGCAGATCAGCTTGGGTAAATGCAGAAAGATACATGCCACTGGGTCAGGCCCGAGCGGCTTGGGGATGATGCAGCTCGAGGGGCACCCCCAACAGGGTAAATTAAAGACATAAAAAGGGGTACATGCCACAGGGACGGACCCGCGCAGCCTGGGAATGATGCAGCCCAAGGGGTGCTCCCAGCTGAATGAACTTGGAAAATGTCACCTGGCTCTGTTGACGAAGGAGAGTTGGGGCAGCTGAAGGTACGCGGCGAAGGGATTGCTCCTCACGAGCCACCGGGCCCCGAGCCTCGGAGGCCTGGGGCCTCGTGGTTCCTCGAGCCGCTCCATCTCCACCAGATGGCGTGGTGCCCGCCTCCCGAGCTGCTGTGACACACCGCAGTTGCGCCGATAGGTCCGACGACACGCCGGCAGCCGAAGGCATGCAAACATAGCCGTGTGGTGGACCTCGCAATGGCCCACGCGCAAGGCCGTAAAAGCTCCCCGAGAAGCTGCCTTGCCGAGCCTCGACGCCGATGCGCATACGCAACCCGACATCCTCGCCGATGGGGAGCTGCGCCTCGTGAGCGGCGGTCGCCACGCATGACCCTTGCGTCTTGCAGTTCCTGAGTGGTCTTGGTGATGAACTCCTGAGCGGTGGGCGCTCCTTGCCCTGTGTTCTCCTGGGGGAAACGTGCCGCGAAGCACGCCTCCAAGTGGTGCCCAAGCGCCTCCCTCGTGATGTTGGCAAGGTCTGAGGCCCTCCCGAAGAGAGCCCCCGAGCCTTGCCCGAGGAGGGCACTGGGCGCGCCTTCCTATGCGACAGAGGGAGGCGCCCCTGGAGCGGGCGCTGATCCTGACGAGGTTCCAGTTACAACGCCATCCTCCTGAGATCTTGCACGGCGTTGCTGCTTCTTCTTCTTGGGAAGGGCCTCAGAGGGCCTCGCCTTCTTTGCCGCTTGGGTCGCCGATTGTCGCAGCTCGAAAGCACGCCGAGGGAGCACATCGCGCTCTTTCTTCGCATGGGACCGTGATGATTCTGCCGCTTTCCGGCATCTTGAGGACGTTGTAACCGTGGTGTGTCACCGCCATGAACTTGGCCAGGGCTGGATGTTGGAAATATGCCCTAGAGGCAATAATAAATTAGTTATTATTATATTTCCTTGTTCATGATAATCGTTTATTGTTCATGCTATAATTGTATTGACCGGAAACAGCAATACATGTGTGGATACATAGACAACACCATGTCCCTAGTAAGCCTCTAGTTGACTAGCTCGCTGATCAATAGATGGTTACGGTTTCCTCACCATGGACATTGGATGTCATTGATAACGGATCACATCATTAGGAGAATGATGTGATGGACAAGACCCAATCCTAAGCCTAGCACAAAGATCGTAGTTCAGATGCTAAAGCTTTTCTAATGTCAAGTATCTTTTCCTTAGACCATGAGATCGTGCAATTCCGACACCGTAGGAGTGCTTTGGTGTATCAAACGTCACAACGAATCGGGTGACTATAAAGGTGCACTACAGTATCTCCGAAGTGACCATTGGGTTGACACGGATCGAGATCGGATTTGTCACTCCGTAGACGGAGAGGTATCTCTGGCCCACTCGGTAGGACATCATCATATGTGCACAATGTGACCAAGGGGTTGATCACGGATGATGTGTTACGGAACGAGTAAAGAGACTTGCCGGAACGAGATTGAACAAGGTATCGGTATACCGACGATCGAATCTCGGCAAGTACAATACCGCTAGACAAAGGGAATTGTATACGGATCGATTGAGTCCTTGACATCGTGGTTCATCCGATGAGATCATCGTGGAACATGTGGGAGCCAACATGGGTATCCAGATCCCGCTGTTGGTTATTGACCGGAGAACGCCTCGGTCATGTCTGCTTGTCTCCCGAACCCGTAGGGTCTACACACTTAAGGTTCGGTGACGCTTAGGGTTATATAGGAAGCTTGTATGTGGTTACCGAATGTTGTTCGAGTCCCTGATGAGATCCCTGACGTCACGAGGAGTTCCGGAATGGTCCGGAGGTAAAGATTTATATATGGAAAGTTGTTGTTCGGTTCCTAAAAGTTCGGGTTTTTTCAGATTGTACCGGAAGCTCTGTAAGGTTCCGGAGGATTCCTGAGGGGTCCGGAGGTCCGGAAATTGTTCCACCACGTCCAATACAGTAGCATGGGCTGTAGGGGGCGCCCTAGCCATAATGGGCCAAGGAACCAGCCCCCAAGGCCCATGCGCATGGGAGGGGAAACCCAAGGGGAGGGCCTCCACTTGACTTGGGAGGCACTCCTCCCCTCTTGGCCGCCCCCAAGTCCCATCTAGGGCTGGCCGCACCCCTTGGGGTGGAAACCCTAAAGGGGCGCAGCCCCCTTTCCCTATATATACTTGAGGTTTTAGGGCTGCCATACACACGAAGTTTCTCTCCTCTTGGTGCAGCCCTGCCTCCTCTTCCTCCTCTCCCTTGGTGCTTGGCGGCCTCGCGGGATTGCCACGCCCTCCATCACCACCACGCCGCAGTGCTGCTGTTGGATGGAGTCTTCTCAACCTCTCCTCTCTCCTTGCTGGATCAAGGCGTGGGAGACGCCATCGGGCTGTACGTGTGTTGAACGCGGAGGTGCCGTCTGCTCGCACTAGGATCTCCGGTGATTTGAATCACGACGAGTACGACTCCTTCAACCCCGCTCACTTGAACGCTTCCGCTTAGCAATCTACAAGGGTATGTAGATGCACTCTCCTTCCTCGCTGCTAGAATCTCCATAGATTGATCTTGGTGATGCGAGAAAATTTTGAATTTCTGCCACGCTCCCCAACAAAGGGTATCGAGCCGTGTTTATTGCGTAGATTCTTTGCACGAGTAGAACACAAAGTAGTTGTGGGCGTTGATGATGTTCAATATGCTTACCGTTACTAGTCCAATCTTGTTTCGACGGTATTGTGGGATGAAGCAGCCCGGACCGACCTTACACGCATTTTACGTGAGACAAGTTCCACCGATCGACATGCACTTGGTGCATAAGGTGGCTAGCGGGTGCCGCCTCCCACTTTAGTTGGAACGGATTCGATGAAAAGGGTCCTTATGAAGGGTAAATAGCAATTGGCATATCACGCTGTGGTTTTTATGTAGGTAAGAAACGTTTGCTAGAAACCCATAGCAGCCACGTAAAACATGCAAACAACAATTAGAGGACGCCTAACTTGTTTTTGCAGGTATGCTATGTGATGTGATATGGCCAAGAAGAATGTGATGAATGATATGTGATGTATGAGATTGATCATGTTCTTGTAATAGGATTCACGACTTGCATGTCGATGAGTATGACAACCGCAGGAGCCATAGGAGTTGTCTTTATTTATTGTATGACCTGCATGTCATTAAACAACGCCATGTAATTACTTTACTTTATTGCTAACCGTAGCCATAGTAGTAGAAGTAATAGTTGGCAGACAACTTCATGAAGACACGATGATGGAGATCATGATGATGGAGATCATGGTGTCATGCCGGTGACAATGATGATCATGGAGCCCCAAGATGGAGATCAAAGGAGCAATATGATATTGGCCATATCATGTCACTACTATATAATTGCATGTGATGTTTATTATGTTTATGCATCTTGTTTACTTAGAACGACGGTAGTAAATAAGATGATCCCTTACACAAATTTCAAGAAGTGTTCTCCCTAATCGCACACCGCTGCTACAGTTCGTCGCTTCTAAGCACCACGTGTTAATCGGGTGTGATGGATTCTTACGCTCACATACAACGGTGTAAGCAAGATTTACACACGCAGTAAACACTTAGGGTTAACTTGACGAGCCTAGCATGTGAAGACATGGCCTCGAACACGGAGACCGAAAGGTCGAGCATGAGTCGATGGTAGATACGATCAACATGAAGATGTTCATCGATGATGACTAGTCCGTCTCACGTGTTGATCGGACACGGCCTAGTTGATTCGGATCATGTAATCACTTAGATAACCGAGGGATGTCTATCTCGAGTGGGAGTTCATAAGATGAACTTAATTATCTTGAACATAGTCAAAAGACCTTTTGCAATTATGTCGTGAGCTCGCGCTTTAAGTTCCATTATTTAGATATGTTCCTAGAGAAAATATAGTTGAAAGTTGAAAGTAGCGATTATGCGACAAGAGAAGGCTTATGTCCTTAATGCACCGCCAAGTGTGCTGAACCCCAAACGCCGCTTGTGGATGTTGCGAACATCGGACATACACGCTTTGATAACTACGTGATAGTTCGCTTAAACGGTTTAGAGTTGAGGCACCAAAGACGCCAAAAACGTCATGAACATATAAGATGTTTCGAGGGCTGAAATTGGGATTTCAGTGCTCGTGCTCACGCCAAGAGGTAAGAGACCTCCGACGATTTTCTTAGCCTACAAACTAAGGGAGAAAAGCTCAATCGTTGAGCTTGTGCTCGATTGTCCGAATACAACAATCACTTAAATCGAGGGAGTTAATCTTCCAAATGAGATAGTGATGTTTCTCCAAAGTCATTGCCACCAAGCTGCTAGAGCTTCGTGATGAACTATAACATATCAGGGATAGATATGATGATCCTGAGGTATTCGCGTTGTTTGACATCGCGAAAGTAGAAATCAAGAAGGAGCATCAATTGTTGATGGTTGGTGAAACCACTAGTTTCAAGAAGGGCAAGGGCTAGAAGGACACTTCATGAAACGGCAAATCGCTTGTCGCCCAAAGAAGAAACCCAAGGTTGAACCCAAACCCGAGACTAAGTGCTTCGTAATAAGGGGAACAGCCATCGGAGCAGAATTACCCTAGATACTTGGTAGATGAGAAGGCTGGAAAGGTCGATAGAAGTATATTGATATACATTATGTTAATGTGTACTTTACTAGTACTCCTAGTAGCACCAGGGTATTAGATACCGTTCGGTTGCTAAGTGTTAGTAACTCAAACAAAAGCTACGGAATAAACGGAGACTAGCTAAAGGTGAGTCGACGATATGTGTTGAAGTGTTTCCAAGTTTGATGTGATCAAACATCGCACGCCCCCTCTACCATCAAGATTAGTATTAAACCTGAATAATTGTCATTTGGTGTTTGCGCTGAGCATAGACATGATTGGATTATGTCTATCGCAATACGGTTATTCATCTAAGGAGAATAATGGTTACTCTATTTATTTGAATAATACCTTCGATGGTCTTGCACCTAAATAAATGGTTTATTGAATCTCGATCGTAGTGATACACATTTTCATGCCAAAAGTATAAGATAGTAATGATAGTACCACTTACTTGTGGCAATCGCCATGTAAGTCATATTGGTGTAAACGCATGAAGAAGCTCCATGTTGATGGATCTTTGACTCACTCGCTTTTGAAAAGTTTGAGACATGCAAACCATGTCTATTGGTACATACGCATGAAGAAACTCCATGCAGATGGACCGTTTGGACTCACTTGATTTTGAATCACTTGAGATATGCAAAATCAAACCACATGGGCAAGATGACCTAAAAGCCTCGGTTTCAAAGAAGATGGAACAAGGTAGCAACTTGTTGGAAGTAACACATTCGATGTGTGCAGTCCAATGAGTGCCGAGGCATGCAAAGGAATATCGTTATGTTCTTACTTCACGATGATTCGAGTAGATGTTGAGTATATTTACTTGATGAAACACAAGTCTGAATTATTGAATGGTTCAAGTAATTTCAGAGTGAAGTTTAAGATCTTCGTGACAAGAGGATAGAATATCTATGATATGATCATAGAGATGAATATCTGAGTTACGAGTTTTGGCACACAATTAAGACATTGTGCAAATTGTTTCACAATTAATACCGCCGAACACCATAGTGTGATGGTGTGTCCGAACATCATAGTTGCACTCTATTGGATATGGTGCGTACTATGATATCTCTTATCGAATTACCACTATCGCTCATGGGTTAGGCGTTAGAGACAACCGCACTCACTTTAATAGGGCACCACGTAATTCCGCTGAGATGACACCGTATGAACTATGGTTTAGAGAAACCTAAGTGTCATTTCTTAAAGGTTTGGGGCTGCGACGCTTATGTGGAAAAGTTTCAGTTGATAAGCTCGAACCCAAAGCGGACAAAATGCATCTTCATAGGACACCCAAAACGGTTGGGTATACCTCCTAATTCAGATCCGAAGCAATAGGGATTGTTTCTTGAATCGGGTCCTTTCTCGAGGAAAAGTTCGCCTCGAAAAGTTGAGTGGGAGGATGGTGGAGACTTGATGAGGTTATTGAACCATCACTTCAACTAGTGTGTAGCAGGCACGTGAAGTTGTTCCCGTGGCACCTACACCAATTGAAGTAGAAGCTATGATAGTGATCATGAAGTTTCGGATCAAGTCACTACCGTAGATTGAGGGTGACAAGGATGCGTATTACTTCGAGTGGTACAGAAATCCTGTCTTGAAGGTCATATTGCTAGACAACAATGAACCTACGAGCTATGGAGAAGCGATGGTGGGCCCAAATTCGACAAATGGTTAGAAACCATGAAACCGAGGTAGGATCCATGTATCATAACAAAGCATGGACTTTGGTGAACTTGCCCGATGATCGGCAAGCCATTGAAATAAATGGGTCTTTAAGAAGAAGACGGACATGGACGGTAATGTCACCTTCTATGAAGCTCGACTTGTGGCAAAGAGTTTTCACAAGTTCAAGGAGTTGACTACGATGAGATTTTCTCATCCGTAGCGATGCTTAAGTCCGTCGTAATCATGTTAGCATAAGCTGCATTTATGAAATCTGCGATGGATGTCAAAATGAGTTTCCTTACCGCCAGAAGGAAAGGTTGTATGTGATACAATCGTAAAAGTTTTGTCGATCCTAAGGATGCTAAAAGGTATGCTGGCTCCAACGATCCTTTCTAAGGACCGGAGTAAGCATCTCGAGTTGGAATGTGCGCTTTGATGAGATGATCAAAGATTTTGGGTGTATACAAAGTTTATGAGAAACTTGTATTTCCAAAGAAGTGAGTGGGAGCACTATAGAATTTCTGATGAGTATATGTTGTTGACATATTGATGATCGTAAATGATGTAGAATTTTCTCAGAAGCATATAGGGTTAAAGTGTTTTCAAGTGAAAACCTGATTGTTACTTGAACATTGAGCATCAAGATCTATGAGGATAGATCAAAACGCTCAATGGTACTTTCAAATGAGCACATACCTTGACATGATCTTGAAGGTGTTCAAGATGGATCACCAAAGAAGGAGTTCTTTCCTGAGATGTAAGGTATGAGGTTAAGAGTTAAAGCTCGACCACGGCAGAAAAGAGAGAAAGGACGAAGGTCGCCCCTATGCTTTAGACGTAGGCTCTATAGTATGCTATGTCAGTACCGCACCTAAGTGTGCCATGCCATGAGTAAGTCAAGGGGTACAAGAATGATCCAGAATGGATCATTGGACAGCGTCAAAATTGTCCTTGGAGTAAATAAGGACATGTTTCTCGATTATGGAGGTGATAATGAGTTCGGCGTAAAGGGTTACGCCGATGCAAGCTTTAACACCTATCCGAGTGACTCGAGAAGCAAACCGGATACGATAATGGAGCAACCATTTGGAATAGCTCCAAGTGGAGCGTAGAAGCAGCATTTACAATATGACATAGAGAATTATGAGTACACACGGATCTGAAAGGTTCGCACCGCTGACTAAAACCTCTCTCACAAGCAAAACATGATCAAACCCCGTAACTCATTGAGACTTAATCACATGGTGATGTGAACTAGTTTAAGACACTAGTAAACTCTTTGGATGTTGGTCACATGGAGATGTGACCTATCGCTGTTAATCACATGGCGATGTGAACTAGATTATTGACTCTAGTGCAAGTGGGAGACTGTTGGAAATATGCCCTAGAGGCAATAATAAATTAGTTATTATTATATTTCCTTGTTCATGATAATCGCTTATTGTTCATGCTATAATTGTATTGACCGGAAACAGAATACATGTGTGGATACATAGACAACACCATGTCCCTAGTAAGCCTCTAGTTGACTAGCTCGTTGATCAATAGATGGTTACGGTTTCACGACCATGGACATTGGATGTCATTGATAACGGATCACATCATTAGGAGAATGATGTGATGGACAAGACCCAATCCTAAGCCTAGCACAAAGATCGTAGTTCGTATGCTAAAGCTTTTCTAATGTCAAGTATCTTTTCCTTAGACCATGAGATCGCAATTCCGGATACCGTAGGAGTGCTTTGGTGTATCAAACGTCACAACGAATCGGGTGACTATAAAGGTGCACTACGGTATCTCCGAAGTGACCATTGGGTTGACACGGATCGAGATGGATTTGTCACTCCGAGACGGAGAGGTATCTCTGGGCCCACTCGGTAGGACATCATCATAATGTGCACAATGTGACCAAGGGGTTGATCACGGATGATGTGTTACGGAACGAGTAAAGAGACTTGCCGTAACGAGATTGAACAAGGTATCGGATACCGACGATCGAATCTCGCAAGTACAATACCGCTAGACAAAGGGAATTGTATACGGATCGATTGAGTCCTTGACATCGTGGTTCATCCGATGAGATCATCGTGGAACATGTGGGAGCCAACATGGGTATCCAGATCCCGCTGTTGGTTATTGACCGGAGAACGCCTCGGTCATGTCTGCTTGTCTCCGAACCCGTAGGGTCTACACACTTAAGGTTCGGTGACGCTAGGGTTATATAGGAAGCTTGTATGTGGTTACCGAATGTTGTTCGAGTCCTGATGAGATCCCTGGACGTCACGAGGAGTTCCGGAATGGTCCGGAGGTAAAGATTTATATATGGAAAGTTGTTGTTCGGGTTCCGAAAAAGTTCGGTTTTTTCGGTATTGTACCGGAAGCTTCGTAAGGTTCCGGAGGATTCCTGAGGGGTCCGGAGGTCCGGAAATTGTTCCACCACGTCCAATACAGTAGCATGGGCTGTAGGGGGCGCCTAGCCATAATGGGCCAAGGAACCAGCCCCCAAGGCCCATGCGCATGGGAGGGGGAAACCCTAAGGGGAGGGCCTCCACTTGACTTGGGAGGCACTCCTCCCTCTTGGCCGCCCCAAGTCCCATCTAGGGCTGGCCGCACCCCTTGGGGTGGAAACCCTAAAGGGGCGCAGCCCCCTTTCCCTATATATACTTGAGGTTTTAGGGCTGCCATACACACGAGTTTCTCTCCTCTTGGTGCAGCCTCTCTCCTCTTCCTCCTCTCCTTGGTGCTTGGCGAAGCCTCGCGGGATTGCCACGCCTCCATCACCACCACGCCGTTGTGCTGCTGTTGGATGGAGTCTTCTCAACCTCTCCTCTCTCCTTGCTGGATCAAGGCGTGGGAGACGCCATCGGCTGTACGTGTGTTGAACGCGGAGGTGCCGTCTGCTCGCACTAGGATCTCCGGTGATTTGAATCACGACAGTACGACTCCTTCAACCCTGCTCACTTGAACGCTCCGCTTAGCAATCTACAAGGGTATGTAGATGCACTCTCCTTCCCTCGTTGCTAGAATCTCCATAGATTGATCTTGGTGATGCGTAGAAAATTTTGAATTTCTGCTACGTTCCCCAACACTGGATACCCAAGGATGGTGTTGTATGGCAGACGGATGTGCGCGACGTCGAAGTCGATGAGCTCGGTGCAGTAGTTCTTGCACTCTCTGAAGGTAAAAGGGAGGCGGACCTGCCCTATCGGTGTGGTGGAGCCGTCGGTCACTCCTGAGAAAGGCTTGGTAGGCTGAAGCTGGTCATATGGCCCTTGGAGGTTGTCAAACGTGTCGACGGACAGGACGTTGAGCCCTGCACCGCCGTCGATGAGGGTCTTGGTAACTTGCATGTTGCTGATGACTGGGGAACAAAGCATCGGGAGGGCGCCAGCGGTCGCTGTGCACTTGAGCTGATCTGCCGAGTTGAAGGTGATGGCGCACTGGGACCACCTGAGCGGGCGCGTGGCTTCAAGCTTGGGGAGGACTGCATTCACTTCACGAGTAAACTGTTTGAAGATGCGCTACGAAGCTGGGGCCTGGGCTCCGCCCAAGATGCAGGCGATAGCGCGCGTCTCCTGGAAGCCCCCAGCCCCCTCGTCTTGATGGTGGTCGGCATTCCTTCTTTGTGGTGGCGGTAGCGAGGGAAGACTGGCGTTGCCCTGAGGACGATCCTCACGAGGCTGGTCCCTCCAGGCGCCCTCGCGAGGATGATCCTACCAGCGGTCCTCACGAGGCGGTCGCGCCACTCCTGGCGCGGGCCACGGTCGCCCTAGCGCCCCACCCCGCCTCCTCTCGTCAGAGCCCCGGTCGCTGCGCTCTGGGCGTCGACTGCCGCCCTTCACGAATGGCTCTGAACTCTTGACAGCCGCTGGTGTTATGGGTGTTCAGGTTGTGAAAGGCGCAGAACGGTCGGCTGCTCTTGGATGACTCGGGCTGGTCTCTGTCTCGCTTCGTATCCGTCTCCGCTGCGAGCACGGCCGCTCCCTTGCGCTTCACGCCCTGGCCTTGGCTTTCTTCTCCTCTGGGTCCGCAGCCGGCAGCTCGAGGAGGGAGAGGCGCCCTTCCTCAGCTCTTGCGCACTTGGTCGCCAGGTTGAACAGCTCCTGAGACGTGTACAACTCCTCTTGGATAGCGAGCTCTTCCTTCATCTTGACGTCGCGGACGCCATCAGAGAACGCAGAGATGATGGCCTCGTCCGTCACCTTGGGGATCTTGAGACGAATGTTGTTGAAGCGCTGGATGAACTTCTGGAGGGTCTCTCCTGGTTGTTGCTTGACGCGGCGCAGGTCACCCGCGGCCAGCGGGCGATCGCGAGTGCCCTGGAAGTTGGCGATGAAGCGGTCGCGCATCTCGTCCCAGGAGGAGATCGAACCCGGGGGCAGGTTCAGGAGCCACGAACGGGTGCCGTCTTTGAGTGCCATGGGGAACCAGTTCGCCATGATCTTTTCATCGCCGTTGGCCGCCTCGATGCTCAGCTCGTAGAGCTGCAGGAACTCCGCGGGGTCGGGGGTGCCGTCGTAGCGAGGAGGCAGATCTGGCTTGAACTTGCCCGGCCAGGCGACGCTACGCAGCTCGGGGGTGAAGGCGCGGCAGCCGACCGTGGTCGCCGGGGCTCGTCTTGGAGGTGGAGCTTGGTCTTGATGCCCACGTGCTGCCACATCAAGCAGCGTGGGGCCCTGCCGCGGCAGACGATCGTAGCGCGGCGGTGCGAGGAGTGGCGGAGCATTCTCTTGCGGCGGAGGGACCTCTTGATAGCTTCTTTCTTCGCGTGCGGGCGCGGGACGCGGCGGATCACGTCGTGGGGCCGCGCACCTTGGCGCCAGGGCGCCGTCTTGGGGCAGTGGTGGTGGAGGCGCTCCGTGAGCTACGTCGCCCGTAGCTGGCGGAGGGTGAGGCGGAGAGAGGGACGACGCAGGGGAGCCCATGGCGGCGCGGACAAGCTCGGCGATGTGGTCGAGCCAGTCCTCATAGAGGTCGTCGACCGGGCGGTAGCGCAGGAGCTCGTGCGCCATGAGGAGCGCGGCCAGTGCGTCCATGGGAGCGCGACGAGCATGGGACGAGGAACCGGCCGGGGTTAGCGATGGAGTGGCGGTGCGGCCGTCCCGCCGCACCGAGGGGTGCAGCGAGGACGCTTGTTGCTCGTTCCCTGCCGGACCGGTGGCGGTGTTGGCAGCGGGAGACGGAGAACGACGAGGTGGCCCACCGGCGGGAGCCGTCTGAGCGACGCGAGTGGCTAGGGCAGCCTGGCGCTCTACACGAGCGCGGCGAGTGTCACCCATGGAGACGACGGAGCAACTAGACGTGAGATGGCGGGAAGGAAGCTCCGGCGCACCCCTACCTAGCGCGCCAAATGTTGGATCACGGGTTCTGGCAAAACCCTTAAGGTTCGAACACTGGGGTGCGCGCGAAGATTTCGTCCCTACCAATCTATGCCCTAGCTCGCTAAGATCTCGCGGACGAACTTGACGAACTCGCAACACAATGACACAAGATTTATACTAGTTCGGGCCACCGTTGTGGTGTAATACCCTACTCAAGTGTGGTGGTGGTGGATTGCCTCTTGGGCTGATGAACAAAAGTACAAGGGGAAGAACAGCCTCCTGAGGTTGAGGTGTTCTTGTGCTCGGTGTGTGGCTAAGGATTGGCTCAAGGTCAGATGCCTCTACTGCGGTGGCTAGTTCTACTTATATAGGCCCTGGTCCTCTCCCCAAATATTGAGCGGGAAGGGAGCCAACAACGATGGCCAATTTGAAAGGGGACAGCTTGTAGCGACCCGACCCGAATGGATCAAGTCTCTGTGCTTAGGTGTCATCCTCGATCAAGATGTCGACACACACAAGATCAAGGATTTATAACAGAGGTAAATCACATGTATAAAGTAACGTAAATACTATTACCTCAATCCAAATATAGCGTAGCAACAAGGTTGTGGATTCCCATCAACACCAACGGCAAAGTTGAGTATAGGAAAACGTAACCCTAACGTATCACTTACTCGTCGTTCAAAAGTCTCGCAACATGAAAAGTTGCAGCCCGAAACGGGTCAAGACATGGAATATGCCGCAATGTAACACATAGAGAGTAATGAAGGAATAAGCCTATACTACATGCATATATGGCTGGTGGAAAAAAGCTCTATGGTTATAAGGTTTTATGAAAAGCCAATTTTTCCCTACCGCAAAGGAATAAATTTATTTAACTATCATGGTGGTTGTTAAACATTGAGAATGGTTGACAAGATCCTCAATCCCAATTAAAAGTACTCATTAAAAACCCAACAATATTAATTAGAGTAACATGTTGAGATTCACATGATATTCAAGTACTAGATACTCAAGATGTCCATAACCGGGACACGGCTAATCATGATTAGTTTATACACTCTGCAGAGGTTTATGACTTTTCCCCACAAGACTCGATCGCCTCCGTTTGGTTTCTCGCACTACATGGTGTTTGAGAGACGGATGACCGAGACATAGTCTTTCAGAAGCATTTGCACCTTACGATGGGTAGACCGTACCACCTATAACCCCTACATCTGCTAGTCTACCACTGTAAGAGTTCACACGACTTAATCAACTATGCTAGAGCCCATAATAGCTTGTGGCTGCACACAGAAGTTACTAGCATGAATAATCTTATGATCCCTTTGAGCCTGGGTGGCGGTCCGAAGAAAAATAGGCAAGTCCTGATAGAAACCAGGTGCCTCAGTCCACCCAGATGTGTGTTTAAGTTGCCACCTTAGATAAACCATTAATAACAATCTCACATCTGTCATGGAATTCACTCACCCAATCCACGTCTACTAGCATAGCATAGCATAATAAGCAAACGTAGAAGTAACTCCCAAGGTTTCATAAGTAAAACAGGTAATAGATACAACCTCAATCTACTTCCCATCCCACAATTTATTTAGATCATAATCATGCAAGTGTTCGAGGATTGATCTAATGCATAAAAACTGGGTGGTAGTAAAGGTATGATCAAGTGTTACTTGCCTGCAATGTTGATGAAGATGATTTGCACTCAACAACTCTTGATAGTTCTACTCGTCACACTCCGATCAATCTATCGTAATCAAGCAATAGTAACCACACATAAGCAATCACTCAAAAGATCAGAAAGATCGAAGAAAATAATTCGGAAAACATCAAAACCAAGCAAATAACTCTTGCAACACAAAACAATTTCTAACAGTACCAAAATTATGTGAATTTGGCCTTATCAGAAAGTTTAGGTCAAGAGCTTTAATGTGCAAAAAGAATCAACTAAATCGGAGTTACGAAACTCAAGTTATGATCAAACGAAGTTCAAATTCAAATCTGATCTAATTCAAATTTTAAAACTTTCAAAAATATGTTTGAGTTGTTTTACTGGATAGAGGGGATCATAATGAAGAAGTGAGCGTTGGTTTCGTTGGATTTGGACTAACGAGTAAAAAGTTATAGTCGTTTAAAAATTGGGGACTAATCTGTGAAGAAAATTATCACGAATAGGTCCCTGGCCGGAATAAAAATAAAAAGAAAAATCTAAATAGCGAACGTCACATCGAACGCTAAACAGTGAAAATCGTTAGCTACCAAATACTAACGATTAACGTCCACTAATTAATCTAACTAAAAACCGATTTAACGTAAAAACTGTACTAAAGAAAAACCGGGAGGGTTTTTGCAGTTTTTTACCGGCTCGATGAGATGAACCGCGGCGGCTCGGACCGCTCCGGCAGATCGGGCGGCGGCTCGACGGTCGCCGAGGCCGCCAAGTGGTCGGGAGGGGGCGCTGGGCGGCGGTGCGCGGTGGTGGCGGCGGCGGTGGCCATCGGCGGCGAGGGTGGCTGGCTCGGCGGATCTCGCCGCGGGCGGCGCAGGCGGCGGCTCAGGGCGGAGAGAGGGAGAGAGAGGCGTCAGGCGTCGGGGCCCCGCCTTTTAAAGGCTGGGAGGGCGGTGGCGGCCATGGCGCGAGGGGCAGGAGTCCGGAGGCGGCACGGACGCCGAGGCGGCGGCGGCTGACCGAGGGTCGGGACGACGGGAGGTGGGCATGGGGCATGACACTGGCCAGCAAGCCAAGGCGAGTGGCTTGGCTGGGCTGGCTCGGCCTCTGCCGGGCCGGCTGCCTCGGTCGGCTTCGCCTAATTTTTTAAACACATTTTTTAAACACAAACAAACAAAAAGTAAAAATAAAATAAATACAAATATTATATAGGCATATAATATATCAAAATTTTCAGAAAAATATTTTCTCGACATGAACATTTCTATAGCATTAAATAAAATTCACACAAATTCAAATAAAGCAAAGAGTGTTTCGACCTAATAAAATCCAACAAAAATTATTTTAAAAATACCAAATGACTTTAAATTTATTCCTCTCCAATTTTCTGTTGTAGGAATCATGTTACCCTATTTTCCATTTATTATTTTGGAGAAAATAATTTGAATAAAACTCAAATAACTCCAATTGGAAATAAATTCAAAAGAACTTTGAATTTAATTCTTTTAAAACTCCCAACTCATATTTCATTTAATTTGAAGAAGTCATTTTATCTTCTCTCGTGAAAATCATTGAGTTGCATAAAGTTTCAGAATTGGAAATATTCTCAAATGAAATTCAAATATTTTCAACACCCCTTGTCATTTAAATAAATGGAAGAAGTCATGTCATCTTCTCTCGAGGGTTTCGTGATGAAAAGAATTTGAATTCCCGGAGAGCATAAAAGCAAAATGAAAGTTTGGGAAAGTCCTTTTATTCTCTCTCATTTAACTTTCAAAAAGTTTCAAATTCACTCACTTTCAGTCAATCAATCAAACAAACAATCAAATCTATCTATTTGTTATAACATTCCAAAATTTAGAATTTTGGGATGTTACACAGCTAGTACAACTTATCCTGACAAAAGCGGTCTTCGCCTGCAAAAGGATCTGGTGATGACGCCGTCTTGGGCTCCATGGTGACCTCCGTCCTGTCGTCCTGCTGGTCTTGGTTGCACCGATATGGAAACCTTTGCTTGATGCCTCTGTACTCCGCGCCTGCGCTTGCCCCCTTAGCACCAAAGAGGAAACAAGGACGCTACGTGTGCTGGCGCCCGCCTGATCCTGATCGTCATGGCTCACATCACGAGAACCTCGCGAGGTTTGCCCCGCCTTGATATCTCCGCTCCTCGCGAGGCAGCCTGGTGAGGCCGCTCCTGAGGAGGTCTTGCATCATCCGCCTCGCGAGGCTTGGCCCCTCGCGAGGGTCTTGAATGCCTCGCTGATGAAGATGGGCCGTGACAGGCTCGCAAAGACAACCACGTCGTGGGCCGCAGGCAGGCAAGTCTAGGGACCCCTGCTCCCGAACGCCGATGTATGATCATGCTAAAGCTTCAACTGTTGTCAACAGAAGTAATATTAGGACACACAACCCCCCTGAGCAAGTTAAAGTTGAACCTAATATTGCTATGGTTAAAGATCTCTTGGCTGACAATATCGATGGGCATGTTATTTATTTCTGTGAGGAAATTGCTAGAAGTGCTAAACCTGGTGCTAAAGATAAACATAGACCTATGGTAGGCATGCCTTTTATTTCTGTTAAAATACGAGATCATTGTTATCATGGCTTGTGTGATATGGGTGCTAGTGCAAGTGCAATACCTCATTCCTTATACAAAGAAATTATGCATGATATTGCACCTGCTGAGATAGAAGAAATTGATGTTACAATTAAGCTTGCCAATAGAGATACTATTTCACCGATTGGGATTGTTAGGGATGTTGAAGTCTTGTGTGGGAAGGTTAAATATCCTGCTGACTTTCTTGTTCTTGGTTCCCCACAAGATAGCTTCTGTCCCCTTATATTTGGTAGACCCTTCTTGAATACTGTCAATGCTAGGATAGACTGCGAAAAGGATGTTGTTACTATTGGTTTGGATGATATGTCTCATGAGTTTAATTTTTCTAAATTTCGTAGACAACCCCGTGATGATCCTTTAGAAATTATTGGTCTTGCTTCTATTGCTGTGCCTCTTAATGATCCTTTAGAACAATATTTGCTAGACCATGAAAATGATATGTTTATGAATGAAAGAAGGGAAATAGATGAAGTATTCTTTAAACAGGGACCTATTCTGAAACACAACTTGCCTATTGAAATTCTAGGGGATCCTCCTCCACCCAAGGGTGATCCCGTGTTTGAGCTTAAACCATTACCTGATACTCTTAAATATGCTTATCTTGATGCAAAGAAGATACATCCTATTATTATTAGTGCTAACCTTTCAGAGAAGGAGGAAGAAAAATTATTGAAAACTCTAAAGAAGCACCGCGCTGCTATTGGATATACTCTTGATGATCTTAAGGGCATTAGTCCCACTCTATGTCAACACCAAATAAATTTGGAGAAAGATGCCAAACCGGTTATTGATCACCAACGACGGCTGAGTCCTAAGATGAAAGAAGTGGTAAGAAAGGAAATATTAAAGCTCCTTGAGGCAGGTATAATTTATCCCGTTGTTGATAGTCAATGGGTAAGTCCTGTCCATTGTGTCCCTAAGAAGCGAGGTATTACTGTCATTCCTAATGATAAAGATGAATTGATCCCGCAAAGAATTATTACAGGTTATAGGATGGTAATTGATTTCTGCAAACTAAATAAAGCTACTAAAAAAGATCATTACCCTTTGCCTTTAATTGATCAAATGCTAGAAAGATTATCCAAAGATACACATTTTTGCTTTCTAAATGGTTACTCTGGCTTCTCTCAAATACCTGTGTCAGCTGATGATCAAGCAAAGACCACTTTTACTTGCCCTTTCTATACTTTTGCTTATAGACGTATGCCTTTTGGTTTATGTAATGCACCTGCTACCTTTCAAAGATGCATGATGGCCATATTCTCTGACTTTTGTGAAAAGATTTGTGAGGTTTTCATGGATGATTTCTCCGTTTATGGATCGTCTTTTGATGATTGCTTGAGCAACCTTGATCGAGTTTTGCAGAGATGTGAAGAAACTAACCTTGTCTTGAATTGGGAGAAATGCCACTTTATGGTTAATGAAGGCATTGCCTTCGGACATAAAATTTCTGAAAGTGGTATGAAGTTGATAAAGCTAAAGTTGATGCTATTGAAAAGATGCTGTGTCCCAAGGAAATCAAAGGTATAGAAGTTTCCTTAGTCATGCCGGTTTTTATAGGAGGTTCACTAAGGACTTCTCAAAAATTTCTCGGCCTCTGACTAATCTATTACAAAAAGATATATCTTTTGTCTTTGATAATGATTGTGTAGAAGCATTTGAAATACTTAAGAAAACATTAATCTCTGCACCTATTGTTCAGCCACCTGATTGGAATTTACCTTTCGAAATTATGTGTGATGCTAGTGATTATGCTGTAGGTGTTGTTCTAGGACAAAGAGTTGATAAGAAATTAAATGTTATTCAATATGCTAGTAAAACTCTAGACAATGCCCAGAGAAATTATGCTACTATTGAAAATGAATTTTTAGCAGTTGCTTTTGCTTGTGATAAGTTCAGACCTTATATTGTTGATTCTAAAGTAACTATTCACACTGATCATGTTGCTATTAAATATCTTATGGAAAAGAAAGATGCTAAACCTAGACTTATTAGATGGGTTCTCCTACTACAAGAATTTGATTTGCATATTATTGATAGAAAGGGAGCTGAGAACCCGCTGCGCATAACTTGTCTAGGTTAGAGAATGTTCTTGATGACCCACTACCTATTGATGATAGCTTTCCTGATGAACAATTAGCTGTCATAAATGCTTCTCGTACTGCTCCATGGTATGCTGATTATGCTAATTACATTGTTGCTAAATTTATACCACCTAGTTTCATATTCCAACAAAAGAAAAAAAATTCTATGATTTGAGACATTACTTTTGGGATGACCCACATCTTTATAAAGAAGGAGTAGATGGTGTTATTAGACGTTGTGTACCTGAGCATGAACATGAACAGATCCTACGCAAGTGTCACTCTGAGGCTTATGGAGGGCACCACGCTGAAGATAGAACTGCGCATAAGGTATTGCAATCCGGTTTTTATTGGCCTACTCTCTTCAAGGATGCCCGTAAGTTTGTATTATCTTGTGATGAATGTCAAAGAATCGGTAATATTAGTTGACGGCAAGAAATGCCTATGAATTATTCACTTGTTATTGAACCATTTGAAGTTTGGGGCTTTGATTACATGGGACCGTTTCCTTCCTCTAATGGGTATACACATATTTTAGTTGCTGTTGATTACGTTACTAAGTGGGTAGAGGCTATTCAAACTTCCTTCCTCTAATGGGTATACACATATTTTAGTTGCTGTTGATTATGTTACTAAGTGGGTAGAGGCTATTCAAACTAGTAGTGCTGATCATAACACCTCTATTAAGATGCTTAAAGAAGTTATTTTTCCGAGGTTTGGAGTCCCTAGATATTTAATGACTGATGGTGGTTCACATTTTATTCATGGTTCTTTTCGTAAAATGCTTGCTAAATATGATGTTAATCATAGAATTGCATCCCCTTATCACCCACAGTCTAGTGGTCAAGTAGAATTGAGTAATAGAGAGCTGAAATTAATTTTGCAAAAGACTGCCAATAGATTTAGAAAAAATTGGTCAAAGAAACTCGATGATGCATTATGGGCCTATAGAACTGCATATAAAAATCCTATGGGTATGTCCCCCTATAAGATGGTTTATGGAAAAGCATGTGACTTACCTCTCGAACTAGAACATAAGGAATATTGGGCTATTAAAGAACTCAATTATGATATTGACACAATAATAATACTTCAAGCATACTAACAAAGAAATCATGTCTTCTCAAAATAACATGGCCAAAGAAAGCTATCCCTACAAAATCATATAGTCTGGATATGCTTTATCTTCATCACACAAAATATTTAAATCATGCACAACCCTGATGACAAGCCAAGCAATTGTTTCATACTTTTGGTGTTCTAAAAAATTTTCAATCTTCACGCAATACATGAGCGTGAGCCATGGACATAGCACTATAGGTGGAATAGAATGGTGGTTGTGGAGAAGACAAAAAGGAGAAGATAGTCTCACATCAACTAGGCGTATCAATGGGCTATGGAGATGCCCATCAATAGATATCAATGTGAGTGAGTAGGGATTGCCATGCAACAGATGCACTAGAGCTATAAGTGTATGAAAGCTAAAAAATAAACTAAGTGGGTGTGCATCCAACTTGCTTGCTCACGAAGACCTAGGGCAATTTGAGGAAGCCCATCATTGGAATATAGAAGCCAAGTTCTATAATGAAAAATTCCCACTAGTATGTGAAAGTGACAACATAGGAGGCTCTCTATCATGAAGATCATGGTGCTACTTTGAAGCACAAGGGTGGTAAAAGGATAGCAGCATTGCCCCTTCTCTCTTTTTCTCTCATTTTTTGGGCCTTTTCTATTTTTTTATGGACTCTTTTTTTCTTTTTTTTTCGTCCAGAGTCTCATCCCGACTTGTGGGGGAATCATAGTCTCCATCATCCTTTCCTCACTGGGACAATGCTCTAATAATGATGATCATCACACTTTTACTTACTTACGACTCATGAATTACAACTCGATACTTAGAACAAAATATGACTATATGAATGCCTCCGACGGTGTACCGGGATGTGTAATGACCTAAAGTTGACACTCTTCCAAACCCACTTTCATCAATATAATCATCATAAGTAGGAGGCATGCTATCATCATAACAAATTTGCATATCAAAACTTGGGGGACTAAAAGTATCATCTTCATTAAACATAGTATCCCCAAGCTTGGGACAAACATTAATTGCAGCAAATATATTCTCAAACATGTCATTCTCATCATTAATAGTATGGATAGCACCAATAGCATAGCAATTATCATCATCACAATGAGTAATAGGAGCAACATCATTTGGGAGGGATACCTTTTCACCTTTGCTTCTCCGTATTTCCTTTTTCTTCTTCACAATATGTGTGGGTTTAATCCTCTTTTCGGAGCTCCTTATTAATGAGATTGGTTGAATAGAAGGCTCCTCCTCGTTACCTGATTCATCATAAGAAATAATATGAAGATATTGGGAAGTCTCTTCCCTTTCATTAGTATTCTCTTCATCTTCTATTTGTTTTATTGTCTTTATGTAATTGGCAATATAAGGATTTTCAATGTAATTCACCGCACAATACATAAAAATTTCTTCTAGATCAAAATCAAGAAATCTATCAAGATTAAATTTTGGAATACCCTCAATTATACGTTTCATTTCTTCATACCCCAAAAGAAGACTAAGCTCTTTATGATGCTCAAGGGTAATCAAGTTATCACAATTTTTGGACACGATTTGGTCATGAAACAAATATCATTGGAGCTTTAAATGTCCATGTTCATTGAAAAGTTCACAAGGATGGCGATAAATATTAAATCTTTCAGCACAATCATAAAGTCTTTCTTGCAACCATTTAGTTTCCAAATACTGATGCCACTTGCAAAATCTATCTTCCCTATTTGGTGTGTGCTTGCAAGCTCTATGTATTCCACAAATGTTGACATGCTTATAAGAGACATTTTCATCATGACTAGTGCAATCATCATTAGTACTATGGATATTCAAAGAATTCATACTAACAACATTGCAAACATGCTCATCATTCAACTATTTAGTGCCAAACATCCTAATGCATTCTTCCTCTAGCAATTGAGCACAATTATCGGAATCCTTATTTTCATGAAAGATATTAAAAAGATGAAGCATATGAGGCACCCTCAATTCCATTTTTTTGTAGTTTTCTTTTATAAACTAACTAGTGATAAAACAAGAAACTAAAAGACTCGATTGCAAGATCTAAAGATATACCTTCAAGCACTCACCTCCCCGGCAACGGCGTCAGAAACTGCTTGATGTCTATTACACAACCTTCTTCTCGTAGACGTTGTTGGGCCTCCAAGTGCAGAGGTTTGTAGGATAGTAGCAAATTTCCCTCAAGTGGATGAACTAAGGTTTATCAATCCGTGGGAGGCGTAGGATGAAGATGGTCTCTCTCAAATAACCCTGCAACCAAATAACAAAGAGTCTCTTGTGTCCCCAACACACCCAATACAGTGGTAAATTGTATAGGTGCACTAGTTCGGCGAAGAGATGGTGATACAAGTGCAATATGGATGGTAGATATAGGTATTTGTAATCTGAAAATATAAAAATAGCAAGGTAACTAGTGATAAAAGTGAGCACAAATGGTATTGCAATGCTAGGAAACAAGGCCTAGGGTTCATACTTTCACTAGTGCAAGTTCTCTCAACAATTATAACATAATTGGATCATATAAATATCCCTCAACATGCAACAAAGAGTCACTCCAAAGTCACTAGTAGCGGAGAACAAACAAAGAGATTATTGTAGGGTACGAAACCACCTCAAAGTTATCCTTTCTGATCGATCTATTCAAGAGTCCGTAGTAAAATAACACGAAGCTATTCTTTCCGTTTGATCTATCCTAGAGTTCGTACTAGAATAACACCTTAAGACACAAATCAACCAAAACCCTAATGTCACCTAGATACTCCGATGTCACCTCAAGTATCCGTGGGTATGATTATACGATATGCATCACACAATCTCAGATTCATCTATTCAAACCAACACAAAGTACTTCAAAGAGTGCCCCAAAGTTTCTACCGGAGAGTCAAGACGAAAACGTGTGCCAACCCCTATGCATAAGTTCACAATATGGAACCCGCAAGTTGATCACTAAAACATACATCAAGTGAATCACTTGATATCCCATTGTCACCACAGATAAGCACATGCAAGACATACATCAAGTGTTCTCAAATCCTTAAAGACTCAATCCGATAAGATAACTTCAAAGGGAAAACTCAATCCATTACAAGAGAGCAGAGGGGGAGAACATCAGAAGATCCAACTATAATAGCAAAGCTCGCGATACATCAAGATCGTACCACCTCAAGAACACGAGAGAGAGAGAGAGAGATCAAACACATAGCTACTGGTACATACCCTCAGCCCCGAGGGTGAACTACTCTCTCCTCGTCATGGAGAGCGCCGGGATGATGAAGATGGCCACCAGAGAGGGATTCCCCCCTCCGACAGGGTGCCGGAACGGGTCTAGATTGGTTTTCGGTGGCTACAGAGGCTTGTGGCGGCGAAACTCCTGATCTAGGTTATGTTCTGGGGGATTTTGTATATATAAGAGGTTTTGGCGTCGAGAACAAGTCAGGGGGGGTCTCCGGGCTGTCCACGAGGTAGGGAGGCACGCCCAGGGGGGTGTGGGCGCCCCACCCTCGTGGGCAGCCCGAGACACTTATGGCCCAACTCTTTTACTCCATGGCCTTCTTCTGGTCCAAAAATAAGTTCCGTGAAGTTTCAGGTCAATTGGATTCCGTTTGGTTTTGCTTTTCTGCGATACTCAAAAACAAGAAAAAAAACAGAAACTAGCACTGGGCTCTAGGTTAATAGGTTAGTCCCAAAAATCATATAAAATGGCATATAAATGCATATAAAACATCCTAGATGGATAATATAATAGCATGGAACAATAAAAAATTATAGATACATTGGAGATGTATCATCCTGCAATATAGGCAGTCTGATTTATATCTGACGGATAGGAAGGAAACTCTGGCAATTTTGCAAAAACATGCCCACACCCCTCTCCACATTTGCAAATAAGGCCTTCTCTTGTTCATCCTTTTCTCCCACAACATAAACTACTCATACAAATGCATCTTGATTTTCCGTGCAACGCATGGGCATCTTGCTAGTTATGAATAAATAACACCCTATCAACGAGCCCCATCAGACACCAAATTTCTTGGCTTCCGTGCTACAGCTAGATCTTCCCCTCATTTCTGTTTTCCAACCCGGCAGCGGGCGGGGTGCGGTTTGCCAATGGTCGTTTGCTCAACGGTGGTCCCACATGAAAGTGAAAATGCTAGGCAACACGCCTTCCCTAGCTATGTGCCGTGCCGGACGGGCCGTGGAGTACTCCCGATTCCTGGGCGTGTGCGGGTGCGATGCGAATGCGGCATGCCTTTTCCTTTTACTAGCAACGTGCCCGTGCGTTGCGACGGATCCAAAGTAGTAGAATAGTAGTACTTGTTCACAAACTTGAAAGAAATCACTCTTGTTTTGATATACTCCTAATATATTACTTTTCACTCAAAATATATTTCTCAGGCTGTTTTGATGAGGTGAGGGAGGGATGTGGTTGCTTTCAAGATAATAAGGGGTTTTCTGCAAATTGGAGCAGAGAAGTGGGCTATTGTTGCAAAAATACCATAACTTACCTCACAGCCGTTAGATGCAGATCTAATGGTCAGAAACGACGGATGGCCGACAGACCACCATCACCAACTGAGTCTTCTATAGGAGTAGGAGTAGCGAAAAATGTATACATTCTAACATTGGGTTCTGCTCCTTGGCACGATCGATAGATAGAAATAACGATTGGAAATGCTAGGGCGGGGCTATTTCCGCCAGATAAGAAGGGTACGTAGTAGCTAGGTTAGCGCATCGTCGGTTTGGCCACATGCGGTCCGACATGTTCTAGTGTTTGTAGCAAGATGCTCATGCGTTGCACGAAGTTGATGGAAAAGGTAAGCACAACTTATAAATTGATGGATGGAGTACTAGTTACAGTGATGCATATAATTAAGCAAAGGGATCGCACATGTCGGTATTGACTGGAACGAGAATGCAATAGCACAATAAGAATTAAGGCCACGATGATGCGATCAAAGTGGTGGTTACAGGAGGCAAGAAGAAAGATGCATCCATCAACATACGGACTCCTCCTCCTCCTCCTCAACTTAGTGCGCTAGGCCACCGACCGACGGCTAAGGAGCGGCCACTTTTGTGGGGAGGTCAAGGTGCCTCTCAGGAAAGGCATCCAAGGCTTCCAGCCGGTTGAGGAAGGTCAACGTCGTAGTGTCCTCAATGGCCTTGTAGATACCTATGTACATGATTTGCTCGTACATGTGGTTGTGTAGGTCGACGAATTCTTGCAGGGCGAGGCGCCTGACGGCGAGCGCGACCTCCAGGTGGACATCCTTCGTGGCGTCGGTGGGCAGTCGCAGGGCCACCAGTGCTTGAAAGAGGTTCCGGCCATGGAGGCCGATTAGGGTGGCAGGCAATGAGGAGTCCGGGCGCGCGGGCTCGAGGAGTACGGCGATGTCGTCCCCGAGCTTATTGAGGACGGTGAACTTGTTGGTGGTGGCAACGATCATCTGGTCCAACCGAGAGTCGTAGTTGGCATCGACGGCGGCCATCCACCGGCCGGTCGTGAACACCGTCTGGAGACGATCCTCGGCGCCATGCCGCAGGCCGGCGTCGTGGACCATCTGGCACAGCCGCTTGCCGCTCGCGCGCATCGCCGCCATGGGTCTGGAGTAAGCACTTTTGCACTTAGTGTAGGTGCTTAGGCAAATGCTTAGGTGCGTACGATGTGGTAGATGCATTGGAATGGAGGGGCGCCTTTATATGAGTGCAAACTGGGTTGCATTCACATCGTGCAGCCTATTTTCCCGGTCCTCCTCCCATTACTTCCCTCATGCATGCACGATGCTAATTGAAGGAGGATGCATCATTGGCCGTTCAAAATTTCGGGAACCGCTACCCCTCCCTCGTCTGCATTAAAGCCGTATCGGGAACTGCGCCGCCCGGTGTCGAATCAAATAGTACTGCGCCACCCGCTGCACGCCCGGCTAAACACGCCTCCTCGCCTCCATCAAACCCCTCTGTTAAACCCGCATGCAAACCGAGAAACCTACTCCGGCCACACGACCGTTCACGAGGGCCGGAATTAAACGCAACACTGGCCAAGATCCTCCCATCCGCCCTCAGTTTAAACTTGGCCAGACGCCGACCAAGCTCCTACCGTCCGCCCTCTATTTAAACGAGGCCGGACAGACAGCGGGCAAGAATCGCACCCCTCCGCCGCTCCCCCGTCTCCTCCTTCACCATTTTCTCCACTCTTCCGATGGCTTCCCAAGAGCCATTCTCCGGCGTACTACCCGGCTGGGTGGCCCACCGAGCCCTCCGGATACGGGCGAGGCCGCTCGGTGCTTCATCAACCTCGCTTGGCCCGATGGAGCCAGTCGCCGCCCCAATTCGGTGCATGGTTCAGCAACTCGCCGCTCCAGTTCAGCTCGATGAGGAGTGGCGAGTTGCTCCATGCCGGCACGGCGGCAAGCACGTCGGTACGGGCGTCGTCGCTGCTGCGTCGTACCATGCCACTAGTGTCTGTGGTGGCCGCGCCTCCCGTGTCTGTGGGCGCGCCTCTCGTGCCTGTGGCAACGCCATGCATGCAGAGACAGAAGCCGGGTGTGTGGAGAGTGACGAGTCGGTGGCCAGCTTCTCCGTGTCCGCCGCCATCATCGAGGAGAAGTAGAACACGGGAGGCCGCCGCCACTTGGGTCCCTTGAAGGCCACCGCCGAGGCGACTACTACACATTCAGGTGGTTTCTTTGCTGCTTCGTCTCTTCCGAGGACCTTCGTCGACCCCGCAAGTGTCTGCCGGACATGAGGAAGACAATGGGATCCGTGGGCGGCCATTTAGATTAGGTACTCCCTCTCCTGCTGGCGGGAAATATTTGTTCTAAGAATGGATAAATTGGATGTGTCTATAACTAAAATAAGTCTAGATACATCCATTTCTAGGACAAGTATTTCTGGACGGAGGGAGTATTAATTATACCAAGAGAGCCGGATTAGCACCGCTTAGTTCATGTAAATGTAATGAAATACATCATGTTTATATAAAGATCCGGCTTTTTATATGAAATCCTGCATGCTTATATGAAACAATCCATGTTTGCATGAATTTCATCTGGTTGGTTAGAGTTGTGAAAATGTATGCCGCTGGCGTTTGATGTCGTCCTCCGCGGAAGGAAGCGGGAGGAAATTTGACAGCTGCCGTTGGAGATGCTCTTATGCTGGAAATAATAGAGTCACATCCAATCCATTTGAGTTAATTGCGTGTATGATTCTCCCTCTATAAAAAGTTAATTGCATGTACAAAGGTACACGTGACTTGCGGTGGTGGCTACAACTTCGCATGTAAAGTTAAAAAGAAACAAGTCCATCCTTAATCTTGTATTCTAAGTACTCATGGGTTCCACTGTCACAAGACAAGAGTGAAAAGAAGTATATATTAAATAAGTAATATATAATATAAAAATCTAAAGTTAAAGACAAAATTCAAACTCAGGTCATCGCGTCGCGAGCATCCGGTGCTAACTAGTCCAACACATTTTTGTTGTAGACCATGCTGGAGATATATCTCCATGTCTACTCTTATACTCCATCCGTTCCTAAATATTTGTCTTTTTCACATTTCAAATGGAGTACCACATATGGATGTGTATGTAGACCTATTTTAGAGTGTAGATTCACTCACTTTGCACCGTATGTAGTCACTTGTTGAAATCTCTAAAAAGATAAATATTTAGGAACGGAGGGAGTAGAAAACAGAGTTGGTGATGATGGTGTGCGTGCCATCCTGCAATATAGGCCGTCAGATTTATATCTAACGGATAGGAAGGAAACTATCGCAATTTTGTAAAAAGATACCCACACCCCTCTCCACGTTTGTGATAAAGGCAAAGGTGTCCCGTCTTTCGATGAGATGTGGTTTTCGCTTTGGAGGAAGTCGACTTTGACGATCCGACTACGAACGTGCGAGGACGTCGCGCCTTAGCAATCGCTAAACCAACTCCGAGAGGTTATTGACCACGCCGGAGCACGATCAACCTGACCACGAGGGTCTGTTCCTGCGAGCAAACGAAGAACAAGCAAGAAACTGAGATTGCAATCTGGATATTGCGAATATAAGATGAAAGCTTTATTGATCAAGGTGGGGTTCTGGGACGCCTTTGTCCAGTCGTTGAACACAAACGGCACGCGGGTTGCAGCTATGGCGAACTTTTAATCTAAACAAAACCCAAGGTCTAAACGGTGCCCTAAGGGCTGTATATATGGAGGAAGAGGGGGAATTTCGTGGCCCTTGGTGGAGGGGTCCAAATCAACCCTAACTCTTGTTTCCCCACACATACGGACTCTAAAACAGCCTATACTTAAGTATTTCGAAATTACATGGGCCTGGCCCACTAATAAGGTGACGCAGCACCTAGAATAGCCTCGGACGACATTTATGAAGTAGCATCTTGTATATTTCGTCCAAGGCTTCATGCATCCATTATGGTGGCTTCAAAGTCCTGAAATCATCACTTGTAACTCCGTTTTGTTCCCCTTGCATGGCATTATCTCCATGCTTGTTCTTGCTCCAATGTCCATCCTTCTCCAAGCTAGGGCCTTCATTTGTAAGCAAAACAAATGTATCCAATTTAGGCAGCATCATATTCTCATGAACATTAGAATCATTACCAAGAAACGAAAGTACCGATAATTTAATTGGCGTGCATGAGCTCTAGTAATTGGTCCAAAGATATGTAGCAGTGGGGCTGTGGGTGTAACAATGGTATTGATGTCCTCATCATCCTCCCTTCTTGAAATGAAGTCGTCCTCGACGGAAGCTCATATTCCTCACCCAAATAAGGCTTCAAATCTGCAATGTTAAAAGTGGACTAACCCCAAAATCTGCAGCAGCTCAAGTTTATATGCATTATCATTTATTTTCTCTAACACCTTAAATGGACCATCAAGACGTGGCATTAGCTTTGATTTGCGCAAATTAGGAAACCTATCCTTACGCAAATGTAACCAAACAAGATCTCCAGGTGCAAAGACAACATGTTTTCTACCCTTATCTCCAGCAAGTTTATATTTAGCATTCATACGCTCAATGTTTTCCTTAGTTATCTCGTGCATTTTTAAAATCAATTCTGCACGTTCTTTAGCATCAAAATTAACCTTCTCCGAAGATGGAAGAGGCAACAAATCAATAGGTGCACGAGGTAGGAAGCCATACACAATTTCAAAAGGGCACATCTTAGTTGTAGAATGCAATGAACGATTATAAGCAAATTCAATATGAGGCAAGCATTCTTCCCACATTTTCTTATTATTCTTCAAAACAGCCCTAAGCATAGTAGACAATGTTCTATTGACTACTTCAGTTTGTCCATCGGTTTGGGGGTGACAAGTAGTACTAAAAAGCAGTTTAGTCCCCAACTTAGCCCATAAACATCTCCAAAAGTGGCTAAGAAATTTAGTATCACGATCTGAAACAATAGTATTTGGCACACCATGCAAGCGAATAATTTCACGAAAGAACAAATCAGCAACATTAACAAAGATCATCGCTTTTATGACATGGTATAAAGTGTGCCATTTTCGAGAATCTATCCACGACAACAAATATGCTATCCCTCCCTTCTTTGTTCGAGGTAAACCTAAAACAAAGTCCATAGATATATCCTCCCAAGGAACACTAGGCACGAGCAAAGGCATATATAAACCATGAGGATTGAGTCGTGACTTAGCTTTTTGACATGTAGTGCAGCGAGCAACAAAACGCTCAACATCCCGTCCTCATCTTTGGCCAAAAGAAATGTGTAGCAAGTATATCCTCCGTCTTCTTGACGCCAAAGTGTCCCATTAATCCTCCTCCATGCGCCTCCTGCAACAACAAAAGACGAACAGAGCTAGCAGGAATGCATAGCTTGTTAGCACGAACACAAAACCATCATTAATAACGAACTTGTTCCATGTTCTTCCTTCTTTACAATTCTGCATTACATCTTTAAAATCAGCATCATGCACATATTGATCTTTGATGGTCTCCAAACCAAATATTTTGAAGTCAAGTTGTGAAAGCATAGTATAGCAACGAGACAAAGCATCAAGAATAACATTTTCTTTACCCTTCTTGTGTTTAATGACATAAGGAAAGTCTCAATGAATTCAACCCATTTAGCATGTCTACGATTCAGTTTAGCTTGACTTTTAATATGTTTCAAAGATTCATGATCGAATGTATAACAAATTCTTTGGGCCATAAATAATGTTGCCATGTCTCTAAAGTCCTAACAAGAGCATATAATTCTTTGTCATAAGTAGAATAGTTCAGACTAGGCCCACTCAATTTTTCGTAAAAGTATGCAACAGGTTTGCCATCTTGTAATAACACACCTCCTAATCCAATTCCACTAGCATCACATTCAAGCTCAAAAGTCTTATTAAAGTCGGAAGTTGGAGTAAAGGAGCATGTGTCAACTTATCTTTCAATACCGTGAAGGCTTCTTCCCATGCGGTACCCCAAACAAAAGGCACATCCTTCTTTGTAAGCTCATTGAGAGGTGCAGCAATGGTGCTAAAGTCTCTCACAAAACGCCTATAGAAACCAGCGAGTCCAAGAAAACTCCTCACTTGTGTGACCGCTTTGGGCTGCGCCAACTCTCAATAGCTTCAATCTTGGCTTTATCAACTTCAATTCCTGTGGAGTAACAACATAGCCAAGAAAAGATACTCGGTCGGTGCAAAAGGTGCACTTCCCAAGGTTACCAAACAAACGTGCATCACGTAGAGCATTAAAAACAGCACGTAAATGTTCCAAATGTTCTTCCAAAGATTTGCTATAAATCAGTATATCATCAAAGTAAACTACCACAAATCGTCCAATGAAAGCACGTAAAACTTCGCTCATTAATCTCATGAAAGTACTAGGTGCATTAGTTAACCCAAAAGGCATGACTAACCACTCATATAATCCAAACTTAGTTTTAAATGCTGTTTTCCATTCATCTCCCAATTTCATACGAATTTGATGGTATCCACTACGCAAATCAACTTTGGAGAATATTGTAGAGCCACTCAATTCATCAAGCATATCATCTAGCCTAGGAATAGGATGACGATAACGAATAGTAATATTATTAATGCCTCTACAATCAACACACATACGCCGACGCACCATCCTTTTTAGGCACTAGTATAATAGGAACAGACAAGGACTAAGAGATTCGCAGATATAACCTTTGTCGAGCAGCTCCTGTACTTGACGATAATCTCCTTCGTCTCCTCTGGATTGGTACGGTATGGTGCGCGGTTGGTAGCGATGCACCGGAATTAAGTCAATTTGATGCTCAATCCCTCGAATAGGTGGTAATCCGGTGGCACGCCTTGTGGGAAGACGTCGTGAACTCCCCGCAAAATGTTAGTGACAGCAGGGGCAAAGAGGAAGGCACGTCCTCGAATGAAAATAATGCCTCTTTGCACACAAAAGCATAGCAAACAGATTTGCTAGAATCTAGCTCATCAATATCAGATTTGGTGGCAAATAAACATGCACTTTTCAGTTTAATTTCGTAGCAACATTAGATGGTTTATTATTAGGCTTCATTTGTTGCTCAAATTCTTTTGCCACAATCTGATTTTCACTCTTATTTTCTCCTGTTTTACTTTATTAGCTCTATTAATATCATCTTTCAAAATGGAATCAGAGTCATAGGAAGCAAAGTAATATTTTTATCCTTGTGAACAAGAGTATACTGATTGTTTCTACCATGGTGTACAGAATTTTTATCAAATTGCCATGGTCTACCAAGTAATAAGGAACATGCTTGCATAGGTACCACATCACAATCAACATAATCAGCATATGTAGAGATACTAAAATGCACACGAATAGTACGTGTTACCTTAACCTTGCCGCTGTTGTTGAACCATTGGATGTAGTAAGGATGTGGATGTGGTCTTGTGGTGAGAGAAAGCTTCTCCACCATATCCATGCTAGCCAAGTTGTTGCAGCTCCTCCATCTATGATGACGCTAATAGAACGTTCCTTCACAACTCCCTTTGTATGGAACAAGTTATGCCTCTGATTTTGCTCGGCTTGTGTAACCTGCACACTCAAAACACGTTGAGCAACTAAACATTCATACCTGTCAAAGATCTTCAAGAGCCATGTATTGCGCCTCGGGATCGTAATCATCTCCACCATGTTCTTCATGTGTAATAAGAGCCAAAGTCTCTTCATCATAGTCACTAGCAGACTCATACCCACCATCCTCGTGAGCAATCATCACACGCTGAGATTGGCATTCTCTCATAAAATGTCCTCTTCCCTTACAACGACGACAAATAATATCACTTGTGTGCCCTGCTGACGCCATGGAAGAAGAAGAGCTCTGTAGGCCCAAAGGTGTACTCTTGGCGAGATAGTGGTGGTTGTGCCTGCTTTCTTGTATCACGGTTGGAGGTGGCGGCCGACGGAGGTGCGGTGTAGTAGAACGTGTGGAAGTAGATGATGCACGTGGTGTCCATGATGAAGGTCGACCTGCAGAAAAAGTTAGTCCGCGCCAAGGCACATCGATCCTGCACTTCACGCTCAGCTTTACAAGCAAGATGGAATAATCGAGTGATATTATTATAATCCTTGTAGTCTAGAATGGTCTGAATCTCTCTATTTAATCCACCCGAAAACGTGCAAGCATAGCTTCATTCTCCTCAACAATACCACATCTAATCAAGCCGGTTTGTAATTCCCGATAATATTCTTCTACCGAATTTTTCCTTGTCTTAAGCGCTGCAATTTTGAAGTAATTCACGCTGATAATATGGTGGAACCCAACGAGTACGCATAGCAGTTTTCAAAGCAGCCCAAGTAGCTGGAACAGGATATAATCTACAATGTTCGCACCACCAAACACATGCAAAGCTAGTGAAAGCACAAACAGCAGCAGGAACACGTCTCTCCTCGGGATATTGTAAACATGTAAATCGTTGTTCGGTTTCTAACTCCCAAGTAAGATATATATCAGAACATATCTACCCTCAAATGGTGGAATATTCAATTTCAGTTTAGGAGATGGTCATGATCTCGCATACTGAAGGGGAGCCCAACATTGCCATTATTTGCATGTGGACGACCGGTGGTTGTGGTGCTGGTGGTTGCACGTAGTTCGATGTTGATCAACCTCATCCTCGTAAGCTCTCACATAATCATCCTCCCCGCCGCAGCAGCAGGAGCCACTGTATATCAACAGCGAGCACCGGAGCTTGGCCAGTCAAGAGGGACACGGAAGCTCGGCGGAGGGCTGTTTCACGATGTGGAGGTAGTCCTTGTTGTTGTAGAGGTGCGTTAGGTGCCGCCGGTGGTGGTGGTGGTAGACGCACGAGCAATTCATTAAACTTGTTATCGAGCTTTGTTTCAACGCCTTCTCAATGCCATCTATCTTCTCCATGGCCTCTTCAAATCTATTTAGCACATCGTCCACCCCCCACTCATCATTTGTTGAAACTTATCATGTAGCGCTTTGTTTGTCATGTTCTCCCGGTCGGTCTCGCCGGCTTGTGATCCTGCCATGGTTAGCAGCAATAGAAACACACAAGAATATGATTGACAGACTACTAGGAAGTGGTGGTGGTGGTGTGGTGGACGATCACAAATCCGTCAGCAAATCTCAAATTCTTACCAGTTCTTACCCAAAGAAGAAAGGTGATCGGCAACCGATGTAGTCAAAACTCTCAAAGCTTGGATAGAGCGATTACTGGGGAGAGTCAAACGCACGATGTAGATGTATGTGGAGCTGGGAAGGCTTATAATATGGTAGCAAAAAAAGGTTAGCAATAATCAATTCGAGATGCAAAGTTGAATAAACGCTCAACGACAGTCTTGTCTTTGGTCCTAGGCTAGACCGTGCTAGAGACGCGAGCCTAGAACACTAACAAAATCACGGCGCTGCACGGAAACAACGGAAAAGCACACTGGAAAATTTTTTTCGCTTTTTTTTTTTTTTTTTTTTTTTTTTTTTTGCGCTGCTTTTTTTTTTTGAAAAATCACTATAATGGCGAGTGTCTCAAAACTCTTCCGAGGTCAAACCGACAGGATGGGCACGAAATTTTTTGACCAAATTTTTTTTCGATTGCCTCGACCCAAAAACTGAAACGGGTCAAAAAAACTTTCTATAACGGCGATGTCTCAATACGCTTAGAAACACTTAAAATAGGATAGCCGAAAATTTTTTCGACAAGTGCGTTTCGGAAAATTTTGGGCCTAAACGGAGGGTGGTTTCAGACTCTTTTTTTTTTCCAAACCTCGCAGCAAGGAAACACGAATCGAATTTAGATGGATCTCGAAAACAAACCTAATATGAAAAGAACTCGGATTGGTGGTGGATATATGGTGGTGGTATATGGCAGCGGTGGTGGTATATGGTAGCGGTGGTGGTATATGAATACGGATTGGTGGTGGTATTTGGATACGGATTGGTGGTGGTATATGGATACGGATTGGTGGTGGTATATGGATACGGATTCAGAGCGGTGGCGGATAAGAAGGGTGGTAGATGGCAAGGCGATGATGATGGTGCGGCGGCAAGTGACAACTTATGACCGAACTCAAACTCTAAAAGACTAGACTCTAAGACCAGCAACTTGACACGACGATGCAACCGCAAATTCAACAAAGCAAAAACCCTAAAAAGATTATGCAAAGGCTCAGATTGGTTCGGATATGATGAACTAACCCTATTTTTTTTTGTGGCTTTTTCGTGGACTTTAGGTATGAAGAACAGACTCGATCTAATCTACGAAAAACTGTAAAATCTCACCGAGCAACCTGAAAATCTGATACCACTTGATAAAGGCAAAGGTGTCCCGTCTTTCGATGAGATGTGGTTTTCGCTTTGGAGGAAGTCGACTTTGACGATCCGACTACGAACGTGCGAGGACGTCGCGCCTTAGCAATCGCTAAACCAACTCCGAGAGGTTATTGACCACGCCGGAGCACGATCAACGACCACGAGGGTCTGCTCCTGCGAGCAAGCGAAGAACAAGCAAGAAACTGAGATTGCAATCTGGATATTGCGAATATAAGATGAAAGCTTTATTGATCAAGGTGGGGTTACTGTGGCGCCTTTGTGCGGTCGTTGAACACAAACGGCACGCGAAGTTGCAGCTATGGCGAACTTTTAATCTAAACAAAACCCAAGGTCTAAACGGTGCCCTAAGGGCTGTATATATGGAGGAAGAGGGGGAATTTCGTGGCCCTTGGTGGAGGGGTCCAAATCAACCCTAACTCTTGTTTCCCCACATACGGACTCTAAAACAGCCTATACTTAAGTATTTCGAAATTACATGGGCTGGCCCACTAATAAGGTGACGCAGCACCTAGAATAGCCTCGGGGCGACATTTATGAAGTAGCATCTTGTATATTTCGTCCAAGGCTTCATGCATCCATTATGGTGGCTTCAAAGTCCTGAAATCATCACTTGTAACTCCGTTCTTGTTCCCCTTGCATGGCATTATCTCCATGCTTGTTCTTGCTCAATGTCCATCCTTCTCCAAGCTAGGGCCTTCATTTGTAAGCAAAACAAATGTATCCAATTTAGGCAGATCATATTCTCATGAACATTAGAATCATTACCAAGAAACGAAAGTACGATAATTTAATTGGCGTCTTGCGAGCTCTAGTAATTGGTCCAAGATATGTAGCGAAGAGGGCTGTGGGTGTAACAATGGTATTGATGTCCTCATCAGTTTGCAAATAAGGCCTTCCCTCGTTCATCCTTTTCTCTACTCTTACTAGCAATGTGTTGCAACGGATCCAAAATAGAATAATATATGCTCACAAACTTGAAAGAAAAACACTCTAGTTTGGTGTATATATCACTAAAAATATACTCGTATTAGGTTTCACTCAAAATATATTCTTTGTGGCTGTTTTAATGAGGTGGGGGAGGGATGTGGTCGGTTTCAAGATACTAAGGGGTTTCTGCAAATTGGAGCACATAAGTGGGGTCTTGTTGCAGAAATGCCACGACTTACATCATAGTCGTTAGTTGCAGATCTGATGGTCAGAAATGACGGATGGCAGACACACCATCATCACCAACTGAGTCTTTTATAGGAGTTATTAGAGATAAAAAATAGAGTTGGTGATGATGGTGTGCTTGCCATCCTATAATATAGGCCGTTATTTATATCTGACGGATAGGAAGGAAATTATGGCAATTTTGCAAAAAGATACCCACACCCCTCTCCAAATTTGCAAATAAGGCCTTCCCTCGTTCATCCTTTTCTCTCACAAGATAAACTACTCATATAAATGCATCTTGATGTTCCGTGCAACACATGGGCATCTAGCTAGTCTCTCACAAGATAAACTACTCATGCAAATGCATCTTGATGTTCCGTGCAACACACGGGCATCTAGCTAGTTTCTTTTAAAATAGTTACTGCGATAATTGGGTTGAAGTGATATATTATATGTCTGCCCCGAATGATTTCAGATTCACTAGTAGTAACAAAGAAAGGTTGTCTTGTTAATTAACAGAAAATAGGGTGAAAACTATCATATGAGGCTGGTGAAAACAAGGCACATTGGGTTCAGCGTCATCGTCACTACAGTTCTGCGTGCGCGAGAAGTCTACATATCGAGGGGGCTACGGAGAAAAAGACGTATCTCGTGTGTTTGAGCGAGGCACAAAGACACAACATTTGAGAGAGAAACTGATTGACAGATTAAGATCAGATCGAGTTGTCACCCTTCATTGTCATTGTTAAGGTTGGGGGGGGGGAGGAGAGAAAGACGTGCTCGAGAGTGTCTTGCGGTAGGCACAGAGGCACAACTAGCGAGTGTGTGTGTATGTGTGTGTATCTGTGTGTGTTTGAAAGAGGAGTAGGTAGATTACTATCAAGATCGATGTGCCACCCTACTCCTTCGGTGTCAGGAAGTGTGTGTGTGTGTGTGTGTGTGTGTGTGTGTGTGTGTTTGAGAGAGAAGCCAGTCGATAGATTAGTATCAAGATTGAGGTGTCACCCTACTCCTTCGGTGTCGGGAAGTGTGTGTAGGTGGGTGGGTGGGGGCAGTGACACTTACATATCTACTCTTATGAAAAACAGAGTTGGTGATGATGGTGTTCCTGCCATCCTGCAATATAGGCCATCTGATTTATATCTTACGGATAAGAAGGAAACTATGGCAATTTTGCAAAAAGATCTCACACCCCTCTCCACATTTGCAAATAAGGCATTCCCTCGTTCATCTTTTTCTCCCACAAGATAAACTAATCATAGAAATGCATCTTGATGTTCCGTGCAACGCATGGGCATCTTGCTAGTAGGGAGAAGGAGTTTGTGTGACCCATATCTATATTAAGGGATAGGTAGATAGGATGTGTGCGAGACATACTTAAAGCATCACGGAGATAAACAAACAGTGTGCATGCAAGTGCCGGAAAAAGGAAGCGATAAACAATGTCTACACGTGTGTGTGTGTGAGAGAAAGAGAGAGATAGAGAGATATAGAGAGAGCGAGAGAGAGAGAGAGAGAGAGAGAGAGAGAGAGAGAGATCTCAAAACAAAAGGTGCTCTGCTGGAATCCCATTGTATGTATTCATATGGTTCCGGAACTCGAGTTAACCTTAGGCATATGTGTGAGAGACATAATTATCCTTTGAGACATTAGTGGCTGTGGGTGGGCGGAACTAAAGGGGTGGGCATGTTCGACAGAGAGAGCGTGTGTGTTTCTCTGTGAGAGAGTTGTAGGACGGGGTAGAAAGACGAATTCTAACCTTGACGGAGGGAGAGAAATACACGAAGTGCGCGTGTGTGATTCCGATGCCCATGGGGAAATGAGATATGTATGTGTGTGAGAGAGATTGCACAATTCATTCACGTATCACTATCTAGCGATCGTCGACGTGCATCGCTTGAACATAAATCAATATCTACTTTGCATCGTGGCCAAAGGTACAATATTGATTCTACGCTATAAAGATTGGACAGTCACATATCACATTTTTTTCTATCTAAATAAACCTTTTCAATTGTGCATGCCAAAGTTACAGTGATGTTTCTTCAAGCAACCAATGTAGCTATCATGTACATGCACCATTGTTACTCTTGCATTCAAATTCATTAGTCTTGGATGATTTAAGGTTCTATTATGAAGTAATATATGTAATATTCATATATGAATTCAACGGGTATGCAATTTATGAAATGGAGGCTATGTAATCATATGAGGTAACACTTTTAAGTAGCGGACTATAATATCCATTTATTTTGTGGGACTATAATATCTATTTCTTTTTGTGCGCCTCTACACTAACACGTCAATGCATTATGTTTAAAGTAAATAACCAATGGCACTAAATTATCTATTTACACGAGAAATACATAGGCTGAGCGTTTGATCCCTTTTTTTTGTGAACGCGCCTCTACACCCGTACGATTGGCGGCGCCCGTGTGAACGTCCAAGTTATCGGCGCATCATCCCGAGTTATTGTCTTTTTTTCTGGGGTGGACTTCACACCAGTTATTAACTGCTGACGCGTGCCCCATGTACACAGTCTCGCATGACCTTCCCGCTAGCATGGTCGAAAATTAGTTGAAACTGGATACGAACGATCTCGCGGGCGGCAAAATCTCCTGCCTCCTTCTAAAATTTCCACCACCTAGTCTTTAGCATGCGAAATCCCCTTTTGTCCTTGGTGCACGGAGAACAACAGTAACAATACCGCCCTCATCTACATAATAGGTCGGGGATGCTTTGGTAACTTCCGGTTCCCCCCACCACACGGCACCCCCATTTCCTCTCCCCCTCCCGCAAAAACGACTAACTCCACAACACCAGAGTATATTACATCACGCCGTCCATACTTGATCGGCCTTTCTACCCCTCCCCTCTCGAAACCCTAGACTGCTCATCCATCGGCGTACCAGAGCCCATTCACAGCCAGCGGCGTCCACCTCGCCGGATCTGCTTCTACGGCTGCATCTACCCCTCCCACCTCCACTAGAAACAAGTAGACTACTCATCCACCACTGTACCACATCCCATTCAGTGCCGGCCTTGTCCACGGCGCCAGATCTGCTTCGCTGGTACTCTCGTCAACCGCAGCGCATCTGCAGCGGCTCATTCGTACTCCCCACCGGAGACGCTTCGTCCACACCCCCCGGAGCCGCCCCACCGACGGCCTCTGATCCTCTTCGCCGACACCTTCCTCAACCCTACCGGAGCCGCTTCACCGACACCATCGTCAACCCTACCGGAGTAGCTTCGCCTATACCATTCTCAACCCTACCATGGCCGCTTTGCCAACTCACAAGTCCACGGCCACAGATCCGCTTCGTCGCACCCTCATCCAACCTACCGGAGCAGCTTCTGACGCCCCGTCCACGGCCACAGGTCCGCATCGTCGACACCATCCTTAATCCAACCACCGGAGCAGCTTCATCGACACCCTCGTCCACGGCCACAGATCCGCTTCGCCCACACCGTAGTCCACCCTACCGGAGCCGCTCCACAAACACCCTACTCGATGGTTCTAGATCTCCTCATTGGACCCTGATAGCCAGCGCAACGTCATCACCCTTGATGTTTCTAACATGATTCCCACCGTCTGGCAAGATGCCAACCACACGCCACGGCCTAGGTACTTGTCACCTTTAAACCCGTCCAGCATCACCTGCCCGATGTACTTCCAATATACTAAAGGTTGTTGTTACCTTTATGCAGCTGGCAAAAACTACAAGGACGATGTTTCTTCTGGATCTAACAGCTTGGCCAACCAAGATCCTAGACCGAGGCATTGCTATGATCTTGTAAGTGTGTCTCTCTCTCTCTCTCTTGTATTGCTGTGTGCTTGCCAGCGTGCTTTGCTAGGATTTTTCGACCAGTAATCCCTTTGTGCAGACAATGATTTCTACTACTGGCTGCTAAATTAGATATGTAGATGTCATACATGATACTACCTCGTACCTCCATTCCTAAATATAAGTCTTTCTAGAGATTCCACTATAGGCTACATACGGATAAAAATGAGTGAATCTACACTTGAAAATGCATCTATATACATCTGTATGTGGTCCATACTGGAATTTCTACAAAGACATATATTTAGGAACAGAGGCAGTACATTACACAAAATCGTAGGTGGCATGTAGGAGTTCCAGTGCACTACATTAGGCTCCCTTAGAGTGCCTGCTAGTCCAGCACATAGAGTCATGGCTAGTTTATGCTACGCACATAATCATTAATAGGTGGTTTAAATATGCGCAAGGGATATGCAATGTATTATCATGTAGAGATGTTTGAAATTAGCCGTGTCAACTTGCAGATAGGGTTACACAATGAAAAAGTACAAGATGTATGTGGCAATTTCATGGAACATCGCAAAAAAAAGGAGAGGCAGCGGTGAGCCTATACAGTGTGCTATGGTAGGTCACTCCTCCATTGCAATCATCGTGGCATGTTATTTGTATGTCAGTTCTATTGGCCAAGTTTCGTAGGGACAGTTATTACGAGTTATCCTAAGAAAATAAGCACCTGTGAATATAAGCTCCAGGTAATAACCCAACCAGTTCTTTTCATTGCCTTCCTTTTCAGCTTATCTTTGGTATGATCAGTGAAAAGTCTAGATTGCATTATATTTTTTCATTTTGCTGCCCATATGAAAAATAATTTGACTTGCAAACATCACAAATTGAACCCGGTCAGATAATTAATATGATAGGAAAACAGACCATCACTATTTGTTCAAAATGCAAATACAAAGATACCATCTACTTGGCACAATCTACTTTGGTCAATGTCTTCCATAGATATCCCATTGCCTAATTTAAATTAAGAATGCATGACCCACATTTAGATGAAAAACAATTATTTATTGAAATTCGATGGTCCAAGTGGCTGGTTATTATCATATAGCAGCACCACCTGAAAGCATCATATAGCAGCAGCAGCTCATAGCAACTCATCATATAGCAGCAGCAGCAGTGTGCAATTCATCATATACCAGCAGCAGCTCATAGCAATTCATCATATAGCAGCAGCAGGAGCATCTCATAGCAATTCATCATATAGCAGCAGCAGGAGCAGCTCATAGCAATTCATCATACAGCAGCAGCAGCAGGAGCAGCTTATAGCAACTCATCATATAGCAGCAGCAGATCATAGCAATTCATCATATAGCAGCAGCAGCTCATAGCAATTCATCATATAGCAGCAACAGGAGCAGCTCATAGCAATGCATCATATAGCAGCAGCAGAAGCAGCTCATAGCAATTCATCGTATAGTGGATCAGAATGAAAATTTGGCAAAAAAATTAGAGGAGATCCTCACCTTGTTCGATGAGCTCATCCTTCAACAGCACCTCAAGGCCATGGCCTAGGAGGAGGGGAGGGGGAATAAGGTGCCTTCTGCTATAGTGTGGCATCAATCGTAGTTGTGCGGCACCCGCCGGAGTAGTGCGTTGGACGGACCACAGTGGAGCAGCTGCTGGAGACCATGAGAATGAGGGACGGCGCCAGAGGGAGGAGCAGCCAGGGAGATTTGCCCCTACATGCTGGCCATGTAGCCTATCGTCGAGGACCAGGCCAGATGGGACCAGAGGCGACGGCTCGCTGGAGGAACCCTAGGGCTGCAGGCAGGGGATTGAGGTAGAGGGAAAGGGGAGAGGAGATGCAAGCGGGCAGGGCAATGAATGCTTGTGTGTTTGTTTTTACTTGAGGGTCAGGTGTGACGCGGGCATGAGCAGTTTCATTTTGAGTGTAATATAGGCAGACAATAGAGTCATTTCACTATTCCTCTTCCCTTCAATTTTTAGTGAGCTTCTAACCGAAACACCCCCCTCCAAAGCGAAATAAGTTAAGCCCAAGCCCATAACTCAAAAATGACTTCTTTACATCTTTTATGGCTTGTTTTGACAATAAGCCCTGAAAAGGCGGAATCAAACTGGCCCTTAACCTGCAATTCAATTGTGCGTGCAATGATGAATTACTCCTGCCTGCTATAGTGTACATTTAGGCATCATCATACATGGCATAACCTAATACATGTGCATTCCATTATAGAATCTGGAATATGCAATGTTTATGTTAGTTCATACATTGCACATGATGTTTAAATGCCCCTTAAATCTGGTCAGTCAAGTGATGGTCTTTAAGCCTCCTTCTTTGCTTCTTTTCTTGATATGTAAGATTTGCTCACACATTTGTTCAATTGTTGTTTGCATCAGCCAGCCATACTAGGACTGTTTGCTTTGATTACTTGTTGTTCTTAACCTAACATTGTAACAGAGCTTGTCAACGATTTAAAACACTAAGGGCTGCTGTAGTAGTGCCTTGTCTAACTCATAGGTGACATAAAGGTTTGGCTGTACACTAAAGTAGGCTCTCCAAGAGTACCTGGAGATCCAGTTCGAAGGTATGCCTAGTTCTTACATAGTGCAGACATAGTAAATGCTCATTTAATTGTGTGCAAGTGTAATAGATGTGGCATGTTTCATTATGTGGTATTGTTTTGTTATAATCTCATCCTTTTGTGTTGTTCATAGACTGGAAAGTATGCATATTTATCTTCCAAGGAGACGAGTAACTAGTTTGTGTCACCTTGCAGAGGGGGTGCAATGAAGATAAGATTGAGGATTTCCAAGTACAAGATGTTAGGAAGGAGCCTTGCAAGAGAAGTAGGAGCTGCGCTAAGCCTGTTCAACCAGTTAAGGTAAGTCACTGTATCCAACTCAACAGTTCAATTCCTTGTTTGTTTCAGGCATAGTTAATTTGCTCTTTTCAATTGCTTTATTTGTCCTCAGTTAATGAGATGCCCAAACAATGATGCCTGATGTTGGGTACTTGTATAACTATTAGTTTACATACTTAAATGCCTTACCATTTAATTACTCTTGCGAAGTGTGCTTGAGGCTTTGGAGTCTATTAACCAACTATCATTGCATGAGGCTCACAATCTAGTTTATACTAGGCTAATGATTGCATAGTTTTGCTTGCTGTAGTAGGTTTGCATGAATCCCTTTGTTGTTCATTATGCTCCCTAAGACTTTAATTGAGCTCTGAGAATGGCCAACTGCTTGCTTACTTATACATAACGTCTTTGTCTAAATTTGTAACTTGTCTGTGTTTTGGATTGGGCCCCAACATCATGCTCCTCTGGTGAGCTAAGAGAGATTTATGTATGCAGGCTGCACAGACTACTTTTTTTATAATTTTTAAAATATCACCTGCTTATGCTTCATGACGTGTAACATTATTATTAGTCCTGTTTTGCCGTGTACAAAATAGTCTGTCTTGCTTGCTTCACTGTTGTAACTATATTTTTGCCCTAGTCATTTGTACTTACAGAAACATTTCAGGATGAAGTGACATCAACACAAAGATCTGCGAGTAGTGCGGCATGGCTGTTACCGAATGATTATGGATTTGAATTGGAATGTGCTGATGTTCTCGAGCATCAACTAGAGGTGGCAAGACAACGTGTACATGATTCTCAATGTACAATCAACAAGTTGAGACTGGACATGCAGGTATTAGATGCAGGAGTCAAAAAAATGAAACAAGACTGAGGTAACCACGAAGGAATTGGAGATTTTCCAGACTGAAATTTGTGCTATCTGAATCCGGCCAATCCTTTTTTCTGAAGAGATTATAGTTCAAATGGTTAGTTCTGTTGATGCGTGTCCATGATGTAAGAGCTTTATTTATCGAGTGTATGTAATTTGTTGTTTGTGTACGCTTTATAATCACTGGTGCCGAACTATAATGCCCAGTGGGTATATTCGGTTGTAATTTCTTTATTGTATAGTGTAGGATTGTTCTATGTTTCTATGCTTTTTATTGTATAGTGTATGTTTCTTAGAGGCGATAGTATAGAGTAGGATAATTCTTGAATATGCTATATCGTTGAAACGGGGGCCAACACGCCCAAACATTTCCTGGACGCCATAAAAACAAAAAACATGTGCAGTCAAAGCGGGCCTTAATTGGGCTGGTCAAAATATTATTAAGTGGATCCCAAATGGGCCCACTGTAACAACGGCTCTTAGCAGGCCGTTAACAGGCCTAAAGCTCTATAGGGCCGTATAAATGGAAATGGCCTGTGGGCCTTTAGAAGGCTGGAATAAATATCAATTTTGTCTCAGCCCTTTTACTTTATGGGCCAGTAAGAGGCCGAACGTGTTATTGGGCCAGAGGAGGCCCAATTTACAAACTAGGATTTTAACAGGCCGAAATTCGCGTTGGGCTGAAATGATGCCCTGCGGAACATGGCCCCCTAATGGACCTAAAGTCAAAGGTCCAACTGTTGCGCGGGCCCTTAACAGGCCGAGAGACAAAATGGGCTAAGAGTTGGCCCATTTACTGAATGGGCCGAGGACAGGCCTAAAGTCACAGCGGGCTAGAATTGGCCCAACTGCAGAATGGGCCGAGAAAAGGTTGAAAGATATTCTGAGCCATTAACGGGCTGGAACTGATGATGGGCTGCTAACAGGCCGAAAGAAGCTCGGGCCGCAATTGGGCCCAAAAACGTAGCGGGCCGTTAATGGGCTTAAACTGACGATGGGCTGGAAATTGTCGAATCTAGAATGGGCCATTGATGGGCCGATTCTATGCAACTTGTATGGGCCGTACTTGTAAATTGGCCTGACTCAAGTAGGCCGCTAATGGGTCGGCCCGCTTATTTTGACAGGCCCGGCCTTTTCACCGGAATGGGCCTCTGTTGGGCCGTGCCACGTGTCGACGTATCATAGGCGCCTCCGGTCCAATGAGTGGATGACATCTGTCCGAACGTGAGCCGACACATGTTTCCTACGGCCAATGAGAATTTTACACGTGGAAAACTCCTATTGGTCTGGACTGTTAACAGGTTATCAGATCCAAAACCGGACCTGATAGATTAACGGCGTCCTGTTATGGTGGATGCCATGTGTCGGTCACCCTTGACGAAAGCACTTCTATGACGCGCGATTTATCGTCATGGAAGTGGACACTTCTGTGATGATAATTTTCGTAATGTCATGGAACACTTCTACGACAACACAGGTATGACTATCTTGATTCTGTCATAAATTTGTCATGGATGTACATGCATGACAGAAAATGTGACCTAATGTGACAAACACGTATCATCACGGAAGTGTCTTTTTTTTGTAGTGACTGCCACCGGCCTCGTCAAAGAAATCAGACCACTCAGGACCCGAAGGAAATCCAAAGTCAGAAGAGGGAGCATCAGGAAGACGGTCATCATCACTCACATCAAAAACTCCGGAGTCTCTCAGACGAGCCTTCAGAGCATTCTTGGAGGTGATCAGGCGAGTGACAACATTGTGATTTTGGGAGCAGTTAAAGGTAACAGCCTTCATCAAGGCAGAGTGAGCCTTCCCAAGAAAGCGAGAATGCGACCAAATGGTGCAGATCCGGAGGGAGCAGTAGGAGCAGAACGAGGAATGCTAGCAGCAGTGCAGCGCGGATGAGCAGAAGAGGAAGAGTCCTTTGGAACATAATCATCTGCCATGTGTGCGGGAATGACCCATCGCTCATGCAAATGAGTGCGGACAATAGGAAATGGAGCCACACTCTCGATGAATGCCTGAAGAAAGGGAGCATGAGGAAAGGCCCACTTGTGCTGCAGAGAAGCAAGGCGAATTTCATGCCACAGAAAATGAGGGACATTGAAATTCCCTTTGGGAGCCGCATAGAGGCGATGCATGAGATCGATGCAGTAGCTACTGCAAGAGCCCTTGTCACCCATCTTAGGATAAATGGTGTGAATGACACATTGATAGATAATGAAGAAAGGAGAGCGCCAAATAGAGACTTGGTTAAGGCCCTTCTGTTTCTCCTCATCGGTCATTTATCCTATGGGTTTGAGAAGATCAGCACATGCATCAATGCCCTTGGGCCTATGTTCGGGGTCATCTTTGTGAATTATGAACCCAGTGTCAGGAAAACCAAGGGCAGCAACAAATTGAGAATAAGAAGCCGCGAGCTTTGTGTCGGAGGTCATCTAAGTAACAGTGTTATTTGGACCGAAGAAACATGTGGCATAGAATTGATGAGAATGGCGGCTTGGTTAAAGTCATGCTGAAATGCAAATGGAGCAGTAAGATTGGACGACTCAGTGAGCTCAATAGCCCCGAAATATTTCTCCGGATGAGTAAGAATATGCTCTAAATCAATGCACACATGCAGAGAAAGACCCTTAGGAATGATGACAGTGGTAAAAATGTCACTTGGACATTAGTGCGAAAACTATTGTCCCGAGAGTCACGAGCAACCGTAAATTGATCAACATCACGATGCAACTTAGGATAGGAGGCAATGGGAACCTTGTTGAACCGCTTAACGTGGCGGCCGAGTGGTAAAGGAGGTTCAAGAGAGATATGACGAGCATCACCGCGAGGTTGCGCCGGAGGAGGAGGAGGCTTGAAGGTGGGCCGCCGAGTCCCGGGCTTGGGAGCAGTGGTGCGAACAGGAACATGCTCTCCTCTCTCCATATGAGCCAGCTCATCTTCATAGTCGGAGTCCTCCGTCGAGTCTTCACTTGGAGAGCAGCGAGACAGAGGAGCACACTTCCGAGGACGAGGCCGTTCTTGGGAATCGTCGGAATCACCGCGATGAGATGGACGAGAGGACCCAGACGGGGCCCCCTTACGCGCAGAGTGCTTGGTCTTCACCATCCTGACCTAGAGGAGGAGGGAGACCCAAATCAACAATCCACCACCATAGATCGAAGGATCGATGGATGAGGGGAGAAGAGATAGGTGCTACCTCGGAGTGAAGAACGCGGAGGGAGACGGCGACCAGAGCAAATCAGGCAGTGGGCCGCGCGGGGGATTGGGTCGACCCGAGTGGTGTGGCATCGGCGAGGGGCACGGGTGGCGAGCAGCCGCGGCGAGGAGCCGCGAGACAGGGGCGGCGGCAGCGGGGAACAGAGGAGGGGGCGAATGAGGATTAGGGTAAACTGACCCGAACCGCACCCCGCGCTATATATATGTGCTCGAGAAAAGGCCGGACGACCGGAGTTCTACATACGTCCGATGCCTGGGCCAGGTGAAAATTAACGGAAGACCGGATAGACCGGACGTCCGGAAGAGAGCGGCAGAAGAATTTTCACGGACGTCCGGATAGTACTGGACGACCGTCCTGAAGACAACAATGGGGTTTTTACGGACGTCCGGAAAGTACGGGACGACCGGCCTGAGGGCAACATAAGTCTTTTTACGGACGTCTGGACAATACCGGACGGCCGACACACAGAAATTTGTCTGTAAAAGACAATGGAATTATTTTTGCCAATGACAAAGGTAGGAGATGGTGACAATGATGATATAACCCATGTGTAAGGGTACCAATGATGATTTCAGTAGGGAGTAAGAAGAATTAGTATAATGTCAAGCAGTGATTATCCTATGCCAATAAAACAACAACAACAAAAATAGATCACACCGATCTAACCCATGTGTTGAGTATACGTGACATGGCACCGCAAGAATTTGAACTTTGGGTGCATAATCACTATTCCGTCATTTTAAAGCACCGTAGTTAGAATAACATGGTAGCTTTGAGAGTGTTTGTTCTATTTATGCATTGAATAGGGTGAGAGTACTGATGAGTTGAGTGTCTCCCCCTAAATATATGCCTACATCAAGACAATACATTAAGTTCATGCATGTGAGGGTACTAGATTTCACATAACATTGTCAAGCTCCAAGATACCAAGTTCACGCCTAAGTTGATAAAACCTTGCTTCATCCAATGGCTTGGTGAAAATGTCTGCAATTTGCATATCGGTGCCAACATGAGCAATGTCAATATCCCCCTTCTCCACATGATCTCTCAAGAAGTGATACCTAATATCAATGTGCTTGGTGTGGGTATGATCTTTGGGAATCTCAGCAATATTGATGGCACTTTCATTATCACATAGAAGAGGCACATTTCTATAGGTGATACCATAATCCTTCAAAGTTTGCCTCATCCATAGTAATTGAGTTGCACAACTGGCGGTTGCAATGTATTCAACTTTGGTGATGGAGAGGGGAACACAATTTTGTTTCTCTGAGGACCAACTTACCAAGGAGCATCCAAGAAATTGACATGCACCGGAGGTGGACTTATGATCCACTTTGTCTCCAGCCCAATCCACATCCATGTACCCAATGAGATCAAACTTAGCATCCTTGGGGTACCATAGACCCAACTTTGGGGTGTGAACAAGGTATCTAAGAATATGCTTAACCGCCTTATGATGACTTTCCCTAGGGAAAGCTTGAAATCTAGCACACATGCATACACTAAACATGATGTCTGGTCTAGATGCACAAAGATAAAGCAATGAACCAATCATAGAGCGGTAAATAGATGGGTCGAAAGGAATACCATTTGTGTCTTTGGTGAGTACAATTTTGGTTGGCATGGGTGTCTTACATGGACTAGCATCAGACATGCCAAACTTCTCTAGGATATCTTTGAGGTATTTTTCTTGAGACAAGAAAATTCCTTCTTGAAATTGTTGAATTTGAAATCCGAGGAAGAACTTCAAATCTGTATTGAGTGACATTTCAAAATTCTTGGTCATGGAAGCCGCAAACTTCTTGCACAAATGAATGTTAGGAGAACCAAAAATGATATCATCTACATAGATTTGGCATAAGATCAAATCACCCTTGTCCCTCTTAGTAAAAAGAGTGGGAATGATCACCCCTCTCACAAAACCATCATCAAGTAAAAACTTCTTAAGATGATCATACCAAGCACGAGGTGCTTGTTTGAGGCCATACAAAGTCTTATGAAGTTTATACACATAGTCTTTGTGATCGGGATCAACGAACCCAGGTGGTTGTGATACATATACTTCTTCTTGTAGAGGACCATTAAGGAAAGCACTCTTCACATCCATTTGATGTAATGTAAAACCATTGAAAGCAGCATAAGCAAGTAAGATGCGAATGGATTCAAGACGGGCAACGGGGGCAAAGGTCTCACCAAAGTACAAACCTTCAACTTGTGAGTACCCTTGTGCCACTAACCTTGCCTTGTTACGGATGATTACACCATTCTCATCTTGCTTGTTCTTGAAATCCACTTTGTTCCAATGACGTTGTGCTCGGTAGTTGGCCTCTCAACTAATGACCACACTTGATTGCGTTCAAAACAGTTCAACTCTTCTTGCACAGCAACGAGCCAATCATTGTCCATCAATGCATCTTGTACCTTGAGAGGCTCAACACTAGACACAAACAAGAAGTGAGCACAAAAGTTTATCAAATGTTTACGAGTGACTCTACCTTCCGATATGCCGGTGAGAAGTTTGTCAATATCAACACGACCGGTGATACGTCTCCAACGTATCTATAATTTTTTATTGCTCCATGCTATATTATCTACTGTTTTGGGCAATATTGGGCTTTATTATCCACTTTTATATTATTTTTGGGACTAACCTATTAACCGGAGGCCCAGCCAGATTTGCTGTTTTTTTGCCTATTTCAGTGTTTCGAACAAAATGGATACCAAACGGAGTCGAAACGGAACGAAATCAACTGGAGAAGTTATTTTTGGAAGGAAAGCTATCGGAAAAGCTTGGAGTGCATGTCAGGAAAGAAGGGAGGTGCCCACGAGGGTGGGGGGCGCGCCCCTGCCTCGTGGCCCCCCCTTCGGTCCACCAACATACTTCTTTCACCCATATATACCTACGCACCCTAAAACTTCCAGAATAGAGAATAGATCGGGAGTTCTGCCGTCGCAAGCCTCTGCAGCCACCAAAAACCAATCGAGACGCTGTTCCGGCACCCTGCCGGAGGGGGGATCCCTCACCGGTGGCCATCTTCATCATCCCGGCGCTCTCCATGACGAGGAGGGAGTAGTTCACCCTCGGGGCTGAGGGTATGTACCAGTAGCTATGTGTTTGATCTCTCTCTCTCTCGTGTTCTTGATTTGGCACGATCTTGATGTATCGCGAGCTTTGCTATTATAGTTGGATCTTATGTTGCTTCTCCCCCTCTACTCTCTTGTAATGGATTGAGTTTTCCCTTTGAAGTTATCTTATCGGATTGAGTCTTTAATGATTTGAGAACACTTGATGTATGTCTTGCCGTGCGTATCTGTGGTGACAATGGGATATCACGTGATTCACTTGATGTATGTTTTGGTAATCAACTTGCGGGTTCCGCCCATGAACCTATGCATAGGGGTTGGCACACATTTTCGTCATGATTCTCCGGTAGAAACTTTGGGGCACTCTTTGAGGTTCTATGTGTTGGTTGAATAGATGAATTTGAGATTGTGTGATGCATACCGTATAATCATACCCACGGATACTTGAGGTGACATTGGAGTATCTAGGTGACATTAGGGTTTTGGTTGATTTGTGTCTTAAGGTGTTATTCTAGTACGAACTCAAGGGCTGTTTGTGACACTTATAGGAATAGCCCAACGGATTGATTGGAGAGAATAACTTTGAGGTGGTTTCGTACCCTACCATAATCTCTTCGTTTGTTATCCAGTATTAGTGTCTTTGGAGTGACTCTTTGTTGCATGTTGAGGGATAGTTATATGATCCAATTATGTTATTATTGTTGAGAGAACTTGCACTAGTGAAAGTATGAACCCTAGGCCTTGTTTCCTATCATTGCAATACCGTTTACGCTCACTTTTATCATTAGTTATGTAGCAACCCGACCTCAGATGGTCAAGTCTCTGTGCTTTAGTGTCATCCCTGGATCAGTAATGCTGACACACACAGTACTCAAAGGATTTATAACAGAGTAGAAATCAGACACTTATTACATCGAATGTCTCAAAAGAGAACTTATTACAATAATATGGCTTAAGGCCATCTAATGAGATAACAACGGAAGACTTGGAAGATAAAGTGAGTCCATCAACTCCAACGACATAGCTGAGTTGCACGGCAACGACCTAACGAACCTTACTCCTCATCTAAAAAGTATAACATAATACGTTGCAGCCTGAAAACGGGTCAGCACATGGAATATCTTTGGCAATATAACCTGATGAAACAAGAACAGGATAATGCTATCACTACATGCATATTTGGCTTGTGGAAAGCTCTATGGTTATAGTTTTGCGAAAAGCCAATTTTTCCCTACAACAAAGGAATAAATTTTAATTTAACTAGCATGGTGGTTGAAACAACATTGAGAAGGTATAACCCCAACTCAATCCCAATTAAAGTAGTTAACAACCCAACAATATTAATTAAGAGTGATGAGATACATGTGATAACTCAAGTACTAGATACTCAAGATTGTCCATAATCGGGGACACGGCAAACCATGATTAGATTGTACACTCTGCAGAGGTTTATGCACTTTTCCCCAAAGACTCGATCGCTTCCTTGGTTCTCTCGCCTTTGCACGGTGTTTGAGAAACGGATGACCGACACATAGTCTTTTAGAAACATGAACTCTCTACTCAGGGTAGACCATACCAAACCTACAAATCCCACTACCTGCTGATCTACCTCTTAAAGAGCTTCACGTAACTTACTCAACTATGCTAGAGCCCATAATAGCTTGTGGCTGCACACGGAAGTTTCTAGCATGAATCATCTCAGTTCCCTTTAAGCCTGGGTGGCGGTCCATCGGAAGATCACACGGGTACCCCGGGATTTCCAAAAAAAAAATACAGACAACACTGGGTTCCCCAGGTGCCTCAATCCACCCAGATGTTAATTTAAGTTGCCACCTTAAGTTAATCCATTAATTAACAATCTCACATCTGTCATGGATTCACTCAAACCCAAACCACGTCTACGAGCATAGCATAGCAATATAAGCAACGCGTAGAAGCAACTCCCAAGGGTTTGATAGTAACAGGGCAATAGGTTCTACCTCAACAACTACTTCCCAACCCACAAGTTAATGACATCCTAATCATGCAATGTTTGAGGATTGAACTAATGCATAAAAACAGGGTATGAGAAGAGTATGATCAATGTGTTACTTGCCTGGCTGACGATCCGCGAATCCTAGAGACTCGTAGTAACACGCTTCGCACTCCGGGAATTCTATCGCAGCCAAACAATAACATACATAAGCAACAAGAAAAGATGCACAAACGAAACTCCAATAAATAAGGTTGACCACAAAGTTCAACTTAAGAACTCCGGTTCGCAAAAAGAATCAAATCAGACGGAGCAACAAAACTCAAACGGCGAAAGAAACAAGATCCGTTTACTAATCTGAACCAAGGTCAAATTTTATAGTACCAAAATCTTGTTTAAGTTGATTAAACAGAAAGAGGGTCTCGAGACGAAGATCTAGGCGCTTGAATCGCCTGATTCCGACAAACGAGCGAAAAGATAAACATAAACTAAGATCGGATCAGAAATCGCGATCGAAAATAATCGCGGATAAAGCCGATAAAAAGAAAACTGACGAACAGACTAATGAACGAGCGTTCGTTAGCTGTAACTAATGGGCGAACAATCGTTTGTTAAAACGAACGTACGGACGAACGTCCGCTAAACAGAAAAACCGAAAAACGGCGAACCGAAAAAACGAAACTAGGGTTTTAAAAAAAACCGAATGATTTTCTTTTGAAAACCAGGGCGGCTGGGTGGCTAACTCGGCTCGGCTCCGGCGGGGCTCCGGCGGGGTTCCGGTGGGGTCCCGGGGCGGCGTGGGGTGGTGGGGCGGGTCGGGTGGCGAGGGAGGGGGTGGCGGCGGCTTATAAAGAGGGAGGGGGTGGCTGCTTGGGGGAGGGGTCAAGGCAACGGCGGCGGCGGGGAGTCCGGCTCGGACTTGGAGTCCGGGTCGGCGGCGGCGCGACGCGGGCCAGCCTGGCTCGGCTGGGCCTGCTGCCTAGTCGGGTGCGGGGAAGATTTTTTTTAAAGTAATTTCGCCGACTGTCGTGGAATTGTCACGGCAGATGTCCTCTTGTAAGGACTTAGTCGTGGAGCCATTGCAACTAGGAAGCTTAAAGGGGTTAATTGGGACAAAGGACACGAGAGGTTTTATACTAGTTCGGCCCCTTGCGGTGAAGGAAAGCCTACGTCTAGTTGGGTTGGTATTGCTTGATGCTTCGATGACCAGGGAGCGAGATCGCTATGCCCGCTCTCGATGAGTTGTTTCTTGCCCCTAAGCCGCCAGCAGGTCATCCCCTTATATACACGGGTTGACGCCCTGCGGCTTAGAGAGTCCCGGCCGACTTATAAACAGTGTCCGGCTCGGTGACTAGTTAAATCTACCTTATGATACAAGTCATGCCATTGTGGCGGTTTGCTACAACGGGCCTTAAGTCGCCTGTGGGCCTTAAGCCCTTTATTGAACCGCCATCTTCATGCTTGGTTACAGGCTCCGATCTGGCGAGTCTTCTTTGTGTAACCCGGCCCCTCCTGGGCGGCTTACACAAATAGTTATATCCCCAACATTAGGCCCGAGATTGATTTGAACCTGTTCATGGCAATCTTAAAATACCTTAAGAAGTAAATCTTGATCTTCCTACCAGCAAAGGTTTTCATTAACCCGCCATGACGTCATCTTTTGGATTCGGGTTAACCCGCCGTGACGTCATCCTTACTTAAATTCATTCTTTATTTCATCGTATCCTCCAACGGATCTTTGCCTTTACTGACTGTTCCAAAAACCGAGGCGTCGGGGCCGCTGGATAATAACTTTTATCTCCTCGTTTCTCGCGCTATCTCAGCTATCCTTTCCTTATAAATAGGCGCGACCTAGGTCTTCCAATTCTCCTCCTTCTAGTCATCCTCTTCCTCTTGCTGCTTCTCTGTCGTTCAAGCTCCGCCGCCGCCGCCGTCGTAGATTCCTTCGTCTTCACCAACTCCGGCCGCTGCATCAACTTGGTTTGACCAGAAAGAATGCAACGACCCTCCTCTGCAATCCTGCATCTGTAAGTCTCCTCTTCCACCTTCAGAGATCCATACTAGGACCTTCGAGTTCTTCGCGTTCTTCGTTGTTCATCAGGATCCTTCCATAGATTTCATCGCCTCCGCTCTTCTTGATCTTGAAGATGGTAAAAACTGATGCGGTAGATATTCCGCACCTATTTTTAATGCAAATAGATCCCTTTATGTCACACAGAGGCCCCATTCAAGCCCTTGAGCTTCATCTGCGCCAGTTTTAGGTCTAGAAAATTTTCTTTTTAGAACAGCTGTTTGATCTGAAATAATAACAACAACTTGTGAAACTTGTTTGTTCCACCCGGAAGTGAAAAACTGCCTCTGTCGAATATGTTTAACTGCTCATTGACACATGTAGAGGATTAATATTTATTACATAGTCATCCATATATCATTAGGCCCCTTCTTAAGCCGCCATCATGACTAGTTTTAAATATTGTCCTCCGGGTTAAATTTGAGCCGGATCCTCTTATTTTTGTCATGGCACCTAAAGCGGCCAAGGCTCCTGTGACCTGTAATTGGGTCCCATCCACAGTCATGAGGAGTAAACTGTCTGAATTTGTGAAGTCTGGCCATCTGCCTAAGAAGGAGGTCATGTCTTATCATGCCTGACCCGTCTGAAGAAAGGCCTCAACCCAAAGAAGGGAGGTGGTAGTTTTACGGATCACATGAGCCGGGATTTGCCCTCCCTACTCAAAATTCTTGAGGAGGTTTTGAATTTCTTTGACCTTAGACCTCAAGATATTGGACCCAATTCCGTGTCAAATATCTGCAATTTCCAAGTCTTCTGCGAGGTGTACACAGGAGAGGAGCCAAATCTGCTTTTGTTCAGAGAGCTTTTCTATTTGAACCGCGGAATGAGCGTGCTAACGGTCCCGATCTTGAACTTGGCGGTATCTCAATTCAGCGGTGGAGAGCGCCTTTTCCCTTATCTTGAATGCCGAGTCATCCGAAAGATTGGAATCAGACATGGTTCTATTGCCAAGACACTTCCCCGGCTAACGAGAGCCCTCTGCCCGGCTTTCGCGCTCTGCGCCTTGAGTCCAACCATCCGCTAGCGGACAAGCTAACTGCTATTGAGCGTCTGCCTCTCAATCCCATCATCAAAAAGATCAAAGCTCTTTTGGGAAATGGCCTAAACGGCATTGATCTGGTCCGAGTTTGGGTCGCTTGGCGAGTACTTCCGTTAAGCCGCCGCCCCGGCTTAATGTGTACCTATTCAGGCGAAAAGGATGATCCACTGCGTCATAGCCCTGACGACTTACCAGATGATGTGGTGGAAGCTACAACTTAGTCGCCGCTGAAGGAGGGCACAGTAATTAGTAACGCCTTCGGCTTACTTCCCTTCTGCAAGAAGAACCCAGCCCCTGTAGTGAGTCATCAACCTTTAATAAATATTACTAGCCTTGTCACACCTTACCTGTACTCATAATTTCTTATCTTTTTTCACAGGCCCATGACAATTTTTGGAAGGTCCGGTATGACCATGAGGCTGCTAAACAAGCCAGGACAGCCAAGAAGACCGAAAGGAAAGCTGCCAAAACGGGAACTTCAAAGAAGAAGAAACCCAGCGCTTCCGATTTACTCAAATTGGATGACACTTCTTCGGATGATGAGGAGGTAACCCCTGATTCTCTTAACTCTTTTGTCATTATTTTATTGACATTTCATCCTTTCAGGAGGATACGGGGCACAGCCAAGTGGTTGGCGAAGAGGTAACTATAATTTCCTCCGACTCAGAGCCTTTGCCCCAGAAAAAACTCCGAAAGGTGACCTGGAAAGTAAGATTTTCACATCCTCTAGCTTATCAAGATCCTCAATTTCTTTTGAAGCAACAACAGTTTGAAAGCTGGAGGCAGACCCGGACCAGCAAGGATGCAGAACTCTCCTCCGGCTTACCTGACGTAACTAGGAAGCGTCGGACTGAGGTTATCTCCAATTTACATTCTATTTTACCTTTGGCGGGTTTAATTCGCCAACCTCTCAATTCATTTGACTCCAATTATCAGGATACCTCTCCTTCCTCCGACGAGTCTATGCAATCAAACATGCCAGCTTTCAAAACTGCTCCCGAGTACTGTAACTTTAGTTACTTTAGGCTTTTACCTTACTCATGCTTTAGTATTCATCCTTCTACCTTTGTTGACAGCATGCAAGTGAAACCCAGCAAGAGGGCAAAGAAGAATAAGCCGTCCCAAGACCCGATTGTAGCTGAACCGGCGCCTGATATATCTCGCTCCAGCCAGCTCCACCCATCGGCCGCTGAACAAACCGACATTCGGTGCCAACCTCGACCCTTCTTGAAGATACTCTCAATAGCTCGATAACCGGAAGCTCCTAGCCGGTCAAACACCGACCGAAAGTTGAAATTTTGAAAAGCCGTTTATTGAACCGGCGGCCTCTTCGTCCTTGCCAAATGTCTTGCCAAGGAAGAACTTGTCGAGCGCCGAAAGGCCAAGCGAGGACATTACTGATTTTACTCACCTAAGCATTGGTGATATAGTCTCGGGCTATCTGAATCAAGTGCATAATAGCCGTGACCTGAAATTGACATGGTGAAACAAATACAACACAAATCTGAGGTATAATCTTATCTTGTTTTCCTGAATCTTACTTATCTTGACCAGCCCCCAAGTCTCTGCTTATGAATAAATATCTTTGTAGACTTAGAAATCGCTTCTTGTTGATATCTCCGGTTTAAAGAGAATATATTTAACCGGTTATAACATGATAGTTTTGAACTTGCGATACACATTAGCCCCCAAGTGTCAAGTATCTTTACTTGTAAAGTGCTTGAGACTTAATATGCATAACCCGACATGGTAGATTAAAATTCTTGACATACATTAGCCCCCAAGTGTCAAGTATCTTTACTTGTAAAGTGCTTGGGACTTAATATATCTTACCATGATTCTTCTCAGTAACTTCGGTATCAATGTAGGTCACCATAAGTCAATTTGAGTCGGAGATTGCTGACCAAGAGCCGTCGACAACTCAAGAGCTTGAAACTCAAAAAGCCAACTCCAAATTTGAATTCAGCGTCTCTGAACTAGAGAAGTTGAAGAAGAATTTTGAGTCAGAGAAGAAAATCTTGGCTGATGAGAAGGCTTGACTGGTGACCCGGGCTGAGACAGCAGAGGCTTCACTCGCAGAAGCAACAACCGAGCTGTCCAACTTAAAGCGTCATATATCTCAAATGGTCTCAGCCATCTTGATGAGTTATTGTTCATAACCCCAAATATTGCAATCCTTCGTTTGATTATTGCCGTTACTGTTATCTCGGCTCACCTTTATGTTTGTGAACACACGGGCCCAGGAGCACCAACCTCAAGCGAAATCTTTGGTCAAACTTAAAGCGGTTTACACTCTAGTGGAGCAACAGTACACCGGTCTAGCGATGCTCGGCTGTTGTAGCCTTATCAAATACCACTCCCCACCTTCGCAAGGCGTCTTTGAAGTGTCTCATTGTGCTACCTTAGCGGATCCAGAGTTTAAGGAGGGCATCTTCAAGAGTCGGGGCCGTAGCCGCATTGAGCGAGCAAAGCATGGATTCGAACTAGACCCGGCCGACCTTGCTCTTGGATACCCGAGTCGAAGGAGGATGGTACCGTGTTGATGATCATGATTTCACCGCTGCGTCAAAGTCATCGTCCGTGGCTACCCTTATTGGGAGCGATCTCGACCTCTCCAAGTACTCTCCGGGCTATGACGGTGAGAACCGGAGAATTCAAAACACTCCATATGATCAAGTCAGCCGATCCCTCCAACGCGTAAGCATACTTTTGCCCTGAAGTGGACCCAGCCGGTTTAATAGATGATGAAGCTGAGTTTGAAGCCTTGAGTGGCATTGGTGGGCCTCGTCAACCTTCGAGGACAAAGCAACCAGCGGAGGGCGGAGAAGGATAACCGGAACCATCAAGCCCACCAAAGGTGAACCGCCGGGCATTATGACTTTGCAAAAATAATCCTTCATTATTTAGACTCGGGAGTCTTGTAATAGGGTTGAAAAAACCTCTTAACTTTGTCATGCCCTCGCGCATGTTTGTGGCGCTTAATACTTTCGTAAGCCGCCGTCGTTATATACTTCCAGCTTATGTTGATCTTTCCTTGATGCCAAAATTCTTCTTGCTTTATCCTGTGTATAAAACAAAATAGAATTCCCTTGGCGACTTATCGCATCCGGGGTCACATAAAGTATTGATAACCCGGAGTATGAACCAAAACATCATATAAAGGCCGGTTTATGATTATGATCACAATAGCATACCTGCGATCTTGTTTGGTATATACTAGCGGCTTATGTGACCCAAATCGAGAGTTAATTTAACTCTGGCGGTTGGCACATATAATGTTTACGGCCTTTAATAACATTTATACTTACAGTATAATGAATAGTAAACTTAATTTCAAAGGCCTCTGATTCGAATACGATCAGTGAACCGTTCCAAAGGGGTTAAGCTAAGATTCGAGTACGATCATATAGCCCCCAATGGCTTTGGCGATGCCGATCAAGTGGGTATCGACAACTATGTTCTCTTTAGTTCGAATCGACCTATGTTTGAGCAGAAGCCCCAAGTGACCATGAGAGTTGTTTAATGGCGCTGATTCAAATACGATCCACGTCAGACCCAAAAGGGTTAAGCTATGATTCAAATATGATCAAGAAGCCCCCAAGTGGGTTTGGCATTATGCCGATCAATTGGGTATCGACAGCTATGTTCTCTTTGGTTCGAATCGACCTATGTTTGAGCAGAAGCCCCAAGTGACCATGGCTAGATTCGAGATATGATCATAAGCCTGAAAGTGCGTTATATCGACTAGAGGGGGTGAATAGGCGATTTTATGAATTCTTCAGAGGAATTTGCGGTGAGGAAATTCCTTAGCGAAGAACTACTTGCATGAAATAAGTACTCGAAGTAAGCATAGCAGATTACAAGCATAGTCATCATGATGAAATGAAGACAATCACAGAGTCTGAAAAGCGTAATCACAGGATAACACAAGATGAAGACAAACAGTGAAGAAATTGAATTGAGGAAATTGAGAAAGTCTTGATCAAAGTCTTCAAACACAGATATGAACAAACACCCAACACAAGAATGAGGAAATGAAAGGGTTGAGGAAATAGAACCAGATTAGGTTGGTGAAGACAATGATTTGGTAGACCAGTTCAAGCTGCTGTGTCTCGGTTATACGTCTGGTTGGGCGGTGAGTATTTAAACTCGAGGACACACAGTCCGGACACCCGATCATCGAGCACGCAGCTCGGGACACCAAGTCCTCACCGTATTCTCCTTGAACTAAGGTCATGCAGACCTCGTCCAATCACTCGTGGTAAGTCTTGAGCGACTTCCAAACCTTCACATACTTGGTCACTCGGCGATCCACAATTCCTCTTGGATGCTCTAGACCTTGACGCCTAACCGTCTGGAAGAAGCACAGTCTTCAAAGGTAACAAGCGTCGGATCCACGAAGGATCAATTTCTTCAGTGATGCTCAATCACTTTGGGTTTGTAGGGGTTTGGTTTTGGGTTTTTCCTCACTTGATGATTTTCGCTCAAATTCCTCAGAGGATGGGTTGCTCTCAAATGACAAGTGTCAAGTTCTCTCGGAGCAGCCAACCAACTAGTGGTTGTAGAGGCGGCTATTTATAGCCTAGGGAGCAGCCCGACATGATAAGACATAAATGCCCTTCAATGATATGACCGTTAGGTGGATAAGATATTTGGGACAGCCGTAGCAAACACGACAGCGGTCGAAATTTGAACATCAAATTCCTCGGGGCTATCATGTTCCTCCTTTGTGTAGGCAATTCGATGGCGAATTCCTAACTCCTCGATCGAACAAATTCCTCGGCGACCGGAAGAGCTTCGTCTCATCCTTTGAAGAAATTGACTGAACTGTATGAGATTTCAAAAGCTTCACTCGAAGGGATTGGTAGGTGTAGGATTTTGAGTTGAGCATCACATGGAAATTTTTCCTTAGTATTTCCTCGACCCCCTTTAACGATGACGGTGTTTCCTATGACTCAAGAAAGAAAAATGAAACTATGAAAACAAAAGTCTTCACGCTTCATGTTCCTCAAATGAATACCAAGTCTTCAAGGTCACACCAATTTCTTCACTTTCAAAGTCTTGAGAAAGTCTTGAGAATATCAAAGTCTTGATTGAAGAACTTCATTTTAGGGTTCGACTTTCTCTGTAAATATCAAACTCCTCATAGACTTATAGACCTGTGTACACTCACAAGCGCATTAGTTACTTAACCTATAAGTCTTCAATACACCAAAATCACTAAGGGCACTAGATGCACTTACAATTCTCCCCTTTTGGTGATTGATGACAATATAGGTTAAGTTTTCAACGAGGATAAACATATGAAGTGTAAATACGATAATGAGGAATTTGATTGCAAGATATAGAAGAACTCCCCACGAAGATGTGCATAGTGAGGAATTTGCTTTTGAGGCAATGCACATTTGAAGAATTGAATCATGGAGATCTCCCCTATATCTTGTAATTCATACGCGATTTAACATATAGTATGAAGAATTTGAAATGCATGATGAAATATGGTGCTTGATGTTATGCAATGTAACGCATCAAGAGTACGAGCCCAAAGGCCAAATTGATTTGCTATGAAGATTTTCAAGGAGCTCACGAGAATCGAGCATAACTACTATAATCGAGCATAGAGCAAGAGCATAATGCATCAAAAGTATCAAAGCACCATCGGGTTTAAGATTACAACTCGATCCAATAAAAGGTTTCGGAAGAGCGAGAGTTGTAACTTAATAAAATACTGTATATAGACAAAAACTAGACCCGCTTGAAGACTAACTCAAATTTCTCCCCTTTGTCATCAAATGACCAAAAGGATCGGCGAGGACTAACGCTCTTGAAGAATTTCAAGTTGAAGGCGGCGCCAAACATTGTTGGGGTCGGTTGTTGAAGTAGGACCAGCAGCGGTGTCTTCCAAATCTTCATTTTCATCGGTGTCGCGAGATGAAGAATAGGAGCTGGCCACTAAGGAAGGAACTTTGACCTTCTTGAATTTCTTGGAGGAGGTGCAGACCAGTCAAATTCTTCCTTGAGTCCCATTGATGTCAGTTCTTCTTCCTTTGTATACATGTGAAAGAACAGCCAGTGCGCTTGAAGGTTTCATGAAGGTAGTAGTGGTTTTCTTCACTGCATTGTGTGTGGAGGTCATGTTGTAAAGAAGAGTACCAAGCGGCGCTTGACCCACTTATGATTGCGATCAACCTTCCGATGAAGGCGAGGAGTAATTCACGATCGATCATCACCACAGGTGCGATAACTTGAGGACTTTGCTTGGTAGGGTATTTGTCTTTGAGTCATGTGTGGCGAGTCATCATTGGTGGAGTAGGATGCTTTGCTGCTAAACTGTCCATCAATGGACGAATGCCTTCATCTATCACAGCAGTAGCCTTGCCCTTTTCATCGGTGAGGTAACTGCTCGTTTGAGGACTTCAATCGAGGCGGTGTAGCTGCGGTGGTTCAAAGTATCGACCTTGTAATTTAGTGAAGACCTTGACTGATGAATCTCATAATCCAAGGCGCATAAGGCTTCACTCAAAAGGTGACATGGCAATGTTAGCGAGTCCTCATGAAGAAATCATGGAAATTCTGACGGAGCGCCATGGATGATGTTGAAAAGCATATTCTTCATGATGCCAACGACTTCTTCATCGTTCGAGTCGTGGCCTTTGATAGGACTCATAGTCTTCGTCGTAATCCGATAGACTGTCCGAGGAACATATAATAATTCCTTGACGAGGAATTTGGTTCTTAGGGCCTGCCTTGGCTTCAAAGGCTTCATCGGCACTTGCATATAGTGATTTGAAAGTTCTTTTTCTTCAGAATCGACGTGCACCATCAAGCGGAGGATCGAGTGGTAAGGCACGAAGCAATTCATTCTTTGGTGCCTTGTAGTGAGTATTTTGGTCATCAATCTAAGACCCATGAGTTCACGTCTTGAGCGTCTCCGGTGATGTGCAAGGTTGCATAAAATCAAGAATTAGCTCTTCATTCCATCACAAATATCGGTCTGAAGTTTAGTAGTCTGCGTCGTGAAGAACACTTAGGGTGGCTCAAAGCTCGGCAGCGACTCCATATCCACATGAGGAATATGAGCATGATCGAAGATTTTGTCCTTGTTGAAAAGCACCGAGGAATAGAAGTTGGCTTGGTGGCAGTCGAGCGCCTCTTCCTAATTCGAGCGTAATCATAAGGATTATATTCAATGAAGAACACATGCTCGGCAAAGAAATCTTCAGCCTTGAACTTTTGTTTGGTTGAGAACGGATTCTTTTGCTTGGGCAGAGGGTGTCGATGAGTTGCATCACCACCTCGGGAATCGTAAGTTCAGGTTCTTGACTGAGGAATTTCTTGTTCCTCAACAGTGCGATCGAGGATTAGCGGCAGCGGCGGTTTCATCAAGACTAGTGGCTGGAATTTCTTCATGCACGAGAACCGGTGGGTTGATTTTCTTGAGTCTATTTGGACTGTTTGTGCAGGGAGTGAGGAACTTGTTGGAGCGGGGTGAAGAGAGGAGTATTGGGATGCTTGACTTTCCCAAAAGTCATCATTTATCACCGAGTGGTGCATCCAATATCCACATCTTCATTTTCAATTTCCTCGGCACCAGCTTGAGGAATTTCATAGTCGATGAGGAAATAAGCGGGGTTGAAGGGATTGCTTCCACTTCAATTTCTTCATCAATTTTCTCGACAAAGCAAAGCAGATGATGTTCTTCATCGATCCGATTGGGATCTCATAGTATTCTCCAAAAGGAACAACTTCCTTTGATGGTATGGAGGAAATTGGAACAGCATCAATTGGGTTTTCAAATGAGCTGGTCATTGGCTTCATTTTCTTCGCAGATCAAGAATCGACGCAATGATGCTTTCCTTTTCTTCACAAACAGCTCGTTCAGCAGCCTTGGTTTTCTTCACATCGAAGCGGATGGAAGAATTGGAGTTGGAGTTGGCGCAGGAGGAGCCGAGGAATTTGGTGCGATTTCTTGAGAGCAATTTCTTGAGCGCAACACTAGTGGGTGCCCCGGCAGTTTCTTCAATGGTTTGGGATGGGATCATCAGCCTTGGAATCATTATTTTCTTCAGAGTGAATGTCATCATCGGTCTTGGCATTTTCTTGATGAGGGCTGAGTGAGGCTCCACTGAGGAATTTCATGTTGCATTGGGCAGCAACACTTGTGAATTTCTTCGTCGAGTTGATGAATCTGGTCTTCTCCTTGCCAATCAGCATAGTGGGTATCGAAGTTTTCTTTGAGGTCTTGAATTTCAGTTTGAATTTGGAGAAGCTCCTCGGTGTCATCTTGACAACGTTTTTCTTGAGAACTTCTCCTTCTGTATTGAGCCTTCTTGATTTCCTTGCCTTCTCAAACTTCCATTTTCTTCAACGATGAAGTGAGTCAACGATGACTTTGACCGAAGTCGAGATGAAGATCGAGCGAGAGGGTATTGGGATCATTGTGCGAGATCAATAAAGTCGAGGACTTTCTTGGATCAATAGTAGTGGCACAGATGTACCTTTGGCTCTAGCGGCCTTTACTTGACGGTCTCGATGATTTCTTCAAGTTCTTCATCGGATGCCTCATCATCGGATGGCACATGGAGTACAACCTGTTTCTTCCTTGGACTAGGCCGAGGACCTCGTCCATTGTTGCTTTGGTCTTGGTGAGCGGGCGCCAGATGAAGAAATGGGGGCAGCCGAGAACTTGCAGAGATGCCCGAGGCAATTGAAAACCAGTGGTCCTTTGACAAGTAGCAGTGCACGAGGCCCAAAGTTTTGACGGAGCTGTTGAGGACTTTGGTGGAATGGCAGCAGTGTGAGGAAATTGCTTGGAGGGTGCTGCTGAGGAACTTGGCCGTGAGGGCGCAGATGGTGAAGCACTTGGCTTATGAGCAGGCTTCTTTTGCATTGATTTCCTCGGTTTAACCGAGACCTCAGTGGCAGTAGCAGCAGCAGAATCCTCATTGAATTTCTTCACTGCTTCCTTTGCTTGCTTTGCCAATTTTGCTTGGCGTTTAGCCCATTCATCAAGAAAGTCCTCACCTCGTTTGATGCTTGTGGGATCAGCTACTTGGCCAGGTGCCAAAGGAGCTCTTGGGCATGGAGGATTTAGAGCGAATTTCTTCATGTACTTAGGAGTTACATATCTGTATTCCTTCCATTCCCGTGCCCATCTCCGTTCAATCTTCTGAATACGCACCTTGCGTTGATTTTTGCTTTCTTCATCCGGAGTGCAATAGTCAGCATATATTTCCTCGTGGATTTCAAACGCTGTCATAACCTCGGGTTTCTTTCCTCCCTTCTGCGGCTTCTTACCGTCTGCCATGTTCTTCAGGTGAGGAAATTGAACAATTGAGTTCTCTGAAGAAGTATGCAGTTTTTCTTCGAGGAACACTGCAAATGAGTTAAGTTGATGAGAACCTAGGGATTCAGCGGCGGACATTTGTACCTGTGAACAGTATAGGTGCGAGGAATTTGGAGAGGTCATATGCGTTCTCGTAAGGTTTTTCAAAAGAACAAGTTTTGAGGATTTTGACGGATGAGCCTTGAAGAATTTCACTAAGCGTTCTTTGTCTTAGGTTCGAGTTGTATAGATCGAGGATCCACACAATTGAGGAATCTTGAAGAAAAACATTGCTTAGAGAAACGAATCAAGAGATTTGTGGTGTTCATATGTGTGAAGAATTTGAAGAATAAACACCTTTGAAGAATTTGAAGAAGATTTGAGAATCAAAGCGAGTAATAAAAGTTACTTTTAATTACCCGAAGTGAAGAACACGACGAACTGAGAAGAACAGTTGGGAAGTTTGTCCGTTCAGATCTTCCACGCCCTAACTTGGCAGAGGAAATCAGCTACGGCGACGGCGGAGTGAAGATTTTCCACGGTCGGCGCGAGTACGTCGGCGAAGAGGTCAAGGCAGTGAAGCTTTTCCTCACTGGCGGCGATGAAGTAGCGGCGGCGCTAGGGTTTTGAGGAGCTCGAGCGGGAGAGAGAGGTGGAGCGGAGTAACAGAGTGAGGAAGGGGAGAGGGGTATTTATAGACACGGTGAAAAGCGGATCGCCCAAGATTTAGGGCGAACATGCCTGACCGCTTCCCTTCTCACGACATGTGTCACCCACGTCTTGTGTAGTGGAGATCGTGTACGATCGTGGGTGAATAAAGTAATGCATCGTGGGATGCGGAGCGGTTTAAGCGGTAAAATGAAGGTTTGAATAAGATTCGTTTTAAAAGTTCCGTTGCAATTTCTTCACTGTCAAGGACACGGTGAAGATTTTGAGCGAGTTTCAAAATAGAACGCACATGAAGAATTTGTGAATAGATTGGGTTGAGTATAGCATAGAGGGAAAGGGTCCGATCACATTCACTTAGCGAAAAAAACGACTTGAAGAAATAGCCATAAGTGAATGCTGTAGAGGACATAAACCCATATATATATATAGCCAATGAAGAAAGACGACGGAAACAGTGAAGATTTTGCAAAGTTGAAGAATTTGAAAAAGCTCAAGAATTTCAAAACCGAGGAAAAACTCAAATTGAAGATTTTCAACTTTGGTGGTGGCGTGACCCACCATATAAGAATGATGATTTCAGACACAGCGCACAATTGTCGTAGGGTTCGAGAATCAAATTCTTCATTAATTTCTTCACACTTAGAGTGTTATTCTTCATTGATTGAAGAAAACGTTTCTTCATGTGTTGCACATCTAAGTCATCAATTTTGCATAAGTGTTAGGATGTGTGCCTTTTCAAAGAACATTCAAGATTCTAAGATATTTAGCTCACACCGCAACTTGCTAAATCTCTTCTCATCCAAGGGCTTAGTGAAGATATCAGCTAGCTGTTCTTGATCTTCACGTGCTCGATGGAGATGTCGCCCTTCAACACATGATCACGAAGAAAATGATGACGAATTTGAATGTGCTTTGTCTTGAGTGCTGAACTGGGTTGTGAGCAATCTTGATGGCACTCTCATTGTCACAATGAGAGGCACATTCTTCACGTTGATGCCGTAGTCCTTGAGGTTTGCTTCATCCATAGTAATTGAGCACAACACGAGCCAGCAGCAATGTATTCAGCTTCCGCGATGGGACGGTGATACGCAGTTCTGTTTCTTCGAGGACCAACGGACCAAAGATCGTCCGAGGAAATGACAAGTACCAGATGTTGACTTGCGGTCCACACGATCACCAAAGATAGTCGAGTCGAAATATCCAATGAGATCAAAAGTAGAGCCCTTGGGGTACCATAATCCTAGTGTTGGTGTGTGAGCTAGATATCAAAGAATATGTTTCACAGCCTTATGGTGTGATTCCTTCGTGTAGCTTGAAATCGGGCACACATGCAAACACTAAGCATTATATCTGGCCTAGATGCACATAAGTACAATAAAGAACCAATCATGGGCGGTATACCTTGTGATCAAGTCAATACCATTTTCATCGATTGCATAGATGGCCATTTGTGGGCATAGGAATTTTGACGCCTTTGCAATCTTGCATGCGAATTTCTTGAGGACATCTTTGAGGTATTTCTCTGAGATATGAATATGCCATTGTGTTGTTGAAGAATTTGAAGACCTAAGAAGAATTTCAACTCTCCCATCATAGACATTTGATATTCTTCACTCATCATATAGGCAAATTCATCACTATAACGTTGGTCGAGACAGCCAAAGATAATATCATCAACATATATTTGGCACACAAACAGTTCACCATCATAAGATTTAGTAAAGAGAGTAGGGTCGAGTGAACTGGTGTGAAGCCATTCTTCACGAAGAATTCCTTCAATGTATCATACCACGCCCGAGGGCTTGCTTGAGGCCATAGAGGGCCTTATTTAGTCTGAAGACTTTGTCGATTCTTTGGATCTTCAAAACACAGGGGTTGAGCAACATATACTTCTTCCTCAAGCTTACCATTGAGGAATGCACTTTTCACATCCATTTGATATAAAGTGATATTGTGATGGTTAGCATAGGCGAGTAATATCTTGAATAGACTCAAGTCTGGCGACAGGTGCAAAAGTTTAATCGAAGTCAATTCCTTCAACCTGCGTGTAGCCTTGAGCTACTAGTCGTGCCTTATTCCTCACCACAAGACCATTTTCATCTTGATTGTTGCGGTAGATCCACTTTGTGCCAATGATATTATGCTTGTGAGGATCTGGACGTTTGACCAGTTCCCAGACGTTGTTGAGCTCGAACTGATGTAATTCTTCTTGCATGGCATGAATCCATTCCGGCTCCAGAAATGCTTCATCTACCTTAGTGGGCTCTGTGATAGAGACAAAAGCATAGTGCCCACAAAAGTTAGATAAATGTGAAGCTTTTGAGCGTGTGAGAGGACCTGGCGCTTTAATGTCATCGATGATCTTCTCCACTTGTACTTCTTTTGCAACGCGAGGATGAGCTGGTTGTCTTGAGGAATTTGATCATTTTCCTCAAGCACCATTTTCTTGACATTATCTTGGTGCATCACTCGGCGTTCTTCGCGTCTGAGGATGAATTCTTCAGCAGTTTCTTGATGAGGAATGACATCCTCGCTTGCCTTTAACTTGATAGAATCCTCGGTGCTGGTTCGCCTAACACGAAGGTTGGTGCTCTCTTTGCGAGCCATTAGTTTCATCGAACCGCACATCTACAAAGGTCAACAATCTTGTGAAGAGCGATGTTGAAGACTCTGTAGGTGTGCGAGTCCTTTCCGTAACCAAGCATAAAACCTTCATGTGCTTTGGTGCAAATTTAGAGGTGTGGTGAGGATCTCTAATCCAGCATTTAGCAATCAAGACTTTGAAATAACTTACATTAGGTTTCTTGTCGTTGAGGAGTTCATAGGCGGTCTTCTTGAAGAATTTGTGAAGATATACTCTGTTGATGATGTGGCACGCAGTGTCAATTGCTTCAATCCGAAGCGACTAGGCGTTTTGTATTCATCAAGCATAGTGCGAGCCATCTCAACAAGAGTTCTGTTCTTGCGCTCCACGACGCCATTTCTTTGAGGAGTATAGGGAGCAGATAACTCATGAGTAATACCAAGTTCATCAAGATAGTCATCAAGACCGAATTCTTGAACTCAGTTCCATTGTCACTCTGATGTGCTTGATCTTCACACCAAAGTTAGTTGAAGCCCTCGAGGAAAATCGTTTGAAGATTTCCTGCACTTGATTTTGTAAGTAACAATGTGTACCCATGTGTAGCGAGAGTAATCATCAACAATAACAAAGCCATAAAGAGATGCATCATTAGTGATGGCTGAGTAATGATTGGGACCAAAGAGGTCCATGTGAAGCAATTCAAGGGACGAGTAGTGGTCATGATAGTCTTATTTGGATGCTTGGCCTTGGTCATTTTTCCAGCTGCACAGGCTCCGCATAAGTGATCCTTGAGGAATTTGACATTTTCAATGCCAATGACATGCTTCTTCTTAGCAAGCGTGTGCAAATTCCTCATGCCTGCGTGACCAAGTCATCGATGCCATAGCCAACCTTCTGAAGCTTTTGCAAGTAGGCACACGGCTGGTTGTGGACCTGCGGAGAAGTCAACAATATACTAGTCTCCTCTCCTAAAGCCTTCGAAGACTTTGGAATGGTCAGCTTCCATAATCACAACACAACGATACTTTCCAAAGATAACAACCATATCAAGATCACAGAGCATTGAGACTGACATGAGGTTATATCCTAAAGACTCAACAAGCATGACTTTGTCCATGTGCATGTCTTTAGAGATAGCAACCTTACCAAGTCCCAATACGACTTTTGCCTTTGTTAGCAAAGATGATATGCTTGAGATGTGACGGTGATAAGGAGCATCCATCAATAGATTCTTGTCACCACCATGTGATTTGTACATCCACTATCGAGAACCCACTCGGTGGCTTTGAGTTGATCATCCTGCAGATGAATTAGTACAACTTACGATCTCATATACTTCATCGGTGAAGAATATGATATCAAGTTCATCGATGAATTTCATCGCTTAGTATTCAGATAAGCGGTATGAGGGCGTGTGAAATGAAAGTTCATTTCATCATGATTAGCTGCGTCCTTTCGTGCATTTTGTCGGTCCCCAAAGAAATTCTTGAGACGTTGAGGCACGTCTGGAGACCTGACCCTGCAGAAGAGATTAGTTCTTTTTCTTCACCACCCACATCTGAAGGGGTGGCAAAGAGTTCATCACTCTGCGAGCACCATGTGAGAATGGTGGCATAGAAGCCAATCCATTTCGTTTCACATTAGAGAGGTTAGGGTAAGCATATGAATAAGCAGAGAAATTCTTCGAGGACTTATGAACATATTGGTTTGAAGAATAATGCACGTATTCATAGCCCTTAGCTCTACCCTGCGAAACAGAGTTGTTAGCACGATGATAATCATATGAGGACTTTGATCCTTTTGAGGAATTTGATCCACGTGAGGAATTTGGTCCGTATGAGGACTTGGATCCATATGAAGAATTTGGTCCATATGAAGAATTTGATCTGGGGTTCCTATTCTTCACGGTGGTGTCATGAGGACATTCACTGAAGACTTTCAAGGCACTTCTTGGGAACCCAGATTTTCTTCATAGGGGAACCGTTCTGCGATTAGTGCCAACATATCTAGCAAATACTTCACCATTCTGATTTTTGAACAGTTTATAGTTGGAGTCAAATGACTCATCAGTAGAATGAGGAAATTCGCATGTGAAACCAGATAAGGTAGATGGATCAACTGGAGGTCCCTTTGCAGCAACCCATGAGGTTTTGGGATCTTTGCTTTCGGGCTTCGAAGATGTTCCATCAAGATTGAGTTTCCTCTCAAAGGCAATACCCTCTTTCCTAGGGTTCTGTTGAGGATCTGCTTTTAAGCACATCACAAAGAGTCGATGCCCTTTGAGGCTTTTGTACATGCTGTCATGTACAATTCCTTCATCTGCATCGTCGGGATACTAGCAATGTCCTCGGATGAGGAATTAGTGATAGCGAGGCAGGTGAAGAATTTGTAACAGTTGAAGCATTTGAACATTGGTGAAGAATTAGCGATTCACGTTCAATGCACTTTAAGCATGGAGGAACAAATTCTTCTTGAGAAGCGCTGATTTGTTGAGCAAGTAATGAATCGCGCTCCTTCAAGATCTTCATAACTCGCTCTTAGCTTCTCAAGATCTTGCTTTCTTTGAAGAAATTCATAAGAAAGTTTCTCATGATCGAGATAAGAGAGTGTTATGATGACCTTGAAGGCTGTCAAGCCTAGACCAAGTTTCAAGATTTTCACCAAGGCTTGAGTGCGATCCATTTCTTCACCTAACATATCATCACTCTTATCTAGCATGTTTTGAACCTTTTCAAAAGCCCTTTGTTGTTTTATAGCAATCTTAGCAAGTTTAGAGTAGCTGGGCTTGAGATCCTCATCGATTCATTTTCACTAGATTCAGAGGAGGTGAAATTGAGTACCTTGGCACCTTTTGCCATGAAGCAATAGGTGGGGCGTAGTCATCATTTTCCTCATCGGGCTTGTCGGTGAGTCGGTTTCTTGATGTTGAAGATGGACTTGCTAACATAAGCGATGAGCAAGAGCCGACTAGCCACACCAGATTCGGATTCTTGAGACTCCTCCTCTTCCTCATTTTCCTCGATTCAGCTTCAGAGTCCATTTCCTTGCCAATGAATGCCCGAGCCTTTTGGAGCTGCTCTTCTTGTGAGAAGAAGGTTTTGAGGATTTTGATGATGAAGATTTGATGATTTCTTCTTCTTCTTCACGTCATCGTAATCTGTAATCCTTGTGTTTCTTCTTCCTTAATTCCTTTTCCCATCGAGGACAATCTTGAATATAGTGACCAGGTTTCTTGCATTTGTGACAAAGTCTTCTCTTATAGTCACTAGATGAGGAATCACCGCTTCTTGAGGATTTTCCAAAGCGACCACGTCTTGAGAATTTCTGAATTTCTTCACGAGCGATGCTAGCTCTGGCCAAATTCTTGAGATCTCCAAGGCTACTACGAGTCTTCACTCTCGATTCGGACACAGCCTTGGCCTTGAGGCACGTGTTTTCCATAGCTAGAACCATAGAGATCTCTCTTTTGAAGAAGTGGAACTCGTGAGTATTTAGCCTTCGAGGATATCGGCAGGATCAAGAGACTTGTAGTCAGCTCGTTCTTGTATCATCGGTGCGAGTATCAAATGAGAAATCAAGCGATCTTAGTAATTTCTTCACCACCTCATGGTCGGTGATGTCGGTGGCACCAGTGCTTGAAGCTCATTTGAGATGTCGGTGAAGCGATCGAAGGTTTGTTGAACATTTTCGTTGTCGAGTCTTTTGAAGCGGTTGAAGAGATTCGAAGAACATCGACTCGAGAGTCACGCTGAGTTGAGACGCCTTCATTTACTTTGGACAGCCTATCCCGGATGAGTTTGGCAGATTCCAAAGCACTCACTCTTCCATATTGACCTTTGCTCGATGGCCACATATGATATTCTTCGCTTGAGAATCGAGTTGCTTGAATCTCTTCACATCAAGATCATTCGGAGAAGGTGTGGTGAGGAAACACCTTTGTCACAACATACCGTAGATCGTTGTCAATTGCTTCAAGATGCATTCGCATTTTGTTCTTCCATGAGGGTAGTCCGTCCCATCAAGGTAGGACACCTGCTGAGACCTTGATCATACCTGCGGTCGACATAACTAAAACTCCGGTGGTTAAACCAAATCACACGTAACAAGGGAGAACCTTGCTCTGATACCAATTGAAAGTGCGTTATATCGACTAGAGGGGGGGGGGTGAATAGGCGATTTTTATGAATTCTTCACTGAGGAATTTGCCGGTGAGGAAATTCTTTAGCGAAGAACTACTTGCAGCGGAATAAGTACTCAAAAGTAAGCATAGCAGATTACAAGCATAGTCATCATGATGAAATGAAGACAATCACAGAGTACAGAAAGCGTAATCACAGGATAACACAAGATGAAGACAAACAGACTGAAGAAATTGAACTGAGGAAATTGAGAAAGTCTTGATCAAAGTCTTCAAACACAGATATGAACAAACACTCAACACAAGAATGAGGAAATGAAAGGGTTGAGGAAATAGAACCAGATTAGGTTGGTGAAGACAATGATTTGGTAGACCAGTTCCAACTGCTGTCTCGGTTATACGTCTGGTTGGAGCGGCCGAGTATTTAAACTCGAGGACACACAGTCCGGACACCCGATCCATCGAGCACGCAGCTCAGACACCAAGTCCTCACCGTATTCTCCTTGAACTAAGGTCACGCAGACCTCGTCCAATCACTCGTGGTAAGTCTTGAGCGACTTCCAAACCTTCACATACTTGGTCACTCGGCGATCCACAATTCCTCTTGGATGCTCTAGACCTTGACGCCTAACCGTCTGGAAGAAGCACAGTCTTCAAAGGTAACAAGCGTCGAATCCACGCAGGATCAATTTCTTGATGATGCTCAATCACTTTGGGTTTGTAGGGGTTTGGTTTTGGGTTTTCCTCACTTGATGATTTTCGCTCAAATTCCTCGGAGGATGGGTTGCTCTCAAATGACAAGTGTCAAGTTCTCTCGAGCAGCCAACCAACTAGTGGTTGTAGGGGCGGCTATTTATAGCCTAGGGAGCAGCCCGACATGATAAGACATAAATGCCCTTCAATGATATGACCGTTAGGTGGATAAGATATTTGGGACAGCGGTAAGCAAGACAAAGAACGGTCGGAAATTTGAACATCAAATTCCTCGGGGCTATCATGTTCCTCATTTGTGTAGGCAATTCAGACTGGCGAATTCCTAACTCCTCGGTCGAACAAATTCCTCGGCGACTGAAGAGCTTCATCTCATCACATCAAGAAATTGACTGAATCTGTATGAGATTTCAAAAGCTTCACTCGAAGGGATTGGTAGGTGTAGGATTTTGAGTTGAGCATCACATGGAAATTTTTCCTTAGTATTTCCTCGACCCCCTTTAACGATGACGGTGTTTCCTATGACTCAAGAAAGAGAAAATGAAACTACGAAAACAAAAGTCTTCACGCTTCATGTTCCTCAAATGAATACCAAGTCTTCAAGGTCACACCAATTTCTTCACTTTCAAAGTCTTGAAAAGTCTTCGAATATCAAAGTCTTGATTGAAGAACTTCATTTTAGGGTCGACTTTCTCTGTAAATATCAAACTCCTCATAGACTTATAGACCTGTGTACACTCACAAGCGATTAGTTACTTAACCTATAAGTCTTCAATACACCAAAATCACTAAGGGCACTAGATGCACTTACAATCTCCCCTTTTGGTGATTGATGACAATATAGGTTAAGTTTTCAACGGGATAAACATATGAAGTGTAAATACGATAATGAGGAATTTGATTGCAAGATATAGAAGAACTCCCCAAAGATGTGCATAGTGAGGAATTTGCTTTTGAGGCAATGCACATTTGAAGAATTGAATCATGGAGATCTCCCCCTATATCTTGTAATTCATACACGCATTTAACATATAGTATGAAGAATTTGAAATGCATGATGAAATATGGTGCTTGATGTTATGCAATGTAACGCATCAAGAGTACGAGCCCAAAGGCCAAATTGATTTGCTATGAAGATTTTCAAGGAGCTCACGAGAATCAGAGCATAACTACTATAATCAGAGCATAGAGCAAGAGCATAATGCATCAAAAGTATCAAAGCACCATCGGGTTTAAGATTACAACTCGATCCAATAAAAGGTTTCAGAAGAACGAGAGTTGTAACTTAATAAAATACTGTATATAGACAAAAACTAGACCCGCTTGAAGACTAACTCAAATTTCTCCCCCTTTGTCATCAAATGACCAAAAGGATCGGCGAGGACTAACGCTCGTGAAGAATTTCAAGTTGAAGACGGGCGCCAAACATTGTTGGGGTCGGTTGTTGAAGTAGGACCAGCAGCGAGTGTCTTCCAAATCTTCATTTTCATCGATGTCGCGAGATGAAGAATAGGAGCTGGCCACTAAGGAAGGAACTTTGACCTTCTTGAATTTCTTCGAGGAGGTGCAGACCACCAAATTCTTCCTTGAGTCCCATTGATGTCGATTCTTCTTCACTTGTATACATGTGAAAGAACAGCCAGTGTGCTTGAAGGTTTCATGAAGGTAGTAGTGGTTTTCTTCACCGCATTGTGTGTGGAGGTCATGTTGTAAAGAAGAGTACCAAACGACGCTTGACCCACTTATGATTGCGATCAACCTTGATGAAGGCGAGGAGTAATTCACGATCGATCATCACCACAGGTGAATAACGAGGACTTTGCTTGGTGAGGTATTTGTCTTTGAGTCATGTGTGGCGAGTCATCATTGGTGGAGTAGGATCTTTGCTTTATGGCTGTCCATCCAATGGACGAATGCCTTCATCTATCACAGCATAGCCTTGCCCTTTTCATCACCGAGGTAACTGTTCGTTTGAGGACTTCAATCGAGGCGTAGTCGCAGTGGTTCAAAGTATCGCCTTGTAATTTAGTGAAGACCTTGACCGATGAATCTCATAATCCAAGGCGCATAAGGCTTCACTCAAAAGGTGACATGGCAATGTTAGCGAGTCCTCATGAAGAAATCATGGAAATTTACGGAACGCCATGGATGATGTTGAAAAGCATATTCTTCATGATGCCAACGACTTCTTCATCGTTCGAAGTCGTGGCCTTTGATAGGACTCATAGTCTTCGCGAATCCGATAGACTGTCCGAGGAACATATAATAATTCCTTGACGAGGAATTTGGTTCTTAGGGCCTGCCTTGGCTTCAAAGGCTTCATCAAGACTTGCATATAGTGATTAGAAAGTTCTTTTTAAATCAGAGATCGACGTGCACCATCAAGCGAGAGGATCGAGTGGTAAGGCACGAAGCAATTCATTTCTTGGTGCCTTGTAGTGAGTATTTTCGGTCATCCAATCTAAGACCCATGAGTTCACGTCTTGACGTCTCCGGTGATGTGCGGTGTTGCATAAAATCAAGAATTAGCTCTTCATTCCATCCACAAATATCGGTCTGAAGTTTAGTAGTCTGCGTCGTGAAGAACACTTAGGACTGGCTCAAAGCTCGGCAATGACTCCATATCCACATGAGGAATATGAGCATGATCAAGATTTTGTCCTTGTTGAAAAGCACCGAGGAATAGAAGTTGGCTTGGTGGCAGTCGAAGCGCCTCTTCCTAATTCGAGCGTAATCATAAGGATTATATTCATGAAGAACACATGCTCGGCAAAGAAATCTTCAGCCTTGAACTTTTGTTTGGTTGAGAACGGATTCTTTTGCTTGGGCAGAGGGTGTCGATGAGTTGCATCACCACCTCGGAATCGTAAGTTCAGGTTCTTGACTGAGGAATTTCTTGTTCCTCAACAGTGCGATCGAGGATTAGCGGCAGACAGCAGTTTCATCAAGACTGGTGGCTGGAATTTCTTCATGCACGAACCAATGGGTTGATTTTCTTGAGTCTATTTGGACTGTTTGTGCAGGGAGTGAGGAACTTGTTGGAGCGGGTGAAGAGAGGAGTATTGGGATGCTGACTTTCCCAAAAGTCATCATTTATCACCGAGTGGTGCATCCAATATCCACATCTTCATTTTCAATTTCCTCGGCACCAGCTTGAGGAATTTCATAGTCGATGAGGAAATAACGGGGTTGAAGGGATTGCTTCCACTTCAATTTCTTCATCAATTTTCTCTCACAAAGCAGCAGACTGATGTTCTTCATCAGATCCGGTTGGGATCTCATAGTATTCTCCAAAAGGAACAACTTCCTTTGATGGTATGGAGGAAATTGGAACAGCATCAATTGGGTTTTCAAATGAGCTGGTCATTGGCTTCATTTTCTTCGCAAATCAAGAATCGACGCACTGATGCTTTCCTTTTCTTCACACAGCTCGTTCAGCAGCCTTGGTTTTCTTCACATCGAGCGCGATGGAAGAATTGGAGTTGGAGTTGGCGCAGAGGAGCCGAGGAATTTGGTGCGTTTCTTGAGAGCAATTTCTTCAGCGCAACACTAGTGGGTGCCCTGGCGCTTTCTTCAATAATTGGGATGGGAACATCAGCCACGAATCAGATATTTTCTTCAAGCAGTTGAATGTCATCAGCCAGTCTTGGCATTTTCTTCAAGATGGGCTGAGCCGAGGCTCCACTGAGGAACTTCATGTTGCAATCGGGCAGCAACACTTGTGAATTTCTTCGTCGGGTTGATTTAATCTGGTCTTTACTCCTTGCCAATCAGCATAGTGGGTATCGAAGTTTTTGCTGAGGTCTTGAATTTCAGTTTGAATTTGGAGAAGCTCCTCAGGTGTCATCTTGACAACGTTTTTCTTCAGGAACTTCTCCTTCCTGTATTGAGCCTTCTTGATTTCCCTTGCCTTCTCAAACTTCCATTTTTCTTCAAATGATGAAGTGAGTCAACAGATGACTTTGACCAGGGGTCAGATGAAGATCAGGCAGAGGGGTATTGGGATCATTGTGCCAGAGATCAATAAAGTCGAGGACTTTCTTCGGATCCAATAGTAGTGGCACAGATGTACCTTTGGCTCTAGCGGCCTTTACTTGACGGTCTCTGATGATTTCTTCAAGTTCTTCATCAGATGCCTCATCATCGGATGTCACATGGAGTACAACCTGTTTCGTCCTTGGACTAGGCCGATGACCTCGTCCATTGTTGCTTTGGTCTTCACCGAGCCGGGCCGATGAAGAAATGGGGCAGCCGAGGAACTTGCGAGATGCTCGAGGCAATTGAAAACCAGGGTCCTTTGACAAGTAGCAGTGCATAGGAACCGAAAGTTTTGACGGAGCTGTTGAGGACTTTGGTGGAACGGCAGCAGTGTGAGGAAATTGCTTGGAGGGTGCTGCTGAGGAACTTGGCCGTGAGGGCGCAGATGGTGAAGCACTTGGCTTATGAGCAGGCTTCTTTTGCATTGATTTCCTTGGTTTAACCGAGACCTCAGTGGCAGTAGCAGCAGCAGAATCCTCATTGAATTTCTTCACTGCTTCCTTTGCTTGCTTTGCCAATTTTGCTTGGCGTTTAGCCCATTCATCAGGAAAGTCCTCACCTCGTTTGATGCTTGTGGGATCAGCTACTTGGCCAGGTGCTAAAGGAGCTCTTGGGCATGGAGGATTTAGAGCGAATTTCTTCATGTACTTAGGAGTTACATATATGTATTCCTTCCATTCCCGTGCCCATCTCCGTTCAATCTTCTGAATACGCACCTTGCGTTGATTTTTGCTTTCTTCATCCGGAGTGCAGTAGTCAGCATATATTTCCTCAGGGATTTCAAACGCTGTCATAACCTCAGGTTTCTTTTCCAATCATTGATAAAGTCCACCAAGGCTTGAGACTTAGTAGCTGTACGTGGCATGTACTTCAAACCATGAGGCCCAAGCTCAATGGCCCACTTGGCGACTCGCCCTGTGGCTTCCCTGTTCTGGATGATGTCTCCCAAGGGGTAGAACTTACCACGCTTATAGGATGACCTTCAATCATCGCTTCATCTTCCGGCTTGCCATAAACACTCCATAAACAAGTTTCTGCCAATGTGGATACCTTTGCTTGGACTCAATGAGCACCTCACTGATGTAGTAAACCGGCCGTTGAACCGGATGCTCCTTGCTAGCCTCCTTGCGCTCCACCACAATGGCCACACTGACGGCTCGGGCGTTAGCAGCCACATATAACAACAATGGCTCTCTATTAATGGGAGCCGCAAGGACCGGCGGCTTAGACAACTGTCTCTTTAAATCCTCAAAGGCAGCGTCGACAACGCCCCTGCATTTAAAGCATCCGTTTTCTTCATCATCTGATATAGCGGCAGGGCCTTCTCGCCTAACCGGCTTATGAACCGGCTTAGAGCGGCAACACGACCCGCCAGTCGTTGAACATCGTTGATGCATGCCGGTTTGGCCAAGGAGGTGATCACCTTCATCTTCTCCGGGTTAGCTTCAATTCCTCTGTTTGAGACCAGGAAACCCAGAAGCTTGCCTGCAGGTACACCAAACACACACTTGTCCGGGTTAAGCATCATCTTATAAACCCGGAGATTATCAAAGGTCTCCTTTAAATCAGATATCAAGGTTTCCTTCTCCCAGGACTTCACCATGATGTCATCCACATAAGCGTGAACATTGCGCCCAATTTGACTGTGGAGACTATTTTGTACACATCTCTGATAAGTCGCCTAGGCACTCTTGAGCCCAAATGGCATAGATACATAGCAGAAGGCTCCAAACGGAGTGATGAAAGCCGTCTTCTCCTGGTCCTTAACTACCATTTTGATCTGATGATAGCCAAAGTAAGCATCCAAAAAACTCAAACGCTCGCAACCCGCCGTAGCGTCGATGATTTGATCAATACGGGGGAGGGCAAAGGGATCAGCCGGACAAGCCTTATTTAAGTCCGTGTAATCCACACGCATCCGCCAAGTGCCATACTTCTTGAGTACCCGCACCGGGTTAGCCAACCACTCCGGGTGAAAGACTTCCACAATGAACCCAGCCGCTAAGAGCCGAGCGACCTCTTCCCCAATAGTTTCCGTCTTTCCTCATTGAACCGTCGAAGAAATTGCCTAACCGGCTTATACTTTGGATCAATATTAAGAGTGTGCTCAGCGAGTTCCCTCGGAACACCCGGCATGTTAGAAGGTTTCCATGCAAAGATGTCTCGGTTCTAACGGATGAACTCGATGAGCGCGCTTTCCTATTTAGGATCCAAGTTGGCATTGATGCCGAACTGCTTGGAAGAGTCGCCTGGAGTGAAGTCAACAAGCTTTGTTTCAGCGGCCGATTTAAACTTCAATGTCGGGTCATGCTCTGTAGTCGGCTTCTTCAAAGAGGTCATATCTGCCGGGTCAACATTATCCTGATAAAACTTCAGCTCCTCCGCTGCACAAACAGACTCAGCATAAGCCGCATCGCCTTCCTCACATTCCAAGGCTACCTTTCGACTCCCATGCACAGTGATGGTGCCCTTGTGACCCGGCATCTTGAGCTACAGATAAACATAACACGGTCGCGCCATGAACTTGGCATAAGCCGGCCGTCCAAACAGAGCATGATATGGGCTCCTGATTTTGACTACCTCAAACGTCAATTTCTCAGCTCTGGAATCATATTCATCTCCAAAGGCCACTTCTAGCTCAATCTTGCCAACTGGGTACGCCGACTTACCAGGCACCACTCCATGAAAGACAGTGTTGGATGTCCTCAAGTCCTTATCAGTCAATCCCATGCGGCGAAAGGTCTCATAATAGAGAATATTGATGCTGCTTCCTCCGTCCATGAGTACCTTAGTGAATTTATATCCACCAACCTGAGGTGCTACCACCAAGGCCAACTGACCCGGATTATCAACCCGGAGGGGGTGATCTTCCCTGCTCCATATAATGGGCTGCTCTGACCACCTCAAATAACGGGGAACCGCCGGCTCAACAGATGAACCTTCTGGTCACGTTTGCACAAATTAGTGGTAAACACATGGTACTGCCCATCATTCAGCTGCTTTGGGTGGCTTTGATAACTGATCGCTTCTTCTGTCCCCCCTTGACCAGCTGCTTTGTTGATTGTAGCATTTGACTTCCCCGAAGCGGAACTTGAACCGCCGCCGGCCATGAAAGCCGCCGCCCCTGAACCGCCGCCCGGTCCATGATTGCCATCAAACATGCTGGAGTTCTTGAAAGCCTTCATGATCGCGCAATCTTTCCATAAGTGGGTGGCGGGTCGTTCCCGAGTACCGTGTCTCGGACAAGGCTCATTGAGAAGCTGCTCAAGAGATGGACCTGACCCGCCAGATCGAGGGGGCGGTTTTCCCTTGCGTCTCTGATTGTTACCATGTGCACTGGCATTGGCCACAAACTCCGGGTTACCCTCCACCTTACGCTTGTTGCCTCCTTGATTTGCCGGGTTATGCTGCTATCAAGTTCTCCATTGTCGTTCTTCTTTCCCTTCCCTGTCTTTTCCTCATCAGACGCGGGATCCTTGGTACTATCAGAATCGGCGTACTTGACTAAAGCCGCCATCAGCATACCCATATTGTTGCAATCATGCTTAAAGCGCCCAGCCGCCTCGGTGACTCAAAACGGCAATTCTTCTCCAACATGAGGACTGCAGAGCGGCATCCATCTTATCTCGATTTAATGTATTATTTCCTTGACCGGCGCACCCAATGAGTTGTGGATTCACCTCCTCCTGCTTACAATTGGTCAAGTCCACAATTGACATAGATTGCTTGCAAGTGTCCTTGAAGTTCGGATAAACCGTGCCTTTAGCTCTGCCCATGAGCTGATGGAATTGGGTGGCAAACCCTTTAACCAAGACCGGGCTGTTCCGTCTAACATCATGGTGAAGTACTTAGCCATTGCTGCGTCGCTGACCTCCAGTAGCTCCATGGCCATCTCGTAACTTTCGATCCATGCTCCGGGCTGTAATTCGGCCGTGTAATTTGCCACCTTTCGAGGTCCCTTGAAGTCCTTGGGTAGACGTACATCCCGCAGAGCCGACACCAAACAAGGAACACCGCCGGTTCTGTGTAACATCCCAAAATTCTAAATTTTGGAATGTTATATTAAATAAATATTTATGCTTGTTTGTTTGATAGTGGTGTGGTTGCTTGTGTGAAATTGAGTGAAATTTGAAACTTTCTGAAAGTTGAATGAGAGGGAATGAAATGACTTTCCCAAACTTCCACCTTGCATTTATGATCTCCATGAATTCAAATTATTTTCATCACAAAACCCTGGAGAGAAGATGACATGACTTCTTCCATTTATTTAAATGACAAGGGGTGTTGAAAATATTTGAATTTCATTTGGAAATATTTTCTAATTCATAAACTTCATGCAACTCAGTGATTTTCACGAAGCGAGGATAAAATGACTTCTTCAAAACATATGAAATATGAGTTGGGAGTTTCAAAGGATCAAATTCAAGTCCTTTTGGAATTATTTTCAATTTGGAGTTATTTGGATTTTATTCAAATTATTTTCTCCAAAATAAAATACATGGAAAATAGGGTAACATGATTCGCTACATCAGAAAATTGGAGAGGAATAAATTTGAATTCATTTTGGTATTTTTAAAATGATTTTTATTGGATTTTATTAGAGCTGAAGCACTCTTTGCTTTATTTGAATTTGTGTGTATTTTATTTAATACTAGAATAATGTTCATGCTGTAGAAAATCTTTTTCTGAAAATTTTGATATATTATATGCCTATATAAATGTTTTATTTATTTTTGTTTTGTTGTCTCTGTCAAAAAAAAAAAATTCGCTGCGCCCCGCCGGGCCAAGGGCCAAGGGCCAAGGCCAAGCCAACGGCCGGCCGGCCAAGGCCAACGCCCACGCGCGCACAGGGAGCCAGGAGGGAACCACCTAAAGGCCTTTTGGCCCATGGCGCACCTTCTCTTTGTTTCGCATAATTATGTCTACGTTTAGTCCCACATTGCCTAGCCTTTGACCCCTAAGCCTCTTTTCCACCTATAAATATAGATCCATAGAGCCTTCAAAAAATCATCTGATTCGAGTTAAATCAATATTTTGGTTTGACTAAGAAAAATATTTTTTTTCTCCTCTCCGGCGCGACTTCTGGAAATTGTCTCATCTCTTCAACGTCGTCTTTTCTTTGCCTTATAAAGGTATCTTTCTTTGTTTTTTTTTCCTTCTTATACTTCCGTAGTTTATTAATTTTAGACTAATACAATAGATTAGATTATCAATTAGTCTACGATTTATACATTAGACCTTAGCAGTAACTATTTTTTCTTTCAGAAACAACTTGGCCCTGATTTTTCAAATAGCCATAACTTTTTACTCGCTCATTCAAATTAGATGAAACCAATGCCCACTTCTTCGCTTCGATCTTCTCTGTAGCGTATGCCTGTTCTTCGCTTCAGTTAGGAGAAAAATGTTTTATATATATATTGATCGGTTTATTTAGATCGGTTTAGTAGATTGGTTTGTTTGGTAGATCGGTTTTCTTGGTTAGATCAAACCGTAGGCGGTTTCTTTTATTTGTACGCGTGTTAGTGGTTCAATTATGATACGCTGGAGAGTAGCTTAGTTACTGAGCGCACACCCGTAGGCCCAGTTACAGCCCGCTTCGTAGCTAGCGCATGTTCTGTTTTTTTTGGTTTCTGTTTTAGTTTCAGATTCGGATTTGTTTTTTTATATCTTTAGATCTACAACTCCGATTTTGATGATTCTTTTTCTCCGATTTCAGAAAATCCTTCTATCCAGAGACACCAAAGAAAATTATTTTTGAACTTTTTAATTTTCGATTTCAAACAGATTTGTTACAAACATTAGATTGCTAATAACTTTTGTTTAAAAATAGCTTTTCGATTAATTCTTTTTGCTAGTGATCACTTCATCTTTTGTCTAAACAGTAGGATTTTTAAAATAAGTTTTAGTTTATTTTAAATTAGGTTTCTAGCAAAACAGCATTGTTTTAGTTATAGTTTTGTTTTAATCTTTTCTTTATTGTTTTTATTAGTTTTAAATTATTTATTTTGTCACTATTGAAAAATTTAGTTTTGTTTCTGTTAGTCAACAAAAGAAAATTTTGCTTTTATTTTAGAATTTTATTTTACTTAGTTTTATATGAAAACTTGTTTAGGTCATAGTTAGTGTTTCATAAAAGCTTTTTATTTGTTTATTTTTGCAAATAAAATTTTATGAAAAATACCTTCTGTTAACGTAGTTGTTTTACTTTGTATTTTATGTTAATTTATTAATTTAGAGTTTTAATTGTTGTTAAGTTTTTACTTAGGACAAAACTGTTTTGTGTTATGTCTTAGAGTTTTCTTTATATGTTTTGTTGTGTAGTTTTCGCTTGTTCTTATTTGGTGTCCCTTGTTGTTTTGCAATTTATTTGTTGGTTTTATTATGAGTGTTAGAATTTCTTGCTAGTATGTTTGCTTATATGAATGCTATGTTTGACTATATAGATTTTCAACGGAGTGACGATTAGTTCTACCAAGTCATTTTCTGACAGTGTTGTTATCTTCATCAAGTATTACCGTGCAAGTTCACTTTGACCATGTTTTTCATACCTATGTGTTTTATTGCATCTAGTGTCATCTTCGCAACAATCCCTCCAAGAGTGATATTGAATCCTTGTAGTTGAGTAGTATGCATGAGGTAGGAACCCATCACCTGTTACCAAGCCCGGACGATATTTTATTTTAATGCTATGCTATAGTAGACGGGTTTGGTATGAGTGCTCGGGAGTGGTGTGAGAATGGAGGATCTATGTCAATGACGATAACTCCATGATGGAATCTGCAAGGACTGCATCTTCAAGGCCTCAAGACTTCAAGACTCGAGACAAGAATTCAATACACACTCTTCGGGTGAAGGATTTGTTGACGGGCACCTGGAGAAACCGGTGGTTGGCCGGGATGCATGGAGAAGCGCCATGACATCTTATGGAAAGCTTCACCCAGACTCAAAGAGACGGAAGAATACTTCATGCCCTAAGCTTACCAGGCAACCGCAAGTCACTATGGGCTCGCTTGGTTGACCTTAGTTGTGACTCTGGTGGGACGGTGATAGCGTATGTAGAACTACTAGTAGGATTGGATGAGCACCGACGGTGGTCGAGGAACTCTTTGGAAGACCATGTTTGATCGCCTTGTTCTCAAACACCTCAAGTGCGAGAACGTAAAAGAGGATCGAATCTTGCGGGTAAAGTGTACAAACCTCTGCAGAGGGTTTAAACCTAATCGATTAGCCGTGTCCCGATTACGGACAATTTGAGCATCCGGACTTGGATCTATCTCTAACTCTCAACACCGGATTGATAACTTAATTGTGGGCAACATATGATGATTTTGGGCTATGAGACATCGGTTGGCGGAACCATGTCATGATAGAAAACTCCATAGTACAGACTTCATTTATTCCTTTGATGTAGGGAAAATAAAATCAGCTTTTACGCAAACAAAACTCGATATCTGAGCCACAAAGCCAAATTGCATATAGTATAGTTTTACCATCTGTTTATTCATGTTGTGATCTTGCGGTACATTCAATGTAATGACCTACACGGCTGCAACGTATCATGTTGCAGGATTTTCTTCGACGAGTAAGAGTTACGATCTGAGGTTACGGTCTACACTCAACCCGCCGATGGCGTTGATGGGACTCCACACCCGCTTGATTGTTTCACTGAGTATTATGAGGTATATATCATTTTACGTTATTTATACATGTGATTGCACTTTGATATATACATTGATGTACTGTGTGCAAAGATACCGATCCGTGGATGGCACAGATACGAGGCTTGACCGTCTGTGGTCGGGTCGCCATGTAAATGGTATCGAGCACATGTTGACTGTAGGACGTGACCCTAGAAATCGGAAAGCCCTAGGACAGGATATCTCAAAAACTTTATTTTCAAAAAGACTCTTACTTCTCATCTTTTCTGATTTTATCAAATAGACACTCTCACCTCAAATAGTTAGAATATACCCCTTTTCCCTTTTGACCACATGAAGGATCAACTGAAGACGCTCCAAGAAGGATTAGATATCGGAGAACTGATGACCACTTCAGAGTAAAGAGGATTTCACCATGTATTAGAAGAATTGAAGCTACAACAGTTGAAGACTCCGATGACTTTAAGGATCTGAAGAATTATTTGACCTTTAGCAGACCAAACCCCTGTTACACACTTACGTTAGATGCGGCGATTTGTGAGCTGTCATTTGTTTGATGTTTTCCGACAGCCACAAAGTAAAACTTGTTTCTTCAAAAACTATTGTTTGTATTGTGTGTATATCCCTCCCCACCTCTCTCATATCTCATCCCAAAGCTTTTGGACCCCATAGATGATGAACGAAGTTGGCGGATATTCTCTGGATCAAGACTCAAATGGAGGCGAGCTATGGATTCGTAACATGGAGAATCACTTGGGAGCAATTTGGTTTCAAGGAAGAATGAAGTATCGTGACGCTCTTCAAGATTTTGAAGGAAGTGCTGCAACCTGGTGGAAAATGCATCAAGCCATACAAGGATTTAATGGAGCAAAGACTTGGGAGGAATTCAAGAAGACTCTCTTGAGGTCCCTTCTTATCCGGAAGCACTACGATAACCCGAAGAAGAAACCTTGTGCTTGCAAGATTTGTGGAGAAATAGGACACACCTGGAGGAACACAAGGATGGATGCCCTCATTGTGAGGAGGAACACCCACCGAGGAATGCCCAACTAGTCGTGTGACTTGTTTCTTGTGTGAAGGAACCACCCACTACCCGACTCAAGGTCACATTTACCGCATGGTGCAACAAACTATTCAGGAGCAGGAAGAAGGATTGAAAGAAGCGCTCCGAGAAGTTATGAAAGAACACATGATGAAGGAATGTGTTGAAGACCACGATGGAGAAGGCCTCAACAGATTTTGCTCCAATGCACTGCTATACATGTGGAGAAGAAGGACATTTTCGCAGATTGCACCAAGGAAAGAAAAGAGTATCCGGATATTTCCGACAGCAGAAGTGAAGTTTGACCCTCGGAAATAGAAGCTCGATCATTACAGAGAAATCCAGAAGAGAAAAGAAGGCAACCCCGAAACAACACAATTTTCGCAGAGAAGGACCTGAGTCATATCACTTGTTACAGTGCAAGGATTTAGGTCATTACGCTAGTAAATGTCCGTAAAAGAAGCCAAGAATCCAAGGAGCCTACATAATCACAAAGAAGCCCGAGACATGTCGGAAGTCATTTGTTTTCGCCAAGGAAGCAGGACATTATGCTACTAAATGTCACAACAAGATGAAAGCTGGAGTTGAGTAGTTGGAATTTTAATATTGGAAACAAGAGTAGTAGAAAGCAATTTCATTTTCATGAGTCCAATGAGTTGAGTTATGTAATGGGTGCTCAGAGTTTGTAATGGATTCATGAAATCAATAAAGTTAAGGTGACGTGTTTTCATATGTTTAATTGTATGAGTTGTTACTCTGTGAACAAAGATTTTGACCATTTTCGAGGATATGAGAAATATGGTCTATGGATGGATTTGTGAATTTCATTTTAAGGGTGAAAGTACCCTATGAAGAACACTAGACCAATGGAAATGGAAATGTGTCCCACAGGTTGGAATTTGGAAAAAAATGAGTTGAAGTTTTATCTTTGATATGATGGTATTAAGAAATGAGATGTTATTGGATTTAAAGTGGTGTAATGTTGGAAAATGGAGCAATTGTAACTCCAAGGATGAGTGAAATTGGTACAAGTGTTGAAGTGGGCTCATAACCCACAGTGCCCAGAATTAATAAGGGTCAAGTACCCATCGGAGAAATTTTGGGAATAGACTACGATTTGATCAACCGACGATTCTATAGGAGTTTACGCAAAACCCGAGAGTTGTTAAGGAACGATAGATGTTTGTTTGGCCTGCAGAATCAATGGATTTTCCAACTTGGTTCATCGACAAGAGAAATTCTGCAATGCTTGTGAGGATGACCGAGTGTTAGAATGCGAGATTCGCAAAACCATGTACAAGGTAATGATTTGGAAGCGGATGGATTGATCACCATACCGACTTACTCTTATTATTCGCTTTGCTATTTGGAATGGTAAATCGAGAGACTTACCCATAGTAAAGTGGCGACGCCGTTGAAGCCTTGCTTAAGCCTTAGAATGGTATGATGATAAACCCATGTACATGGCGTTGTTGCCAACCGTAGTTATACGGTGAGGTTCAACCTGCACCTATTTCTGCAGGACAAACCATAAATTGTTAACCACCATGAGATACCGATATTTGTTTAGAATTGGCGCCCGGACCGTCGACTATGAAGACCAGTCTCTAATAACCTTACCAAGAGTAAAAGACAAAAGAATTGAGGAAAAGGTTATGCCACTACCTAAGAGCCCAGAGAAGGAATTATCCTTAATATCTCGAGAAGATCGACATCGCCAAGAATGAGGATGGAGTACATAAGCATGGATGGGACCGTAACGATGTTTCTAAGGGTGGTAGCACCCTGCACCGGAGACGATCGATGGATTTTGAAGACCCCAAACCTAACCCATTTCTTTCTAGTTTCTCCAATCTCGAGGACGAGATTCATTTTAAGTGTGGTAGATTTGTAACATCCCAAAATTCTAAATTTTGGAATGTTATATTAAATAAATATTTATGCTTGTTTGTTTGATAGTGGTGTGGTTGCTTGTGTGAAATCGAGTGAAATTTGAAACTTTCGAAAGTTGAATGAGAGGAATGAAATGACTTTCCCAAACTTCCACCTTGCATTTATGATCTCCATGAATTCAAATTATTTTCATCACAAAACCACGGAGAGAAGATGACATGACTTCTTCCATTTATTTAAATGACAAGGGTGTTGAAAATATTTGAATTTCATTTGGAAATATTTTCTAATTCATAAACTTCTTGCAACTCAGTGATTTTCACGAGCGAGGATAAAATGACTTCTTCAAAACATATGAAATATGAGTTGGGAGTTTCAAAGGATCAAATTCAAGTCCTTTTGGAATTATTTTTCAATTTGGAGTTATTTGATTTTATTCAAATTATTTTCTCCAAAATAAAATACATGGAAAATAGGGTAACATGATTCGCTACATCAGAAAATTGGAGAGGAATAAATTTGAATTCATTTTGGTATTTTTAAAATGATTTTTATTGGATTTTATTAGAGCTGAAGCACTCTTTGCTTTATTTGAATTTGTGTGTATTTTATTTAATACTAGAATAATGTTCATGCTGTAGAAAATCTTTTTCTGAAAATTTTGATATATTATATGCCTATATAAATGTTTTATTTATTTTTGTTTTGTTGTCTCTGTCAAAAAAAAAAAATTGCTGCGCCCACCGGGCCAAGGGCCAAGGCCCAAGGCCAAGCCAGCGGCCGGCGCCAAGGCCAACGCCCACGCCACACACAGGAGCCAGGAGGAACCACCTAAAGGCCTTTTGGCCCATGGCGCACCTTCTCTTTGTTTCAGATAATTACGCTTCACGCTTAGTCCCACATTGCCTAGCCTTTGACCCCAAGCCTCTTTTCCACCTATAAATATAGATCCATAGAGCCTCCAAAAATCATCTGATTCGAGTTAAATCAATATTTTGGTTTGACTAAGAAAATATTTTTTCTCCTCTCCGCCGACTTCCGAAATTGTCTCATCTCTTCAACGTCGTCTTTTCTCTGCCTTATAAAGGTATCTTTCTTTGTTTTTTTTCCTTCTTATACTTCCGTAGTTTATTATTTTAGACTAATACAATAGATTAGATTATCAATTAGTCTACGATTTATACATTAGACCTTAGCCGAATTATTTTTCTTTCAGAAACAACTTGGCCCTGATTTTTCAAATAGCCATAACTTTTTACTCGCTCATTCAAATTAGATGAAACCAACGCCCACTTCTTCGTTCGATCTTCTCTGTAGCGTATGCCTGTTCTTCGCTTCAGTTAGGAGAAAAATGTTTTTATATATATTGATCGGTTTATTTAGATCGGTTTAGTAGATCGGTTTGTTTGGTAGATCGGTTTTCTTCGTTAGATCAAACCGTAGGCGGTTTCTTTTATTTGTACGCGTGTTAGCGGTTCAATTATGATACGCTGGAGAGTAGCTTAGTTACTGAGCGCACACCCGTAGGCCCAGTTACAGCCCGCTACGTAGCTAGCGCATGTTCTGTTTTTTTTTTCGTTTCTGTTTTAGTTTCAGATTCGGATTTGTTTTTTATATCTTTAGATCTACAACTCCGATTTTGATGATTCTTTTTCTCCGATTTCAGAAAATCCTTCTATCCAGAGACACCAAAGAAAATTATTTTTGAACTTTTTAATTTTCGATTTCAAACAGATTTGTTACAAACATTAGATTGCTAATAACTTTTGTTTAAAAATAGCTTTTTGATTAATTCTTTTGCTAGTGATCACTTCATCTTTTGTCTAAACTGTAGGCTTTTTAAAATAAGTTTTAGTTTATTTTAAATTAGGTTTCTAGCAAAACAGCATTGTTTTAGTTATATTTTTGTTTTAATCTTTTCTTTATTGTTTTTATTAGTTTTAAATTATTTATTTTGTCACTATTGAAAATTTAGTTTTGTTTCTGTTAGTCAACAAAAGAAAATTTTGCTTTTATTTTAGAATTTTATTTTACTTAGTTTTATATGAAAACTTGTTTAGGTCATAGTTAGTGTTTCATAAAAGCTTTTTATTTGTTTATTTTTGCAAATAAAATTTTATGAAAAATACCTTCTGTTAACGTAGTTGTTTTACTTTGTATTTTATGTTAATTTATTAATTTAGTGTTTTAGTTGTTGTTAAGTTTTTACTTAGGACAAAACTGTTTTGTGTTATGTCTTAGAGTTTTCTTTATTAGTTTTGTTGTGTAGTTTTCGTTTGTTCTTATTTGGTGTCCCTTGTTGTTTTGCAATTTATTTGTTGGTTTTATTATGAGTGTTAGAATTTCTTACTAGTATGTTTGCTTATATGATGCTATGTTTGACTATATAGATTTTCAAAGGAGTGACGATTAGTTCTACCAAGTCATTTTCTGACAGCGTTGTTATCTTCATCAAGTATTACCAGGCAAGTTCACTTTGACCATGTTTTTCATACCTATGTGTTTTATTGCATCTAGTGTCATCTTCGCAACAATCCCTCCAAAGAGTGATATTGAATCCTTGTAGTTGAGTAGTATGCATGAGGTAGGAACCCATCACCCTGCTACCAAGCCCGGACGATATTTTATTTTAATGCTATGCTATAGTAGACGGGTTTGGTATGAGTGCTCGGGAGTGGTGTGAGAATGGAGGATCTACGCCAATGACGATTAACTCCATGATGGAATCTGCAAGGACTGCATCTTCAAGGCCTCAAGACTTCAAGACTCGAGACAAGAATTCAATACACACTCATGGGTGAAGGATTTGTTGACGGGCACCTGGAGAAACCAAAGGTTGGCGGGATGCATGGAGAAGCGCCATGACATCTTGCGGAAAGCTTCACCCAGACTTAAAGAGACTAAGAATACTTCATGCCCGAAGCTTACTGTGCAACCGCAAGTCACTATGGGCTCGGCTTGGTTGACCTTAGTTGTGACTCTGGCTGGGGCGGTGCTAGCGGATGTAGAACTACGGTAGGATTGGATGAGCACCGACGGTGGTCGAGGAACTCTTTGGAAGACCATGTTTGGTCGCCTTGTTCTCAAACACCTCAAGTGCGAGAACGTAAAAGAGGGATCGAATCTTGCGGGTAAAGTGTACAAACCTCTGCAGAGGGTTTAAACCTAATCGATTAGCCGTGTCCCGATTTGGACAATTTGAGCATCCGGACTTGGATCTATCTCTAACTCTCAACACCGATTGATAACTTAATTGTGGGCAACATATGATGATTTTGGGCTATGAGACATCGGTTGGCGGAACCATGTCATGATAGAAAACTCCATAGTACAGACTTCATTTATTCCTTTGATGTAGGGAAAATAAAATCAGCTTTTACGCAAACAAAACTCGATATCTGAGCCACAAAGCCAAATTGCATATAGTATAGTTTTACCATCTGCTTATTCATGTTGTGATCTTGCTTGTACATTCAATGTAATTGACCTACACGGCTGCAACGTATCATGTTGCAGGATTTTCTTCGACGAGTAAGAGTTACGATCTGTGGTTACGGTCTACACTCAACTCCGCCGATGGCGTTGATGGGACTCCACACCCGCTTGATTGTTTCACGAGTATTATGAGGTATATATCATTTTACGTTATTTATACATGTGATTGCACTTTGATATATACATTGATGTACTTGTGTGTGCAAAGATACCGATCCGTGGATGGCATGTATACACGAGGCTTGACCGTCTCGAGGTAGGGTCGCTACATTCTGGTAGCCACTCCCGCTCCAACAAAAGTCGTGGATACTCGGGAGATCTTGATATGCCGCCTGCTGAGCCGCCCGCTTGTCCTCCTGACGTATTCGGTCTTGCACCGGGTTATAGCCACCCGGCTGGTTACGACGCTGGGCATTGCTTGACAAAGCTTCGACTCCATGTGCCTGCTGTAACTCGGACTCGGTTTTGACGACGCGGTACTAGCCAAGGCGGAGGAGTTGAATGAATCTGTCCCGCCAGTAAGAATAGGTCATCGCTGCGCCAGGCCGCTCAATAAGATCTCGACCCTCGGGTCTCCACCGTTGTCGGATCATCACCGCCCACCGGAGAGCCGCCAAACGCGCCGATGTCGCTATCAAGTTCTCCATGGGGTTGGAGAAGTGACCGGTGGTATTGGTACATAGCGGGCGGGCCATACTCCCATGCGGAGGTGCCATCTCTTGAAGTGAGCCAGCCCCCTGCTACCGGGCTGGTGTGAACTGATTTGCTCGAGGCGGGTTGCTAGGGCCGCACCGGTGTAGCGAAAAGGTTCCGAGGGTCATAAACCGGAGGCAACCGGACCGGGTTTTCGATGTCTCCTCCTCATCACCTCATTGGATGCGTTCAGCTCATATTAAGCCGGAAAGCCTCGACCGAGTTGCCGCGCCGCTGTCCAAAGCCGCCCGCTCAGAAGCTAACTTTGGTGTCTCACTGCCAGGGCCTCCTTGGCCCGGGCTATCTCCTCATGCACCCTCGCCACCTCCGCGTTATGCTCATCTTGATTTGCAGGAATAACCGTGGCGGTTAACAGGGCCGTCAGCTTATCCATAAGATCCATCAAGACGTGAGCGGCGGGCGCGACAGGCCTCCTCTGCCCGCCCTCGACCGGGACGTTATTGCTTGTTGCAGCCGCTGAGTTTTGACCAGGTTGAGTACCACCATGAAGACTCCTGCCCAGCTTGGCGGCTCATAGAAGTCCGGAGTGCTAGAGCCGTCGTAACAGCCCCAAGCATGCCCTCTTGGACTTGATATAAAGAATCTGTTGAACCGCGGACGAATCATCATCCGAGGGGCGGCCGTCTCACCTCCATCTTTAGATCCTTCAGAAGTTCTTCTCCGTGGACGCAGCCCACGAAGGCACGCTTCACGACAGTTTGAGCTCGGCGGGTCTCAGACATCGAGCCGCCTCGACGAGGTCGGTGCGCTTGTCCGGCCAGGCCCGGCCACCGATCCGCCGATGAAGACGTGGATTCCGCCAAAGGGGACCCGATACCAGACTCAAGCGAAGTCGGCGTCGGGGCCCCAGCCTTCGTTGTCAATGTAGATCTTGCCGCGACGACTCTTGGTCATCCGCCCATCAGATATCCCTTGAGCCCTTCGGCTGCCCTTCAAGAACTCAACCACTGCGGCGCTGCCCCACGGTGGGTGCCAACTCGTGGAATTGTCACGGCAGATGTCCTCTTGTAAGGACTTAGTCGTGGAGCCATCGCAACTAGGAAGCTTAAAGGGTTAATCGGAACAAAGGACACGAGAGGTTTTATACTAGTTCGGCCCTTTGCGGTGAAGGAAAGCCTCGCCCGCTTGGGTTCAGATTGCTTGATGTTTCGATGACCAGGAGCGAGATATGCTATGCCCGCTCTCGATGAGTTGTTTCTTGCCCTAAGCCGCCAAAGCAGTCGCCCCTTATATACACGGGTTGACGCCATGCGGCTTACAGAGTCCCGCCGCTTATAAACAAAGGTCCGCTCGGTGACTAGTTAAATCTACCTTATGATACAAGTCATGCCATTGTGGCGGTTTGCTACAACGGCCTTAAGTCGCTCAGTGGGCCTTAAGCCCTTTATTGAACCGCCATCTTCATGCTTGGTTACAGGCTCCGATCTGGCGAGTCTTCTTTGTGTAACCCGGCACCTCCTGGGCGGCTTACACAAATAGTTATATCCCCAACACCGACAGAAATAAAATCCTAGAAAATAAAATAAAAACCTAAAAATGCCAAAACAAATTTTCACCGTCTAAATGAAATATTTAGAAGGAGATGAACATTTTCTTGGCCCTAAAATGCAATTTTGAAAACGTGCAATTTTTCTAATGCAAATAAAATCCAAATAAACTCAAATAAAATCAAATAAATGATTTTAACATTTTTCCTCCAATATTTCAATTGTTTTGGAGAAGTCATATTATCTCCTCTCATATATTTTCAATATGAAATATTTTTTCAGAGAGAAAATAATTAAAATCAAAATCCTCGCTTCACTATTTGATAGGAATAAAATATGAAAACCGAAATCCCCAACTCTCTCCGAGGGTCCTTGAGTTGCTTAGGATTTCGAGGATTATGGAACAAAATGCAATGAAATATGATGTGCATGAATGACCTATGTATAACATTCCAAATTGAAAATTTGGGATGTTACAAACCTACCCCCCTTAAGATGAATCTCGTCCTCGAGATTCGGGTTGGCTAGAAAATAGCGAGTGGTCTTTGCGAAGATCCTCCTCTCGTTCCCAGGTGGCTTCATCCTCGGCATGGTGGCTCCACTGAACTTTGCAAAACTTAATAACCTTGCTGCGGGTGACTTGGCTGGCAAACTCAAGAATCTTCACTGGCTTCTCCTCATAAGTCAAATCACCGCCCAAATGAATTGCCTCCAAAGGTATCAGATTCTTAACGGTATATCGCCATCTCAGCATGACACTTCTTCAACTGTGAGACGTGGAACACATCGTGAACTCCTGACAATCCCTCTGGTAACTCCAACTTGTAGGCAACTTCTCCCATCCGTTCCAGAACACGATACGGTCCTACAAATCTCAGGGCTAATTTTCCCTTAACTCCAAAATGTTTCACTCCTCGCAAGGGTGATACTCGCAGATATACTCTATGTCCAATTTCATAAGTTTCCTCCTTGCATTTCGAATCTGCATAACTTTTCTGCCTGGACTGAGCAATCTTCAGTCTATCTCGAATTAGCTTAACCTTCTCTTCAGACTCCTTGATCAGGTCTGGTCCAAACAACTGACGGTCTCCTACCTCATCCCACATCAACGGCGTTCTGCATCTGCGTCCATACAGAGCTTCGAACGGTGCCATCTTCAAACTGGCTTGGTAGCTATTGTTGTATGAGAACTCTGCGTAAGGCAAATTGTCATCCCAACTAGATCCATAATCTAGCGCACGTGCTCTCAACATATCTTCCTCAGATCTGGTTGACTCTCTCGGTGCATCCATCCGCTCACGGTGAAATGATGTACTGAACTCCAATCTCGTAACCAAGGTCTGGTGTAGCTGATGCCAAAACTTTGAAGTAAACTGTGTTCCTCTATCTGATACGATGGTCCTCGGAACTCCATGCAGACATACGATCCTGGACATATATATCTTGGCCAACTTCGCACTTGTATAGGTGGTTTTCACTGGGATAAAGTGAGCCACTTTGGTCAAGCGATCAACTACTACCCATATTGAATCATAACCTTCTTTGGTCCTGGGCAATCCGGTGATAAAGTCCATACCAAGTTTATCCCACTTCCATTCGGGTATCGGCATAGGCTATAACAGTCCTGCTGGCTTTTGATGCTCTGCCTTCACTCTCTGACATACATCACATACGGCTACATACTCGGCAATATCCTTCTTCATACCAGCCCACCAGAAATGTTCCTTCAAATCCAAATACATCTTGGTGTTTCCAGGGTGTATCGAGTATGGTGAGTCATGAGCCTCCTGAAGTATTAACTTCCTGATCTCTGGGTTATTGGGCACATAAACTCGGTCCTCAAACCATAAGGTATCATGCTCATCCTCGCGAAAACCTTTGGCCTTTCCTTTGCTCATCTTCTCCTTTATCTCGGCAATCTCTTTGTCATCCTTCTGAGCTTCTCGAATCTTGTCCAACAATGTCGACTGAACCTCCATTGTTGCAACGAAACCTCTTGGAACAATCTCTAACCGAAGTTCCATGATATCCTCAGCTAACTCTTTCGGCAATCCCTTACTTTCAAGGATATTGGCATAACTCTTCCGGCTCAAAGCGTCTGCTACGACATTGGCTTTTCCTGGATGATAGTGTAGCTTCATGTCGTAATCCTTTATAAGCTCCAACCATCTTCTCTGCCTAAGGTTCAGCTCCTTTTGGGTGAAAATGTACTTCAAACTCTTATGATCCGTGTACACATCACAACGGTTTCCAATAAGGTAATGTCTCCAAGTCTTCAAAGCATGCACTACGGCTGCTAGCTCCAAATCATGCGTGGCATATTTCAACTCATGGTGTTTTAGTTGTCGTGAGGCATACGAAACAACTCTTCCGTCCTGCATAAGCACACATCCAAGTCCTAAGCGAGAGGCGTCGCAATACACTTGAAACTCCTTATGTATATCTGGCAGTGTGAGCACTTGGGCTGTAGTCAAACGTTTCTTTAACTCCTGAAAACTTGCCTCGCAATCTTCTGTCCATTCAAACTTAGTATCCTTCTTCAATAATTTAGTCATTGGTTTTGCAATCTTGGAAAATTCTCAATGAATCTCCGATAGTATCCTGTGAGTCCAAGGAAATCATGATCTCGCTAATCAAGTGGGTGCCAACCATTCAAAGGATCGATCGAACCTTGCCGGGTCTCTCGCTATACCTTCTCCTGATATAACATGCCCAAGGAATCCGACTTCCTTCAACCAAAACTCGCACTTGCTGAACTTGGCGATAACCGTGTTCCCGAGTTTCGAGAACTAAACGCAAATGCTCCTGGTGCTCCTCTTCATTCTTCGAGTATACCATAATATCATCAATAAACACCACAACAAACTTGTCCAAATACTCGATGAACACCTTGTTCATCATGCTCATGAAATAGGCAGGGGCGTTAGTCAGTCCAAACGACATGACCGTATACTCGTATAGTCCATACCGCGTGGTGAACGCTGTCTTTGGTATATCCTTCTCTCGGTTCTTCAACTGATGGTATCCTGACCGTAAATCAATCTTCGAAAACACCTTAGCTCCTTGCAGCTGCTCAAACAAATCATTGATCATCGGAAGTGGGTACTTGTTCTTAATCGTTACCTCATTCAAGGCTCGATAATCTACAACCATCCTTAGGGATTTATCCTTCTTCTCAACCAAAAGCACTGGAGCTCCCCAAGCTGATGAACTCCGTCGAATGTAACCTTTCTCCAATAACTCTTTGATCTGCTTCTTAATTTCCTCCAGATCATTTGCGGGCATCCGATAGGGTCTCTTGGATATTGGCCCTGTTCCTGGCAATAGCTCAATCAAAAACTCAATGTCTCTATCTGGTGGCATGCCTGGTAACTCCTCTGGGAAAACATCCGGGAAATCCTTCACTCTGAGTGCACTTCCTCCCGCACAACTCCCGTGAGGGTATTCACTTGGCTCCTCCTAGGCACATGCCTAGATACATACTTAATCCTTTTTCCCTCCGGGTGGTGAGATAAATCGACTTACTCGCACAACCAATACTTCCTCCATACTTTGACATCCAAATCCATACCTAATATCACATCCAATCCTTGTGACTCCAAGATAATTAGGTCGGACGGAAAAACATGGGTACCAATGGTTAGGGGCATCTGGTTGCACCATCGGCTAGCCATATACTCTGCTCCAGGCGAGCTCACTAAAAGAGAGGTCCTAAGGGTTTGGGTTGGTAGTTTAAACTTATCCACAAATCCCCTTGATATGTATGAATGTGATGCACCAGTATCGAAAAGAACAAGAGCGGTAAATGACTTAACCAAAAACTTACCTATTACCGCGTCCGGTGCTCTTCAACCTCCTCCACGTTAACGTGGTTCACTTGTCCTTTGTTAAATGGATTGGCCTTCTTCCCAGCGCTCCCATTTTCGTTTCCATTCTTCCCTTCAGGGCACTCCGTGGCATAGTGTCCAGTCTTCCCGCACTTATAGCAAGTAATGTGACTTAGATCTCTTTTGGCGGGTGTGGCTGGATTGGAGCGGTTTCGATTGTTGTTAGCTCTATTCCCATTCTTAGCACCATTGTGGTTATGCGATCCTCCTCCAGTGTGGGTGTGACCTCCATGGTTATGAACAAGTCCTCCCGAATTCGGGGTTGAGCGAGGCTTCTGCTGAGCTCCTGAGTTATACTTCCCTTGTCCATACTTCCTCTTACGGCTTTCAATCTGCTGCTGCTTCCCTTCAATCATAAGAGCTTTATCTACCAACTCCTGGTAGTTGTTGAAGGTTGCTACCATCAACTGCATGCTCATCTCATCATTCAGCCCTTCCATAAACTTCTCCCCTTCACGGCATCTGTGGCCACATCATCGGGGCATAGCATGATAGCTTGCTAAAATCATCCACGATCGAGCCACAAGACGGTTCCCTGGCGTAAGTTGCGGAACTCCCGCTTCTTCATCTGCATAGCTCCAGCTTGAGACATGGGCTGTGCGGAAAGCTTGCTGAAACTGGTCCCAAGTAACATTGGCTATAGGAAAAGTAGCCGTAATTCTCCCACCATGAGGCTGCTGGTCCATCCAATTGATGTCGGCAAAGCGCACCTTCTCAAGATCTGTAACCCTGCGTGGTCAACTCCTTCCAATACGGGCGAGCCAATCATCAGCAACTATTGGCTCGGTGCTACTGGAAAACACCGGCGGCTGTAACCTTAGAAAACGGGCTAGGTTGTCCACTGGCGGCAGGTTATTGTTGTTGTTGTTGCCCTGGTTCTGAACTAACAATTGCATCAAAGCATTCTGCTGCTAGATCAACTGGGTGAGCTCCGGTGGGAAAGCAAAACCGGTGTCACGTCTCGAAGGCATCTGATGGGTTTAGATGGAAGAGATTAGAATAGAAAAAAAAGGTCTAACGAGAAAGCACTACCCATATGCACATGAGACAAATACAATCATTTCACTCAATCAATCAAGCAAGGGCATACAAACGGTTTAGAACTATTGCAAAAGTGCTCAACTACTACTAAATACATGGGGAATTACTACTAATATATGGTGGTCATCTAGAAATTTTGATCGGTGGAAGACTCCATGATGTCTGCTCTAGCTTCGTCTTCGTAGTCATCATCACTAGGATCGGAATCGGTCTCGTCGATGATGATGTAGTTGTCCGGGCAAGTGGGGTCGTCATCTTCTTCTACCGGTGCTGGTCCTCCCATGAATACTCCGATCTTCTTAACCAAGTCGTCATTCTTCTCCAGTAATGTCTTGATTTCTTCCTCATATCCATCGCGTGTAAACTTGAGTTCTTCCTGCAGCTCGATGATCCTGGTCTTCGCCTTCTTCAATTCCATCATGTCTGCGCACATCTGGTTCTCCTGACATCGAATGTGCTGGTTTAGCTCCTGGATGAAAGCTGCAATGGATCTATCCTTCCTGGTGCTGATTACTTCCCATTGCTCGTCTCGGCGCCCACATATTTGATAGATAGTGTTCTTGAGTTCCCTGTTGTAGACTTCTCCAATGCGTCCCATGGTAATGCGGGCTGCCATGCTCTTGCCTAGACTCCAGGTGGGTGCTTCGAAAGAAAATTCTATGGGTTTAGAAGTTGGCGAGAACGTCCTTCCCGAACTTGAACTTGAATCATCTAGCGCCCTCTTACGGTAAGGTGGCGTTATACGTCCGGTGAAACTTGGTATTCCAATGTTCAAGTACCTAGTGACTTCCTTCAAGTGGCGCCCAAAAGGTGTGTCTTCATCCGTTGTGCAAACTTGTTCTTCATCTCCTTCATCCTAAAGAGTGGAAAATGGAGAGGAGTCGAAATGAGTAGAGAAGGGTGACCTATGGTTTATCTTAGTGGTCGTGTCTCTGACTCAACAGTGTGCTCGATACCATCTTGTAGCGACCCGACCTCAGATGGTCAAGTCTCGTGCTTCAAAGTCATCCTCGGATCAAGAATGCTTGACACACACAAGACTCAAGGATTTATAACAGAGTAACAATCACACACTTATTACATCGAATGTCTCAAAAGAGAACTTATTACAATAATATGGCTTAAGGCCTGTTGGGGAACGTTGCATAAAATAAAATTTTCCTACATTCACCAAGATCCATCTATGAGTTCATCTAGCAACGAGAGAGAGATGCATCTACATACCCTTATAGATCGCAGTCGGAAGCGCTCAAGAGAACGGGGTTGAGGGAGTCGCTCGTCGTGATCCAAATCACTTTGGAGATCCTAGCGCCGAACGGACGGCACCTCCGCGCTCAACACACGTGACGGTCAGCGTGGCGTCTCCTCCATCTTGATCCAGCAAGGGGAAGGAGAGGTGGATGAAGATCCAAAGACGACGACGGCGTGGTGGTGGATGCAACAGGTTCCGGCAGGCTTCGCCAAGCAACTACGGGAGGAGGAGGAGGTGTAGCAGGGGAGGGAGGCGCCAAGACTTGAGGTGCGGCTGCCCTCCTCCCCTTTATATAGGCCCTTGGGGGCACCGCCCATGGAGATCAGATCTCCCAAGGGGCGGCGGCCAAGGGGGAGGCTTGCCCCCAAGGCAGTGGGCGCCCCACCCCTAAGGTTTCCAACCCTAGGCGCGGGGCCCAGGGGGCACCAGCCCACCAGGCTGGTTCCTCCCACTTCAGCCCACGGGCCCTCTCGGGATAGGTGGCCCCACCCGGTGGACCCCCGGGACCCTTTCGGTGGTCCCGGTACAATACCGGTGACCCCCGAAACTCTCCCGATGGCCGAAATAGCACTTCTTATATATAATTCTTTACCTCTGGACCATTCCGGAACTCCTCATGATGTCCGAGATCTCATCCGGGACTCCGAAAAACATTCGGTTAGCTGCATACTCATATTCATACAACCCTAGCGTCACCGAACCTTAAGTGTGTAGACCCTACGGGTTCGGAGACACGAGACATGACCGAGACGGCTCTCGGTCAATAACCAACAGCGGATCTGGATACCCATGTTGGCTCCTACATGCTCCTCGATGATCTCATCGGATGAACCACGATGTCGAGGATTCAAGCAACCCGTATACAATTCCCTTTGTCAATCGGTATGTTACTTGCCCGAGATTCGATCGTCGGTATCCCAATACCTCGCTCAATCTCAAGCATCGCAAGTCACTTTACTCATACCGTAATGCATGATCCCGTGACCAAACACTTGGTCACTTTGAGCTCATTATGATGATGCATTACCGAGTGGGACCATGATACCTCTCCGTAATACGGAGTGACAAATCCCAGCCTCGATCCATGACAACCCAATGACACTTTCGGAGATACCGTAGTGCACCTTTATAGTCACCCATTCGTTGCCAGACGCTTTGGTACACCCAAAGCACTCCTACGGTATCCGGAGTTACACGATCTCATGGTCTAAGGAAAAGATACTTGACATTGGAAAAGCTCTAGCAAAACGAACTACACGATCTTGTGCTATGCTTAGGATTGGGTCTTGTCCATCACATCATTCTCCTAATGATGTGATTCCGTTATCAACGACATCCAATGTCCATAGTCAGGAAACCATGACTATCTGTTGATCAACGAGCTAGTCAACTAGAGGCTCACTAGGGACATGTTTGTGGTCTAAGTATTCACACGTGTATTACGATTTCCGGATAATACAATTATAGCATGAATAAAAGACAATTATCACGAACAAGGAAATATAATAATAATCCTTTTATTATTGCCTCTAGGGCATATTTCCAACAAGGCCATCTAATGCGATAACAACGGAAGACTTGGAAGATAAAGTGAGTCCATCAACTCCAACAACATAGCTGAGCTACACGGCAACGACCTAACGAACCTTACTCCTCGTCTGAAAAGTCTGCAACATAATACGTTGCAACCCGAAAACGGGTCAGCACATGGAATATGCTGGCAATATAACACAGTAGAGCAAGAACAGGATAATGCTATCACTACATGCATATTTGGCTTGTGGAAAGCTCTATGGTTATAGTTTTGCGAAAAGCCAATTTTTCCCTACAACAAAGGAATAAATTTTTACTTAACTATCATGGTGGTTGAAACAACATTGAGAAGGTATAACCCCAACTCAATCCCAATTAAAGTGGATAACAACCCAACAATATTAATTAAGAGTGACGAGATACATGTGATAACTCAAGTACTAGATACTCAAGATTGTCCATAACCGGAGACACGGCTAACCATGATTAGATTGTACACTCTGCAGAGGTTTGCGCACTTTTCCCCACAAGACTCGATCACTTCCGTTGGATTTCTCGCACTGCACGGTGTTTGAGAAACGGATGACCGAGACATAGTCTTTCAAAAACATTAACTCTCTACTCAGGGTAGACCATACCAAACCTACAAATCCCACTACCTGCTGATCTACCTCTTCAAGAGCTTCACGTAACTTACTCAACTATGCTAGAGCCCATAATAGCTTGTGGCTGCACACGGAAGTTTCTAGCATGAATCATCTCAGTTCCCTTTGAGCCTGGGTGACGGTCCATCGGAAGATCACACGGGTACCCCGGGATTTCCAAAAAAAAGAAACAGACAACACTGGGTTCCCCAGGGGCCTCAATCCACCCAGATGTTAATTTAAGTTGCCACCTTAAGTTAATCCATTAATTAACAATCTCACATCTGTCATGGATTCACTCAAACCCAAACCACGTCTACGAGCATAGCATAGCAATATAAGCAACGCGTAGAAGTAACTCCCAAGGTTTTGATAGTAACAGGGCAATAGGTTCTACCTCAACAACTACTTCCCAACCCACAAGTTAATGACATCCTAATCATGCAATGTTTGAGGATTGAACTAAAGCATAAAAACTGGGTATGAAAAGAGTATGATCAATGTGTTACTTGCCCGGTCGACGATCCATGAGTCCTAGAGACTCAGAGTAACACGCTCGCACTCCGGAATTCTATCGCAAACAAAAAATAACATACATAAGCAACAAGCAAAGATGCACAAACGAAACTCCAATAAAAGAGGTTGACCAGAAAGTTCAACTTAAGAACTCCGGTTCGCAAAAAGAATCAAATCAGACGGAGCAACGAAACTCAAACGGCGAAAGAAACAAGAACCGTTTACTAATCTGAACCAAGGTCAAATTTTATAGTACCAAAATCTTGTTTAAGTTGATTAAACAGAAAGAGGGTCTCGAGACGAAGATCTAGGCGCTTGAATCGCCTGATTCCGACAAACGAGCGAAAAGATAAATAGAAACTAAGATCGGATCAGTAATCGCGATCGAAAATAATCGCGGATAAATCCGATAACAAGAAAACTGACGAACAGACTAACGAACGAGCGTTCGTTAGCTGTAACTAACGGGCGAACAACCGTTCATTAAAACGAACGTACGGACGAACCTCCGCTAAACAGAAAAACCGAAAAAAAAAACGTCGAACCGAAAAAAATAGAACTAGGTTTTTTTTAAAAAAAAAACCGAACGGTTTTCTTTAGAAAACCGGGGCGGCGGGGCGGCTACCTCGGCTCGGCTCCGGCGGGGTTCCGTGGGGTCCCGGGGCGTGGGGTGGCGGGCGGGTCGGTGGCGAGGAGGGTTGGCGGCTTATAAAGAGGGGGTGGCTGCTTGGAGGAGGGCAAGGCAACGGTGGCGGGGGAGTCCGCGAGGACTTGAGTCCGGGTCGGCGGCAGCAGCCGGCTTGGCTCGGTTGAGCCTCCGCCCAGTTAGCGTGGGAAGACTTTTTAAATAATTTCATGATAGAAATAAAATCCTAGAAAATAAAATAAAACCTAAAATGCCAAAACAAATTTTCACCGCCTAAATGAAATATTTAGAACGAGATCAACATTTTCTTGGCCCTAAAATGCAATTTAGAAAACGTGCAATTTTTCTAATGCAAATAAAATCCAAATAAACTCAAATAAAATCAAATAAATGATTTTAACATTTTTCCTCTAATATTTCAATTGTTTTGGAGAAGTCATTTTATCTCCTCTCATATATTTTCAATATGAAATATTTTTTCGGAGAGAAAAATAATTAAAATAATAAATCCTCGTTTCACTATTTGATAGGAATCAAATATGAAAACCGGGAAATCCCCAACTCTCTCCGAGGGTCCTTGAGTTGCTTAGGATTTCGAGGATTGCGGAACAAAAATGCAATGAAATATGATGTGCATGAATGACCTATGTATAACATTCCAAATTGAAAATTTGGGATGTTACAAGTTACCTTGCTGTTTTTATATTTTCAGATTACAAAAACTTATATCTACCATCCATATTGCACTTGTATCACCATCTCTTCGCCGAACTAGTGCACCTATACAATTTACCATTGTATTGGGTGTGTTGGGGACACAAGAGACTCTTTGTTATTTGGTTGCAGGGTTGCTTGAGAGAGACCATCTTCATCCTGCGCCTCCCACGGATTGATAAACCTTAGGTCATCCACTTGAGGGAAATTTGCTATTGTCCTACAAACCTCTGCACTTGGAGGCCCAACAACGTTTACAAGAAGAAGGTTGTGTAGTAGACATCAAGCTCTTTTCTGGCGCCGTTGCTGGGGAGGTGAGTGCTTGAAGGTATATCTTTAGATCTTGCAATCAAATATTTTTGTTTCTTGTTTTAGCACTAGTTTAGTTTATAAAAGAAAACTACAAAAAAATGGAATTGAGTTTGTCTCATACGCTTCATCTTTTTAATATCTTTCGTGAAAATAAGGATTCCGATAATTGTGCTCAATTGCTAGAGGAAGAATGCGTTACAATGTTTGGCACTAAATATTTGAATGATGAGCATGATTGCAATGGTGTTAGTATGAATTCTTGGAATATCCATGATGCTAATGATATGCAAAGCCACAAGCTTGGGGAAGCTATGTTTGATGAAGATTATATTTTTTGTCCCCCAAGCTTTGACGAGCAAATTTACTATTATGAAAGCATGCCTCCTATCTGTGATGATTATTGTGATGACACGTATGCTTTAAAGAATAATTATAACAATGAAACTTGTCATCTTGATCTTAATTTTCAATCACATGATAGTTATTTTGTTGAGTTTACTCCCACTACTATTCATGAGAATAAATTTTCTTATGTGGAGAGTAATAAAATTTCTATGCTTGTAGATCATGAAAAGAATGCTTTAGGTGATGCTTATATTGTTGAATTCATTCCTGATGCTACTGAAAATTATTATGAGGGAGGAATATATGCTTGTAGGAATTGCAATAATATCAAGTTTCCTCTCTATGTGCTTAAAGTTTTGAAGTTATGCTTGTTTTACCTTCCTATGCAAGTTGATTATTGTTCCCATAAGTTGTTTGCTCACAAAATCCCTATGCATAGGAAGTGGGTTAGACTTCAATGTGCTATTCATATTCTTCATGATGCTCTCTTTATGTTTCAATTCTTATCTTTTATGTGAGCATCATTGAAATCATCATGCCTCGCTAGGGGCTTTAAACGTTAGCGCTTGTTGGGAGGCAACCCAATTTTATTTTAGTTTCTTGCTTTTTTGTTCTGTTTAGGAATAAATAATCCATATAGCTTCTATTTAGATGTGGTTTTGTGTTTTAATTAGTGTTTGTGCCAAGTAGAACCTTTGGGAAGACTTGGGTGAAGACTTTATGATCATGCTGTAAAAAACAGAAACTTTAGTGCTCACGAGATTAGCTAAAACTTTTTACTGGAGAGTGAGTTGATTCTTTTTGCAGATGATTACTAGACAAATTCCTCAGGTCCACCAATTTATTTTAGAATTTTTGGAGTTCCAGAAGTTTGCGTTAGTTATAGATTACTACAGACTGTTCTGTTTTTGATAGATTATGTTTTTCGTGTGTTGTTTGCTTATTTTGATGAATCTATGAGTAGTATCGGAGGGTATTAACCATAGAGAAGTTGGAATACAGTAGGTTTAACACCAATATAAATAAATAATGAGTTCATTACAGTACCTTGAAGTGGTATTTTGTTTTCTTTCACTAACGGAGCTTACGGGTTTTCTGTTAAGTTTTGTGTTGTGAAGTTTTCATGTTTTGGGTAAAGATTCGATGGACTATGAAATAAGGAGTGGCAAGAGCCTAAGCTTGGGGATTCCCAAGGCACCCCAAGGTAATTTTCAAGGATAACCAAGAGCCTAAGCTTGGGGATGCCCCGGAAGGCATCCCCTCTTTCGTCTTCGTTCATCGGTAACTTTACTTGGAGCTATATTTTTATTCACCACATGATATGTGTTTTGCTTGGAGCGTCATTTTATGTTATTTAGCTTTACTTGCTGTTATTTATATTATGTTTTGCATCTTTATTTTCAATAAAATGTCAAGGATAGCCTTTACGATGCTTATTTTGCAAGTATACATGTTGCTGTTTGAAAACAGAAAGTTTACCGCTGTTGCAAAAATTCCCTAGAAAAGTCAGTATGTGATAAAATGTTGAAACCTTTTGCATAATAAGCTATGATAAATTTACTACAGTGGGAATTTTATTTCATAACTTTTGGAGTTAGGGAAGTATGATGAATCTTGCATTATTTACAGACTGTCCTGTTTTGGTAGATTGCTGTTATGTTTGCATTGTTTGCATATGTTTGCTTGTTTAATGATTCTATTTGAGGATAGGAGTATTAAATATGCAGAGGAATTTAGTATGCAATGTTGAATAATAATTTTAATGATTTGCTACATTATAGTATGATAAGGTTTTTGCATTGGTTTATACTAACTTATCTCACGAGTCTTTGTTGAGTTTTGTGTGGATGAAGCTTTTGAGATTTAGGAAACCGTAATATGAGAGGAATTAAGGAGACACAAAATCTCAAGCTTGGGGATGCCCAAGGCACCCCAATATAATATTTCAAGAAGTCTCAAGCATCTAAGCTTGGGGATGCCCCGGTAGGCATCCCACCTTTCTTCTCCAACAATTATCGGTTAGTATCGGTTGAACCTAAGTTTTTGCTTCTTCACATGATGTGTGCTATCCTTGAAATGTCATTTTATTTTGTTTTGCTTGCTGCTTGAATAAAATACCAAGATCTGAAATCCTTAAATGGGAGAGTCTTCACATAGTTGCATAATTATACAACTACTCATTGATTTTCACTCATATCTTTTGAAGTAGTTTCTTGTTTGCTCTAGTGCTTCACTTATATCTTTTAGAGCACGGTGGTGGATTTTTTTTATAGAAACTATTGAACTCTCATGCTTCACTTATATTATTTTGAGAGTCTTAAATAGCATGGTAATTTTCTTAAATAATCCTAATATGCTAGGCATACAGGATTTGTAAGAATTCTTTTGAGTGTGTTGAATACTAAGAGAAGTTTGATGCTTGATGATTGTTTTGAGATATGGAGGTAGTGATATTAAAGTTGTGCTACTTGAGTAGTTGTGAATTTGAGAAATACTTGTGTTAAAGTTTGTGATTCCCGTAGCATGCACGTATGGTGAACCGTTATGTGATGAAGTCGAAGCATGATTTATTTATTGATTGTCTTCCTTATGAGTGGCGGTCGGGGACGAGCGATGGTCTTTTCCTACCAATCTATCCTCCTAGGAGCATGCACGTAATAGTTTGCTTTGATAACTTGTAGATTTTTGCAATAAGTATGTGAGTTCTTTATGACTAATGTTGAGTCCATGGATTATACGCACTCTCACCCTTCCACCATTGCTAGCCTCTCTAATACCGCACACCTTTCGCCGGTATCATACACCCACCATAAACCTTCCTCTAAACAGCCACCATACCTACCTATCATGGCATTTCCATAGACATTCCGAGATATATTGCCATGCAACTTTCCACCGTTCCGTTTATTATGACACGCTCCATCATTGTCATATTGCTTTGCATGATCATGTAGTTGACATCGTATTTGTGGCAAAGCCACCGTTCATAATTCTTTCATACATGTCACTCATGAGTCATTGCATATCCCGCACATCACGGAGGCATTCACATAGAGTCATATTGTTGTTCTAAGTATCGAGTTGTAATTGTTGAGTTGTAAGAAAAATAAAAGTGTGATGATCATCATTTTTAGAGCATTGTCCCAAGTGAGGAAAGGATGATGGAGACTATGATTCCCCCATAAGTTGGGATGAGACTCCGGACAAAAAATAAAATAAAATAAAGAGAAAAGAAAAGAGGCCATAAAAAAGAGAAAAGGCCCAAATAAAAAAATGAGAGAAAAAGAGAGAAGGGACAATGTTACTATCCTTTTACCACACTTGTGCTTCAAAGTAGCACCATGATTTTCATAATAGAGAGTCTCTCGTTTCGTCACTTTCATATACTAGTGGGAATTTTTCATTATAGAACTTGACTTGTATATTCCAATGATGGGCTTCCTCAAAATGCCCTAGGTCTTCGTGAGCAAGCGAGTTGGGTGCACACCCACTTAGTTTCTTTTGTTGAGCTTTCATATACTTATAGCTCTAGTGCATCTGTTGCATGGCAATCCCTAGTCACTTACATTGATATCTAGTGATGGGCATCTCCATAGCCCGTTGATACGCCTAGTTGATGTGAGACTATCTTCTCCTTTTTGTCTTCTCCACAACCACCCTTCTATTCCACATATAGTTCTATATCCATGGCTCACGCTCATGTATTGCGTGAAGATTGAAAAAGTTTTGACAAAGTCAAAAGTATGAAACAATTGCTTGGCTTGTCACCGGGGTTGTGCATGATTTAAATACTTTGTGTGGTGAAGATAGAGCATAGCCAGACTATATGGTTTTGTAGGGATAACTTTCTTTGGCCATGTTATTTTGAGAAGACATAATTGCTTTGTTAGTATGCTTGAAGTATTATTATTTTTATGTCAATATGAACTTTTGTTTTGAATCTTTCAGATCTGAATATTCATACCACAATTAAGAAGAATTACATTGAAATTATGCCAACTAGTATTCCACATCAAAAATTATCTTTTTTATCATTTACCTACTCGAGGACGAGCAGGAATTAAGCTTGGGGATGTCTGATACGTCTCCAGCGTATCTATAATTTTTGATTGCTCCGTGCTATATTATCTACTGTTTTGGGCAATATTGGGCTTTATTATCCACTTTTATATTATTTTGGGGACTAACCTATTAACCGGAGGCCCAGCCCAGATTTGTTGTTTTTTTGTGCCTATTTCAGTGTTTCAAAGAAAAGGGATATCAAACGGAGTCGAAACGGAACGAAATCAGCCGGAGAAGTTATTTTTGGAAGGAAAGCTACCGGAAAAGCTTGGAGTGCATGTCGAAAGAAGGAGGTAGCCACGAGGGTGGGGCGCCCCCTAGGGCGGGCCCCCGCCTCGTGGCCCCCTTCGTCCACCGACGCACTTCTTTCACCCATATATACCTCGCACCCTAAAACTTCCGAACGGAGAATAGATCGGGAGTTCCGCCGCAAGCCTCTCAGAGCCACCAAAACCAATTGGGACCTGTTCCAAGACTCACGGAGGGGGGATCCCTCATTGGTGGCCATCTTCATCATCCCGACGCTCTCCATGACGAGGAGGGAGTAGTTCACCCTCGGGGCTGAGGGTATGTACCATTAGCTATGTGTTTGATCTCTCTCTCTCTCTCTCTCTCTCTCTCTCTCTCTCTCTCTCTCGTGTTCTTGATTTGGCACGATCTTGATGTATCACGAGCTTTGCTATTATAGTTGGATCTTATGTTGCTTCTCCCCCTCTACTCTCTTGTAATGGATTGAGTTTTCCCTTTGAAGTTATCTTATCGGATTGAGTCTTTAATTATTTGAGAACACTTGATGTATGTCTTGCCGTGCGTATCTGTGGTGACAATGGGATATCACGTGATTCACTTGATGTATGTTTTGGTAATCAACTTGCGGGTTCCACCCATGAACCTATGCATAGGGGTTGGCACATGTTTTCGTCGTGATTCTCCGGTAGAAACTTTGGGGCACTCTTTGAGGTTCTATGTGTTGGTTGAATAGATGAATTTGAGATTGTGTGATGCATATTGTATAATCATACCCACGGATACTTGAGGTGACATTGGAGTATCTAGGTGACATTAGGGTTTTGGTTGATTTGTGTCTTAAGGTGTTATTCTAGTACGAACTCTAGGGCTGTTTGTGACACTTATAGGAATAGCCCAACGGATTGATTGGAAAGAATAACTTTGAGGTGGTTTCGTACCCTACCATAATCTCTTCTTTTGTTCTGCACTATTAGTGACTTTGGAGTGACTCTTTGTTGCATGTTGAGGGATAGTTATATGATCCAATTATGTTATTATAGTTGAGAGAACTTGCACTAGTGAAAGTATGAACCCTAGGCCTTGTTTCCTATCATTGCAATATCGTTTACGCTCACTTTTATCATTAGTTACCTTGCTGTTTTTATATTTTCAGATTACAAAAACTTATATCTACCATCCATATTGCACTTGTATCACCATCTCTTCGCCGAACTAGTGCACCTATACAATTTAACATTGTATTGGGTGTGTTGGGGACACAAGAGACTCTTTGTTATTTGGTTGCAGGGTTGCTTGAGAGAGACCATCTTCATCCTACGCCTCCCACGGATTGATAAACCTTAGGTCATCCACTTGAGGGAAATTTGCTACTGTCCTACAAACCTCTACACTTGGAGGCCCAACAACGTCTTCAAGAAGAAGGTTGTGTAGTAGACATCAACCGGCCACTCGAGGCATGATGGAGGTGAGGGTTTCGCGGGGTTCAACTTCATGTCCATCATCCACGTCCTCAACATATGGATCATTAATGTGTGGTGGAAGATCTTCTTCTTCATGTTGCATTTGCTGAGGTTCATCATCAATGATTGCACTTTCTTGTTCTTGCCCTTGAGGATGATCTTGTTCTTGATGATTATCATGAAGAGGAACTTGATCATCATTTTGTACTTGGTCTACGGGCATTGTCTGAGCAATAGGAGCTTGTGGTCGTAAGGGTGTTGAAGTAGTTTGATGATGCGTGAAGCTTCCATCTTCTTCTTCATCATCATGAGGTTCTTGTTCAATTGGAAGAAGTGCACCAACACCCATGGTCAAGATATCTTGAGAAGAATCTTCTTCACCTACATCACTTAGATCAACTTGCTCCCCATGGGAGCCATTAAATCCATCAAACACCACCTCACAAGTTTCTACGACACATCCATTGGATTTGTTGTAGACTCTATAGGCGTGAGGTTTGATCCATAGCCAACAAATATGCCCTCAATGGTTTTGGGTTGAAATTTTCCTAACCGTTCTCTTTTGTTGAGGATGAAACATTTGCACCCAAATATACGGAAGTACTTGACATCCGGCTTGTTCCCAGTTAGGAGCTCATATGGAGTCTTTTCCAATATAGTGCAGAGGAAGGGCCGCTTTGATGCATGGCATGCGGTGTTGACAGCTGTCGGTGTCAAAACCGGCGGATCTCGGGTAGGGGGTCCCGAACTATGCATCTAAGGTCGATGGTAACAGGAGACAACAGACACGATGTTTACCCAGGTTCGGGCCCTCTCTATGGAGGTAATACCCTACTTCTTGCTTGATTGATCTTGATAGATATGAGTATTACAAGAGTTGATCTACCACAAGATCGTAATGGCTAAACCCTAAAAGTCTAGCCTATATGACTAAGGTAATGAGTATCTCCCCTTCCGGACTAAGTCCTCTGGTTTATATAGACACCGGGAGGATCTAGGGTTACACAAGGTCGGTTATAAAGGAAAAGAATCTACAGATTTGGTCGCCAAGCTTGCCTTCCACGCCAAGGAGAGTCCCATTCGGACACGGGTGCAGTCTTCGGTCTTCATGTTTTCACGGCCCATCAGTCCGACCCATGGCTAGCAGGCCGGATGCCCGAGGACCCCTTAGTCCAGGACTCCCTCAGTAGCCCCTGAACCTGGCTTCAATGACGAGGAGTCCGGCGTGCAGATTTGTCTTCGACATTGCAAGGCGGGTTCCCTTCTTTCCGAACTCCAAGACAGTCTCCGGACGTGATGTTTGTATCCGGACCTGTAACACACACCACACACAACCGCAGAGAGAGCATAATATTCCACGGGTCCAATCCGCTGACATCTTTTTACAATGTGACATGCCCGGTCATAATTTTAGACCATTGTTTCGCCTGCGGCCCGCGTTCCGAAATGTGGTTGTCATTGACACGTCTTACCCAAGCAAAGATCGTGTTCCCTTATTAAGGGATTCTTTTATCGACACAAACGTGGGTAACCCAACCATCCTTAGGGTACCACTTCTTGGGAATAGGCAAATTTTAAGGCCCGGGAGAAGGCGCTCGATATTCTCGGCCTTTATAAAGGGGTACAGTCCCGCCTTTCCTCTCCATGCTTGCTCCTTCCTCGACTCTTACTACCTCGAGTTCCAACACCCAGGTTTCACCCTCCGTAAGCCTTAGTCATGTCCGGACCCAGCCATCAAGGCCGATGGGTGGCTTCTTCTGTTACAGAGGAGGATATCCGCAAAGCTTCGGGCGACAAGATATCTGACCGCAGAAATCCTCCATCGGCTTCCCGCGGAGGGGCAGGTTATCCCTACCCCCAGATCCGGCGAGAGGGTCGTGTCCGTTTCCCACTTCCTCCAAGGGTTAGGGTTCGCCCTCAATCCCTTCGTCCGGGGGCTCATGTTCTATTACGGGTTAGATTTTCACGATCTCGCCCCGAACTTTGTTCTTCTCATCTCGGCGTTTATCGTTACGTGCGAAGCCTTCCTCCGAACTCCTCCACATTTCGGCTTGTGGCTCAAGACCTTCACTGTGAAACCGCAAATGATAGAAGGGGAGCAGGAGGAATGCGGTGGTGCCTCAGTGAGCAAGCTTACCAACACTGTCTGGCTAAAAGGATCTTTCAAAGAATCTTTCGACCTATGGCAGCAGGAGTGGTTCTATATCACCAAGCCCCGTGGTTCCAAGTGGGTAACTGTGCCTGCGTTTCGATCTAGCCCCCCAATTTAGCTTCCATCGTGGATTAATAAGGGGTTGGACTGGGATCAGTTGACAAGGTGCGGACTCTGCAAAGTCGCATCCGAAGCCTCATTGAAAAGGATATCAACATTGCCAACGTTATTCAGGTAATGCTAGTCTGCTGGACCCTGCCGTGCCAGCGACGGCCTCTCCACCTGTGAGAGTTTAACCCAGAAGGGCCACGGACTCTTCAGCACTTCTTCGGCACTACGCACGAAGGAATGTGGGAATTATTCTTCGGGAGACAAAAACAATGGCCGGACACCACCGAGGATACTGGCCTAGACTGTAACCATCCGGACACCTCGGTAAGTACTCGTTCGTGGAACACCTCATAATCAGATATTCTGTGGCAAGACATTGGGCAAACCATCTTCTTCCAGGGATGGATAAAGAAAGAGGAACAGATTAGGTGTCCGACCCCTCTTCCCGAAGACTCAGCAGACCCCGTGTTAACAAGGATGCTGGCACCGGAAACGTACCAGGCGCCGGCAGGGCAGGGCAAGGTGGAGAGTGAGAAGACCCAGGGTGACCTTCGTTCCGGAGGTAAATTAGATACTGAGTCCGGAGAAATCGACATTTCCTTGCCTGAAGATGAAGGCGAAAGAGAAGCCAGTATCCCTTCTCCATTCAGGAGGAAAAGGACCGCCTCCGAAGGTTGGGAGGGGCAGTCTCCTAAGAGAGGCAAGATGCCACCGTCGAGCGGCTCGGGATTGGAAGGCAATGCTAGTGAATAGCTCCGTCATGAGGACAAGCCCTCAACCAAACCGTAAGTGAATCCGGGGTACATTGATAGCGTCCTGCTTCTTTCCTTACTATCAAGAGATACGAACGTGCACGTGTATTTTTCATCAGCACGAGTTCTTCCGGCACTCCTCTTCTTCGGGAGATCTTGTCCCAGAGATGATGGAAAGCGAGACGCCTCCCCCGACCTCCTTGCCCAATAAGGCGGATGACTCCGAAGTGTCATCTCAGAGGGTTATTCTTGATCAACAAGCGGTGTAGGGGATGAAGGAGGCAATACCCGAAGGTGGACCTCCAATCATTCGGGATTCGGGGGCCAATAATGAAGGCCCCGGACTGTCCAGTTTTCAGCCAACGATGATTCTAGAGACGGGTGAACGAGTTCCTTCAAAGGATGGTCGTGCTCCCAAAGCGGCTTCCAGAGACCCGGCGACACCGGATATATTGCGGGATATGCTGCGAAAAGCATCTGTCTCAGAGGAACAACGTACCTTGATGGGTATGGTGGTTGAGAAGATTCTGTCCGCGAAGAGCGGATTGAATGAAGCCTTCACGAGCCTGCTAAGAGGCTTCAAGGTTTGTAATATAATGTTTTCAACTATATTTTATTTACAAAGATGCACCTGTGTATAGGTAGTAGCCCCTAAGACTCGGGTTGGCTCCCTATGGGAGGCGAACGGAGGATCAAGAAGAAATACTCAAGGACTAATTTGATTAACTGAAACACATTCCGCTTCCCCCTGGCTACTTCCCAGACTACGGATATTGCCGAGCTGCAGCGGAAGGCAGGGGATGACATTGTGTTAATCAATATGTGCCTGGACGAGTCGCAAGGTATGTATTTGGGGCAGTCCCTTCACATACATTTTTGTTATATAAGCATGATGCTGAAGGTTATATACTAGAATATGCATGACTGCAGATGGTGCTGCCACCGTTGAAATTCTTCGGGCGGAGCTGGCCCGGGCCAAGGAGCATGCCCGGTTTAGTAATGCGGCTGCCGAGAAGGCATCGGCTGAGTTAAAAGCCGAACAAGCTGCTCGGCGCCAAGACAAGGAGAAGATATACACGATGGCGCTCGAATTAAAAAATGCTGCTAGCCGCTGTGAACTTCTTGAGAAGGAAAATGAAGCCAAAACGGCTGAACTTGACAAGGCCTTACGAGAGGCGAGAGAAGCGCGGTCTGAATCCAGAGCAGCCCGTGAGGAGATCCGGCAAGCTGGGGAGATTGCGGCTGGTAAGCCCTTTTTGCTACAAGCTAAGTTCGGCGATCCGAACTATGCTCAGCTTAACCAAGTGTAGAGTTCTGCGGACGAGTTTTTAGACTTGCCGAAGAGTTCTTCTGATGCGGCACAGTTTTATCAAGCGCGAGAGGGGTATGCGATGGAGAAGCTTTTCTGGTCACAATTTGGTGCGTCGACGCCCCCTCTGCCGCTGAATGAACATATGTCTCAATGGGCCGAGCTTCATAGGATATCCAACACTGCTATGAATACTTCATAATCCAGCTGTGGCCGACTGAGCCTGTTCCGAATAGCTACTTAGGCTTGGTGCAGCGGCTCGTTGATGCGGTGCCACGTATCGACGCTGTGAAGCGGTCTGCATGCATTGAGGGTGCACATATGGCCTTTGCCCGTGTCAAGACATTCTGGGGGTGGATGAAGGCCATCGACGTTGCGGCGAAGAGTCCACCCAAGGGCAAGGACCGTTACGAACTGGAGCATTATTTTGAAGACGTCCTGGAGGCCGCCCGCTTGATAGAGGGTCAATGCTCGAAAGACATAATGTTCGAGTGAGGTGTATGAGAATTGTAAAAGACAATTTTATAGTTAATCTATTTTTATATGTTGCTCGAAAGCTTGTATTCCTCCTGTGCGGACGTTTTAATATAATTTGAAAGTTTTCCAGTCGTCGGCTTCAGCCCCCTCGTAGGGAGTACGGGGGTGTTCGGAAAAGCATTTGATCACTCTTGAACCAACGTCTTAGTCCGTGAAGGAGGTGATAATGCGGCGAACCATGCAATCAGACTATAGAGCGTTAACACTTTCACTTAGCCATAGGAGTTTTATAGGGGGGACTACGATATAGCCCCTGGCATGCGTACGACTTATTCCAATATGGTGTGTTACATATATGACCGGAAAAAAGGTCCTTCGTGTGACACGGAGGGAATCACGACAGATTCTGATAAGTCATTGAGTGGTTGACTAGCTCTCGCATCATCATGACAGTCGGTTTTCAACTTTCTCTACTGAGGTGCTTGGCCAGATGAACCGGAAGCACAATCGCAGTAGTTCTCCCTTTACTACCCTAGCCGATAGAGCGGAACATAAGGTAGCAAGCACAGGAGCCGGGCAACCCAACCATTGACCCAAGACATGATTCGGAGCTGATGCATACAAGGCCAAACTTGCGACGCTGAAGTACGCTGTAAAGATGTTCGGACTTTGTTGGCAACTCATTTGTTCCCATACCGAGCCCCCGACAGGTTATGCCGAGGTATATCTATGAAACAACCATAGGAGCCATATTCATTGGCGAAAAGACACGAATGATTAAATCGGATAATGTTTACTGGGTCCTGAGTGATATGCCAATGATTACTTTATATATATAAATACCACAACCCTGGCTATTTGACATGCCCGGGGTCGAAGGCAGAGGAAAAAGGCATATTACAGGCTTGAAATAAAGAGTGCAGTCTACAAAAAGTTATCTTGCACCTCCTGTCGCACGTCTGCGTCGCTTGTCCTCGGCGAGGGGAATCCTTGATGGAGGTAGCCCCTTAGGTGAGTGTACGGATCCGAACTCCGATGGAGTCGGTTTAGATGCTTGTCCTTTGCGTCACCTATTTAAGAGATAATGAAGAAAGAAGTAAAAAGAAAGTAGATAAAAAATGTTACTGGAATGCTTGCGGGCTTGTCCGTATTGTGCTTCCGCCAATGCCCATGGTATCTTGAGTGCGTAGTGATGTATGCGCGGTACAAATTTTGCGTGTATATGAGGTGGGCGGCGGAAGCCGAACTGCTACATCCGCTCCAGGGTTGATCGATCCTCGGGGGGAAATTGCTTCTGACCCCCGGTGTTTGGTTGGTGAATCTCTCCGTCGTCCATATCGCCTGGCGGCCTCCTCCCCTTGTGTTCGGCGTTGAGCTTGCCGACCTGCTTGAAGACCCAACAATTTATGTTGGTATGATTAGCTGGTTTATCGGGGTGGCCGTGAATCTGGTAGGGTCGGTCCAATATCCTGTCTTGGTTGGATGGTCCGTCTCAGTTCTCCTTGAGTGGCTTTTTCCGTTGACCGGGTTTGGGATTGCTGAATCCAGCGTTGACTGCTGTGTAGAGTGATCTTTCATTATCATCGCGACTGTTGTGTTTGCTCCGTCGTGGTTTGCCATTGCCGTCTCGGACTTCGGAAGTGCCCGGGTCGCTGGCGCTGTTGCTTGTACGAGCGAGCCAACTGTCTTCTCCCATGCAAAAGCGAGTCATTAGAGCGGTAGGGGTTTTCATGGATTTAGGTCCCTCTTGACCGAGGTGGCGTGCAAGCCATTCATCTCGGACGCTGCGTTTGAAGACCGCGAGGGCTTCCGTGTCCGGACAGTCGGTGATTTGGTTCTTTTTACTAAGAACCTAGTCCATAGCTTTCTGGCTGACTCTCCGGGCTACTGGACAATGTGACTTAAGTCATTGGTGTCCGGTGGATGGACATACGTTCCTTGGAAGTTGTCGCGAAAGGCATCTTCCAAATTTTCCCAGCTGCCAATAGAATTCTCAGGCAGACTGTTTAACCAGTACCGAGCTGGTCCTTTGAGTTTTAGTGGTAGGTATTTGATGGCATGAAGGTCATCTCCGCGGGCCATGTGGATATGGAGGAGGAAGTCCTCCATCCATACCGCGGGATCCGTTGTTCCGTCGTATGATTTGATATTCATGGGTTTGAACCCGTCTGGGAATTCATGCTCCATTACTTCGTCTGTGAAGCAAATAGGGTGTGCGGCGCCTCTATGCTGGGCCACACTGTGGCGTACCTCCGATGGAGTCCATTTGCTGTTTTCTGCCAGGGCGTGGCTAAGTTTGTCGCGTCCGAATAGGTAGTCGTCGTCGTGTGTTGCGGCACGTCCTCGCGATCCGTAGACCGATCTTGCGTGTCCTGCTCTACTGTCCAAGTCTTGTCGAAGGTTGTATGTACAACCCCGAGCTGCTTTATTATTGCCTTTTACAGCGAGGTGGGGCGGTCTGGTGTTCGGCTTGGGTTGCCGCTTTATCCGGACCAAGTTGTGGTCGGCCTGCCGCATTGTGCGATGATGGTACGGGCTCCAGCGCCTCGTCATCAAACTGAGGTAGCAATCTACGCTTTGGGTAGCTTTTGGCTGGGCCACCAAGGCCGTATTCTTTGGCGGCCAGGACTTCGGTCCATCTATCATTGAGCAGATCTTGGTCCGCTTGAAGCTACAACTGCTTATTTTTCAGGCTTCTTGCGGTTGCTATTAGCCGGTGTTTGAAGCGCTCCTGCTCGAGAGGTTCCTCGGGCACGATAAAATCCTCGTTGCCGAGGCTCTTCATACGTCTCCAATGTATCTATAATTTTTTATTGTTCCATGCTATTATATTATCTGTTTTGGATGTTTATGGGTTTTATTAAACACTTTTATATTATTTTGGGACTAACCTATTAACCCAGAGCCCAGCTCCGCTTTACTTTTTTCCTTGTTTCAAGATGTTTCAGAAAAGGAATATCAAACGGAGTCCAAACGGAATGAAACCTTCGGGAGAGTTATTTTTGGAACGGAAGCAATCCAGGAGACTTGGAGTACACGTCAGGGAATCAACGAGGAGAGCACGAGGCAGGGGGGCGCGCCCTCCACCCTCGTGGGCCCCTCATGGCTCCCCTGCCTGACTTCTTTCGCTTATATATACCCATATACCCTAAAACCATCGGGGAACAGAATAGATCAGGAGTTTCGCCGCCGCACTGTAGCCACCAAAAACCAATCGGGACCCTGTTCTGGCACCCTGTCGGAGGGGGGATCCCTCACCGGTGGCCATCTTCATCATCCCAGCGCTCTCCATGACGAGGAGGGAGTAGTTCGCCCTCGGGGCTAAGGGTATGTACCAGTAGCTATGTGTTTGATCTCTCTCTCTCTCTCTCTCTCTCTCTCTCTCTCTCTCTCGTGTTCTTGATTCGGCACGATCTTGATGTATCGTGAGCTTTGCTATTATAGTTGGATCTTATGATGTTTCTCCCCCTCTACTCTGTTGTAATGGATCGAATTTTCCCTTTGAAGTTATGTTATTGGATTGGGTCTTTAAGGATTTGAGAACACTTGATGTATGTCTTGCATGTGCTTATCTGTGGTGACAATGGGATATTCACGTGATCCACTTGATGTATGTTTTGGTGATCAACTTGCGGGTTCCGTGACCTCGTGAACTTATGCATAGGGGTTGGCACACGTTTTCGTCTTGATTCTCTGGTAGAAACTTTGAGGCACTCTTTGAAGTTCTATGTGTTGGTTGAATAGATATATCTGAGATTGTTTGATGCATATCGTATAATCATACCCACGGATACTTGAGGTGACATTGGAGTATCTAGGTGACATTAGGGTTTTGGTTGATTTGTGTCTTAAGGTGTTATTCTAGTACAAACTCTATGATACATCGATCCAAAGAATAACTTTGAGGTGGTTTCGTACCCTACAATAATCTCGTCGTTTGTTCTCCGCTATTAGTGACTTTGGAGTGACTGTTTGTCGCATGTTGAGGGATAGTTATACGATCCAACTATGTTATTATTGTTGAGAGAACTTGCACTAGTGAAAGTATGAACCCTAGGCCTTGTTTCAACGCATTGCAATACCGTTTGTGCTCACTTTTATCATTAGTTACCTTGCTGTTTTTATATTTTCAGATTACAAAAACCTATATCTATCATCTATATTGCACTTGTATCACCATCTCTTCCCCGAACTAGTGCACCTATACAATTTACCATTGTATTGGGTGTGTTGGGGACACAAGAGACTCTTTGTTATTTGGTAGCAGGGTTGTTTGAGAGACACCATATTCAACCTACACCTCCCACGGATTGATAAACCTTAGGTCATGCACTTGAGGGAAATTTGCTATTGTCCTACAAACCTCTGCACTTGGAGGCCCAACAACGTCTACAAGAAGAAGGTTGTGTAGTAGACATCAAGCTCTTTTCTGGCACCATTTCCGGGGAGGTGAGTGCTTGAAGGTATATCTTTAGATCTTGCAATCGAATCTTTTAGTTTCTTGTTTTATCAATAGTTTAGTTTATAAAAGAAAACTACAATAAAATGGAATTAAGGGTGCCACATATGCTTCATCTTTTTAATGTCTTTCGTGAAAATGATGGGAAGGAAAATTGTGCTCATGTACTAGAAGAAGAATTACATAGAATGATTGGCATAAAATATGTGAATGATGAGCATGATTGCAATGTTGTTAGTATGAATTCTTTGAATATCCATGATGCTAATGATATGCAAAGCCACAAGCTTGGGGATGCTATGTTTGACGAAGATGATATGTTTAGTCCCCCAAGTTTTGATGAGCAATTTTATTATGATGAAAGCATGCCTCCTATTTATGATGATTATTGTGATGACACGTATGCTATAAAGAATAAAGATAACCATGAAACTTGTCATCATGATTTTAATTTTCAATTGGATTAAACATCACATGATAGTTATTTTGTTGAGTTTGCTCCCACTATTATGAATGAAAAGAAATTTGCTTATGTGGAGAGTAGTAAAATTTCTATGCAAGTAGATCATGAAAAGAATGCTTTAGGTGCTGGTTATATTGTTGAATTCATTCATGATGCTACTCAAAATTATTATGAGGGAGGAATGTATGCTTGTAGGAATTGCAATAATATCAAGTTTCGTCTCTATGTGCTTAAAGTTTTGAAGTTATGCTTGTTTTGCCTTCCTATGCAAGTTGATTCTTGTTCCCATAAGTTGTTTGCTCACAAAATCCCTATGCATAGGAAGTGGGTTAGACTTAAATGTGCTAGTCATATTCTTCATGATGCTCTCTTTATGTTTCAAATCTTATCTTTTATTTGAACATCATTGAAATCATCATGCCTAGCTAGGGGCAGTAAACGTTAGCGCTTGTTGGGAGGCAACCCAATTTTATTTTAGTTCTTTGCCTTTTGCTTCTGTTTAGTACTAAATAATCCATATAGCTTATGGTTAGATGTGTTTATGTGTTTTAATTAGTGTTTGTGCCAAGTTAAACCTATAGGATCTTCTTGGATGATAGTTATTTGATCTTGCTGAAAATTCCAGAAACTTTCTGTTCACGAAAGCAATTGTTAAAAATCACCAAAATGTGATAAAATACTGATTCAATTTGTAGAAGATCAATAAACAAATTATTTAGGTCGTCCTATTTTGGTAGAAATTTTGGAGTACAGAAGTATACGTTTGATACATATTACTACAGACTGTTCTATTTTTGACAGATTCTGTTTTCTATGTGATGTTTGCTTATTTTGATGAATCTATGAGTAGTATCGGAGGGTATGAACCATAGAGAAGTTGGAATACAGTAGATATTACACCAATATGAATTTAGAATGAGTTCACAACAGTACCTAAGTGGTGATTTATTTTCTTATACTAACGAAGCTTACGAGTTTTCTGTTAAGTTTTGTGTTGTGAAGTTTTCAAGTTTTGGGTAAAGATTCGATGGACTATGGAATAAGGACTGGCAAGAGCCTAAGCTTGGGATGCCCAAGACACCCCAAGGTAATATTCAAGTACAACCAAGAGCCTAAGCTTGGGGATGCCCTGGAAGGCATCCCCTCTTTCGTCTTCGTTCATCGGTAACTTTACTTGAGCTATATTTTTATTCACCACATGATATGTGTTTTGCTTGGAGCGTCATTTTATTTTATTTTGTTTTGCTTGCTGCTTGAATAAAACACCAAGATATGAAATTCTTAAATGTTAGAGAGTCTTCACATAGTTGCATGATTATTCGACTACTCATTGATCTTCACTTATATCTTTCGGAGTAGTTTGTTGTTTGCTCTAGTGCTTCACTTATATCATTTAGAGCACGGCGGTGGATTTATTTTGAAGAAATATATGAACTCTCATGCTTCACTTATATTATTTTGAGAGTATTAAACAACATGATAATTTTCTTGGGTTATAAATTTAGTCCTAATAAGATGGGCATCCAAGAGGGATAGAATAAAAACTTTCATATAAAGTGCATTGAATACTATGAGAAGTTTGATTCTTTATGATTGTTTTGAGATATGAATATGGTGATATTAGAGTCATGCTAGTTGAGTAGTTGTTAATTTGGGAGATACTTGTGTTAAAGTTTGTGATTCCCGTAGCATGCACGTATGGTGAACCGTTATGTGATGAAGTCGGAGCATGATTTATTTATTGATTGTCTTCCTTATGAGTGGCGGTCGGGGACGAGCGATGGTCTTTTCCTACCAATCTATCCCCCTAGGAGCATGCACATAGTACTTTGTTTCGATAACCAATAGATTCTTGCAATAAGTAGAGTTGTTTATGACTAATGTTGAGTCCATGGATTATACGCACTCTCATCCTTCCACCATTGCTAGCCTCTCTAATACACAGACCTTTCACGGTATCATATACCCACCATATACCTTCCTCAAAACATCCACCATACCTACCTATTATGGCATTTCCATAGCCATTCCGAGATATATTGCCATGCAACTTTCCACCGTTCCGTTTATTATGACACGCTCCATCATTGTCATATTGCTTTGCATGATCGTGTAGTTGACATTGTATTTGTGGCAAAGCCACCATTCATAATTCTTTCATACATGTCACTCACGAGTCATTGCACATCCCAGTACACCGCCGGAGGCATTCATATAGAGTCATATTTTTTGTTCTAAGAATCGAGTTGTAATTCTTTAGTTGTAAGTAAATAAAAGTGTGATGATCATTATTATTAGAGCATTGTCCCAAGTGAGGAAAGAAGGATGGAGACTATGATTCCCCCACAATTCGGGATGAGACTCCGGACAAAAAATATAAAAAAAAGAGAAAAAAGAGGCAAAAAAAAGAGAAGGAAAAAAAAAACAAAAAAATGAGAGAAAAAGAGAGAAGGGACAATGCTACTATCCTTTTACCACACTTGTGCTTCAAAGTAGCACCATGATCTTCATGACAGGGAGTCTCCTATGTTGTCACTTTCATATACTAGTGGGAATTTTACATTATAGAACTTGGCTTGTATATTCCAATGATGGGCTTCCTCAAAATGCCCTAGGTCTTCGTGAGCAAGCGAGTTGGATGCACACCCACTTAGTTTCTTTTGTTGAGCTTCCATACACTCATAGCTCTAGTGCATCCGTTGCATGGCAATCCCTACTCGCTCACATTGATATCTATTGATGGGCATCTCCATAGCCTGTTGGTACGCCTAGTTGATGTGAGACTATCTTCTCCTTTTTGTCTTCTCCACAACCACCATTCTATTCCACCTATAGTGCTATGTCCATGGCTCACGCTCATGTATTGCGTGAAGATTGAAAAAGTTTGAGAACATCAAAAGTATGAAACAATTGCTTGGCTTGTCATCGGGGTTGTGCATGATTTAAGTATTTTTTGTGATGAAGATAGAGCATTGCTAGACTATATGATTTTGTAGGGATAGCTTGCTTTGGCCATGTTATTTTCAGAAGACATGATTGCTTTGTTAGTATGCTTGAAGTATAATTGTTTTCATGTCAATATTAAACTTTTGTTTTGAATCTTATGGATCTGAATATTCTTGCCACAATAAAGAAGATTACATTGATAAATATGTTAGGTAGCATTCCACATCAAAAATTCTGCTTTTATCATTTACCTACTCGAGGACGAGCAGGAATTAAGCTTGGGGATGCTTGATACGTCTCCAACGTATCTATAATTTTTGATTGTTCCATGCTATTACATTATCTGTTTTGGATGTTTATGGGCTTTATTAAACACTTTTATATTATTTTTGGGACTAACCTATTAACCCGAGCCCAAAGCGCTTCTGTTTTTCCCTTGTTTCAGTGTTTCGCAGAAAAGGAATATCAAACGGAGTCCAAACGGGATGAAACCTTCGGGAGAGTTATTTTTGGAACGGAAGCAATCCAGAAGACTTGGAGTACACGTCAAGGGATCAACGAGGAGAGAACGAGGCAGGGGGGTGTGCCTGCCCCCCTGGGCGCGCCCTCCACCCTCATGGGCCCCTCGTGGCTCCCCTGACCGACTTCTTTCGCCTATATATACCCATATACCCTAAAACCATCGGGGAACAGAATAGATCGGGAGTTCCGCCACCGCAAGCCTCTGTAGCCACCAAAAACCAATCGGGACCCTGTTCCGGCACCCTGCCGGAGGGGGGATCCCTCACCGGTGGCCATCTTCATCATCCCGACGCTCTCCATGACGAGGAGGGAGTAGTTCACCCTCGGGGCTGAGGGTATGTACCAGTAGCTATGTGTTTGATCTCTCTATCTCGTGTTCTTGATTCGGCACGATCTTGATGAATCGCGAGCTTTGCTATTATAGTTGGATCTTATGATGTTTCTCCCCCTCTACTCTCTTGTAATGGATTGAGTTTTCCCTTTGAAGTTATCTTCTCAGATTGAGTCCTTAAGGATTTGACAACACTTGATGTATGTCTTGCATGTGCTTATCTGTGGTGACAATGTGATATTCACGTTATCCACTTGATGTATGTTTTGGTGATTAACTTGCGGGTTCCGCTCGTGAGCATATGCATAGGGGTTGGCACACGTTTTCGTCTTGATTCTCCGATAGAAACTTTGGGGCACTCGTTGAAGTTCTATGTGTTGGTTGAATAGATGAATCTGAGATTGTTTGATGCATATCGTATAATCATACCCACGGATACTTGAGGTGACATTGGAGTATCTAGGTGACATTAGGGTTTTGGTTGATTTGTGTCTTAAGGTGTTATTCTAGTACTAACTCTATGATAGATCGATCCGAAAGAATAACTTTGAGGTGGTTTCGTACCCTACAATAATCTCTTCGTTTGTTCTCCACTATTAGTGACTTTGGAGTGACTCTTTGTTGCATGTTGAGGGATAGTTATACGATCCAACTATGTTATTATTGTTGAGAGAACTTGCACTAGTGAAAGTATGAATCCTAGGCCTTGTTTCAACGCATTGCAATACCGTTTGTGCTCACTTTTATCATTAGTTACCTTGCTATTTTTTATATTTTTCAGATTACAAAAACCTATATCTATCATCTATATTGCACTTGTATCACCATCTCTTCGCCGAACTAGTGCACCTATACAATTTACCATTGTATTGGGTGTGTTGGGGACACAAGAGACTCTTTGTTATTTGGTAGCAGGGTTCTTTGAGAGAGACCATCTTCAACCTACGCCTCTCACGGATTGATAAACCTTAGGTCATCCACTTGAGGGAAATTTGCTATTGTCCTACAAACCTCTGCACTTGGAGGCCCAACAACGTCTACAAGAAGAAGGTTGTGTATTAGACATCAGCTTTCCTCTTCCTCGAAGAGCGGAAGATAGTTACTGTCCTCCGAGTCTTCGTGTATGGCCTATTCATCCTGTTCGGAGGTTGCTCCAACAGGGTCTTCCTTGTCTTCGGCATAGTCTGGAGTATTGTTTTCTCCGGTGTCGGTGTTGTTGTCTTTTGTACGATGTGACTTAGAGCGACGCCGCTGATGTCGGGGACTGGGCTTTGTCTCAGCAGGTTTGTCTTCAACTGGATCCTCTTTATCATCGTTGTTAGTTTCTTTAGGCGTATCCACCATTTATACATCGTAGGAAGAAGTGGCCGTCCATCGCCCAATGAATGGTGGGTTTTGGCCCTGCTCCTCATCGGCATCGTCGTCCGTACTGACGATGTCTTCGGAGCCATAATCAAGCATGTTGGTTAAGTCCTCGACAGTGGCTATGGAGTGGGTGGCGGGTGGGAAGCAAAATTCCCCATCATCAGCCCCTAGTTCGAACCGTACATAGTTCGGCTGTGAGTCCCCCGCCAAGGACAAGTTCTTTAATGAGTTCAGCACATCGCCCAAGGGCGAGTGCCGGAAGATGTCTGTGGTGCTGAACTCGAAGATTGATAAGCGATCAAGTTCGATATCCACGGACTCACATGGTTCGGAGCTCATACCCGGAGAAGAGTCCGGAGCTCCGGCGATGCGAGTATTGTGTGAGGTTAAGCCCATGTGCGGCTCCAGCGCCGGGGAGTCTGTGGCCTCCGTGGTGGGGTCGAGCCTCTGATCCTTGGATGCCACAGTGTGCTCTGGATCTAAAGCCAGAGGGGTTGCAGGAGCTATCTCCTAGATGCGGTCTGACGACAGATTTAGGTCATGTCCGTCAAGGTGACCAGGAGCGGTCGCTGCTGTCTCGAATCCGGCAAAGATCAAATCTCCACCGATGTCCGCAACGTAATTCAAGCTCCCAAATCTGACTTGATGGCCAGTGGCGTAGCTATCGATCTGCTTCAGGTGGCCAAACGAGTTGGCCCGTAGTGTGAAGCCGACGAATATGAAGATCTTTCCGCGGAGGAAGGTTTCTCCTTGGACAGCGTCATTGTTAACGATTGAAGGGGCTATCAAACCCTTTTGGGGACGGCACAGTGGAACTCTCATTGAAAGCACCAATGTCGGTGTCAAAACCGGCAGATCTCGGGTAGGGGGTCCCGAACTGTGCATCTAAGGTTGATGGTAACAGGAGACAAGGGACACAATGTTTACCCAGGTTCGGGCCCTCTCTATGGAGGTAATACCCTATTTCCTGCTTGATTGATCTTGATGGATATGAGTATTACAAGAGTTGATCTACCACGAGATCGTAATGGCTAAACCCTAAAAGTCTAGCCTGTATGACTAAGGTAATGAGTATCTCCCCTTCCGGACTAAGTCCTCTGATTTATATAGACACCGGGAGGATCTAGGGTTACACAAGGTCGGTTACAAAGGAAAAGAATCTACATATTCGGTCGCCAAGCTTGCCTTCCACGCCAAGGAGAGTCCCATCCGGACACGGGTGCAGTCTTCGGTCTTCATGTCTTCACAGCCCATCAGTCCGGCCCATGGCTAGCAGGCCGGACGCCCGAGGACCCCTTAGTCCAGGACTCCCTCAACAGCCTCGGCCCAAAAACTATGTGGCGACCTGTATTCATCCAACATGGACCTTGCCATCTCCACAAGTGTGCGGTTCTTCCTTTCTGCTACACCATTTTGTTGGGGAGTGTATGGAGCTGAATATTGATGCTCAATCCCTTCATCACTAAGAAACTCTTCCAAGGTGTAGTTCTTGAACTCAGAGCCATTGTCACTTCTTATTACCAAGATTTATTTATCAAACTTGCGTTGTGCTTGCTTGGCAAAATATATGAAGGTGATCTTCGTCTCATCCTTGGATTTGAGGAAGAAGACCCATGTATATCTTGAGTAATCATCAACAATGACAAGCTCATACTTTTTCCCACCAAGACTATCCCATGAAGGAGGCCCAAAAAGATCCACATGAAAGAGCTCCAAAGGCCTTGAAGTAGACACAATATTCTTGGGTGGGTGCTTTGATTGATGTTGCGTCCTGGATATGCATGCACTACACACACACAATCTTTCTCAGAAGAGACATTGGTTAGTCCAAGGATGTTGGGGATATAACTATTGAGTATAAACCGCCCAGGAGGGGCCGGATTATACTCATGACGATTTACCAGTATTGAAGCCCATGAAGATATAGAAGATGGAGACTTACGAAGGAGATTTAATAAGAAGGCCCAAAGCCCAAAGGCGGGTTAGGGCCCATAGATGTAAACAACCATAGGAGTATGACTTGTATTGTAAGATAGGAAAGAGTGGATACCGAGCCGGTCACGTTTATGAGCCGGCCGGGATTCTGTGAGCCGCGGGGCGTCAACCTGTGTATATAAAGGGACGACCCGGTGGCGGTTTAGGGACAAGAAACAACAGGTCGAGAGCCAGGTTAAGCATATTCGCTCCCTGGTCATCAAGACCCTAGCAATACCACCTCAAACTGGATTAGGCCTTTACCTTCATCGCAAGGGGCCGAACCAGTATAAACTCATCATGTCCTTTGTCCCGTTTAACCCCTTTAAGCTAATCTCGTTATGATGGCTCCACGACTAAGTCCTTGCACTAGGACATCTGCCGTGACAAACCCACGAGAGTTGGCGCCCACCGTGGGGCTATCGCACGATGGTTTCAAGTTCTTAGAGGGCAACTTCAAAGGGATCAAGGGATACGCTGTGGGCCGGATGACCAAGAGTCGTCGCAGCAAGCTCTACATCGACGACGCAGGCTGGGGCCCCGAGGCCTGCTCAATCGAGTATGGGTACCGGGTCCCCTTCGGCGGAATTCACTTCTTCATCGGCAAGATCGGTGAACCGGGCCCTGAGTCGGACATCTACACCGACATCATCGAGACGGCTCAGCGTGCGAGACTCGCCCGAGTTCAGCCTGCCATGAATCGTGCCTTCGTGGGATTCATCCATGGAGCGGAATCTGAGGGTAAATCGGCATCTGGTGGTGAGACGGTCGTTTACTCTGATGGTGAGTCATCCACCAGTGAGACCGAGTCATTGTATCAACTGTAAGACGGCCGGCTTGGGGGCTGTTCTGATGGCGACAGTATTCCGGACCCCTGCGAGCTGCCGAACCGGGTTGCAATCTTTATGGCCGGTACGCAGCCCGTGCAACACTCGTCGACTGCAGCAGAGTTGATTTCCAGGTCAGCAGCGCCGACGGCTGCCGGGGCAGGAGGCCCTGTGCGCCCGCCGGCTCAGGTCTTAACTGACTTGTTGGATAAGCTGACAGCATTGTTAACAACCGTGGTTAATCCGGCGGTTCAGGATCAGTATAATGCGGTGGTTGCAAAATTGCGTGATGAGATAGCACAGGGCAAGGAGGAGATGAACGCAGAAAACACGAGGATGGCCGAGGAGCGGGCTGCTTTGGATGCTCAGGCACATCGAATTCAGTCGGAGTCTTATCGGCTCATACTAGACCAGAACGCTTCAAATGAAGTCATGAGGAGGAGGCATCAGACTCGTCTCCCCCCGGTTTACGAGGCCAGAAATCTCTTTTACACGTCGGGAGCGGGAACCAGTAACCCGCCGATGGTAAACCGGGTTGAAGCGCCTGGGACGGGTACGCCGATTCAGCCGCGCACGACGGACCCGCCTCGTCAGAACAATAACCCGCCGCAGCACGTGCCAACACCACCGGGTCATTACTCTAACCCTTTGGATAACATGATCGCTGCGGCGTCGCGACTGGCAGCTCTCCCAGTTGAAGGCGAGTCTCCGACGGCGGTTGAAACACGGAGAGCTAGAGAGCTCCTTCAGACAGCTTTGGTTCAGCAATGGGCTTATTCTTACAGTCGTGACATGATTCATTCTACCCCTCACCCGAGTCGGAGTTACAACAGGCATATCGATGATCCGGCTATGTCAAGCAGTGGACGGAACCATAACCCGCCCCGTGGACATAACCCGGCGGGCGGTGGTGCTGATGCTCAGAACATAGTGGATCAAGGTAGAGCACGTCGAGAGGCCGAACTAGCAGCACAGTATGCGGCCCGTCAACCTACTCCGGTTCGTCCAACAACTTCAGTGGAGCCAGCTGTAACCTTTAGGAATTTGGGCGTGCCATGTTTAGTGTCGGCTCTACGTAATGATCATCTGCCCAAGGATTTCAAAGGTCCTCGCAAGGTGCCTAACTATACAACCGACTTACCTCCTGAGGCATGGATCGAGAGTTATGAGATGGCCATGGAATTTCTAGACGTTAGCGATGCTGCGTGTGCTAAATATTTCCCCCTTATGTTGGAGGGGACGGCCCGCACTTGGTTGAAGGGGCTCCCCGCCAACTCCATTGGGTCATGGGCCGAGTTAAAGGCCCGGTTTATCCAGATTTTTAAAGATACATGCAAGCAGCCCATGTCAATTGTGGATTTAGCCGCCTGTGTCCAAGAAGAAGGTGAGTCGACAACTCATTGGGTGCGCCGGGTCTCAACAATCCCGCACTCGTCGGATCGCATCAATGCTGATTCAACAGTCTTAATGTTGGAGAGCAATTGTCGTTTCACGCCCCTGAAGAAGAAATTAGGACGGCTCAAACGCCACTGCAATGACATGGGAACACTCATGGCGGCTCTGGTTAAATACGCTGACTCTGATGGTACCAAGGACCCCGAGTCTGATGATGAAAAGCCAGGAAAGGGAAAGAAGAGCGGTAGCACCAGAGGGCGGCAACATAACCCGGTGAATCAGGGAGGTAACGGTAAGCGCAAAGCTGATAATAGTTTGGACTTTGTGGCTAACACCAACATGTAGAATAATGGCCAGCATCGCAAGGGTAAACCGCCCCACGGACCGGAGGATCAGGCTTTAACCTTGAGCAGATGCTAAATTAGCCCTGCCCAAGGCATGGGACGCGGGAAAGACCGTCGGGCCACCTCTGGAAGGATTGCTTCATTATGAAGGAGTATAAAAATTCCAATCTTTTTCAAGACAATCATGGGCCGGGTGGTGGCTCAGGATCTGGCTCTCATGGTCCGGGTTATGGCGGTGGCGGTTCTAGTTCTGGGTTCCAAGGTAATCAAGGCAATCAGGGCAATCAGGGTGGATACCATCAACAGTCAGGTCCGGGGAATCAGCAGCAGCAATCTGGGTATCAGAGTAACCCAAAGCTGTTGAATAGTGGCCAGTACCACGTCCTCACCACAAGTTTATGCAAACGGGATCAGAAGCTTCATAAGAGGGCGGTGAACGCTGTTGAACCAGCAGTCCCCCGTTACTTGTGCTGGTCTGAGCAGCCCATTTTGTGGAGTCGGGAAGATCACCCACTCCGGGTTGATAATCCGGGTCACTTGGCTTTGGTGGTCGCACCTGAGGTCAGAGGATATAAGTTCACCAAGGTACTCATGGACGGAGGGAGCAACATCAATATCCTTTATTATGAAACTTTCCTTCGCATGGGGTTGACAGATAAAAATCTTAAACCGTCGAACACTGTCTTCCATGGTGTGGTGCCCGGTAAATCGGCGTACCCGGTTGGAAAGATAGCTCTAGAAGTCACTTTTGGAGATGATCATGACTCTAGGTCGGAGACGCTGACCTTTCAAGTGGCGAAAATCAAGAGCCCTTATCATGCTCTGTTTGGACGGCCGGCTTATGCTAAGTTCATGGCCAGGCCTTGTTATGTTTATCTGCAGCTCAAGATGCAGGGTTACAAGGGGACCATCACAGTGCATGGGAGCCGAAAGATAGCTTTGGAATGCGAAGAAGGTGATGCGACTTATGCTAAGTCGGTTTGTGCAACGGAGGAGTTAAAATTTTATAAGGACAATGTTGATCCGGCGGATACGACATCTTTAAAAAAACCAACTACAGAGCATGATCCGGTCCTGAAGTTTAAGTCGGCAGATGATACCAAGATGGTTGATTTTGTTCCTGGTGATTCATCCAAGCAGTTCAGCATCAGTTCTAATCTGGATCCAAAATAGGAAAGCGCGCTCATCGAGTTCATCCGTGAGAACCGGGACATCTTTGCATGGAAACCTTCTGACATGCCGGGTGTACCGAGGGAACTCGCTGAGCACACTCTTAATATTGATCCCAAGTTTAAACCGGTCAAGCAGTTTCTTTGTCACTTTAACGAAGAGAGGCATAAGGCCATTGGTGAAGAGGTAGCCCGGCTCTTGGCGGCTGGGTTTATTGTTGAGGTTTTTCATCCTGAGTGGTTGGCTAACTCGGTGCTGGTACTTAAGAAGAATGGCACTTGGCGTATGTGTGTGGACTACACGGATTTAAACAAGGCTTGTCTGGCTGTTCCTTTTGCTCTCCCTCGTATTGATTAGAATATTGATGCTACGGCGGGTTGTGAGCGTTTGAGTTTTTTGGATGCTTATTCTGGTAATCATCAGATCAAGATGGCAGTTAAGGACCAGGAGAAGACAACTTTCATAACTCCCTTTGGAGCCTTCTGCTATGTGTCTATGCCTTTTGGGCTCAAGAGTGCCCAGGCGACCTACCAGCGATGTGTGCAGAATTGCCTTCATAATCAGATTGGGCACAACGTTCATGCTTATGTTGATGATATTGTGGTGAAATCCAGAAAGAAGGAGACGTTAATAGACGATTTGAAGGAAACCTTTGATAATCTTCGGGTTTATAAAATATTGCTTAACCCGGCCAAGTGTGTTTTTGGTGTGCTGGCAGGCAAGCTCTTGGTCTTACTGGTGTCTAACAGGGGAATTGAAGCTAATCCAGAGAAGATCAAGGCCATTACTTCTCTGGCTAAATCGGCGTGTGTCAATGATGTGCAACGTCTGGCGGGTCGTATTGCGGCATTAAGCTGGTTTATAAGACGGTTGGAGAGAAGGCTATCCCTCTGTATCAGATGATGAAAAAGACGGATAATTTTGTTTGGAGTAATGCTGCTAATGCAGCGTTTGAGGACTTGAAGAAGCAGCTGGCTGAGCCACCCATTCTGGCTGCTCCTGTTGATAAAGAGCCATTGTTGTTGTACGTGGCTGCCAATGCCCGGGCTGTCAGCATGGCTATTGTGTTGGAACGAAAGGAAGCAGGCAAGGAATATCCGGTTCAAAGACCAGTTTACTACATCAGCGAGGTGCTTATTGTGTCCAAGCAGAGATATTTGCACTGGCAGAAACTTGTCTATGGGGTGTTCATGGCCAGTCGGAAGCTTAAGCAATATTTTTTGGGTCATCCCATCACTGTGGTTAGTTCTGCTCCTTTAGGGGATATTATTCAAAACAGAGAAGCCATAGGTCGGATAGCCAAGTGGGCCATTGAGCTTGGTCCTCATGGTTTGAAATATGTGCCTCGCACGGCCATCAAGTCTCAGGCACTGGTGGATTTCATCAATGACTGGACAGAGCTGCAGATGCCTGAGGAAAAGCCGGATAACACATATTGGACTATTCATGTTGATGGGTCCAGGCAATTGGAGGGCTCGGGGGCTGGAGTTGTGCTCGCTTCCCCTCGAGGTGATAAATTTTGTTATGTTCTCCATTTGATGTTCCCTTGCACTAACAATGCAGCTGAGTATGAGGCCTTGCTCCACGGTCTTCGGATGGCTAAGGAGATGAACTTAGGCCGGGTAAGGTGCTTTGGTGACTCAGATTTGGTGGCTCAACAAGTCTCTGGTGCTTGGAATTCCAGGGATCCACTCATGGCGGCTTATCGACGAGAAGTGGATGCTATTGCTGGTCACTTCAAGGGTTATCAGGTTGAGCATGTTGATCGGCGAAAAATTGAAGCGGCTGATGCCTTAAGCCGGTTGGGTTCACAATGTAAAACGGTGCCGCCTAATGTCTTTCTTGACGTTTTGCATAACCCGTCGGTCAAGTTACCTACAGAGGAGGATTTGGCTATTCCTGACCCGGAAGATCAGTTGGTGGCAACTCTTCATGTAATCCCTGATTGGACGGTTCCATATTTGGCTTATATGACCCGGGGCGAGTTACCTGAGGATGAAACTTTAGCCAGGCAAATAACCCGGCGGTCCAAGTCAATGACTATTGTCAATGGGGAGTTACATCATCGCAGTGTCACAGGGGCGTTTCAACATTGTGTTTCACCTGAAGAAGGCTGTGAGATTCTACATGAGATTCATGAAGGAGATTGTGGCCATCATGCTGGCACTAAGTCTCTTGTGGCCAAGGCTTTTCGTCATGGATTTTATTGGCTAACGGCTCATGCTGATGCTGAGGATCTGGTCAGTAAGTGTGACGGATGTCAGAAATTTTCACGACGAGCCCACATACCGGCTCAAGAATTGAGGATGATTCCAATTACTTGGCCGTTTGCTGTTTGGGGGCTTGATATGGTTGGACCTTTTAAGAGGTCCAAGGATAAGAAGACCCACCTTTTGGTGGTGGTTGATAAGTTCACTAAGTGAGTAGAGGCAGAGCCGGTCAGTAAGTGTGATGCAGTAACGGCGGTTCAATTCATGAAGAAGGTGATCTTCCGCCTTGGCTTTCCACACAGCATTATAACAGACAATGTCACTAATCTCTCCAAGGGTGCTATGAAAGAATTCTGTCAACGTGAGCATATCCGGCTTGATGTGTCGTTAGTGGCTCACCCACAATCTAATGGTCAAGCTGAGAGAGCTAATCAAGAGATCCGGAGAGGCATCAAGCCCCGGCTTATGGTTCCCTTATAGAGGACGCCAGGTTGTTGGGTGGAGGAGTTACCTTCTGTGTTATGGAGCATTAATACCACCCCCAACAGATCTATGGGTTACATGTCTTTCTTCATGGTTTATGGAGCAGAGGCAGTTCTCCCTAGTGACATCCGTCATGACTCACCTCTTGTGGCGGCTTATGTTGAAGCGGACAACGAAAAAGCACGTCAGGAAGCACTTGACCTATTGGATGAAGAGCGTGACATTGCAGTGGCTCGTTCGGTGATTTATCAGCAAGATCTGCGGTGTTATCACAGCCGTCGGGGTTAAAACCAGAACTTTCCAAGAAGGCAATCTGGTGCTCCGGCTTATCCAGGATCAGACTGATATGCACAAGTTATCCCTACCTTGGGAAGGACCTTTTGTGGTCAGTAAGAATCTCAACAATGGGTCCTACTACCTTATCGATGTTCAAGAGCACAAAGACTCACGTAAATCGGAGGAGGAGACCCACCGGCCATGGAATATTGCTCATCTTCGGCCCTACTATACCTGAGCCACTGGCTCTTCTGATGTACATATTTTGACAATGTATATATTATGATCAATATAATAAAGCCGGCATCCCTGTTAAAGCAGGGCCTCTGTCGTTCTCTTTAAATAACAAAGTTTTTGGTCACTTGGGGGCTTCTGCTTTATACAACAAAGTTATGATTACCCTTTGATCCGGCTTATAGGCCACACATATAAAAAAACTTGGGGGCTTGCTACCCAGGTTAAAGGGAACAAAGAGAGTCTGTTGCAAAAGCACACCTCAAACATAGGTGCCCCTTGAGCACAGCTCAAATATTGCTTGGGGGCTCTTTGTTCTAAAGAACAAAGAGTTTTTATAACCCTTGTAATAGGCTTAAAAGCCAGGCTTGGAAGCCAGGTGTATTCACCTAAAACCCCGGGTTATCCTGCCTTTTTAAGTCTGCCACTCCGCCCAGGTAATCCTGGAACGACCTGCCGTACTTTTGACAAGTCAATCTTATACAGATCCTGAACTTGTCAAAGTTAAAATGACGATTGGTTGTGTGAGGTCCGGCTTATAAGGTTTGTATAAAGGCTTAACTCAGTGGCTGTGCGGCCCGTGAAAGCACTTGAGTTTTAGGCCTGGCCGCCTATGAAAGCCTTGATGTTTTGTTGTTGTTTGATTTGAACACTTTTTGAGGTTTTCTCTCATGTGACATAGTAATTCATGGTTAAAAAGCCGATGAAGGCTGTGATGCCTTATGGTTCATAGATGAAACTACCCGATGTTTATTAACCTGACTTGGCTTTCGACTATAATTCGCTAGTATGAGATAAGATAATATCCGGTGTTTATTAGCCCGGCCTGGCTTTGTTCATAAGCCGACAATATATGATAATTACCAGTGCTCAAATTTTGGGTTATCACCCTTATTACACCGGCTCGGTAACCCAACAGTGTGATCAAATATCACAGGTATTATATATATTCAATTATATATGGTTATCCTTAAGTCCAGCCTTGGTTATAAACTATGTTAATTTCCCATGGCTTTATATTGGGCATTATAACCCGTCCAGCGGTAAACCGCCAGGACACTTTTCAAAACTGTTGTATGCAGGAACAAATTCAAATTGCTAATATCATAAGCATACATGGCATATTTAACATGGCGGATCAACAGTATTATGCAAGGCAAATATGCGCGATGGCATAGCATATCAAAGAGTTTAAAGCTAGCCTATTACAAGGCGTGTGATGACCAAAAGAATAATTGTTTTAACAAGTCTTGCAGAGAGCAGATGCTCAGCCCGCCTCCGGTTTATGAATCTTGGCCTGGTGGACTTGAAGGTTGTGGATCATCCAGCGCCGGTTCATCTTCCTCTTCTCTACCCAGTGGCTGGAAGTCAATGGTTGTCCAATCGATCCCAGTTAAGGCTTTGAATACAACTCCATCACTTATAAGTGGGGAGGGGTCAACATCAGGGGCATAAGTATGCTTACGGATTGGAGGAATAAGGCTTGGAATATCATAAGTTGGCGCTTTAACTCTCTTATTGTTGGCATCATAAACTAACTGGTAACAAGAAAGATCAGTTTCCTCAGCCAATTTACTAGCCAGGGGGCGCATTTCCCTCGTAATGGCTCCGAGGTCATCAATATTAAAGTCTGACCCATCCTCCTTTATGCTTGGGTAGTCATTCGCCAAATCAGTCGGATCAAGATCAGATATCCATGCTTTGGCCCGAGTAAGTGCGGTAAGAGCACCTACCCTTGCAGCTGATCTCTTCAGTTCTTCAAACCGGGCAGGCATCATAGACAACCTTTCCAACGTCTCCTTGATCAAAGTTGGGGGGTGGCTTGTTATGGGAAGCTGTGCAGATGACCCATTGTACGCCAGTATATAATTGCTCTACAAGTGTATAAGCAGCTTTTAGTTTGTTCCGCATATCCGAGCCAAGATGAGCGATGCGGGGTCCTGCATCATCAAAGAACGTCTGTAGACCGACAGTTTATTAGATAATATGTGTTTAAAGCTTATGAAGAAGCTATTTACCAAAAATGGCATCAGTCATGGAATTTATTTGCTATTTCAAGCCAGTCAGCTCCTCTGCCACCGGATTAAGGGCCGCTTCAGCATCCTCAGCCCTCTTCAGCAGAGTTGTCTTTTCTGTGTCCCAACCTGCCCGCTCGTTTTTGAAGTTTTCCTTCAGTTTTTCCATTGCTACTAAGGCACTGGTCAGTTCATCCTTGGCCTTGGAAGTCTCTGCTTGTTGCAATTTAATATTTTCTTGAAGGTCTGCAATTTGGGATTCCTTCTTGCTAAGCTCAGCCTGCAAGAGACAAACAACCTATGAGATGAAATGCATATTCAAAGTCCAAAGCACATAACAAGTATTATTCTTGGCACTTGGGGGCTAATGTCTATTGCTTTTTATCAAAGTTTTAACAAGTCCCAAGCTCAATACAAGTATTATTCTTGGCACTTGGGGGCTAATGCATGTTTGCTCCAGTTGCAAGCTATGGATTTTTTCTTTAACTATCAACTCTGTGGTTAACTGGTTTACAAAAGGTCCTAAACAAAATTTTTGAAGCCTTACAGCATCAATAGTCCCAACTGAACATATTTTGTTAAGTCGGTCCTTGGGGGCTACACAGGAAAAATTGAAGAGTTGTTATTCTAAAGTCCCGGTTCATCTTGCAAGTATAAACCGGCCCTTGGTGATTACATAGGCAAAATTGAAGAGTTGTTATTCTACAAGTCCCGGTTCATATTGGCAGTATAAACCGGCCCTTGGGGGCTACTGGAGCTGATCTATATGATTATTGGAAGTTTACAGTACATTCTATTATGTCCAATAAACTTGGCGGCTAAGGGAAGAAGATTTATGCAGAGTCAACATCATTTACCTCATATCGCTCTGATACGTCCATTTTGCATCATGCTTTTATATCGATATTTATTGCAATATGGGCTGTTATTACACATTATGTCACAATACTTATGCCTATTCTCTCTTATTTTACAAGGTTTACATAAGGAGGAGAATGCCGCAGCTTGGAATTCAAATGGAAAAGGAGCAAATATTAGAGACCTATTCGCACAACTCCAAAAGTCCTGAAACTCCACGAAAGTTATTTTTGGAAATAATAAAAAATACTGAGCGAAAGAAATACCAGAGGGGCCCACGCCTGCCACGAGGGTGGGGGGCGCGCCCTACCTGGGCGCGCCCCTGCCTCGTGGCCCCTGACTGGCCCTCCGGTGCCCATCTTCTGCTATGTGAAGTCTTTCGTCCGAAGAAAAATGATAAGCAAGCTTTCGGGACGAGACTCCACCGCCACGAGGCGGAACCTTGGCGGAACCAATCTAGGGCTCTGGCAGAGCTGTTCTGCCGGGGACACTTCCCTCCGGGAGGGGAAAATCATCGCCATCGTCATCACCAACGCTCCTCTCATCGGGAGAGGGCAATCTCCATCAACATCTTCACTAGCACCATCTCCTCTCAAACCCTAGTTCATCTCTTGTATCCAATTCTTGTCTCTGAGTCTGGGATTGGTACCTGTAGGTTGCTAGTAGTGTTGATTACTCCTTGTAGTTGATGCTAGTTGGTTTATTTGGTGGAAGATCATATGTTCAGATCCTTTATGCATATTAATACTCCTCTGATTATGAACATGAATATGCTTTGTGAGTAGTTATGTTTGTTCCTGAGGACATTGGAGAAGTCTTGCTATTAGTAGTCATGTGAATTTGGTATTCTTTCGATATTTTGATGAGATGTATGTTGTCTCTCCTCTAGTGGTGTTATGTGAACATCGACTACATGACACTTCACCATTATTTGGGCCTAGAGGAAGGCATTGGGAAGTAATAAGTAGATGATGGGTTGCTAGAGTGACAGAAGCTTAAAACCTAGTTTATGCGTTGCTTCGTAAGGGGCTAATTTGGATCCATATGTTTCATGCTATGGTTAGGTTTACCTTAATACTTCTTTTGTAGTTGCGGATGCTTGCAATAGGGGTTAATCATAAGTGGGATGCTTGTCCAAGTAAGTACAGCACCCAAGCACCGGTCCACCCACATATCAAATTATCAAAGTACCGAACGCGAATCATATGAACGTGATGAAAACTAGCTTGACGATAATTCCCATGTGTCCTCGGGAGCGCTTTTCTCTATATAAGAGTTTGTCTAGGCTTCTCCTTTGCTACAAAAAGGATTGGGCCACCTTGCCGCACTTTATTTACTTTTGTTACTTGTTGCACGTTACGAATTATCTTATCACAAAACTATCTGTTACCTATAATTTCAGTGCTTGCAGAAAATACCTTGCTGAAAACCGCTTATCATTTCCTTCTGCTCCTTGTTGGGTTCGACACTCTTACTTATTGAAAGGACTACGATAGATCCCCTATACTTGTGGGTCATCAAGACTCTTTTCTGGCGCCGTTGCCGGGGAGTGAAGCGCCTTTGGTAGGTGGAATTTGGTAAGTAAAAATTTATATAGTGTGCTGAAATTTACTGTCACTTGTTACTATGGAAAGTAATCCTCTGAGGGGCTTGTTTGGGGTATATTCACCCCGACCAGTAGAGCAAAGAGTTGCTCCTCAACCTACTGAACCTACTGAAAATGAAAATGTCTAGTTTGAGATTCGTTCGGGTATGATAGAAAAACTGCTAGCTAATCCTTTTGCAGGAGACGGAACAATGCATCCCGATGAGCACCTAATCTATGTGGATGAAGTTTGTGGATTATTTAAGCTTGCAGGTGTGCCCGATGATCTTATTAAGAAGAAGGTCTTCCCTTTATCTTTGAAGGGAGATGCATTTACATGGTATAGGCTATGTGATGATATGGGATCATGGAACTACAAACGATTGAAATTGGAATTTCATCAGAAGTTTTATCCTATGCATCTTGTTCATCGTGATCGCAATTATATATATAATTTTTGGCCTCGCGAAGGATAAAGCATCGCTCAAGCTTGGGGGAGGCTTAAATCAATGTTATATTCATGCCCCAATCATGAGCTCCCAAGATAAATAATTATTCAAATTTTTTATGCTCGGCTTTCTGATAGCAATCGCACCATGCTCGATACTTCTTGTGCTGACTCTTTTATGATGAAGACTATTGAATTCAAATGGGATTTACTGGAAAGAATTAAACGCAACTCTGAAGATTGGGATCTCGACGAAGGTAAGGAGTCAGGTATGACACCTAAGTTTGATTGTGTTAAATCTTTTATGGATACCGATGTTTTCCGTAAATTTAGCACTAAATATGGACTTGACTCTGAGATAGTAGCGTCTTTCTGTGAATCTTTTGCTGCTCATGTTGATCTCCCTAAGGAGAAGTGGTTTAAATATCATCCTCCCATATAAGTAAAGGTAGCTGCACCTATTAAAGTTGAAGAAAAGACTATCACTTATAATGATCCTATTGTTCCTACTGCTTATGTTGAAAAACCACCTTCCCCTATTAGGATAAAAGATCATGCTAAAGCTTCCACTGTGGTCCGTGAAAGCAATATTAGATCCTATACACCTCCTGAGCAAGTTAAAGTTGAACCTAATATTGCTATTGTTAAAGATCTCTTGTTTGATAATATTGATGGGCATGTTATTCATTTCTGTAATGAAACTGCTAGAATTGCCAAACCTTGTGCTAAAGATAAACATAGACCTGTGGTAGGCATGCCTGTTATTTCTGTTAAAATAGGAGATCATTGTTATCATGGCTTATGTGATATGGGTGCCAGTGCTAGTGCTATACCTCATGACTTATACAAAGAAATTATGCATGATATTGCACCTGCTGAGATAGAAGATATTGATGTCACCATCAAGCTTGCCAATAGAGATACCATATCACCCATTGGAATTGTTAGAGATGTTGAAGTCTTGTGTGGGAAAACTAAATATCCTGCTGATTTTCTTGTTCTTGGTTCCCCACAAGATAGCTTTTGTCCCATTATATTTGGTAGACCCTTCTTGAACACTGTTAATGCTAGTATAGACTGCGAAAAGGATATTGTTACTATTGGTTTGGATGATATGTCTCATGAGTTTAATTTCTCTAAATTTCGTAGACAACACCGTGATGAGGAATTGCCTAGTAAAGATGAAATTATTGGTCTTGCTTCTATTGACGTGCCTCCTAGTGATCCTTTAGAACAATATTTGCTAGACCATGAAAATGATATGTTTATGAATGAAAGAAGGGAAATAGATGAAGTGTTCTTTAAACAGGGACCTGTTCTGAAACACAACTTGCCCGTTGAAATCCTCGGGGATCCTCCTCCACCCAAGGGTGATCCCGTGTTTGAGCTTAAACCATTGCCAGATACTCTTAAATATGCTTATCTTGATGAAAAGAAGATATATCCTGTTATTATTAGTGCTAACCTTTCAGAGAAGGAGGAAGAAAAATTATTTAAAACTCTAAAGAAGCATCGTGCTGCTATTTGATATACTCTTGATGATCTTAATGGCATTAGTCCCACTCTATGCCAGCACAAAATAAATTTGGAGAAAGATGCCAAACCAGTTCGTGATCACCAACGACGGCTTAATCCTAAGATGAAAGAAGTGGTAAGAATGGAAATACTAAAGCTTCTTGAGGCAGGTATTATTTATCCCGTTGCTGATAGTCAATGGGTAAGTCATGTCCATTGTGTCCCTAAGAAGGGAGGTATTACTGTCGTTCCTAAAGATAAAGATGAATTGATTCCGCAAAGAATTATTATAGGTTATAGGATGGTAATTGATTTCTGCAAATTAAATAAAGCTACTAAAAAATATCATTACCCCTTACCTTTTATTGATCAAATGCTAGAAAGATTATCCAAACATACACATTTTTGCTTTCTAGATGGTTATTCTGGTTTCTCTCAAATACCTGTGTCAGTCGATGATCAATCAAAGACCACTTTTACTTGCCCTTTCGGTACTTTTGCTTATAGACATATGCCTTTTGGTTTATGTAATGCACCTGCTACCTTTCAAAGATGCATGATGGCTATATTCTCTGATTTTTGTGAAAAGATTTGTGAGGTTTTCATGGATGATTTCTCAGTTTATGGATCCTCTTTTGATGATTGCTTGAGCAACCTAGATCGAGTTTTGCAGACATGTAAGAAACTAATCTTGTCTTGAATTGGGAAAAGTGCCACTTTATGGTTAATGAAGGCATTGTCTTGGGGCATACATTTTTTGAAAGAGGTATTGAAGTTGATAAAGCCAAGGTTGATGCTATTGAAAAGATGCCATGTCCCAAGGACATCAAAGGTATAAGAAGTTTCCTTGGTCATGCCGGTTTTTATAGGAGGTTCATTAAGGACTTCTCAAAAATTTCTCGGCCTCTGACTAATTTGTTACAAAAAGATATACCATTTGTCTTTGATGATGATTGCGTAGAAGCATTTGAAATACTTAAGAAAGCATTGATCTCTGCAGCTATTGTTCAGCCACCTGATTGGAATTTACCTTTTGAAATTAAGTGAGATGCTAGTGATTATGCTGTAGGTGTTGTTCTAGGGCAAAGAGTTGATAAGAAATTAAATGTTATTCAATATGCTAGTAAAACTCTAGACAATGCCCAGAGAAATTATGCCACTACTGAAAAAGAATTCTTAGCAGTTGTATTTGCTTGTGATAAGTTCAGACCTTATATTGTTGATTCCAAAGTAACTATTCACACTGATCATGCTGCTATTAAATATCTTATGGAAAAGAAAGATGCTAAATCGAGACTTATTAGATGGGTTCTCTTGCTACAAGAATTTGATTTGCATATTATTGATAGAAAGGGAGCTGAGAACCCCGTTGCAGATAACTTGTCTAGGTTAGAAAATGTTCTTGATGACCCACTACCTATTGATGATAGCTTTGCCGATGAACAATTAAATGCCATAAATGCTTCTCGTACTACTCCATGGTATGCTGATTATGCTAATTATATTGTTGCTAAATTTATACCACCTAGTTTCACATACCAGCAAAAGAAAAAGTTTTTCTATGATTTATGACATTACTTTTGGGATGACCCACATATTTATAAACAAGGAGTAGATGGTGTTATTAGACGTTGTGTACCTGAGCATGAACAGGAATAGATCCTACGCAAGTGTCACTCCGAGGCTTATGGAGGACACCGCGCTGGAGATAGAACTGCACATAAGGTATTGCAATCCGGTTTTTATTGGCCTACTCTCTTCAAGGATGCCCGTAAGTTTGTCTTACCTTGTGATGAATGTCAAAGAATTGGTAATATCAGTAGACGTCAAGAAATGCCTATGAATTATTCACTTGTTATTGAACCATTTGATGTTTGGGGCTTCGATTATATGGGACCTTTTCCCGCCTCTAATGGATATACACATATTTTAGTTGATGTTGATTACGTTACTAAGTGGGTAGAAGCTATTCCAACTAGTAGTGCTGATCGTAACACCTCTATTAAAATGCTTAAAGAAGTTATTTTTCCGAGGTTTGGAGTCCCCAGATATTTAATGACTGATGGTGGTTCACATTTTATTCATGGTGCTTTCCGTAAAATGCTTGCTAAGTATGATGTTAATCATAGAATCACATCTCCTTATCACCCACAGTCTAGTGGTCAAGTAGAATTGAGTAATAGAGAACTCAAATTAATTTTGCAAAAGACTGTTAATAGATCCAGGAAGAATTGGTCCAAGAAACTTGATGATGCATTATGGGCCTATAGAACTGCATATAAAAATCCTATGGGAATGTCTCCGTATAAAATGGTTTATGGAAAAACATGTCACTTACCTCTCGAACTAGAACATAAGGCTTATTGGGCTATTAAAGAACTCAATTATGATTTCGAACTTGCCGGTGAGAAGAGGTTATTTGACATTAGCTCACTTGATGAATGGAGGACCCAGGCCTATGAGAATGCCAAGTTTTTAAAGAAAAAGTTAAAAGATGGCATGACAAAAGGACACAAAAGCATGAGTTTAATGTAGGTGATTATGTATTGCTATACAACTCTCGTTTAAGATTTTTTGCAGGAAAACTTCTCTCTAAATGGGAAGGCCCTTACGTCATCGAGGAGGTCTATCATTTCGGTGCCATAAAAATCAACAACTTCGAAGGCACAAATCCGAAGGTGGTGAACGGTCAAAGAATTAAACATTATATCTCAGGTAATCCCATAAATGTTGAAACCAATGTTATTGAAACCATAACCCCGGAGGAATACATAAGGGACACTTTTCGGAACGCTTCAGACTCCGAAAAGGAATAGGTATGCGGTACGGTAAGTAAACCAACTCCAAAACTATTCTAAAGGCAAATTTTCTCCATTTTGTAATATTTAGAAAAATAGAAAAATAAGAAGCAGTCCGGGAAGGACACGAGGCCTCCACGAGGGTGGAGGGTGCGCCCTACCCCCTGGGCGCCCCCTTGCCTCATGGGCACCCCGTGCGCTCTCAGGACTCCGTTTTCTTGCACGATACATATTTTGGTCGGTAAAAATTCATTATATAATCTCCCGAAGGTTTTGACTCCTGTATCACGCAAATATCCTCCGTTCTTGTTTCGAGCTATTTTCTGTTAGGGTTGTCAAGGCCAGGCATCATGTCGTCCCCCTCCTCCAACAATGGTGACAACGATGCTTGGCTAATGAAGATAGAGCTGAAGAGGGAAGAACCCATGGAGATCAACAAGGATGAAGGGATGAAGAAGGCCACGGAGGACCAAGTTCCGGCAACAGAAGACATCCTTCAACTTGATCACAATCTTCTTACCCCGACTGAGATCGAAGCTTTCAAGATGATTGAGTTAGCTCGTATACAAAACAAGTATCTCACACATGAAAATATTTTGTTGAAGGAGCATATCGTTGCATTCAAGGGCATTATCCGCAAGTTGGAGGATCTCTTACGCTCGATGTGCGACTACCCATCATCACCACCATCTTCTTCACCAACAAAGGAGACATAATCACATGGGTATGGGCACTCCCCTTGGCAACTGCCAAGCTTGGGGGAGGTGCCCCGGTATCGTATCACCATCACACTCATATCTTTACCGTTTTTCTTAGTTCGATCCTTTCAGTAATGTCTTGTTCTAGTAGAATAAAAGTTTTGGTATGATCTAGTTTTGAGTTTTGCTTTATGATCCCTCTATGTAATCGAGTCCTTGAGCTATAAAATAAAGATTAGTGTTAAGTCAAGGGCTTGATTATTTTGCCATGATCTTGAATGAATAAAAGAAAAAGAAAGAATAAAAAGAAACAAAGAGATCATATTGATCTTATGGAGAGTAATGACTTCACATAGAAAGAGTATGATGATTAAAAATTGTTGAGAGTTGACAAACATAGCTTTGGTAATCGTTGCAATTAATAGGAAGTAACAAAGAAAGAGACACATATAAATATACTATCTTGGACATCTTTTATGATTGGGAGCACTCATTAAAATATGACATGCTAAAGAGTTGATGTTGGACAAGGAAGACAACGTAATGGGTTATGTTTTCTTATATCTGAGATAAAGTATATTGTCATGGATCATCCAACATGTTGAGCTTGCCTTTCCCCCTCATGCTAGCCAAATTCTTTGCACCAAGTAGAGATACTACTTGTGCTTCCAAAAACCCTTAAACCCAATTTTGCCATGAGAGTCCATCATATCTACCTATGGATTGAGTAAGATCCTTCAAGTAGGTTGTCATTGGTGCAAGCAATAAAAATTGCTCTCTAAATATGTATGATTGATTGGTGTGGAGGAAATAAGCTTTATACGATCTTGTGATGTGGAAGAAATAAAAGCGACGGACTGCACAATAAAGGTCTATATCACAAGTGGCAATATAAAGTGACGTTTCGCATTAAGAGTTTGTGCATCCAACCCTGAAAGCACATGGCAACCTCTGCTTCCCTCTGCGAAGGGCCTATCTTTTATTATTATCTTCTACCTTATGCAAGAGTCATGGTGATCTTCACCTTTCCTTTTAACATTTTATCCTTTGGCAAGCACAGTGTGTTGGAAAGATCCTGATACATATATCTAATTGGATGTAAGTTAGCATGAACTATTATTGTTGACATTACCCTTGAGGTAAGAGGTTGTGAGGCGAAACTATAAGCCCCTATCTTTCTCTGTGTCCGATTAAAACTCCGTAACCACAAGTATTGCGTGAGTGTTAGCAATTGTGAAAGACTAAATGATAGTTGAGTATGGGACTTGCTAAAAAGCTCTGACATAGACTCTTTCTGATGTTATGATAGATTGCAGTTGCCTCAATAACTGAGATTATAGTTTGTTAGTTCTCAATAATTTTTCTGATTCATACTTGACATTGTGAATAGATTATTACTTGAGCATAAGAAATCATATGACAATATCCATATATGTTGCTGTTATGAGAATAATCATGATGCCCTCATGTCCGTATTTTATTTTATCGACACCTCTACCTCTAAACATGTGGACATATTTATCGTTATCGGCTTCCGCTTGAGGACAAGCGAGGTCTAAGCTTGGGGGAGTTGATACGTCCATTTTGCATCATGCTTTTATATCGATATTTATTTCAATATGGGCTGTTATTACACATTATTTCACAATACTTATGCCTATTCTCTCTTATTTTACAAGGTTCACATAAGGAGGGAGAATGCCGGCAGCTGGAATTCTGGGCTAGAAAAGGAGCAAATATTAGAGACCTATTCTGCACAACTCCAAAAGTCCTGAAACTCCACGAAAGTTATTTTTGGAAATAATAAAAAATACTGAGCGGAAGAAATACCAGAGAGGGCCCACACCTTGGCCACGACGATGGGGGGCGCGCCCTACCCCCTGGGCGCGCCCCCTGCCTCGTGGGCCCCCTGTTGGCCCTCCGGTGCCCATCTTCTGCTATATGAAATCTTTCGTCAAGAAAATGATAAGCAAGCTGACGAGACTCACGCCACGAGGCGGAACCTTGGCGGAACCAATCTAGGGCTCCGGCAGAGCTGTTCTGCCGGGGACACTTCCCTCCGGGAGGGGGGAAATCATCGCCATCGTCATCACCAACGCTCCTCTCATCGTGAGAGGGCAATCTCCATCAACGTCTTCACCAGCACCATCACCTCTCAAACCCTAGTTCATCTCTTGTATCCAATTCTTGTCTCTAAGTCTGGGATTGGTACCTGTAGGTTGCTAGTAGTGTTGATTACTCCTTGTAGTTGATGCTAGTTGGTTTATATGGTGGAAGATCATATGTTCAGATCCTTTATGCATATTAATACTCCTCTGATTATGAACATGAATATGCTTTGTGAGTAGTTACGTTTGTTCCTGAGGACATTGGAGAAGTCTTGCTATTAGTAATCATGTGAATTTGGTATTCGTTCGATATTTTGATGAGATGTATGTTTTCTCTCCTCTAGTGGTGTTATGTGAACGTCGACTACATGACACTTCACCATTATTTGGGCCTAGAGGAAGGCATTGGGAAGTAATAAGTAGATGATGGGTTGCTAGAGTGACAAAAGCTTAAACCCTAGTTCATGCGTTGCTTCGTAAGGGGCTGATTTGGATCCATATGTTTCATGCTATGGTTAGGTTTACCTTAATACTTCTTTTGTAGTTGCGGATGCTTGCAATAGGGGTTAATCATGTTGGGGAACGTAGTAATTTCAAAAAAATTCCTACGCACACGCAAGATCATGGTGATGCATAGCAACGAGAGGGGAGAGTGTTGTCCATGTACCCTCGTAGACCGAAAGCGGAAGCGTTAGCACAACGCGGTTGATGTAGTTGTACGTCTTCACGATCCGACCGATCAAGTACTGAACGCACGGCACCTCCGAGTTCAGCACACGTTCAGCCCGATGACGTCCCTCGAACTCCGATCCAGCCGAGTGTTGAGGGAGAGTTTCGTCCGCATGACGGCGTGGTGACGATGATGATGTTCTACCGACGCAGGGCTTCGCCTAAGCACCACTACAGTATTATCGAGGTGGACTATGGTGGAGGGGGGCACCGCACACGGCTAAAAGATCAAACGATCAATTGTTGTGTCTATACGGTGCCCCCTGCCCTCGTATATAAAGGAGCAAGGGGGGAGGTGTGGCCGTCCAGGAGGGGCACGCCAGGAGGAGTCCTACTCCCACCGGGAGTAGGACTCCCTCCCTTTTCCTTGTTGGACTAGGAGTGGAGGGAGAAAGAGGAGGGAGAGAGGAAGGAAGGGGGGGAGGGGGGCGCTGCCCCCTCTCCTTATCCTATTCGGACTAGGGGGGAGGGGCGCGCGGCCCTGCCCTGGCCGGCTCTCCTCTTCTCCACTAAGGCCCACTATGGCCCATTAAGCTCCCGGGTGGTTCCGGTAACCTCCCAGTACTCCGGTAAAATCCCGATTTCACCCGGAACACTTCCGATATCCAAACATAGGCTTCCAATATATCAATCTTCATGTCTCGACCATTTCGAGACTCCTCGTCATGTCCATGATCACATCTGGGACTCCGAACAACCTTCGGTACATCAATACATATAAACTCATAATATAACTGTCATCGAAACATTAAGCGTGCGGACCCTACGGGTTCGAGAACTATGTAGACATGACCGAGACACGTCTCTGGTCAATAACCAATAGCGGAACCTGAATGCTCATATTGGCTCCCACATATTCTACGAAGATCTTTATCGGTCAGACCGCATAACAACATACGTTGTTCCCTTTGTCATCGGTATGTTACTTGCCCGAGATTCGATCGTCGGTATCTCAATACCTAGTTCAATCTCGTTACCGGCAAGTCTCTTTACTCGTTCCATAATACATCATCTCGCAACTAACTCATTAGTTGCAATGCTTGCAAGGCTTAAGTGATGTGCATTACCGAGAGGGCCCAGAGATACCTCTCCGACAATCGGAGTGACAAATCCTAATCACGAAATACGCCAACCCAACAAGTACCTTCGGAGACACCTGTAGAGCACCTTTATAATCACCCAGTTACGTTGTGATGTTTGGTTGCACACAACATGTTCCTCTGGTAAACGGGAGTTGCATAATCTCATAGTCATAGGAACATGTATAAGTCATGAAGAAAGCAATAGCAACATACTAACCGATCGAGTGCTAAGCTAACGAAATGGGTCAAGTCAATCACATCATTCTCCTAATGATGTGATCCCGTTAATCAAATGACAACCCATGTCAATGGCTAGGAAACTTAACCATCTTTGATCAACGAGCTAGTCAAGTAGAGGCATACTAGTGACACTCTGTTTGTCTATGTATTCACACATGTATTATGTTTCCGGTTAATACAATTCTAGCATGAATAATAAACATTTATCATGATATAAGGAAATAAATAATAACTTTATTATTGCCTCTAGGGCATATTTCCTTTAGTCTCCCACTTGCACTAGAGTCAATAATCTAGATTACGCAGTAATGATTCTAACACCCATGGAGCCTTGGTGCTGATCATGTTTTGCTCGTGGAAGAGCCTTAGTCAACGGGTTTGCAACATTTAGATCCGTATGTATCTTGCAAATTTCTATGTCTCCCACCTGGACTAAATCCCGGATGGAATTGAAGCATCTCTTGATGTGCTTGGTTCTCTTGTGAAATCTGGATTCCTTCGCCAAGGCAATTGCACCAGTAATGTTACAAAATATTTTAATTGGACCCGATGCACTAGGTATGACACCTAGATCGGATATGAACTCCTTCATCCAGACTCCTTCATTTGCTGCTTCCGAAGCAGCTATGTACTCCGCATCACATGTAGATCCCGCCATGACGCTTTGTTTAGAACTGCGCCAACTGACAGCTCCACCGTTCAATGTAAACACGTATCCGATTTGTGATTTAGAATCGTCCGGATCGTGTCAAAGCTTGCATCAACGTAACTGCCACGATGAGCTCTTTGTCACCTCCACAAACGAGAAACATATCCTTAGTCCTTTTCGGTATTTCAGGATGTTCTTGACTGTTCTCCGAAGATCCACTCTGGATTACTTTGGTACCTCCCTCGCTAGACTTATAGCAAGGCACACATCAGTCCGTACACAGATTGCATACATGATAGAGCCTATGGCTGAAGCATAGGAACATCTTTCATTTTCTCTCTATCTTCTGTAGTGGTCGGGCATTGAGTCTTACTCAACTTCACACCTTGTAACACAGGCAAGAACCATATCTTTGCTTGATCCATTTTGAACTTCTTCAAAACTTTGTCAAGGTATGTGCTTTGTGAAAGTCCAATTAAGCGTCTTGATCTATCTCTATAGATCTTGATGCCCAATATATAAGCAGCTTCACCGAGGTCTTTCATTGAAAAACTATTATTCAAGTATCCTTTTATGCTATCTAGAAATTATGTATCATTTCCAATCAACAATATGTCATCCACATATAATATCAGAAATGCTACAGAGCTCCCACTCACTTTCTTGTAAATACAGGCTTCTCCAAAAGTCTGTATAGAACCAAATGCTTTGATCACACTATCAAAGCGTTTATTCCAACTCCGAGAGGCTTGCACCAGTCCATAAATGGATCGTTAGAGCTTGCACACTTTGTTAGATCCCTCTGGATCGACAAAACCTTCCGGTTGCATCATATACAACTCTTCTTCCAGAAATCCATTCAGGAATGCAGTTTTGACATCCATTTGCCAAATTTCATAATCATAAAATGCGGCAATTGCTAACATGATTCGGACAAACTTAAGCATTGCTACGGGTGAGAAGGTCTCATCGTAGTCAATCTGATGTAGGGCGGAGCCCTAGTCGGGGATCTTTCACGTTTGGAGGGGATCCTACGGGGAGAACACGATGAACGAGCGGAAGAACACAAGGAAAAACACACAAGAGGAACACTAAACTGACAAGTATCGATCACACAAGGGCTAGATCACCGAACACATAAGGTAGCACAAGATTCAAAATCAACAAAGGAAAGATACACGAGTAGCCGTTCTTCTCCGTGAGGAGGTTTTGATGGGGTCCAGCCTAGAAGGGGGTCTTGAATCCGCTTGGGGGATCTTCTCCGAAGAGGTCCTGAGCTCCGAGGAGAAGTAACCAAGTGGATGAGGAAAGCTCTCACACAAACATGAGCTAATCCTTTGCTAACCCTAACTAAGAGGAGGAGGAGGTCTATTTATAGTCTTAGTGCAAATGGGGGCGAAGTGAAGGGGTACAAGGGCTCCAGCCCACGGGCGCGGTCACTCAGGTGCCGGACGTCTGGAAGACGTCGGACGTCCGGAGGCTCGGGACGGTCCGGACATCTGGCAGGGCTCGGACGTCCGTAGATTCGGCTCTGACTTGGGTGCGTCGGTCGTCCGGAGAGGGCCGGTCGTCCGGGGCTTCGGGAAGGCCCGGATGTCCGTGGAGCGTCGGACGTCCGTAGATTCGGCTCTGCTACGGGTCGTCCGGTGGCTTCGGTCTTCCGTGAGTTTCCATTCGGGTGCCCAGCTGCCGGACGTCCGGAAGGCGTCGGTCGTCCGTGGCCTGGGAGTCGTCGGATGTCCGGACTTGGTCGGTCGTCCGACGCCTGTAGCTTCAGCAACTTTTCTTCTTCTCCATCACGCTTGGGGTCCTCATCGTCTTGGCTCTTGCAAGTAGCTGTTCCTTGGCTCGTCTCCAAGTACCTGATTACACATAGAGTTTCCGAATGAGGTAGTAGCCATGTCTCATGATTAGGAAGAGGGAATTCGGAGAGGAGCGAGTTCACCTTATCTTCAATAGCCTTAGCTCGAGCTCGAGTCATGGGTCCACGTGGTGTTGAGGAAGATGTAGGTGCATCCATGGGGATGAGTGAGGGATGCTCCACATCACAATCCCTTGAACTTGACGAAAACTTTTCGCAACAAGTCGAGCTTTATAGACAGTAACTGATGTAGGGCGGAACCCTACGTGGACGATCTTTCACGTTGGAGCGGATCCTACGGGGAATCGCGAAGAACAAGAGGTAAAACACGGGGGAAAACGAGAGAGAAATCACTCAACCGACAAGAGGTCAATCACACAAGTGCTAGATTATCGATCACATAAGGTGGCACAAGATTCAAGATCAACAAAGGAAAGATACACGAGTAGCCGTTCTTCTCCGAGAGGAGGTCTTGATGGGGTCCGCCCTAGAAGGGGGTCTTGAATCCGCTTGGGGGATCTTCTCCGTAGAGGTCCTGATCTCCGAGGAGAAGTAGCCAAGTGTATGAGCAAAGGCTCTCTCACCAAAATATGAGCTAATCCAAAGCTAACCCTCGAAAGAGGAGGGGATCAAGTTTATATAGTCTCGGGGCGAAGGGGTACAAGGGACGAGTCCCAGAGGCACTTTGCAGCGGGGAGGCCGGACGTCCGGGCGTCGGGCCGGATGTCCGGGCCTTCGCGAGGCGCCGGATGTCCGGGCTCTCAGCCCGGATGTCCGGGCTGGGGCGACCATTTCAGCAGAACCGGGTGAGGAGCCGGATTTCTGGGCTGGAGCCGGATTTCCGGGCTGGGGGCCGGATGTCCGGGCTTGGACGCCGGATGTCCAGGCCCTGGAGACTTGGGCATTTTGGTGCATCTTGAGGTAGAGGCTCCAGGGGCCGAATGTCCGGGGTCAGGGCCGGATGTCCGGGGCCTGGAAGGGGATTTCACTCGTTTCCATTGGTTCTCTTCATCCATGGACTTGGCGGCTTGTCCGTCTTCACGTGCATCCTCGGGAGGTTCCCCTTGACACCTAATCATGCATAGCATATCGGACTTAGGTAGTAGCCATGTCTCGAGTGGATCATATGTGATATCAATAAGGAAAGAGGTCACCTCGTTCTCGAGAGCTCTAGCTCTAGCTCGTGTCATGGGTCCTCTTGGCTCTTGATGAGACGGTTGTATGTCCATGGGGGTGATCGTGGGATGCTCCGCATCATCTCCCCCCCCCCCTTGGGAGAGATCCGACCTCGGATCAAAAGCTTCATCTCTATGGAATGGTGCGAGGTCCTTGACGTTGAAGATGTCGCTCACGTTGTATTTGTCTCGAGGTAGGTCGATCTTAAAGGCGTTGTCGTTGTAGCGTGCTAGCACCTTGAAAGGTCCATCGGCTCGAGGGAGAAGCTTGGACTTGCGTTCTTTGGGGAAGCGGTCCTTGCGAAGGTGTAGCCACACTAGATCACCAATGTTGAAGACGATGTGTTGCTTGTTGGCGTTGAGCTTGTTTGCTTGACGTTGTACTTGGCGCTCAATGGTGTGCCTTTTATCTTCGTGCATCTTCTTGATGTAGCTTGCTCGTTCACTTGCGTCCATGTTGGTGCGCTCTTGGAGAGGAAGAGGTAGAATGTCCAATGGGGACAATGGGTTGAAACCGTAGACGACCTCGAAGGGGGACTGGCCGGTAGTTGAATGTCTTGCACGGTTGTAGGCGTACTCGGCGATGGGTAGACATGCTTCCCATTCCTTGATGTTCTTCTTGATCAAGACATGAAGGAGAGTGGATAGAGTGCGGTTCGTCACCTCCGTTTGGCCGTCGGTTTGAGGATGGTATGCCGAGGAGAACAAGAGCTTGATTCCGAGCTTGGCACATAGGGTCTTCCAAAAGTAACTCAAGAACTTGACGTCACGATCGGAGACGATTGTCTTTGGTACGCCATGAAGTCGCAAGATTTCCCTACAAAAGAGATTGGCAACATGTGAAGCATCGTCTATCTTGTTGCAAGGTATGAAATGTGCCATCTTAGAGAATCTATCCACAACAACAAATATGGAATCCTTGCCATTTTGAGTCCTAGGCAAACCAAGTACAAAATCCATACTAATGTCTTCCCATGGTTGATATGGTATAGGAAGAGGCATGTAAAGACCATGAGATTGAGCTTTAGACTTAGCTTTGCGACATGTATAACATCGGTTGGTGAAGCGTGAAATGTCGCGGAACATCTTGGGCCAAAAGTAGTTGTTGGAGAGCGTGGCGAATGTCTTGTCGCGTCCAAAGTGTCCCATGAGTCCGCCTCCATGAGCCTCTTGCAAAAGGAGCAAACGAAGAGAAGACTCGGGAATGCAAAGTTTGTTAGCTCTCATAAGATAACCATCCTTGATGTAATATTGTTTCCAAGACGTATGCGTCAAACACTTAGCATAAGGAGAAGCAAAAGATGGATCATGCTCATACAAGTCTTTTATATGCTCAAAACCAATGACATTCAACTCAAGTCGAGTGACAAGCATGCATATGCGTGAAAGCGCGTCGGCAACTACATTTTCTTTACCCTTAATGTACTTGATCACATAAGGAAAAGATTCGATGAATTCACTCCATTTGGCATGACGCTTGTTTAATTTAGTTTGACCTTTGAGGTACTTAAGCGTTTCATGATCGATATGGATGACAAACTCATGAGGTCTAAGGTAATGTTCCCAAACATGTAGCACACGCACTAAAGCATACAATTCTTTGTCATAGATGGGATAATTAAGTTGAGCACCGGATAGTTTTTCACTAAAATAAGCAATGGCTCGTTGTTCTTGCATCAAAACTCCGCCAATTCCGGTACCACTTGCATCACAATGAACCTCAAAAGTTTTGTCAAAATTGGGCAAAGCAAGAATCGGAGCATGAGTAAGCAAAGACTTGAGCTCATCAAAAGCGGTTGATTGCAAGGTTCCCCAAACAAAGGGAGTATTCTTCTTGCTCAAAGCATGCAAAGGAGCGGCAATTGTGCTAAAATCTTTCACAAAGCGACGATAGAAACCCGCAAGACCAAGAAAACTTCGCACTTGTTGCAAATTGGTGGGTTGGGGCCAAGTTTTGATTGCTTCAATTTTAGATTCATCAACATGGACACCCTTTGAGGAAACAACAAAACCCAAGAAAACCACTTTGTCAACTCCAAAAGTGCATTTTTTCAAGTTCGCATAAAGACTTTCCTTGCGAAGAGTTTGCAACACAGATTTTACATGATTGATGTGTTCTTTCATGGTTTTGCTAAACACAAGAATATCGTCAAAGTAAACCACAACAAAGACTCCAATATAAGGACGAAGCACATGATGCATAAGACGCACAAAAGTACCGGGAGCTTCCGAAAGACCCATAGGCATCACTAACCATTCATATAAACCAAATTTGGTTTTGAAAGCAGTTTTCCATTCATCACCCTCTTGTATGCGGATTTGATAATAGCCACTTTTAAGATCAATTTTTGAGAAAAAGTTGGCTCCACTAAGTTCATCAAGCATGTCATCTAAGCGAGGAATGGGATGCCTATATCGAACGGTAATAGCATTGATAGGTCTACAATCGGAACACAAGCGGAAACTTCCATCGGGCTTAGGCACAAGAATAACGGGAACGGCACAAGGGCTTAAGCTTTCACGTACATGACCGTTGTCGATTAGTTGTTGTACTTGCCGTTGAATCTCCTTGGTTTCTTCCGGATTGACTCGGTATGGAGCTTTGTTTGGTAGCGGCGCTCCGGGAATGAGGTCGATTCGATGCTCAATGCCTCGAAGAGGAGGTAGACCCGGAGGTAGCTCATCGGGGAAAACATCTTGGAATTCCTGCAAAAGAGATTGAAACACCAAAGGTAGCTCGTGAATGGTGTTAGTTTTTGGTTCTCCATCCTTGCACACAAGGACAAAGTGCATCACGGTAGATGGGTTCTCACACACTTCTCTCATCTCACTTTTGGTGGCAAATAGAATGAGGTTTTTCTCTCTAGGCGAAGAGTCTCTCAAATTTGGCTTGTGGCTCTCACTCACTTTTGGGTGGATCACTTTTTCACTCTTGTCTCTATGATTGGTGGCTTGTTTGTCGGCTATCACATGACTAGGAGACATAGGTCGTAGCATATATTCTTTCCCTTTCATCTTGAAGCTATAGTGATTGGTACGCCCATTGTGTATGACACCACGGTCGAATTGCCATGTTCGACCAAGAAGTAGGTGGCAAACGGTCATTGGGACCACATCACATTCCAACGTGTCTTCATAAGCACCAATTTTGAAGGAGACTTGGACCGTATGCTCGACTCAGATAGTGCCGAGTCACTTAGCCATTGAACCTTGTAGGGTGCGGGTGCTTCCTCTTGACCAATTGGATCTTGGAGCATAGTTCTTCACTTGCCAAGTTGTGGCAACTACCTCCATCGATGATGACCTTGATGGACCGTCCATTGATGCCGCTTTTGTGTGGAAGATGTGGCATCGTTGGTCTTCTTCTTGTTGATGTTGGAGAGTCAAGACCTTGGAGACAACGAGAGCGGGCTCGAATCCTCGTCACAAAAGACTTGATCATCTTCCTCTTCATTCACTTGCCGGTGCATGGCCACTTGCTCAAGGGCTTCCATTTCCTCTTCACTCATGGAGTCATATGTGCCATCGTCGTTGAGGATCATGGTGCGCTTGTTGGTGCATTCAGATGACTTGTGGCCTCGGCCGCCGCAAGTGAAACACTTGAAGGAGCTTGTTCTGATGGTCTCATCGGTCGGAGTAGAGGATGAAGCACGCGGCTTGAGGTTGCTTGTAGTAGGAGGAGGACGACTTGAACTTGTCGATGTCTTCTTGTAACTTGACTTGTCGTTGTTTCTTGAAGAAAGCTTGGTCGAAGTAGATGTTGGAGTAGTCGTTGAAGCTTGGTTGTTGGAGAAGTCGTAGGTCTTGGATGAGTACTTGGCGTACTTGAAGTCATCTTGCACTTGGCGTTCCGCCTTTGTAGCTTGATGCACGAGCTCGATGAGGGAGGAGTATGGTTGGAAGTCGGCGATCTTCCTGATGGGGTGATTGAGTCCATTCAAGAAACGTGCCATAGTTTGCTCATCATCTTCCTTGACATTGGCTCGAATCATGGCTATCTCCATCTCCTTGTAGTATTCTTCAACGCTCTTTGTTCCTTGCTTGAGTAGTTGAAGTTTCTTGAAGAGGTCGCGGTTGCAGTAGGTTGGCACAAAACGTGCTCGCATGACATCCTTCATTTGAGCCCAAGTGGTGATTTGAGGTTCACCTCTTGCTTGTCGTCGCTCAATGATTTGTTCCCACCATATGAGCACATAATCTTGGAACTCAAGTGATGCCATAGCGATTTTCTTCGCTTCATCGTAGTTGTGCAACCGGAAGATTTTGTCAACCTTCAATGCCCATGAGAGGTAGTCTTCGGGGTCATTGCTACCACTGAACTTTGGCATGGTGAATTTTAGCTTGCCGTAGCGTTGCTCTTCATTGTGTTGTTGGCGATGTTGATGATGACGTCCTTGATGTGGAATGTACTCGTCTTCATGTTGCTCTTGACGCGGAGGAAGACCATGATCAACTTGCTCTTGTTGAACTTGAGGTTGAGGTGGAGCTTGACGAGCTTGTGGAGGAGCTTGAGGAACTTGACGTTGTACATGAGGTTGGTAGTTCCTCTCTTGGATTTCTTCTCGAAGGGCTTCCTCTTGATTGCGCCGTTCGCGATTGCGGTTGGCAAAGGCTCTACTTGATTCTTGAAGGGCACGTTGCGCCTCAAGAGCTTGCGCTTCACGTTGTTGTTATTGAAGACGTTGAGCCTTGGCGTCTTGTTCGTCTTGGTGACGACGTGCTCTTTCTTCCTCTTGTTGGCGACGAAGACGTTGTCGTTCTTGAGCTTGAGCAAAAGCCTCTTGGTTTGATTGAGGACGAGGAGCTTGATCATCAACTTGCTCTTGTGAATGTTTGTCATGTAGCGGGTTGCGAAATGCATGACGGTCTTGGCGCGCGGCTCGTCGAAGAGTGTTCGATGACGGTGTACTTGAGTCGTAGAAGGTGTCGTCGGAATGTCGACTCGAGCGGCTCCGTCTTGATGATGAAGAAGTGGAATGATGCCGGTTTCTCATCAACGCTCGGATCTCGTCCATTCTTGCATCATTCTCTTGCTTGTGAGCCTCGAACTTGTTGTCGAAGTAGTCTCTTGTACGTTGCTCGGAGAGTCGCAAGTCGGTGGCGAGGTTGTCGATGCGGTCGCTCATTGCTTGTTGTTCTTGGTGCAACGCTCGTTGTGCACCGAAGAGGTGGCTCTTGGTGACGCATGAAGTCATGTCGTCGTCCTGTTCGATGAAGAGTGGGTTGGTAGAAGAACTTGGCCTATCCATCATTCCAAGCAAGATGTGAGTGGTAGAACGGAAAAGAACTTATACCAATGTACCTTTGACCGATGTTGAAAATGAATCAAGTTCACTCAAATGCGGACAATGAAATAGCACTCTTGGTACCGATTCTTGTCGGTTCTCACACCTACACAAATAAAAGCTTATGGTGGAGCTCGGTTAGGATGGTGGCACAAAATTTGATGCAATTGTAAGTGAGACTCAATAAAGTTGGAAATGATTCACAAATTTGCAAATGCAACAAGTAGACCAATAGCAAGATATGGTACACGGAAACACACGCAAATAGATAATATGGGGTTATGCAACCAAGGATGAGCCAAAATGTGGAATTCACCAAGATGCTCTTGTTGCACAACACTAGAGAGACGCTAGCACGATTGCACAATAGGCGGATACGAACTTGTGCACAACCTACTAAGCAAAAATGCAACGACTTCTATCCCAAGTATGCTATATGTATGGTTTGTCGATGTGTTGATCCAAGATGATCAAGTATGACAATCTTAATGTTTTATGATGCTATGGTTCTTGCTCATAAGCTCTTTGCTTATCTTTCTCTCTTTGCTTAAAAGCTTGTTTGGCTCTTTTTCTTTTGAGCTCTTTTCCTCATGCAAAACTTCACGAACCAAGATAGCAATTGTGTATGCGATGACAACTTTGTGACACACAAGTTGATGCTAAGATATGCACCACTTTGGTATGGTATGTATGCTATGGAGTATGATCACTAAAGTGCACAAGTCACGTTGCGGCAATACTCAATGGCTAGTCTCGATGGGTAAGCGGCATAAAAGGTGGGCTATGATGGTTATCAATGCAATTGCAAGTAATGACAAAGGTGTCGACGATGTTACCGTCCTTGGCGAAGATGGCGGTGGTGATGTTGATGTTGAACCGTACCTAGATAGCGAAACACAAAAGGATACGGAAAACCCCAACTCAAATTCTCAAGTCAAAATGCGGCAACATTGTCGGAATTGGTTTCGGGAAAGGCTATGGTGGTGTTATGCGGAAATGGTAGAGGTAAGTGGAAGTGTATGTGGGCACGGGACAAAATTTGGCGAAGGTTAGGCGGTGATCGGGGTGGTGGAGGTAATGTTGCTATCAGTGGCCGGAAATCCGGGCTAGAAGCCGGATGTCCGGGGCGCCGGATGTCCGGGCTGATCGGGCCGGATGTCCGGGCTGCTCGGGCCAGACGTCCGGGTACGAAGAACACCGCGGGGGAGGGGTCAAAACCGGTCAAATTTGGGCGAATTTGCGGATGGAAATTGTGGAAATGGTGGGGAAAAGCTAGATCTACGTGCAACACACGAAATCCACGGATCAAATCCAACAAAATTTCATCACACTAACAAATCACAAAAAAAATTTGGGGCTATTTTTGTGGGGAATTTTTGAAATTAGGACAAAAACAACAAAATCAAGCTAGAAAAAGAGGGGTAGGGGCTCCAATAACGTGATCAACGTGGCTCATGATACCATAGATGATGTAGGGCGGAACCCTACGTGGACGATCTTTCACGTTGGAGCGGATCCTACGGGGAATCGCGAAGAACAAGAGGGAAAACACGGGGGAAAACGAGAGAGAAATCACTCAACCGACAAGAGGTCAATCACACAAGTGCTAGATTATCGATCACATAAGGTGGCACAAGATTCAAGATCAACAAAGGAAAGATACACGAGTAGCCGTTCTTCTCCGAGAGGAGGTCTTGATGGGGTCCGCCCTAGAAGAGGGTCTTGAATCGCTTGGGGGATCTTCTCCGTAGAGGTCCTGATCTCCGAGGAGAAGTAGCCAAGTGGATGAGCAAAGGCTCTCTCACCAAAATATGAGCTAATCCAAAGCTAACCCTCGAAAGAGGAGGGGATCAAGTTTATATAGTCTCGGGGCGAAGGGGTACAAGGGACGAGTCCCGTAGGCACTGCACGCAGGCAGGGGAGGCCGGATGTCCGGGCGTCGGGCCGGATGTCCGGGCCTTCGCGAGGCGCCGGATGTCCGGGCTCTCAGCCCGGATGTCCGGGCTGGGGCGACCATTTCAGCAGAACCGGGTGAGGGGAGCCGGATTTCCGGGCTGGAGCCCGGATTTCCGGGCTGGGGGCCGGATGTCCGGGCTTGGACGCCGGATGTCCGGGCCCTGGAGACTTGGGCATTTTGGTGCATCTTGAGGTAGAGGCTCCAGGGGCCGGATGTCCGGGGTCGGGGCGGATGTCCGGGCCCGGAAGGGATTTCGCTTCGTTCCGTTGGTTCTCTTCATCCATGGACTTGGCGGCTTGTCCGTCTTCACGTGCATCCTCGGGAGGTTCCCCTTGACACCTAATCATGCATAGCATATCGGACTTAGGTAGTAGCCATGTCTCGAGTGGATCATATGTGATATCAATAAGGAAAGAGGTCACCTCGTTCTCGAGAGCTCTAGCTATAGCTCGTGTCATGGGTCCTCTTGGCTCTTGATGAGACGGTTGTATGTCCATGGGGCTGATCGTGGGATGCTCCGCATCAGTAACATTACAGTCAGCGCCAGTCTTCTTGTTGAAAATCCATTTATTCTCAATTGCTTGCCGATCATCGGGCAAGTCAACCAAAGTCCACACTTTGTTCTCATACATGGATCCCATCTCAGATTTCATGGCCTCAAGCCATTTCGCGGAATCTGGGCTCACCATCACTTCTTCATAGTTCATAGGTTCGTCATGGTCTAGTAACATAACTTCCAGAACAAGATTACCGTACCACTCTGGTGCGGATCTTACTCTGGTTGACCTACGAGGTTCAGTAACAACTTGATCTGAAGTTCCATGATTATCATCATTAACTTCCTCACTAATTGGTGTAGGTGTCGCAGAAACCGGTTTCTGCGATGAACTACTTTCCAATAGGGGAGCAGGTATAGTTACCTCATCAAGTTCTACTTTCCTCCCACTCACTTCTTTCGAGAGAAACTCCTTCTCCAGAAAGATTCCGAATTTAGCAACAAAAGTCTTGCCTTCGGATCTGTGATAGAAGGTGTACCCAACAGTCTCCTTTGGGTATCCTATGAAGACACATTTCTCCGATTTGGGTTCAAGCTTATCAGGTTGAAGCTTTTTCACATAAGCATCGCAGCCCCAAACTTTCAGAAACGACAACTTTGGTTTCTTGCCAAACCACAGTTCATAAGGCATCATCTCAACGGATTTCGATGGTGCCCTATTTAACGTGAATGCGACCGTCTCTAAAGCATAACCCCAAAACGATAGCGGTAAATCAGTAAGAGACATCATAGATCGCACCATATCTAGTAGAGTACGATTACGATGTTCGGACACACCATTACGCTGTGGTGTTCCAGGTGGCGTGAGTTGCGAAACTATTCTGCATTGTTTCAAATGAAGAGCAAACTCATAACTCAAATATTCTCCTCCACGACCAGATTGTATAAACTTTATTTTCTTGTTACGATGATATTCAACTTCACTCCGAAATTCTTTGAACTTTTCAAACGTTTCAGACTTATGTTTCATTAAGTAGATATACCCATATCTGCTTAAATCATCTGTGAAGGTGAGAAAATAACGATATCCGCCACGAGCCTCAACATTCATCGGACCACATACATATGTATGTATGATTTCCAACAAATCTGTTGCTCTCTCCATAGTTTCGGAGAATGGCGTTTTAGTCATCTTGCCCATGAGGCATGGTTTGCAAGTACCAAGTGATTCATAATCAAGTGGTTCCAAAAGTCCATCAGTATGGAGCTTCTTCATGCGCTTTACACCGATATGACCTAAACGGCAGTGCCACAAATAAGTTGCACTATGATTATCAACTCTGCATCTTTTAGCTTCAATATTATGAATATGTGTATCACTACTATCGAGATTCAACAAAAATAGACCACTCTTCAAGGGTGCATGACCATAAAAGATATTACTCATATAAATAGAACAACCATTATTCTCTGATTTAAATGAATAACCGTCTCGCATCAAACAAGATCCAGATATAATGTTCATGCTCAACGCTGGCACCAAATAATAATTATTTAGGTCGAATACTAATCCCGAAGGTAGATGTAGAGGTAGCGTGCCGACCGCGATCACATCGACTTTGGAACCATTTCCCACACGCATCGTCACCTCGTCCTTAGCCAATCTTCTCTTAATCCGTAGCCCTGTTTGAGTTGCAAATATTAGCAATGAACCGTTATCAAATACCAGTGCTACTACGAGCATTAGTAAGGTACACATCAATAACATGTATATCACATATACCTTTGTTCACCTTGCCATCCTTCTTATCCGCCAAATACTTGGGGCAGTTCCGCTTCGGTGACAAGTCGCTTGCAGTAGAAGCACTCGATCTCGAGCTTAGGTCCGACTTGGGTTTCTTCTCCCGAGCAACAACTTGCTTCCTGTTCTTCTTGAAGTTCCCTTCTTCTTCCCTTTGCCCTTTTCTTGAAACTGGTGGTCTTATTGACCATCAACACTTGATGCTCCTTCTTGATTTCTACCTCAGCAGCCTTTAGCATTGCGAAGAGCTCGAAATCGTCTTATCCATCCCTTGCATGTTATAGTTCATCACGAAGCTCTTGTAGCTTGGTGGTAGTGATTGGATAATTCATCAATGGCGCTATCATCCGAAAGATTAACTCCCAGTTGAATCAAGTGATTATTATACCCAGACATTTTGAGTATATGCTCACTGACAGAACTATTCTCCTCCATCTTGCAGCTGTAGAACTTATTGGAGACTTCATATCTCTCAATCCGGGCATTTGCTTGAAATATTAACTTCAACTCCTGGAACATCTCATATGCTCCATGACGTTCAAAACATCGTTGAAGTCCCGGTTCTAAGCCGTAAAGCATGGCACATTGAACTATCGAGTAGTCATCAGCTTTGCTCTGCCACACATTCTTAACGTCGTTAGTTGCATCAGCAGCAGGCCTGGCACCCAGCGGTGCTTCCAGGACGTAATTCTTCTGTACAACAATGAGGATAATCCTCAAGTTACGTGATGTAGGGCGGAACCCTATGTGGACGATCTTTCACGTTTGGAGTGGATCCTACGGGGAATCACGAAGAACACGCGGAAGAACAAAGGGAAACACGGAGGAAACGAGAGAGAAATCACTCAACCAACAAGGAATCAATCACACAAGTGCTAGATCACCGAACACAAAGAGATACATATGATCCACAATCAACAAAGGTAAGGGTACACGAGTAGCCGTTCTTCTCCGAGAGGAGGTCTTGATGGGGTCCACCCTAGAAGGGGGTCTTGAATCCGCTTGGGGGATCTTCTCCGTAGAGGTCCCGAGCTCCGAGGAGAAGTAACCAAGTGGATGAGCAAGGCTCTCACACAAACATGAGCTAAACCAAAGCTAACTCTAACTAGGAGGAGGTGGAGGAGTATATATAGTCTAGGGCCACGAAGGGGTAAGTGAAGGGGTACATGGGCTGCGGCCCAACACATGGCAGCGCACAGGCGCCGGAATTCCGGAGGGTTCCGGTCGTCCGGAGGCTCGGGAAGGTCCGGACGTCCGGTGCTCTTCGGACTTCCGTAGATTCGGCTCGGGTGCGCTTCGGTCGGACGTCCGGAGGGGGCCGGTCGTCCGGTGCCTGGAGTTCGTCGGACGTCCGGTCCTGGTCGGACGTCCGGCCGCTGTAGCTTCGGGCAGCTTCTTCTCTTGGTCCTTGTACTTGGTGTCCTCGCCGTCTTGTCCATGGTCTTCCTCCTTGTTCCTGGTCATGCATAGCACATATATTTGAGGTAGTAACCATGTCTCACATGTGGGAAGTGAAGGTTCGGAGAGGAGCGAGTTCACCTTGTGTCCAATGGCGTTTGTTCGAGGTCTCGTCATATGTCCACTTGGGGCTTGGAGAGTAGTGGGAGTGTACATGGGGATGAACGTGGGATGCTCCGCATCATTACAGACCCAGTCCGTGTAATTGCTACCATCATCTTTCAACTTTGCTTTCTCAAGGAACGCATTAAAATTCAACGGAACAACAACACGGGCCATCTATCTACAATCAACATAGACAAGCAAGATAATATCAGGTACTAAGTTCATGATAAATTTAAGTTCAATTAATAATATTACTTAAGAAATCCCACTTAGATAGACATCCCTCTAATCCTCTAAGTGATCACGTGATCCAAATCAACTAAACCATGTCTGATCATCACGTGAGATGGAGTAGTTTCAATGGTGAACATCACTATGTTGATCATATCTACTATATGATTCACGCTCGACCTTTCGTTCTCCGTGTTCCGAGGCCATATCTATTATATGCTAGGCTTGTCAAGTTTAACCTGAGTATTCCGCGTGTGCAACTGTTTTGCACCCGTTGTATTTGAACGTAGAGCCTATCACACCCGATCATCACGTGGTGTCTCAGCACGAAGAACTTTCGCGACGGTGCATACTCAGGGAGAACACTTATACTTTGATAATTTAGTGAGGGATCATCTTATAATGCTACCGCCAATCAAAGCAAGATAAGATGCATAAAAGATAAACATCACATGCAATCAATATAAGTGATATGATATGGCCATCATCATCTTGTGCTTGTGATCTCCATCTCCGAAGCACCGTCATGATCACCATCGTCACCGGCGGGACACCTTGATCTCCATCGTAGCATCGTTGTCGTCTCGCCAATCTTATGCTTCTACGACTATCGCTACCGCTTAGTGATAAAGTAAAGCATTACAGGGCAATTGCATTGCATACAATAAAGCGACAACCATATGGCTCCTGCCAGTTGCTGATAACTCGGTTACAAAACATGATCATCTCATACAATAAAATTTAGCATCATGCCTTGAGCATATCACATCACAACATGCCCTGCAAAAACAAGTTAGACATCCTCTACTTTGTTGTTGCAAATTTTACGTGGCTGCTATGGGCTTAGCAAGAGCCGTTCTTACCTACGCATCAAAACCACAACGATAGTTTGTCAAGTTGGTGTTGTTTTAACCTTCGCAAGGACCGGGCGTAGCCACACCTCGGTTCAACTAAAGTTGGAGAAACCGACACCCGCCACCACACGTGTGGAAAGCACGTCGGTAGAACCAGTCTCGCGTAAGCGTACGCGTAATGTCGGTTCGGGCCGCTTCATCCAACAATACCGCCGAACCAAAGTATGACATGCTGGTAAGCATTATGACTTATATCGCCCACAACTCACTTGTGTTCTACTCGTGCATATGAAATCTACGCATAAAACCAGGCTCGGATGCCACTGTTGGGGAACGTAGTAATTTCAAAAAAATTCCTACGCACACGCAAGATCATGGTGATGCATAGCAACGAGAGGGGAGAGTGTTGTCCACGTACCCTCGTAGACCGAAAGCGAGCGTTAGCTGTACGCGGTTGATATAGTCGTCGTCTTCACGATCCGACCGATCAAGTACCGAACGCACGGCACCTCCGAGTTCAGCACACGTTCAGCCCGATGACGTCCCTCGAACTCCGATCCAGCCGAGTGTTGAGGGAGAGTTTCGTCAGCACGACGACGTGGTTATGATGATGATGTTCTACCGACGCAGGGCTTCGCCTAAGCACCGCTACAGTATTATCGAGGTGGACTCTGGGGGAGGGGGGCACCGCACAGGCTAAAAGATCAAACGATCAATTGTTGTGTCTCTAAGGTGCCCCCTGCCCCCGTATATAAAGGAGCAAGGGGGGGGGGTGCGGCCGACCAGGAGGGGGGCGCCAGGAGGAGTCCTACTCCCATCGGGAGTAGGACTCCCTCCCTTTTCCTTGTTGGACTAGGAGTGGAGGGGAAAGAGGAGGAGAGAGAAGGAAGGGGGGCCACCTCCCTCTCCTTGTCCTATTCGGACAAGGGGAGGGCGCAGCCTGCACCGCCTCGCCGCCTCTCCTCTTCTCCACTAAGGCCCACTATGGCCCATTAAGCTCCTGGGGGGTTTCGGTAACCTCCCGGTACTCCGGTAAAATCCTGATTTCACCCGGAACACTTCCGATATCCAAACATAGGCTTCCAATATATCAATCTTCATGTCTCGACCATTTCGAGACTCCTCGTCATGTCCGTGATCACATCCGGGACTCCGAACAACCTTCGGTACATCAATACATATAAACTCATAATATAACTGTCATCGAAACGTTAAGCGTGCGGACCCTACGGGTTCGAGAACTATGTAGACATGACCGAGACACGTCTCCGGTCAATAACCAATAGCGGAACCTGGATGCTCATATTGGCTCCCACATATTCTATGAAGATCTTTATCGGTCAGACCGCATAACAACATACGTTGTTCCCTTTGTCATCGGTATGTTACTCGCCCGAGATTAGATCGTCGGTATTTCAATACCTAGTTCAATCTCGTTACCGGCAAGTCTCTTTACTCGTTCCGTAATACATCATCTCGCAACTAACTCATTAGTTGCAATGCTTGCAAGGCTTAAGTGATGTGCATTACCGAGAGGGCCCAGAGATACCTCTCCGACAATCGGAGTGACAAATCCTAATCTCGAAATATGCCAACCCAACAAGTACCTTCGGAGACACTTGTAGAGCACCTTTATAATCACTCAGTTACATTGTGAAGTTTGGTAGCACACACAGTGTTCCTCTAGTAAACGGGAGTTGCATAATCTCATAGTCATAGGAACATGTATAAGTCATGAAGAAAGCAATAGCAACATACTAACCGATCGAGTGCTAAGCTAACGGAATGGGTCAAGTCAATCACATCATTCTCCTAATGACGTGATCTCGTTAATCAAATGACAACCCATGTCAATGGCTAGGAAACTTAACCATCTTTGATCAACGAGCTAGTCAAGTAGAGGCATACTAGTGACACTCTGCTTGTCTATGTATTCACACATGTATTACGTTTCCGGTTAATACAATTCTAGCATGAATAATAAACATTTATCATGATATAAGGAAATAAATAATAACTTTATTATTGCCTCTAGGGCATATTTCCTTCAAATCATAAGTGGGATGCTTGTCCAAGTAAGGATAGCACCCAAGCACCAGTCCACCCACATATCAAATTATCAAAGTACCGAACGCGAATCATATGAACGTGATGAAAACTAGCTTGACGATAATTCCCATGTGTCCTCGGGAGTGCTTTTCTCTATATAAGAGTTTGTCCAGGCTTGTCCTTTGCTACAAAACGGATTGGTCCACCGTGCTGCACTTTATTTACTTTTGTTACTTGTTGCTCGTTACAAATTATCTTATCACAAAACTATCTGTTACCTATAATTTTAGTGCTTGCAGAAAATACCTTGCTGAAAACCGCTTATCATTTCCTTCTGCTCCTCGTTGGGTTCGACACTCTTACTTATCGAAAGGACTACGATAGATCCCCTATACTTGTGGGTCATCACGCTCCTTCATCATATTCAGTAAACCGGCTTCATTGTCACGGCTTGTGTACAAACGGTTTAAAAACCCAGAATGGGTATCTTGGGCGTTGAGGTGGGTATAGCTTTCCAAGTCTGCCTTCCACTTGCGTTTGTCAACAGTAGAAAATTCTTCTTTGGCACTATGTTTTGACAGAGCAGTGGGGTTGCCTGGGGCTGTATAACTAACACCAGTGGCCATAACATCATCAGTTTTATCATCAGCAACTTCAATTGGGCTTGGCAATTTATCAGCATGAATCATCGGATCAACTTCCATATGTTCAACTTTAGTTTCATGATCTTGCGGTGGCAGATCATCAAGAATAGCTTCAGTATTTGGATTAGAAGGTTCCAGGGTCCTTTCTGGTTCAGATCAATTGGAGTAATTAACTGGATTATTTAGTTTGGCCTTCTTGCTGGGTCTGGCCTTGGCTCTGAAAATAAGACACAAGAAACATGTTAGTATAATGATCAAGTATAAGGTATGAAGGGTCAATTAAATATGCTTACCCAGGAAAAGTTTTGAGGGTTGGAATTTGTGTTCCTGTTGATTCGCAAGACTAGTAAGATCCAATATCATGAGACCTTTCTCGATTTGAGCTCTAGACCTCAGCTCACTAGACTAGTAAGATCTCACAAAGATTTGCAAGGATTAACTGAATGATATGCAAATATTGGATACGGAGTTAGGTCCAATATCTTGAGGGTGAAGTGGGAGGAAACGAAGCACATCACGGAAATTTTTGATCTGGGAGGGCTGAATCCTCGACTCAGATGGTCAACAAAAACGATCACTTCCCCTTCCTAGGGCCCAGGGGGATTTTCAGGACCACGGACTCTCCAGTGGATGACTTCCTTTTTGGCTAAAGCGCCAGTAGTAAAACACCCGTCCAGTTTTTCTTCTGTAACCCGGGATTGAACCCAGTTGCAGGAATAAAAGGACTTGGACATTTATTCAGTAACCTGGAAGAATGTTTATGCCGGTTTAAGATTCATGGATGATCTGTTAAAGGTTAAAAGGCAGAAAGTGTTGAAACATGCAAAAGTGTAAAACCAGAGATTGGCGTTATCAAGTTGCAGAGATGAGCAATTGGCGGTTTAAGAGGGGATTAATGGTACCTGGCGCGTTATTATTTTCTGAGTTAAACCGCCTACACAGATATCGAAAGTATAGATCTGAAGTTGGAAAATGACTAAGTGATGAAAAACAATTTTCACAGATGGATATCACAATTTCGGATCTACCGCATGTCAGAAAATGAAAATATAGTCAGACCTAAATATTGGTACTTGAACAATTTATAAAGGTTCAGATTGGATTTTCTACCTAAAAAAGGGATGCTCTGATGAGGAAAGAAGGGCTATGGCTATTGCCGCACAAGAAAATATCAAGTTTGAATCAAAAGCTCATGCTACATCGAAGAACAAGTGAAGAACAGCGCCGAACCTCCATGAGTTCATACGAACCCTAATGAGATCTACGGAGGGGGAAAGAGGAAGAACTTACCGAGGCTGCCGGAGCGGTGGAGGTGCGCGAGTGAGATCTGGACTAATCAGGTTGATGCAGCGGCCAACGTTGAAGCAGAGGTGAAACTTGACGGCGGCGGCTGAGCTCGAGCGCTAGGGCGTCGTAAGGAAGAAGACGAGATGAAGAGGCATGGGGGGAAAGTGAAAGGGACCCCCGGTCCTATTTATAAGGCGAATGGATAAATGGCATGCGCGGGAATCGTGGAGCTCCAAATTGGATATGTAACAGGGCCGACGCCTCGATTTTCGGAGGTTCATTAAAATGAATATACATATATGATTTTGGATTCGAAATAATGACAGGTGACGTCATGGCGAGTTATCATGATCTCAGAAGATGACGCCACAGTGAGTTACAAGTCTTCGCGAAGGTACTGAAGAAAGATTTTTTCCTAAGTGTTGAAGATTGACATGAACAAGTTCAAATCAACCTGGGGCCTAATGTTGGGGATATAACTATTGAGTATAAACCGCCCAGGAGGGGCCGGATTATACTCATGCTGATTTACTAGTATTGAAGCCCATGAAGACATAGAAGGTGGAGACTTAAGAAGGATATTTAATAAGAAGGCCCAAAGCCCAAAGGCGGGTTAGGGCCCATAGATGTAAACCGCCATAGGAGTATGACTTGTATTGTAAGATAGGAAAGAGTGGATACCGAGCCGGACACGTTTATGAGCCGGCTGAGATTCTGTGAGCCACGGGGCATCAACTTGTGTATATAAAGGGACGACCCGGCGGCGGTTTAGGGACAAGAAACAACATATTGAGAGCCAGGTTAAGCGTATTCGCTCCCTGGTCATCAAAAACCTAGCAATACCACCTCAAACTGGATTAGGCCTTTACCTTCACCGCAAGGGGCCAAACCAGTATAAACTCCTCATGTCCTTTGTCCCGTCTAACCCCTTTAAGCTAATCTCGTTGTGATGGCTCCACGACTAAGTACTTGCACTAGGACATCTGCCGTGACAAACCCACGACAAAGGATGTGATTATCCTTTAAGAGATCTTGAAGATTTCTCATGCCGACATGGGCTAGCCGGCGATTCCATAGCCACCCCTTGTCGGCCTTGGCCATTAGACAAGTTGCATGGAATGTGCTCTCTTTCGAGAAATCAACTGTGTAAAGGTTGCCATCCAACTCTCCAACAAAGGCCACTTCGAGAGTATCTCTCTTAAAGACTTTCACATCTGTTAGTCCAAAGAGTGTATCATAACCAACAGAAGCCAATTGGCGAACAGAAAGCAAATGGTATTTAAGGGATTGGACAAGAATGACATTTGCAAGAGACATGTCATTTGTGATAGCCACCTTGCCCAACCCGAGTACCTGCCCTTTTGATCCTCCACCAAACATAATGCTCATAAATGGTTGAATAGCTTCCATGAAATCGTAGAGCAATTTGCTATCTCCGGTCATATGATTTGTACATCCACTATCAATCACCCATTTTACTCCACCGGAGAAGGCAACATACACACCATTATGACTTGGTTAGAGGCACCCATTTTGCAATGGGACCTCTCAAGTTAGTCACAAGGGTCTTAGGGACCCAAATAGCATAAAACGGGAATGCATTTCGAGGACCAACGAACTTTGCATAAACTTCTCCATCCTTAGTCTTATGAAGTACATAGGATGGAGGCATGAACTCTTTTGGCTTGTTGAGAGTGGGCATGCCCCTTGTGGCCTTCCCACTAACAACCTTACCTTTCTCCTTGTGCCCTTCTCGTAAAAGTTTCTTTTAGAGGGGTGGTGCACTTTTGAGAGGACGTCTTCTTCTTGCATGTGCTTGGGTCAACCCGAGTCCCTCTTTGGCAAACACCTCATCGTGTTGGCTCAATACCTCATTAAGGTTCTTTTTCCCTTGAGCACATGTCATGAGACCTTTCTCGATTTGAGCTCAAGATATGCAATGAATTGGATGCAGAAAATGCAGAGCAAACAGAAAGAAAAGAAAGAAATCTAGATGAAGTTTTTTTGAAAGGGGAAACAAATATGCATGAGACAAATACCAAAACTCAGAAAAGAACACGAGAGAACTTCATCTAGAGATGGTCGGCGACAAAGTCACCTATGTTAGAGTATATTGACTTAGGAGTCAAGTGAGATCACTTGATCATAGGTCATACTCATCGTTTAAGCTCAAAATGGGGTTACCATTTTTCGTTTAAGCATCTTGATGTATTCACATCTTGTCGAGTTGCTTTAGCTCATGACTCGGAGTAAAGCTTCTCTAAGATGGAATAACATACCTTGGTTGGTGGTGTTGACCATGTAGTTGAACTTGTGTGGGTTGCTCAAGGTTGATGTAGCTCATCAAGAGTTAGGAGCACCACTTGGAATTTGAGTCCATCTACCTACACGGGTTAGTTCTTGCAAGGAGGAGCACTTGTGTATCCAAAAATGATAATCATGAAGCTCAACAAAGAGTTTGTCAAAGGATATGTTTGAATGATTCCGTGCTTCCTTGTATTCAGCCACCATAGTGTAGAGACTTGGTGATGTAGAGATTGCTCAAGATGTGAGTAGATTACAACCTCATGGAATTTGATTCAACCAAGTACCTACAAGGGTTAGATAACATGCAAGATGCAAATATATCCAAGATATAATATTTTCATTATAAGAGAGATATCATGGATTAGTCATAAGCTCATGTCTTGCATATATCCAATGGAGTATCTACTCCAAGTTTGAAGCATCTATGATGTTCAATTCTCCTCTCAACCTGCAAAACACTTTCTCATCAAGAGGTTTAGTAAATATATCTGCTAATTGCTTTTCGGTGCGAACATGCTTAAGATTAATGTCACCCTTAGCAACATGATCTCGAATGAAATGATGACGAACTTCAATATGCTTAGTTCGAGAATGTTGTACGGGATTATGACCAATTTTGATAGCACTGTCATTGTCACAAAGGAATGGAACATGTTTCACATATATCCCATAATCTTTAAGAGTTTGGGTCATCCAAAGTAATTAAGCACAACATGAACCAGCGGCAATGTACTCCGCTTCGGCTGTAGATAAGGATACCGAGTTTTGTTTCTTGGAGGACCAAGACACAAGAGATCTACCAAGAAATTGAAAAGTACCCGAAGTGGACTTTCTATCAACCATGTCTCCGGCATAGTCCGAGTCGGAGTAGCCAACAAGATCGAAAGAGGCCCTCTTAGGATACCAAATGCCAAAGTTTGGTGTATGAATTAAGTATCTCACTATCCTTTTCACGGCCTTAAGATGACATTCTTTAGGAGCAGCTTGATATCTTGCACACATGCACACACTTAGCATAATATCGGGACGTGAAGCACATAGGTATAACAATGATCCAATCATAGAGCGATAAACCTTTTGATCAACCGGTTTACCATCTTTGGTTAAATCAAGATGTCCACTAGTAGGCATGGGTGTAGACATACCTTTGCACTCTTGCATATTGAACTTCTTGAATAAGTCCTTAGTGTACTTTGTTTGAGAGACAAATGTACCTTCCTTAGTTTGCTTGATTTGCAACCCAAGAAAGAATTTGAGTTCACTCATCATTGACATCTCAAACTTTTCCGACATTAGCTTTCCAAACTTCTCACTAAAATGAGGGTTAGTTGATCCAAATATGATATCATCAACATAAATTTGGCATACAAATAATTCTCCATTAACCCTTTTAGTAAAAAGTGTGGAATCAATTTTTCCAATTTCAAATCCTTTTTCAAGAAGAAACTTGGTCAAGCATTTATACCATGCTCTAGGAGCTTGTTTAAGACCATAAAGAGCTTTGTGAAGTTTGTAAACATGATTTGGTTTATCAGGATTGACGAAGCCGGGAGGTTGTTTAACATAAACTTCCTCCTCTATTTCACCATTTAGAAAAGCACTTTTAATGTTCATTTGGTACAAGGTGATATTATGATGATTAGCATAGGCAAGTAAGATGCGAATGGACTCAAGTCTAGCAACGGGAGCATAAGTCTCACCATAGTCCATACCTTCGACTTGTGTGTAGCCTTGGGCGACGAGACGTGCTTTGTTGCGAATTACTTGTCCATCTTCATCTTGCTTGTTGCGAAACACCCATTTGGTACCGATGATGTTGTGGTTGTTGTCGGGCTTCTCAACCAATGTCCAAACTTGGTTTCTCTCAAAGTTGTGTAGCTCTTCATGCATAGCATTTATCCAATCCGGATTTTCCAATGCTTCTTCGACCTTCATAGGTTCAATGCTAGAGATGAAAGAATAGTTTTCACAAAAGTTAGCTAAACGAGTTTTAGAGCGAGTGATTCTCCCGGTTTGAATATCATTGTAGATTTGCTCAACGGGATGGTCTTTAGCAATTCTTGCTCGAACTCGTGAAAGCTTTTGCTTGGGTCTCGGTTGAACATCTTCTTCATCTTTTTCTTCTTCTTCTTCTTGATCTTCTTCATTTTTGGCGTTGTCGTTTTCTTGTCGAGGTGGAGAAGGAGGTTGTTGACGTTCGTGATGTTCTTCCTCGTTTTCTTCATCTTGGTGTGTTCCACTTGTGGATGCTTCCGTATCAACTCTCGGTTCACCTTGTCGTGAAGTAGAAGCTTCCACTTGGATGGATGAGGTACTCTCCTTCACCTCCGTTGGATGGACCTTGCCAATAGACAAGTCTTGGATTGCTTCCGAAGGGTCTTTGTCTCCTACATCAATTGGCAATTGCTCTACTTGCGAGCCGTTAGATTCGTCAAACTTCACATCTACCGTCTCTTCAACCTTTCGGGTGAAATTGTTGTAGACACGGTAAGTGTGAGAGTTTGAGCCATAACCTAGTAGGAAACCTTCATGAGACTTAGGAGGAAATTTTGAACGACGATGCTTATCAAGAATGTAGCACTTTGAGCCGAATACTCGAAAGTATCCAACTTGGGGTTTGTTACCGGTGAGGAGCTCGTATGTCGTCTTGCCGATTAGCTTGTGAAGATACAAGCGATTTGTTGCATGATAAGCTGTCTCAACCGCTTTTGCCAAAAAGTGCTTCGGCGTCTTGTACTCATCAAGCATCGTTCTCGCCATTTCGACGAGCGTCCGGTTCTTCCTCTCAACAAATCCATTTTGTTGAGGTGTGTACGTAGCCGAGAACTCATGTGAAATCCCTTCTTCGTCAAGAAAGGTGTCCACATTTGCGTTCTTGAACTCCGTTCTGTTGTCGCTGCGAACCTTCTTGTTCTTCACTTCAAACTGATTTTGGGCCTTCCTAGCAAAGTTTTTGAAGATCTTTTGGACCTGCGATTTATCATCGAGAAAGAACACCCACGTAAATCTTGAAAAATCATCAACTATAACTAGACCAAAAGAATTTCCACCGAGGCTTTTGTAAGCATTGGGACCAAAGAGATCCATATGAAGTAGCTCGAGTGGCCTCCTTGTGGTCATGATGTTCTTCACGGGATGCCTTCCTCCAACCTGTTTACCTGCTTGACAAGCACTACACAGTCTATCCTTATCAAATATGACATGGTTAACTCCAAGGATATGATTTCCTTTAATAAGCTTGTCAAGATTTCTCATGCCAACGTGACCTAGTCGTCTATGCCATAACCAACCTTTTGAGGATTTAGCAATGAAGCAAGTTTTAGGTTGTGCCTTTTTAGAGAAATCAACAATGTAAAGATCACCTCTACGTATACCGGTAAAGACCATTTTATGATTGTCTCGACGAAACACTTGGCAATCAACTTCAGTAAATATGACATTGAAACCGAAATCAGCAAGTCTAGATACTGAAAGTAAGTTGTAGCCAAGAGATTCAATGAGCATGACATTCTGAATGGAGCTATCATGTGAGATGGCCACCTTACCAAGGCGAACCACCTTACCCTTTGAGTTGTCACCGAAAGTGACATACTTTCAAGGACTATCATTTTCAGCAAGCTCACGAAACATGTCTTTATCTCCGATCATGTGATCGGTACATCCACTGTCAAGAACCCATTCCTTTCCTCCTGACACATATCCCCGAAGATTTGCCATAATACCAAAATGTCTCATTGCATCATCAAGATCAAATTCACTACCATCATCCTTATCATAGTATCCATGTTCAACATCGTCATGTGGTGGATCAAGTCCTAGAGAGGGTAATTCGTTAGAGTGAGTTTGACAATGATCTTGCTTATGAATTCTTATAGCTTCGGAAATAATATCACCAATAATTCCAACATCTCCTTTGACACGCATAAGGTCGGTAAGTTCAAATAGACGATCACCAAACATAGGGTCACTAGTATTCATCTTACTCAAGGCAATAGACTTATAGAGAATTTCATCTAGATTTTTCAAGGAATAATTTGGAAAGCGTTCCTCAAGAAATTTCCATATAGTGTAGGCACACTGAAAAGTAGGCAAGATTCTAATTAAGTTTCTAGGCAAGCCTCTAGTGATAAGATTAACAGTTCTAAGATTCCTAATCATGTCAATGGATTCATCAAGGGTAGGATGCATAGGATCAACATGAGGTGCACAAGGGCTATCAATGTACTTGTTCAAATGATATTGATTGAAAATTACAAGCATCTCATTTTTCCACTCATGAAAATACTCTCCATCAAGAATAGGCACTCTATGTCTAAGACTCCCCAAAGTAGACTCATCCATCTTCCTCCAATGGTGATTAAACCAAGGTAATGGAGACCAATGCTCTGATACCACTTGTAGGATCTTGAGAAGAGGTGTCTAGAGGGGGGGGGGGTGATTAGACACTAAGTACCAAAGTTGTAGTTTTTAACTTCTTTAGATTTAAATGGAGTTTAGGCACAAGTTTAACTTTTTCAATGCATAAAAAGCAAGCAAGCATGCAAAGAGTATATGAGCAGCGGAAAGTAAAGCATGCAACTTGCAAGAAAGTAAAGGGAAGGGTTTGGAGAATTCAAACGCAATTGGAAACACAGATGTTTTTGTCGTGGTTCCGATAGGTGGTTCTATCGTACATCCACGTTGATGGAGACTTCAACCCACGAAGGGTAACGGTTGCGCGAGTCCACACAGGGCTCCACCCACGAAGGGTCCACGAAGAAGCAACCTTGTCTATCCCACCATGGCCGTCGCCCACGAAGGACTTGCCTCACTAGCGGTAGATCTTCACGAAGTAGGCGATCTCCTTGCCCTTACAAACTACTTGGTTCAACTCCACAATCTTGTCGGAGGCTCCCAAGTGACACCTAGCCAATCTAGGAGACACCACTCTCCAAGAAGTAACTAATGGTGTGTCGATGATGAACTCCTTGCTCCTGTGCTTCAAATGATAGTCTCCCCAACACTCAACTCTCTCTCGTAGGATTTGGATCTGGTGGAAAGAAGATTTGAGTGGAAAGCAACTTGGGGAGGCTAGAGATCAAGATTCATATGGTTGGAATGAAATATCTTGGCCTCAACACATGAGTAGGTGGTTCTCTCTCAGAAATAGGATGCTGGAAGTGTAGGCTTGTTCTGATGGCTCTCTCCACGAATGAAGAGGAGGTGGAGGGGTATATATAGCCTCCACACAAAATCTAACCGTTACACACAATTTACCAAACTCGGTGGGACCGAATCATCAAACTCGGTCGGACCGATTTAGTAAACCTAGTGACTGTTAGGGTTGGTCAGGCAAACTCGGTGGGACCGATTACTCAAACTCGGTGGGACCGATTTTGCTAATAAGTCAACCAGAAAGTTTGCATTGTAATCTCGGTAGTACCGATTGCACAAACTCGGTGAGACCGATTTTGGTAATGGACATACACAGAAAGATTACAATCCCATCTCGGTGAGACCGAGATCCCTATCGGTGAGACCAATTTGCCTAGGGTTTGTCGGCAGTGGCTATGACATCTGAACTCGGTGGCACCGGATAGAAAGAATCGGTAGGGCCGAGTTTGACTTTAGGTTTAGGTCATATGTGTGGAAGTGGGAAAGTAGTTGAGGGTTTTGGAGCATATCACTAAGCACATGAAGCAAGAGGCTCATTAAGCAACACCTCATCCCTCCTTGATAGTATTGGCTTTTCCTATAGACTCAATGTGATCTTGAATCACTAAAATGTAAAATGAAGAGTCTTGAGCTTGAAGCTTGAGCCAATCCTTTGTCCTTAGCATCTTGAAGGAGTTCCCACATCCTTTAGTCCATGCCACTCCATTGTTGAACTTATCTGAAACATACTAGATAAAAGTGTTAGTCCAACAAGAGATACGTTGACATTAATTACCAAAACCACCTAGGGAGCACTTGTGCTTTCAATCTCCCCCTTTTTGGTAATTTATGACAACATACATCAAAGCTTTAGATAGAGATATAAAGAGTATCAAGTAAAGCTTCGGAAATACATGTAACAAGCATAGGCCCCCCCCCTATATGTATGAAATCATGTGAATATGGAATAGAGAAGCATGTGAGAGCATAACCATGATAGAGTAGGCAATGTGTTACATGTATCTTGGCCATATGCATCAGAGCAAAGAATATTAAAGAAAATACCTTCATGCTTATGTGTCCTTCTTGCAAACAGTATGTACATCGGCAAGAATTCCTCATACACATGAGTGTGATGCATATACTTACCTTGTAGTCTTGAGTTGGCTTAGGGTGAAATGAACCTGCACAAACAAGGTTAGATAACACAGGTACATCTACTAGCCGAGCAAAATGCAAAGAAACCACAAGAATACCAAGACTGGGATAACATGTAGAGAGTGAGTACTAAGTACCACATTGGATTAGACATGTCCCCAAGAGTAAAGATATGCAATGAATTTGAATGATTCCTTTCCCTTAGATGTCTTGCTCCCCAGAATCTAGCATGGGATCTTTGGGAGAAGATAGGGAACAGAAAATCAGAGCTGAAAGATATAAATGAACAGAGCTTAATGCAAATAAGCACACATGAACATGTCTTTCCCCCAAAAAGACATGTGGCATCTCTCCTCTTGAACACCAAGCATCTGGGATCCTTGAGAAATGCTTTCTACTTGAGTATTCTCTCCCCCTAGAGATCTCTTTCTCCCCCTTAATACTCTCTCCCTTTTGGAAGTGATAAGCTTTGATGTGATCTCTCTCCCCCCCCCCCCTTTGACATCAATTTCCAAGAAGGGTCTTCGGAATTTGTTGTGAATGGGTATGGTCCTTGAGTCACAACACAAAGCCTTTGGATAAAATTGTGATGCTTGTAGAGGACAAGATTCATTGAGTGGAGCTGGATCAGAAGAAACACAGAATAAGTGGCAAACTGTTTTTCCTGTTGTGAAATCGTTGGCACCGAGTTGTATGCTTCTGTTGTACCGAAAGGATTCGGTTGGACCGAAAACAACAAATCGGTGAAACCGAGTTCATCTCAGAGAAAGGATTCGGTTGGACCGGAAACAACAAATCGGTGCAATGCTTCTCGATACAAGAAGGCCGGGAAGAAATGTCCCCAGAAAGTTGTATGGTACTTACCGATCACTCCCCGTCTCCAGCGGTATTTCGTAGATGCCAAGGAAGCAAAGCTAATGCGCTGGCACGTTGAGAGAAGAAGCCCGACGATGGAGATGATCCGATGCTGAGACACGTCAAGGATGGAAGCCAGTGGAGAGTGTTGAACGACTTCTATCGGTATTCCCAATGTGATGCAAGGAACATCGTGCTCGGCGCGTGTACTGATGGCATGAATCCGTCTGGCAACCAGAACACCAACCATAGCACATGGCCCGTGTTTGTATGGATGTACAACCTCCCCCTGGTTGTGCAGGAAGTCGAAGTACAATCACATGAGCATGCTGATTCAAGGGCCGAAACAACCAAGAAATAATATTAATCTGTATCTGGGGCTACTTCAATAGGAGTTAGACACGTTATGGAAAACACCGGCCAAGACATGGGATGCCATCAAAGGTGAGTATTTCTACATGAGAGCCGCGCTGATCATGACGGTGCATGACTATCTCAGTTACGGATATGTCGCAGGCCAGGTGTGCCATGGATATTGCAGATGCACGCGGTGCATGGATGATACGATGTCTCAATAGCTAACGTCAAGGAAGATGGCGGGTCTGGGAAAATCGTGTACATGGGGCATCGAAGATGGCTCGAACCAGACGACCCATGGAGTGATACGTCTCCAACGTATCTATAATTTTTGATTGTTCCATGCTATTATATTGTCTGTTTTGGATGTTTATGGGCTTTATTAAATACTTTTATATTATTTTTGGGACTAACCTATTAACCCAGAGCCCAGTGCCAGTTTCTGTTTTTTCCCTTGTTTCAGTGTTTCGTAGAAAAGGAATATCAAACGGAGTCCAAACGGAATGAAACCTTCGGGAGCGTGATTTTTGGAACGAACGTGATCCGGGAGACTTGGAGTTGAAGTCAAGGAAGCTTCGAGGTGGCCACGAGGCAGGGAGGCGCGCCTATCCCCCCGGGCGCGCCCCCACCCTCGTGGGCCCTTCGTGGCACCCCTAACCGACTTCTTTCACCTATATATGTCCATATACCATAAAAACATCGGGGAACACAATAGATCGGGAGTTCCGCTGCCGCAAGCCTCTTTAGCCACCAAAAACCAATCGGGACCCTGTTTCGGCACCCTACCGAAGGGGGGATCCATCACCGGTGGCCATCTTCATCATCCCAGCGCTCTCCATGACGAGGAGGGAGTAGTTCACCCTCGGGGCTAAGGGTATGTACCAGTAGCTATGTGTTTCATCTCTCTCTTTCTCGTGTTCTTGAGGTGGTACAATCTTCATGTATCACGAGCTTTGCTATTATAGTTGGATCTTATGATGTTTCTCCCCCCTCTACTCTCTTGTAATGGATTGAGTTTTCCCTCTGAAGTTATATTATCGGATTGAGTCTTTAAGGATTTGAGAACACCTGATGTATGTCTTGCATGTGCTTATCTATGGTGACAATGGGATATCACATGATCTACTTGATGTATGTTTTGGTGATCAACTTGCGGGTTCCGTGACCTCGTGAACTTATGCATAGGGGTTGGCACACGTTTTCGTCTTGACTCTCCGGTAGAAACTTTGGGGCACTCTTTGAAGTACTTTGTGTTGGTTTGAATAGATGAATCTGAGATTGTGTGATGCATATTGTATAATCATACCCATGGATACTTGAGGTGACATTGGAGTATCTAGGTGACATTAGGGTTTTGGTTGATTTGTGTCTTAAGGTGTTATTCTAGTATGAACTCTTGAATAGATCGATCAGAAAGAATAACTTTGAGGTGGTTTCGTACCCTACCATAATCTCTTCGTTTGTTCTCCGCTATTAGTGACTTTGGAGTGACTCTTTGTTGCATGTTGATGGATAGTTATATGATCCAATTATGTTATTGTTGTTGAGAGAACTTGCACTAGTGAAAGTATGAACCCTAGGCCTTGTTTCCTAGCATTGCAATACCGTTTGTGCTCACTTTTGTTACTTGTTACCTTGCTGTTTTTATATTTTCAGATTAGAAAAACCTATATCTACCATCCATATTGCATTTGTATCACCATCTCTTCGCCGAATTAGTGCACCTATACAATTTACCATTGTATTGGGTGTGTTGGGGACACAAGAGACTCTTTGTTATTTGGTTGCAGGGTTGTTTGAGATAGACCATCTTCATCCTATGCCTCCCATGGATTGATAAACCTTAGGTCATCCACTTGAGGGAAATTTGATATTGTCCTACAAACCTCTGCACTTGGAGGCCCAACAACGGCTACAAGGAGAAGGTTGTGTAGTATACATCAAGCTCTTTTCTGGTGCCGTTGCCGGGGAGGTGAGTGCTTGAAGGTATATCTTTAGATCTTGCAATCTAATATTTTTGTTTCTTGTTTTATGACTAGTTTAGTTTATAAAATAAAACTACAAAAAATGGAATTAAGTTTGCCTCATACACTTCATCTTTTTAATATCTTTCGTGGGAATGATGGAAAGGAAAATTGTGCTCAAGTGCTAGAAGAAGAAGTCTATAAAATGTTTGGCACTAAATCTTTGAATGATGAGCATGATTGCAATGTTGTTAGTATGAACTCTTTGAATATCCATGGTACTAATGATGATTGCACTAGTTATGATGAAAATGTTTCCTATAAGCACATGTCATGAGACCTTTCTCGATTTGAGCTTTGAGAAAGTGATTCTCCTCAAGAATAGATGCTAGATCACTACTAGAGTTACTAGTACAAGCATCAACATTGATAATAGGAGAAGAGTAAGCTTTGGCTAGAGTTTCAAGATAAGTAAGCTTGAGCGTCTCAAAACTCTTTGTAAGAAGGGTGAGCTCTTCTTCCTTAGTCTTGAGGGATACGGATAGGAGCTCACAATCCTTAGAGAGAGAAGCATTAGACTTCACAAGCTTACTTTTATCATTCATCAACTCTTCGCAAGAGTCAATAGCCTTTTTCAAGGAGGCTAGATCTTTAGTATGAACATCAATTTTTGCACCAATTTTCAAGCATAGTTCATCATTTCGTGCTTCCTCATATTGGACTTTCCGCGCAAGGATTTCCTAATTTTCCTTTTCCTCGTTGACGAGGGTTTCGAGTTCCTTAATGGTGATGGTGTGCTTACTCACCATCTCCATAAGAATACAAAACATAGTGAGCTTCTTTCCTTTGAGGGAGCACATGAACTTATTTAGTTTAGCAAGCATAGGGTCATCTATATCATCATCCTCATAACTATCCTCCGCATCAAGATACTCATCACTAGGAGAGGGTTTGATCATGGGGTTACCTTGACCTTGTCAGGAGAGCTTTGGTCCTCTCCATCTTCTACCATGGCCTTTGCCATTAGGCACTTGCAAGCGTTGCCCTTATAGTCCTTCATATAGTTGTAGGTGACAACATCACCACTCTTGTTGACTAGCCTCAACGTGTTTTGAGAATCTTGAGCAACTCCGGCAACACCACTAACATCATCCGGATCGGATTCTTCATGAGCAACCATTGCTTTCCCATCTCTCTTTTTGAGCTTGGAGTTCAAAGGATTTGGCAACTTCTTCTTGGGAAAGGTATTGGGAAACCTTGGTTTATATTCTCTCTTCTCATGAGGGCACTCGTTGGAGAAGTGGTTGGTTTCTTCACAGTTGTAGCATTTCCTCACTTTCTTCTTCTGGAATCTTCCCTTGAATTTTCCCGCGCTAAACTTCTTGACAAAGAGAGCAATGTCTTCATATGACGGGATCTCATCTGAATCAATCTCATCACCATCCTCATCATCATCATCATCATCTTCTTCTTCACTTTGCTCTTCTTCACATACATGCTTGGCCTTCAATGCAAGATTGATCTTTGATGTTGAGGTACCATGCATGGCAAGATGTTTTGTAGCATTTGCCTTTGACTCTTCAAAGAGTTGGAAGGTGGATATGATGTCATCCGGAGTCATTTCCTTGAATCCATGGTGTTGTCTTATGTCGTACACCATTTGGTGATGATACGGAGCAAGAGCGTGAAGCAACTTATCCACGAGAAATCGCTTAGTCAAGTTGAATCCATCTTGTGTCTTGTCACATTCACATGACTCAATGTCGGTGGTGAGAGTGACGAGAAGCTCAAGAAGTTGCTTGGGAGATTCACCTTTTTCCATACAATTTTTTTGCAATTGCCCCTTGGCAATTTCATATTGAGCAAGCCGAAGAGTGGAGGTACCGGTCTTGGTTCTCACAATGGTATCCCATAATTCCTTGGCACTTGTGATATGTATGTATGGTCTCCTTTGCTTGTCAGACATACCTCTGCTTATGCACATGGTTGCTGTGTCCTTGAGATTCTTGTCATATACCTCTCTTGGAGTAAGATTCTTCGGGTCAACAGCTTGGTAGCCATACTCCAAGATCTCCAACATCTCATCATTTCCATATCGAAGATGATCCTGCATAGCAACTCTCCACAAAGCAAAATTGGTAGTTTCATCAAGTAAAGGAGGTTTGCCTTGAGGGTTATACTTAGGTTTATCTATTTGAGGTCTTGTATAAAGCCAAGGAACACCGGAGTTTTCATTGCTAGGAGGTTGTTGGCCAAGTGAAGGAGTAGGCATAGCTGGCCTCGAGGCCGCACCACCAGAAAGTGGTGCAAGCATCATGGTTAGTGTGGCTAACCTCATTTGGACCAAAGGCCTCAAGAGAGGCATCATGCTCCTCCTTTTGCTTAGCAAGAGCTCGTTCCAGATCCTCTGAAGTGAAGGACTTGGCTTCCGTGGAAGCCACACCCGTATTCTTCGGATTTGCAACAAGGGGAGTCCCATCGGGGTTCCTCTCGCTCTAGGGCGTTTAAGCCACAATAATAGAGCACGAGGCTCTGATACCAATTGAAAGGATCGAGATGGACCTACATGGGGTTGAACAGGTACATTTACAAATTTTAATTATTACTTAGCAATTTTAGGCAATAATGCGGAATATGAAAGTGAGCCTAACAATTGCAAGTGTGATGCTAAAAGCTAAACAAGATAAACAAGCAACACAAGTATGTAAGTAAGCAAGCACAATATGATATAAGTAAATGCTAAGAGACAAGTAACCACAAGTAGAGAGTTAGGGTTAGGAATAACCACAACTCCGGGAGACGAGGATGTATGCCGATGTTCACTTCCTTGGAGGGAAGCTACGTCACCATTAGAGAGGTGGATGTTACCACGAAGGCACACCAACTCCACGAAGGCTCACCCTATTCTCCCTTTGAGACAACACCACGAAGGCGTTCCTCAAACACTAGTGGTATACCTTGGGGTGGTCTCCAAAACCTCACAAACTTTTCCGGGGGTAATCACAATGGTCGATTCCTCTCCGAAAGACTCCTACCGCCTAGGAGTCTCCAATCTCCAAGAGTAACAAGAACGATGGGGAAAAGCTCCAGACTTGCTCAAATCACAAATTCCTTTGGTGAGAAGAAGGGGATGGAGTGGATCTATCACTTGATTGGAGGACTTCTCTCAAATGTTCCCAAATCCCTTGGGGATCTAGGATTTGGTGTAGGGGATTGAGAGAGAGAGAGAGAGAGAGTGAAATGTGTCCTTAGCAAGCTCAAAGTGAATGGTCAACCTTATCCCGCGGGGGGGGGGAGGCTATATATAGTGGAAGTGGAAAAGTAACCGTTTGAGGCACTTAAGTGCACTGTAGAGGTCGGGCGTCCGGACAGGACCGGATGTCCCGTGGCACAGATAGGTCCAGACGTCCGACAACCATCGGTCGTCCGGTTGCTGGAAGTCCACAGGCCATGAATCAGCACACAACCATCGGACGTCCGGAACGTGCCGGTCGTCCGGTGACCGGACGTCCGGAGTTGACCGGAAATCCGTAAATAATATTCTGTTGAGAAAGTGTCAGACCTCTGGAGGAAAACGGACGTCCGGCGACCGGACGTCCGGAGAAGCTCGGATATCCGCAAATATCATATTGTGAAGAAATACCGGACGTCCGTGGAGAGCCGGAAGTCCGGTCAGCAGTGAGGGATCAGACGTCCGTAGAGTACCGGACGTCTGGTGAGAAATGGAGTTGGTGGGTTTTGAGCAAATCTTTCACTAGATCCAACGATCCCCTTTTAATAGTGCGGGATCCCTATACTCAAGAAACAAAGCCGCAAAGAAGAAAGAAAAGAAAAAGCAAGAGCTATTTTCTTGTATATCCGATCTTGAATGATATGCATTTGTCCCTAGTTATGATCCACACACGCCCTCGAGACTTAATCCTGAGATATACTTGATAAACATGATTAGTCCCTTATATGCATGTAGTCATCAACATCAAAATAAGATTAAGGGCATGATTGCACTTTCACAAGGCCCCAAACCAAACGAACATAGTGCTATGGAGGTTCGCACATGACTGCCTCCCATGCGGGCTTCAATTACGCCATCGGAATATCCCCACAAGTCCTGCTTGCGTGCATTGTGGGAGAGATGAGAGTATTGAGCATTGTTTGTTGTTCTGTCAGTTTGGTTCCGAGGTTTGGAACAAGGTCAAAAAATGGTTGGACATCCACCTATCACTACTAGGGAAAACCTTATACACAGAACCTTAGTAGCAGCGCGGTACAAAAAGAGGCGCTACTGCTAATTAGCAGTAGCGCGCGTCCAAAACAATCGCTACTGATACACAATTAGCAGTAGCGCGTGCTGGTGGAACCGCGCTGCTACAAAAATTGACCGACAGTACCCACCAACCTAAGTTTAGCAGCAACGCGGTGTCACGACATGCGCTACTGCTAATGCAATAGTAGTACCACGCTTTTTACCCCGGTCGTTGCTGCTAATTTTGAAACTGGCCACATGGCGGGCCCTGCTTAGCAGTAGCGTGTGTATAGAAAGCTCGCTGCTGCTATTCCCTTAGCAGTAGCGCGCTTTGCAGCCCGCGCTACTGCTAAGACGCAGAATAATGCCACCTTCCCCCCTTCCCCATCTCCTCTCTTCCTCACTTTCCCCTACCTCCCACCTCCTCTCTCCCTCACATTGCTTCTTCCTCAATACTTCTCCCTCCATTACTCTACCTCTTCTACCTACCTTTCTCTCTCTTTATTACTCATAACTAACTCCACCACCTCCATTAATGCATCTCCTTTCTCTTTTTCCTTCCCCCTCCACTAGTTGAAGTTGTCTCCTCCCAAATTAGCTAGCTAGGTAGATGTAGCATTTAGTGAAGTGGCCTATGTGCCCCTAACTAGATCTAGCTTTGTCAAGAAGAGATTTGTCCACTTTTGGTCTCCCTACATCATCATCTCCACCGTGTGCTCGATCTCGAGAAGATAGGTGATTAAAATTTCATGCTTTTGCAAGAATGGAAATATGTGTATGTGTGTGTGATATGATAATTGGGCGATATGATGGAAATTGTGTGTGTGGCATGAGTTGATGCCGAATTGTGCTTTTGAGTTGTCTATGTTTTGCCGAATTGTCGATTTATTTCCGTTTCGGCGAATTCTGGGCAAACTCTAGATCTATATGTCCTATTTTTTGGGAAGGTCATGCCGAATTTTTGTATGACTTGATACTTGCACGCATTTTTATAATCAATTTGTTTATTATTACCATGCAGACGTTCATGATATTCAGTGGAACGATGGTGGACAGGTGGTTGCGGTCGGCGGTGCAGGACATGAAAGAAAATAACCTGACAGAGGTTTTATGTCCGTGTCAAAAATGCAAAGGAATAGTTTGGCTCGACCCCTATGACGATGGTCATGTTGAAGCGCACCTGGTCATGACTAGTTTCATGGATGGCTATACTTGGTGGATAATTGAAGATGAGGATGGTGATGTTGAGGACGCCGACGGGGCAGGCAATGATGACACAGGGCGAGACGAAGAGATGATCGATAATGGCGGTGGGGAAGAGGCCGGACATGGCGGGGGAGAATGGGCCGGACATGGCGGAGGAGAAGGGGCCGGACATGGCGGCCGAGAGAACGTGGACTGCACGCATCGTCGGTACTAAGTTCAATCGTGCGGGGCCCTCATGTTCAAGCACTGCTTCGCAAGGAGGCGAGTATTGAGAGAGCTGCTTCTAGAGAGGAGGCTAAGCTGCAACAACTGGTGGTAGACTCGAACACTCCATTGTATGATGGTTGCAGTCCTGAGGTGACCCGCTTGAGTTTCACGCTCCAACTTCTGAAGACGAAGGCTAAAAACAAATGGACCGACACTAGCCTCGATGAGCATCTCAAGTACCTAAAGTGTAGGATCTTGAGAAGAGGTGTCTAGAGCGGGGTGATTAGACACTAAGTACCAAAGTTGCAGTTTTTAACTTCTTTAGGTTTAAATGGAGTTTAGGCACAAGTTTAACTTTTTCAATACATAACAAGCAAGCAAGCATGCAAAGAGTATATGAGCAGCGGAAAGTAAAGCATGCAACTTGCAAGAAAGTAAAGGGAAGGGTTTGGAGAATTCAAACGCAATTGGAGACACAGATGTTTTTGTCGTGGTTCCGATAGGTGGTGCTATCGTACATCCACGTTGATGGAGACTTCAACCCACGAAGGGTAACGGTTGCGCGAGTCCATGGAGGGCTCCACCCACGAAGGGTCCACAAAGAAGCAACCTTGTCTATCCCACCATGGCCGCCGCCCACGAAGGACTTGCCTCACTAGCGGTAGATCTTCACGAAGTAGGCGATCTCCTTGCCCTTCCAAACTCCTTGGTTCAACTCCACAATCTTGTCGGAGGCTCCCAAGTGACACCTAGCTAATCTAGGAGACACCACTCTCCAAGAAGTAACAAATGGTGTGTTGATGATGAACTCCTTGCTCTTGTGCTTCAAATGATAGTCTCCCCAACACTCAACTCTCTCTCATAGGATTTGGATCTGGTGGAAAGAAGATTTGAGTGGAAAGCAACTTGGGGAAGGCTAGAGATCAAGATTCATATGGTTGGAATGAAATATCTTGGCCTCAACACATGAGTAGGTGGTTCTCTCTTAGAAATAGGATGCTGGAAGTGTGGGCTTGTTCTGATGGCTCTCTCCATGAATGAAGAGGAGGTGGAGGGGTATATATAGCCTCCACACAAAATCTAACCGTTACACACAATTTACCAAACTCGGTGGGACCGAATCATCAAACTCGGTCGGACCGATTTAGTAAACCTAGTGACTGTTAGGGTTTTCGGTGGGACTAACAAGCAACTCGGTAGGATATGTTTAGGGTTAGGGCATAACGTAATCTCGGCGAGACCGATTACACAAACTCGGTGAGACCTAATTTGGTAATTAGCTAACCAGAGAGTTGGTCAGGCAAACTCGGTGGGACCAATTACTCAAACTCGGTGGGACCGATTTTGGTAATAAGTCAACCAGAAAGTTTGCATTGTAATCTTGGTAGTACCGATTGCACGAACTCGGTGAGACCGATTTTGGTAATGGACATACATAGAGAGATTACAATCCCATCTCGGTGAGACCGAGATCCCTATCGGTGAGACCGATTTGCCTAGGGTTTGTGGCAGTGGCTATGACATCTGAACTCGGTGGCGCCGGATAGAAAGAATCGATAGGGCCGAGTTTGAATTTAGGTTTAGGTCATATGTGTGGAAGTGGGAAAGTAGTTGAGGGTTTTGGAGCATATCACTAAGCACATGAAGTAAGAGGCTCATTAAGCAACACCTCATCCCTCCTTGATAGTATTGGCTTTTCCTATAGACTCAATGTGATCTTGAATCACTAAAATGTAAAATGAAGAGTCTTGAGCTTGAAGCTTGAGCCAATCCTTTGTCCTTAGCATCTTGAAGGAGTTCCCACATCCTTTAGTCCATGCCACTCCATTGTGAACTTATCTGAAACATACTAGATAAAAGTGTTAGTCCAACAAGAGATACGTTGACATTAATTACCAAAACCACCTAGGGAGCACTTGTGCTTTCAATCTCCCCCTTTTTGGTAATTGATGACAACATACATCAAAGCTTTAGATAGAGATATAAAGAGTAGCAAGTAAAGCTTCGGAAAGACATGTAACAAGCATAGGCCCTCCTATATGTATGCAATCATGTGAATATGGAATAGAGAAGCATGTGAGAGCATAACCATGATAGAGTAGGCAATGTGTTACATGTATCTTGGCCATATGCATCAGAGCAAAGAATATTAAAGAAAATACCTTCATGCTTATGAGTCCTTCTTGCAAACAGTATGTACATCAGCAAGAATACCTCATACACATGAGTGTGATGCATATACTTACCTTGTAGTCTTGAGTTGGCTTAGGGTGAAATGAACCTGCACAAACAAGGTTAGATAACACAGTACATCTACTAGCCGAGCAAATGAAGAAACCACAAGAATACCAAGACTGGGATAACATGTAGAGAGTGAGTACTAAGTACCACATTGGATTAGACATGTCCCCAAGAGTAAAGATATGCAATGAATTTGAATGATTCCTTTCCTTAGATGTCTTGCTCCCCTGAATCTAGCATGGGATACTGGGAGAAGATAGGGAACAGAAAATCAGAGCTGAAAGATATAAATGAACAGAGCTTAATGCAAATAAGCACACATGAACATGTCTTTCCCCCAAAAAGACATGTGGCATCTCTCCTCTTGAACACCAAGCATCTGGGATCCTTGAGAAATACTTTCTACTTGAGTATTCTCTCCCCCTGGAGATCTCTTTCTCCCCCTTAATACTCTCTCCCTTTTGGAAGTGATAAGCTTTGATGTGATCTCTCTCTCCCCCTTTGACATCAATTTCCAAGAAGGGTCTTCTGGAATTTGTTGTGAATGGGTTTGGTCCTTGAGTCACAACACAAAGCACTGGATAAAATTGTGATGCTTGTAGAGGACAAGATTCATTGAGTGGAGCTGGATCAGAAGAAACACAAAATAAGTGGCAAACTGTTTTTCCTGTTGTGAAATCGATGGCACCAAGTTGTATGCTTCGGTTGTACCGAAAGGATTCGGTTGGACCGAAAACAACAAATCGGTGAAACCGAGTTCATCTCAGAGAAAGCACTTGTCACCTCAGCTCACTAGACTAGTAAGATATCACAAAGATTTGCAAGGAATTAACTGAATGATATGCAATGAATTGGATGCAGAAAATGCAGAGCAAACAGAAAGAAAATCTGTGGAGTGCATAGAGTTTGCAAATACATACCAAAAAGGGAAGATAGATTTTGTAAGAGGCACAAGTACTTAGAAACTAAATGGTTGCAAGAGAGGCTAGATGTTTGTGCTGAAAATTTAAACTTTCTTAGCCGTACTTGTGAACTTTGCAATGAACGTGATCATTTCAATACCCAATGCAAATTGTTTCATGATCGTATCGTGTCCAAAAATTGTGATGACTTGATTTCCCTTGCACATCATAATGAACTTAGTTTGCTCTTGAGTTATGAATAAATGAAACGTATAACTAAGGTTATTCCATAATTTGCCCTTGATAGAGTTCTTAATTTTGATCTAGAGTAAATTTATATGTATTGTGCGGTGAATTGCATTGAAAATCCTTATATTGCCAATTATATAAAGAAAAGAAAACAAATAGAATATGAAAAGAATACTAACGAAAGGGAAGAGATTTCCCAATATCTTCCTATTATTTCTTATGATGAATCAGGTAACGAGGAGGAGCCTTCTATTCAACCAATCTCATTAATAAGGAGCTCCAAAAAGAGGATTGAACCCACACATGATGTGAAGAAGAAAAAGAAAAGACGGAGAAGCAAAGGTAGAAAGGTATCTCTCCCAAATGATGTTGCTCCTATTACTCATTGTGATGATGATAGTTTCTATACTATTGGTGCTATCCATACTATTAATGATGAGAGTGATTATGCTTATGATATGAAAAGGCCCAAGCTTGGGGATGCTATGTTTGGTGAAGATGATGTTTTTGAGAATATATTTGCTGCAATTAATGTTTGTCCCAAGCTTGGGGATGCTACTTTCATGAAGATGATATTTTGTGTCTCTCGAGTTTTGATATGCAAATTTATAACGATGATAGCATGCCTCCTACTTATGATGATTATATTGATGAAAGTGGGTTTGGAAGAGTGTCTACTTTAGGAAGTGATGATCCCACTATTTTGGAGGATGTTGAATCTTATTATGATAATTATGAAAGTGGATTTGGAGAGGTCATGACTTTATTTAGTAATGATTCCACTATCTTGGAAGAGGTTTCAATTGATTATGATGAGAACAAAGTTGCTACTTATGATGATTATTGTGATAAAACTTATGCTATAAAAAAGTAGTGATGATTATATTTATACAACTTGTCATTATTATGATTACCATTTTTCTGAATATTACTCTTTTAATGTGGAAACAATTTATAGTATTCGAGTTTCTTATGATACTCCCACTATTCCGAATGAGATGAATTTTGCTTATGTGGAGAGTAGTAAAATTTCTATGCAAGTAGATCATGAAAAGAATGCTTCATGTGCTGGTTATATTGTTGAATTCATTCATGATGCTACTGAAAATTATTATGAGGGAGGAATATATGCTTGTAGGAATTGCAATAATATCAAGTTCCCTCTCTATGTGCTTAAAGTTTTGAAGTTATGTTTGTTTTGCCTTCCTATGCTAGTTGATTATTGTTCTCATAAGTTGTTTGCTCACAAAATCCCTATGCATAGGAAGTGGGTTAGACTTAAATGTGCTAGTCATATTCTTCATGATGCTCTCTTTATGTTTCAATTCTTATGTCTTATGTGAGCATCATTGAAATCATCATGCCTAGCTAGGGGCGTTAAACGTTAGCGCTTGTTGGGAGGCAACCCAATCTTATTTTAGCTTCTTGCTTTTTGGTTCTGTTTAGGAATAAATAATTCATCTAGCTTGAGGTTAGATGTGGTTTTATGTTTTAGTTAGTATTTGTGCCAAGTTAAACCTATAGGATCTTCTTGGATGATAGTTATTTAATCTTGCTGAAAATTCCAGAAACTTTTTGTTGACGAAAACAATTATTAAAAATCACCAGAATGTGATAAAATACTAATTCCTATTGCAGTAGATCAATAAACAAATTATCTAGGTCTTCCTGTTTAGGTAGATTTTTCTGAGTTCCAGAAGTTTCCGTTAGTTACAGATTACTACAGACTGTTTTGTTTTTGACATATTCTGTTTTTCGTGTGTTGTTTGCTTATTTTGATGACTCTATGGCTAGTAAAATAGTTTATAAACCATAGAGAAGTTGGAATACAGTAGGTTTAACACAAATATAAATAAAGAATAAGTTCATTACAATACCTTGAAGTGGTGTTTTGTTTTCTTTTGCTAACGGAGCTTACGAGTTTTCTGTTAAGTTTTGTGTTGTGAAGTTTTCAAGTTTTGGGTAAAGGATTCGAAGAACTATGGAATAAGGATTGGCAAGAGCCTAAGCTTGGGGATTCCCAAGGCACCCCAAGGCAATATTCAAGGACAACCAAGAGACTAAGATTGAGGATGCCCCAGATGGCATCCCCTCTTTCGTCTTTGTTCATCGGTAACTTTACTTGGAGCTATATTTTTATTCACCCCATGATATGTGTTCTGCTTGGAGCATCATTTTATTTTCTTTTGTTTTGCTTGCTGTTTGAATAAAATACCAAGATCTGAAATTCTTAACTGTTAGAGAGTCTTCACATAGTTGCATAATTATTCGACTACTCATTGATCTTCACTTATATTTTTCGGAGTAGTTTGTCGTTTGCTCTAGCGCTTCACTTATATCTTTTAGAGCACAATGGTGGTTTTATTTTAAAGAAATAGATGAACTCTCATGCTTCACTTATATTATTTTGAGAGTCTTTTGAACAGCATGGTAATTTGCTTTGGTTATGAATTTAGTCCTAATATGATGGGCATCCAAGAGGGATATAATAGAAACTTTCATATAAGGTGCATTGAATACTATGAGAAGTTTGATACTTGATGATTGTTTTGAGATATGAAGATGGTGATATTAGAGTCATGCTAGTGGAGTAGTTGTGAATTTGAGAAATACTTGTGTTAAAGTTTGTGATTCCCTTAGCTTGCACGTATGGTGAACTGTTATGTGATGAAGTCGGAGCATGATTTATTTATTGATTGTCTTCCTTATGAGTGGTGGTCAGGGACGAGCGATGGTCTTTTCCTACCAATCTATCCCCCTAGGAGCATGCGCGTAGTACTTCATTTTGATAACTAATAGATTTTTTCAATAAGTATGTGAGTTTTTTATGACTAATGTTGAGTCCATGGATTATACGCACTCTCATCCTTCCACCATTGCTAGCCTCTCTAATACCGCGCACCTTTCGCCGGTATTATACACCCACCATATACCTTCCTCAAAACAGCCACCATACCTACCTATTATGGCATTTCCATAGCCATTCTGAGATATATTGCCATGAAACTTACCACCGTTCCGTTTATTATGACACGCTCCATCATTGTCATATTGCTTTGCATGATCATGTAGTTGACATCGTATTTGTGGAAAAGCCACCTTCATAATTCTTTCAAACATGTCACTCTTGATTCATTGCATATCCCGGTACCCCGCCGGAGGCATTCATATAGGGTCATATGTTGTTCTAAGTATTGAGTCGTAATTCTTGAGTTGTAAGTAAATAAAAGTGTGATGATCATCATTATTAGAGCATTGTCCCAGTGAGGAAAGGATGATGGAGACTATGATTCCCCAACAAGTCGGGATGAGACTCCGGACTAAAAAAAGAAGCCATAAAAAAATGAGAAAAGCCCAAACAAAAAATTAAAAAAATGAGAGAAAAAGAGAGAAGGGACAATGCTACTATCCTTTTACCACACTTGTGCTTCAAAGTAGCACCATGATCTTCATGATAGAGAGTCTCTTATGTTGTCACTTTCATATACTGGTGGGAATCTTTCATTATAGAACTTGGCTTGCATATTCCAATGATGGGCTTCCTTAAATTGCCCTAGGTCTTCGTGAGCAAGCAAGTTGGATGCACACCCACTTAGTTTCTTTTTGAGCTTTCATATACTTATAGCTCTAGTGCATCTGTTGCATGGCAATCCCTACTCACTCACATTGATATCTATTGATGGGCATCTACATAGCCCGTTGATATGCCTTGTTGATGTGAGACTATCTTCTCCTTTTTGTCTTCTCCACAACCACCATTCTATTCCACCTATAGTGCTATGTTCATGGCTCACGCTCATTTATTGCGTGAAGATTGAAAAAGTTTGAGAACATCAAAAGTATGAAACAATTGCTTGGCTTGTCATCGGGGTTGTGCATGATTTAAATATTTTGTGTGGTGAAGATAGAGCATAGCCAGACTATATGATTTTGTAGGGATAGCTTTCTTTGGCCATGTTATTTTGAGAAGACATGATTACTTTGTTAGTATGCTTGAAGTATTATTATTTTTATGTCAATATTAAAATTTTGTCTTGAATCTTATGGATGTGAATATTCTTGCCACAATAAATAGAATTACATGGATAAATATGTTAGGTAGCATTCGACATCAAAAATTATGTTCTTATCATTTACCTACTCGAGGACGAGCAGGAATTTAGCTTAGGGATGCTTGATACATCTCCAACGTATCTATAATTTTTGATTGTTCCATTCTATTATATTGTCTGTTTTGGATGTTTATGGGCATTATTAAATACTTTTATATTATTTTTGGGACTAACCTATTAACCCAGAGCCCAGTGCCAGTTTCTGTTTTTTTTCCTTGTTTCAGTGTTTCGCAGAAAAGGAATATCAAACGAGTCCAAACAGAATGAAACCTTCGGGAGCATGATTTTTGGAACGAACGTGATCCAGGAGACTTGGAGTTGAAGTCAAGGAAGCTTCGAGGTGACCACGAGGCAGGGAGGCACGCCTGCCCCTTGGGAGCGCCCCCACCCTCGTGGGCCCCTCATGGCTCCCCTGACCGACTTCTTTTGCCTATATATGTCCATATACCCTAAAAACATCGGGGAACACAATAGATTGGGAATTCCGCCACTGCAAGCCTCTGTAGCCACCAAAAACCAATCGGGACCCTTTTCCGGCACCCTGCCGGAGGGGGGATCCATCACCGGTGGCCATCTTCATCATCCCAGCGCTCTCCATGACGAGGAGGGAGTAGTTCACCCTCGGGGCTGAGGGTATGTACCAGTAGCTATGTGTTTGATCTCTCTCTCTCTCTCTCTCTCTCTCTCTCTCTCTCTCTCGTGTTCTTGAGGTGGTACGATCTTGATGTATCGCGAGCTTTGATATTATAGTTGGATCTTATGATGTTTCTCCCCCCAATACTCTCTTATAATGGATTGAGTTTTCCCTTTGAAGTTATCTTATCGGATTGAGTCTTTAAGGATTTGAGAACACTTGATGTATGTCTTGCATGTGCTTATCTGTGGTGACAATGGGATATCACGTGATCTACTTGATGTATGTTTTGGTGATCAACTTGCGGGTTCCGTGACCTCGTGAACTTATGCATAGGGGTTGGCACACGTTTTCATCTTGACTCTCCGGTAGAAACTTTGGGGCACTCTTTGAAGTACTTTGTGTTGGTTTGAATAGATGAATCTGAGATTGTGTGATGCATATTGTATAATCATACCCATGGATACTTGAGGTGACATTGGAGTATCTAGGTGACATTAGGGTTTTGGTTGATTTGTGTCTTAAGGTGTTATTCTAGTACGAACTCTTTAATAGATCGATCAGAAAGAATAACTTTGAGGTGGTTTCGTACCCTACCATAATCTCTTCGTTTGTTCTCCGCTATTAGTGACTTTGGAGTGACTCTTTGTTGCATGTTGATGGATAGTTATATGATCCAATTATGTTACTGTTGTTGAGATAACTTGCACTAGTGAAAGTATGAACCCTAGTCCTTGTTTCCTAGCATTGCAATACCGTTTGTGCTCACTTTTATTACTTGTTACCTTGCTGTTTTTATATTTTCAGATTACAAAACCTATATCTACCATCCATATTGCACTTGTATCACCATCTCTTCGCCGAACTAGTGCACCTATACAATTTACCATTGTATTGGGTGTGTTGGGGACACAAGATACTCTTTGTTATTTGGTTGCAGGGTTGTTTGAGAGAGACCATCTTCATCCTACGCCTCCCACAGATTGATAAACCTTAGGTCATCCACTTGAGGGAAATTTGATACTGTCCTACAAACCTCTGCACTTGGAGGCCCAACAATGTCTACAAGAAGAAGGTTGTGTAGTAGACATCATGGAGAAACCGTGGAGATCTATTCAATGGTCACGCTGAGCATCGAGGACCTCCACGTAAGAGGAGCGGCGCCGAAATTGATGAGCTATTGAAAAGCTGGAGGCAGTGCCCCACACCGGGAAAGACGATGAAAAAGGCGCCGGAGCCGTTGATGAAGGTATGGAAGACGAGGTCTATGTTCTGGGACTTGGAGTACTGGCACAAAATCGATACACCTCATTGCCTTGATCAAATGCATATCTGTAAGAATGTCCTTGAGAGCTTGCTCGCGACACTGATGAACATGCCAGATAAGACCAAGGATGGGCCGAAGGCAAGAAAAGACTTGCAAGATTTGAATATCAGGGAAGATCTGCTCATGGCGCCCCGTAAAAAGTTAGACGAGACAGAGACGGAGACAGAGGCGCGGAGAAGAAGGGCAAGAAAGCAAAGGAATAGATTATTGCCCCCCTTCTTGCTTCACCATAAGTCAGGCTGACATCGATCAATTCTTTAAGTGCCTTACCAGAGTCAAAGTTAGTTCCGGTTAATGTGGAAAGATAAGCAGATATCTAGACACGGACAAGAAAAGGTTCAGCGGGATGAAGTCCCATGACTGTCATGTGATGATGATGCAGATACTACCTATTGCCCTTAGAGGGATAATGGACAAGCACGTCTGTGACACGCTTATTGGTCTCTGCAACTTTTTCGACGTCATCTCTCGAAAGTCGATCAGTGTGAAGCAGCTCCGAAGGCTACAGGAAGAGATCGTTGTGATACTAAATGAGCTTGAGATGTACTTCCTGCCCGCGTTCTTTGAAGTGATGGTGCATCTGTGTGTCCATATAGTGGACGACATAATAGACCTGGGGCCGTCATTCCTACACAACATGATGCCGTTTGAGAGGATGAATGGGATCGTCAAAGGATTCGTTCGTAACATGTCCCGTCCAGATGGAAGCATCGTCCAGGGCTATCTGACACAAGAGTGCATCTCTTTCTGTGAGAATTTTCTATATGGCGCAGACCAGCCACCTGGTGTTGGTGTTGGTTTGCCCGTTAACAAGCACGGCAGGCTCGAAGGAGAAGGTCACTCCAACGGTCGTAGGGAACTGCATGTGGCATACTTAGATCGACGCAGCGACTTTGACAGAGCAAACTTGGTAGTGCTCACTACAAAAAAACACTTCCGTGATGATACGTGTTTATCACAGTAGGTAACATTTTCTGTCATGCATGTACATCCATGACAAATTTATGACAGAATCAAGATAGTCATACCTGTGTTGTCGTAGAAGTGTTCCATGACATTACCAAAATTATCATCACAGAAGTGTCCACTTCCATGACGATAAATCGCGTGTCATAGAAGTGCTTTCGTCAAGGGTGACCGACACGTGGCATCCACCATATAGGGACGCCGTTAAGCTATCGGGTCCGGTTTTGGATCCGATAACCCGTTAACAGCCGGACCAATGGGAAATTTCCATGTGTAAAATTCTGATTGGCCGGAGGAAACACGTGTCAGCTCGTCAGTGGGTCAGATAGGCGCCTATGATATGTCGACACGTGCGACGGCCCACCACTGGCCCATTTAGCTTACAAAGACCGGCCTGTTTGACTTGGTCAAAAGATAGCGGGCTGGCCCATGAAAAGCCTGTTAACGGTCTCTTCGCAAATAGCCCATTTTACGGCCCGGTAACTCACGGCCCTTCAGGGCCTGCACAAAATTGGCCCAACAACGTCATGTGGGCTGTCGAATATAACACCAGCCCATTTCACTTTCGGCCCATGTATGGCCCACGACGTCTTTCGGCCCATATGAGGCCTTCGTATCTTTAGGCTGTTTAGAGGCCCACGGTGACTCTAGCCCGTAATGAACAGTAAATTTCTTTGTACCCGTTAATGGCTCATGATTCACATGGGCCATTTCCAGCCCATGTTAGCTTTCGGCCTACTAATGGCCCATACGTTCTTGGGCACCTTTCCAGCCCTCGATTACTTCCGGCCCGTTACTGGCCTGTTCCCCTAATGGGCCAAATTCGGCCCGTGGCAAGAGTCGGCCCGTTTCTAGCCTGTTAACCCGTTGCGATGTTTCCAGCCCGTCCTATATTCTGGCCCATTTACGACCCGTTATGCCTGTGACAGAATTAAGCCTTTGCTGTCCTCCGGCCTATTAACGACCCGTCACTGTGCTGGGTTGATACCAATTACGCCCTTTTACGGCCCATGTAGACCCATCTATCCGACGGCCCGAGGCCCACCGATTCTACGGCCGTGTTGGAGGCCCAATTAAAGACGGCACGTAGGAGGCCCATGGATCCTACGACCCGTAGCAGGGTCAAGGCTACCACGGTCCGTATATGGCCCATGGTTGTTGCGGCCACTAGCAAACCAGGGAAAAAGAAGACTAGGAAATAAATAAGCCCGAAACTAACGCTAGGCTATTAAGGCGATTGCACAGATTACATCCACTGGGCATCAAAGATCGCCACGAGTGCAAATATAGGGAACACCCTACACTATAAAAAAAATGGCTTGTTGTTTTCTTTAGCCAGTGGCTGGACGTTAAGAACAAATTTTATATCGCAACATAACAAACTACAACTATAAAACAAAAGGAAGGTTGGCATAAAAGTTAACAGTCTGGCAGATAAATGCACCACCAGAAGTTCAGGAGCTCAGTTCATTTGACCTGACTGTTACATTTTCATGCTGTATTGTCCGATGGAGCACCATAACCTTCTCCTTCATTTCTCCTAGGCTCCTGAACAACATAGCAAATGTCTGATAGTCTGGTTTCAAGACCATGCATATCTTGACGACATCGAACAATGTATATCCTTGTTTCACAAAGGGTCTCTATTAAGGAACGGACTTGTGTTTGGAGCGCAGATATAACATTGTTTTGAGCTTGCATATCTTGATCATGAGGTAGTTTGGACGAGATTGCCTTAACAGCCAACCCAGTATTACGCAGGAACGTGCTTTTGGCACTGTTAGTGGACAGGTACTGACCCACTGCAGCAAGAGCTGACATTGCGGTTATAGTTGCCTCGCCACCTTTTTTTCCATAGCTTCTTGAAAAGTTGAGTTTTTACATTAATAGTACCAGAACAGAAGATATTAAGGAGGCAGCAAAACTAAACAAAATAGCTTTGGTCTATATATAGAACTTATTCTGGTGAACCCATGTAAAATATTAGTTGTATTTTACTGCAAAGTACATAATAAAACCAGGTTCCAAACATATGACCATGTACCATGGCTAATGTATTGTCTATTTCTTCACATTGTATTGACAGCTAAGGATAAAGAGACAAAGTTTATAATACGGTAAGCATAGTATGACATCATTATATCACAAAACAACTAAGAACAGATAAACAGGCAATTGTAACGTTGTGTGGGCAAGTCCAGCACGGAACTAGATTACAGGTCAAGATCAAAGGAACATCACTCCTCTCTTTTAAACCTTGTAAGGTGAAATGATACGCTAAGACAATTGTGTATAAAATTGAAAAGAGTAATAGACATTGGCTGCAAACCATGCAGTTCAAGGCATAAGTCAGAGTAAGTAGTAGTTAAAAGGCATGAGGATTAAGGACTTACAACAACGGCTTTGACTAGTGTAGTCATGCCCTTCGTCTTGCTGGTGTGACAATCCTTGAAGATTTCCACAACATTTGGTTCAGGTACTTTTTGGTCCTTGCAGGCTTTCCTCTGCATTTGGAACAAGTCAATATAGATCTGATAATATGGTACAACGAAAAGAGTGAAACAACAGCTAATTACAAGAGCCTCGCAGCAGTGCAATATAGCTACGAGATCCCGTCGTCTGTTGAATTTCACTTTCATGACGGTTGGCCTTGTTCTTTGAACAGTTCACCTACAAGAAGATAGATTTGTGTGGCACATGCATAAATAGGACTGCAACATGTGATCGATCATCATATATATAATGTACCGATACTTGGATCGGACCAAAGTTTAAGAGGCCTCTAGTCTTCATCCCATATATTTTCCATCGAGATGTTTGGGCAAGTTCACTATTAGCCTTGCCTTCAAAGTGAGTTTTCCTCAAGTTATACCGACATCGTCGCAGAGCGGACTTGAAAACATGGGTGCAAGCTTGTCAGTTGCATCATCTTGGCTATCCAACTTGAACCTCATCTGCTGAAAATTATGGGAGTCTCATTATCAGCAACCTTGAAAGTATTGGACAGAGCAAGACGATATTACTAGTTTCCATACATAACCATACTTACAGATAAATGGTCGAGGAAGGTGTTGAACTGGGTTTCGTCTTTGTCATTCCTGCATCAATCCATGTTGGAGGATACGTACATGACACCTAACGGCAACCGCTGCCTCGATACTAACTTGGTGACTCAGAGCATCACATGGCCTTTTTGAACCTGCCTCAAAACGGATCTCCATTCTTCCTCCTCTAGATTTAGTTAACCTATAGAGCATTATCCCTGATGTTTGTTTCCTCTTGCGCCTAGGTGCTAGTCCAACAACGAAAATAGGAAGTGTTAGTGTACATCAAACTGTGAGACTACATATAAAGAAGCATGCAATTGTAACTTGACTCCAGCAACTACCTTCTTGCTGTTGAAGCTCACAAAGTTCATCTGATCTTGCCAACTCATCTTGTGTCAAGAGTGCTTCGAAGTAGTGTCGTGGCAAGGAGCTTGGGAACGTGCTGCTTGGTGAGTTGACCAACGGTAAATCGTGCAGGTGGTGGTACTGTGGAAGGTGTTGCAACAACTAGGGCTGTCTCTGCTTGTTTGGTGGCAGCTATTTGTTTCTGTTTGGCTTGTTCTGCAACTCATGTAGCATGGGATACCCTGTCGGTACAATTTTCTGCTAGACTTTAACCTTCTATTGCACCATCAGCACCAGCAGAATCTGTAGGATTGTTTCGCTTCCCTTTCCTTGTCGTTCTGTGTTGCTTCCTCTTTCTCTGTGCCATGTTAAGTCAAGCCGACAAGAAAAACGAATAACAATTTAGTTCTTTAGAACAAATGTACTTTGTAAGAACATGGTGTGATAGACAGATATTGTATGTTCTAGAAACAGGAACACATGTCTTAGTCACAAGTATAATGTGTAAAGTAAGTAGATGAAATTCAACAAAATTAGAAGCAATCCAAGCTAGACATCATACATAACATGCAACCACATATAACAAAGGCCAAGTTAGAGGGAGCACCGTGATGGTGCACTAGGGAGACGTGCTCATCACCAACACAGCTACGTCGAGTGTCTATGCATGTGTTGTCTTGGAAATCATCTTGGGGGGATGGAGGAGTAGAATCTGTAGAGGCCCTCCGTTTGGAAGGAGCACCTTCATTCGCTGCCTTGCTAACTTCCTTCCGCTTTATTGATTTTGAGTTGTCAAGTAAAACCGACAAGAAAAAACAATAAAATTCATTTCTTCAGAACTCATTTGTGCATGATACTGACAATCACTACTTTGATGTAAGGAAAACACATGATTCCAAGATGGAATAATACGAAAAACATGTCGACATGGCATATTCACAACTGTTTGTGTAAACTAAGCAGAAACCATTTCAACAAATAAGAAACAATGCAAGATAGACACCACATGAAAGATGCAACTAATATGACTCTGCCAAGTTAAAATCGTCCCACCATAAATGGCATTTCAACAAATTAGAAGCAGCGCATGCTATAAATCATATGAAATATGCAACTAATATCACACTGCATATACTGAAGGTGTCTCGTCATATTGATTTATGCGGGATACAAATAAACAATAGTTTTATGTGAGGACATGCTTAATAGACAGATGTACTATGTACTAAAAACAGGAAGGCATGTCTCATTAACAGGTATAATGTATAAACTAAGCAGAATAGCACATGCAATTTAACCAGATTAGAAGAATTACAATTTAGACACCATATGCAACATGCAACCACATATCACGCTGCCAAGTTAGAGCAAGCACCTACGATGCTAGTGTAGGGGAAATGCCGTAATCAACTATAGAACTACATTCACTATCTTAATCTAGCCTTGCTGTTTCTTGAGAATCATGTGGGGAGGCTGACGCTGCATTCTTTAAATGAGGATCTTTTATCACAGTAGTCCACTAGCCTGACTGCCTCATCATAAGTGATTGATGAGGGATACACAAGAACATTAGTTTGATGTAAGAACATGGTTAATAGACAGATGTACTAGTATGTACCAAAAACAGGAAGGCGTGTCATATTCAAAGGTATAGTTTGTATGCTAAGCAGATGCAATTTAACCAAATTGGAAGCAATACAAGCTAGACATCCGGCTGGAGTGGTGAGCATGATCATCTAGGACCTGAGAGCCTGGTGGGAGGCGGGCTGCCGCCACCATCGTGGCTTTTAGTTGGCTTCCGTGATGCATGTACAGAAAGGCTTGTCATCGGCTCGGCCAATTACCTCGACTAGCTATTTGTCTTCTAGTGCTCCCGGGATGGTGGTTCATGTAAAAAATATCTTTCCTTATCTTGATAAAGACCGACTTCGGCCTTTCGAATACAAGCTAGACACCATATGCAACATTAAACCACATATGACACCGTGAAGTTAAAGCAAGCACCTGGGATGGTGGTTCATGGCGAGCGAGATCATCATCTCTAGAGCTACATTCCCCGTCTCCATTTGCTGACACTACACCCTTTAAAGCCTTGAAACGTGTCTAGCCTAGCCGCGTACCACGCTGGAGCGACTTCTCTCTTCTCTTTTCTGCTTCTGTCAAGGCAGGGTCTGAAATACCCTTGCATAAAAACACAATAGTGAGAGTATGGGTGAAGTGTGTGCAGAACTAGTGCACTGTAAAAGCAGCAGATAGCAGGTGGCTAAAAAATAAATGACACGAGACATATGATAGCTCTACAACATTGCATGGCAAACAAAATTAGATTCTACTATGTGTGATTTTGTAATATATGAGCACAGGAAATGCAGGTACTCCTCCAGCACACCACCACATGTGGTCCTATCAACATAAAAGTCGACTGGAAATAAATAGGTTAGTCGATTTTTTTATGAACCGTCCGATCTATAAGGAACGGGCAGATGGCCTTCGTCTACCTCCCGCCATCATCAAGTGACGATCTTTCTCGAACCTGACCCCTACCTCCGCCGCCCGCCTCCCTCGACCTCACACCACCGCCCGTGCTTGGCGGCCCCTGTGCCATCCTTTAACCCCGGCCGACCTCCAGATCGGCCTCCAGCAGCTCTAGGCCCCACACGCCCCTAAGATAAACACCGAGGCGCAGCTTCCCCGGCGTAATAGGTGGACTAGCGCCTGTTAGCCGGGGAATGCTTCCACCTGACCAGGAATTGAAATCCAGGGGGGCGACGGACCTCTAGCTAAGGTGAAATAGTATATGAGGAGAAACCTTGTGCATTGCGAGTAACTAGGAACATCTAGTATCAAGAAGAAGCGGTCAACTATTGTCTTCTGTGGGATGAATACCATGCAAGCAGACATGTAAGATTTGCACGAATAAGGGAAGAGAAGTACCATTTTTGGTTGCCAGTGTGGTCGCCTCCACATGTCGCGCCGATCTTCTTCTTTTTGCTCGAGAAACCGATGTTCTGGAGGAGAGTGCAGGCTTGGATGAACCCATGGCCAAATTGTTGATAGTGTTGCCGTGGCCATATGTCGGCGGAGGGGAAGCAGATTCGAGGCGGCGAAGGACGGAATAGCAGTAACAACTCCGGTGCCATGGACGGTGGCGAAGTTGGAGCGGCAGCGGTGATGCGCAGGACGGCTTGGTTGAACTGGCTCGGGTACGGACTGCTCGACCTCGGCTTCAACTACGAGCCGTGGAGGGCGTTGCGGTTGATGTTGCGGTGGACGACGATGTCGGGGTATCGGCTCCGGCGTGATGGAGGAGGGCGGATGGGGTGGCGGACGGAGGACGCCGGGGTTTCGCGGCTGGTGGAGAGGTAGTTTTGGCGCCCACGGAGTACGAATGGGGAATCGGACGGGGGGCGAATAGGGAGCTAATAGAGAACCATGTTTCAGTTTGGGACGCGCTTGTTTTTGGATTTTTTGAACAGATGGGACGCGCATGTTTTTGGCCTTTTTGAACAGATGGGATGCACTTGTTTGAAATTTGGGGAAAGTACAAACTTTACCCCCTCTTAAATTTCAGACGTACCGCGGGTCGGGGTAGGATGGTAATCCCAGGTGTCCCAAATAGTGGGCGAGAGCGATTTCGGCCGTGCGCATGTGTGCTTAGGCGACCATTGTGTATGAATGTTTTTCGGAAGCGGTTGTGTGGCATCTAGATGAAGCTACAAATCTACCCCGGTTTAGACCTTTGGACGTCGGGCCAGTAGTTTTCACGGGTCGGAGTTAGAAAAGTAATTTCCTTCTACTACCAAACATTGGTATCACGCGGTTTCGGGCGAGTAGATGCTCTTTTGGCGATTCGTTCGAAATTTTGAAATAGAAGCATTCACATTTAGAGTACTCTTGAACTTTGAGGATTGACCTAAATAGACAACGTTAAATTTGACCTTGTGTGTTTGAAAACCTCATTAAATTATCCGCTTCTTTTTGAAAATTTGACACTTGAAAATCCTATAACTACGATTATTTTGGAATAGAGGAGCTAAATTTGAATCTATTTTGTACACGACTATATACGCATTATGTACAAAATCAGAGCAAAGATTGATGCCCCCATAACTTAGGTATGATTTACAAATGCCATGATATCGAATTCCAATAATTGAATGGACTTCATGTTGAATTCGATTTTTTAAACCACCTTAAGTTGATTTCAAATGTATGCTAGTTCAGAGCTAGATATTTATAATGTTCATTGTGTAACTTTCGTATGTATAATGTGCTTTACACACATAGCATGAACTATACTCATGTTTATATTCGGTTGCTAAAGCGATGCATTGTCTAGAGTTCAAAATACTAACTATGTGGATCAATTATGTCGAATAATAACATAGACATGCTCAAATCCGATAGAATCTAGATGTCTGATGGATCAATGACCGTTCCTTACGCGAATTGCAAATATCATGATCCCATCCTAATATTTGTATACAATTTATATCTTTAATCAATGTGTACATCAGTCTTTTATGTGTAGTTTCACTCTCCATCGCTGGCCTCTCACACATGCTCGCACACTCTCTCCCGAGGTGTCTTTCTCGCAGACATGCTCTCGATATAACCCTCCCTCCCTCTCGCAACCATTTACGACTGTTTTCACTAACCTTTATCACAAGCACTCTTCCTCTCACAAGCATACACACGCACAATCCCCATCGACCCTTTCTATATACATAGACCTGCCTACGTGTCTCCTGTATGCACATTATCTTTAGGCCTGTCTCTCACGCATTGTCTCACACTTCTCTTCCTAATTGACGAGTATGATTCTAGCAGAGCATTCTGTAGGATGCCCCTTATAGTTAGGTTGGATGAATAGTAATATCAGAGATAAGGGGTTACCTTAGTCCGATAACCCAGGGTTACAAATCCTAGCCGACTTTGTCAGTGGACACAGAGTCCTTCATAATTCTGCTATCGTTGTCTTGTACGACAAGTCATCCATGGGTCTCCCTAAATGCGTCAAGGGCAGACCAATGTGGCGCAGGACGAAACCAAACCAAGGGCCTCACCTCTGTCCCCAGGTCTCGTTATCTTCTCACACCCACACATACCAACACAGACACCACATAAATAAATCTCCTCGTGCCTCTGTATCCTCCCCCCTTGCATATACACACTCAAGGGAATCTCTCGCTGTGACATCATATATTAGTCTCTCTCTCTAGACCTCTCTCATTTCTCGTGCTATCTCTCCCACGCCCCCCTCCTTCCGTCGGCCCCTCTATCCATGCCTCTCTCGAATACGTAATACACACACATACCTCACTAGGCCCTGCCAAATACATCAACTACACATTCACACATGTTACATCACGTATCCCATTGATCTAAAAACCCCTCTCTTCACGTTTATTTCGCATACAACATTCCTTTCGAATAAAGTGCGGCCAAAAAAATATTTTTGAATTTCTACATATATACAACATTACAAAGTTATATGGAGGAGTATGAACGTTAATTTGCATTGCATGGTGCCCACAATGATATTTATTCCGCACTGTGAATTTTTATATTTTTATACTATATATAAAGTTAGTCATAATAAAGAGAAACGAAGAGCATCTCTCTCCCTATCGCATACACCCCCTCTATGCCCCTTTCACGTATGCACACAAACTATCTCCAGGTCCTCTAAAAGTAAGCCCCCAGCACATTCACGCATGTTTCATCTTTCTCTCGCGATATATACAGTGACGATTATTGTATTTGGAGCGAAAGCACGATACGTACATTGGACTTCAGAATCCACTCATTACGGTCACCATTTACGTGTTGTGGTTATTATACAGTCACGGGCTCACCGTACAACACTGTATTTGCTCAAGACACGACTAGTTGACCAGTTAAACGCTCCACGTTGCACCTCTAGTGTTGTATCACATTATCTCGCTACCATTGGGCCCACCTGTCAGCTTGCACACTCTTATAAAAAACAGAGTTGGTGATGATGGTGTGCCTGCTGTCGGTGTTCTGGGACCGGGGGTCCCCAGACTTGCCTGCCTGTGGCGCACGGCGTGGCTATGCTGGCGGGCCTGTGCGGCCCATCTTCACCGACAAGGCATTCAAGACCCTCGCGAGGGGCCAAGCCTCCCGAGGCAGACGACGCAAGACCTCCTCAGGAGCGACCTCTCCAGGCAGGCTCGCGAGGAGCAGAGATATCAAGGCGGGGCAAACCTCGCGAGGCTCTCGTGACGTGAGCCATGACGACCGGCATCAGGCGGGCACCAGTGCGCGCAGCGTCCTTGTTTCCTCTTTGGTGCTAAGGAGGCAAGCGCAGGCGCGGAGTACCGAGGCATCATGCAAAGGTTTCCATATCGGTGCAACGAGACCAAGACCAGTAGGACGGCAAGATGGAGGTCACCGTGGAGCCCAAGACGGCGTCACCACCAGAGCCTTTTGCAGGCGAAGACCACTTTTGTCAGGATAGCTTGTACTAGTTGTCCCCTTTCAAATTCGCCCACCGTTGTTGGCTCCCTTCCCGCTCAATATTTGGGGAGAGGACCAGGGCCTATATAAGTAGAGCTAGCCACACAGTAGGGGGAGGTCGATCCGATCGAGTTCTCATCCACAAGTCCACAGAGCACAAGAACACCTCAACCTCAGGAGGTTGTTCTTCCCCTTGTACTGTTCTTCATCAGCCCAAGAGGCAATCCACCACCACACACTGGAGTAGGGTATTACACCACAACGGTGGCCCGAACCAGTATAAATCTCTTCCTTCCGTGTTGTGAATTCGTCGAGTTCGTCCGCGAGATCTTAGCGAGCTAGGGCGTAGATCGGCAGGAGGGAAAGAACTTCGCGCACACCCCAGAGTTCGAACCTTAAGGGTTTTGCCGGAACCCCACATCCGACATTTGGCGCGCCATGTAGGGGTGCGCCATAGCTTCTCTCCACCGGCCTATGCCCCGCGCCGCCGCACTTCGCCCCCATGGCGGGTGCCCCGCCATCCGCTCCTTCGGCCGGTGTTGACGACGGGGCCACGGGGCTCCGAGCCTTGGCCCCCACCCTGCGACGGGTGTGATGGCCACCCAAGTTTAGGCCGGAGATGCCGCCACGCTACGACGGCGCGGCGGACCCGTTGCCGCTCCTACTAGCATACGAGGAGGCTGTCCTCAAGGCTGGGGGCAACGACAAGGTCATGGCCAACTGGTTCCCCATGGCCCTCGCCGGCGAGCCACGCGCCTGGCTGCTCAACCTCCCTGGATCCACGGTGACGTCCTGGGGGGGAACTCCGTGACCTCTTCACTGCTCGCTGCTCGGTGCCGGCGCACCACGCAGTCGCAGCCTTGTTGGGCGGCTCTCAAGAACCGCCTTCAGATCGCCACGTCAAGATGTTCCTCCATCAGACTGGGCCGCTTCCAAGCGACCGGGGGCTCCGCCAGGTTGGGCTGAAGCAGAAGCCGACCTCACCTTCAGCTCAGAAGACCATCCCGACGCCACCGTCGGCTCGGGCATGCTCCCAATGCTCTGCACGCCCACCATCTGCAACGTGGCTGTTACCAAGACCCTCGTCGACGGCGGTGCCGGCCTCAAGTTGCTCTCCGTGGAGGCCTTCAACCTTCTTCACGTGCCGCTCGAGCGGCTCAGTCTCAGCAAGCCCTTCTCAGGAGTTGGTGGCGGCGCCGCCCAATCTCTGGGACAGATCCGTCTCCCAGTCACCTTCGGCACGCGTGAAAACTACCGCACTGAGTTGGTTGACTTCGACATCGCCCGCATCGGCCTCCCGTACAACGCCATCCTCAGGTACCCAGCTCTCGCCCAGTTCATGGCGGTGACTCACCCGGCCTACAACCTCATGAAGATGCCTGGGAGCAAGGGCGTCCTCATCATCAAGGGGGACACCAAGGAGGCCGTAACGGCACTCAAGCTTGCCTTCAAGACCACAGCGGCGGCGCAGACCACCGGCGCCGGTACCTCCAAAGCCAAGGAGGCTGCGCCTACCAAGAAGAAGCAGCTCTTCACCCAAGACAAGGCGGAAACCAAGCAGGTGCCAGTTGATGAGGACGGACCCACAGGAGCCACCTTTACCATAGGTGTCGGCCTCGATTCCGTCCAAGAAGAGGCGCTGGTGAGGTTCTTGTGTGTAAACAATGACATATTCGCATGGGAGCCCAATCAGCTGGTGGGGGTTCCAAGAGAGGTGATTCAGCATCACTTAAGGGTGTGCCCCAACGTGCGCCCTGTCAAGCAACGAGCGAGGCGGCAATCCACGAAGAAGCAAGCCTTCATCGTCCAGGAGACCCGCAAGCTGGAGGCGGCGGGTGCCATTCACGAGGTTCGGTATCCCACATGGCTGGCAAACCCCGTCGTAGTGCCGAAGAAAGGCGGAAGGAATGGATGTGCGTCGACTTCACCAACCTTAATAAGGCCTGCCCCAAGATCCGTTCCCGCTCCCATGCATCGATCAGATTGTCGACCCCACCACCGAGTGCAACATGCTGTGCTTCCTGGACGCGTTCTAAGGGTATCTCCAGATCAAGATGGCAGTAGAAGACATAGAGAAGACAACCTTCCTGACCTCGTGTGGGGTGTACTGCTACACCTGCATGCCCTTCGGGCTGCACAACGCGGGCGCGACCTTTCAGCGGCTGATGCACATCACCTTGGGGCGGCAGCTCGGGAGAAACACAGAGGCCAATGTCGACGCATAGTGGTGAAGTTTCGGGAGGCAAGAACCTTGATTCAAGATTGGGAAGAGACCTTCGAGAGCCTGTGCCAGGTGAACCTACGGCTTAACCCGGAGAAGTGTGTGTTCCGTGTCCCTTCCGGCAAGCTGCTGGGATTCCTCGTATCCCATAGAGGGATCGAGGCGAACCCAGAGAAGATCAAGGCCATCGAGGACATGAGCCCGCCGCAGACCCTCAAAGAGATGCAGAAGCTGGCGGGACGAGTGACCGCGTTAGGCGTTTCATCTCCAAGCTGGGAGAGCGCGCCTTACCGTTCTTCAAGCTCATGAAGAAGAAGGGCCCGTTCGAGTGGACACCAGAGGCCGACCGAGCCTTCCAAGACCTCAAGAAATACCTGACCAGCCCACCGGTGATGGTGGCACCACGACCTCTCGAACCCTTAGTGCTCTACCTTGCCACTACCTCAGATTGCCAACAAGAGCTGGTGGCGGTCCGGAGGAGCAAGCCAAGGCGCGCCAGCGTAAGCTATAGCTGAAGTAATGCAGGGTCAGGAAGGCACCGCAAAAACCTCAGCACCAGAAGACCAAGCTCGGCAAGACAACGTCGCCGAGATTCCCGGAAGCAGTCAGGCCTCAGGAGCCCATCCACCTCAGGAGACGCCCCAATCTCCGCAAGACCCGAGCCTCGCCAACGCGCCAGCCCTTGTCGAGCACCCTGTGTATTTCATTAGCACGGTGTTGCGGGACGCAAGGGCACGATACCCCATGCCTCAGAAGCTCCTGCTCGCGCTCTTGGTGGCCTCGCGCAAGCTGCGACACTACTTCCAGGGCCACCCCATCAAGGTCGTCTCGGCCTACCCATTGGAGAGGGTGCTCAGGAGCCCCAACTCGGCTGGAAGGGTCGCCGAGTGGAACATCGAGCTGCAAGCATTCCGATTAGAGTTCAGCACTACCAGGGTCGTCAAGGGGGCCACGCTCGCTAATTTTGTAGCAGAATGGACGGATGCCCCGACACTTGAAGAAGGCGAAGACCGATCCACCTCGCCAGGAAGCGAGGCACCGGACGGGTGGGTCATGTACTTCGATGGCGCCTTCGCGCACCAAGGCGCAGGGGCTGGAGCAGTACTAATCTCGCCCACTCGGGACAAGCTCTATTACGCCATGCAACTCTGCTTTCAGCATGGTGAGAAGGTCTCCAACAACATCGCAGAATACGAAGCCCTCATAGCTGGCCTGAAGGCTGTGGCAGCTCTAGGGGTGAAGCGCCTCACCATTAGAGGCGACTTGCAGCTCCTTGTCAACTTCTCCAACAAAGTATACGAGCCAAAGGATGAGCATATGGAGGCATACCTCGCGGAGGTGCACAAGATGGAGAAGCAATTCGCGGGCTTGGAGCTGCAACACGTGCCTCGGGGTACCAACAAGGAAGCCGACGACATCACCAGGAGAGCATCCAAGCGACAGCCACAAGAGCACGGTGTCTTTGAGGAATGGCTCTTCAAGACATCGCTACACCACCACTTTCAAGCACAGCCCAGCCTCGGGAAGAGCTTCCACAGCCTCCTGTCTCAAGAGCCCTGTCCTGTGGACCGACCTCAGGAGATCGCTTGCTCTTGGCGCTTGAAACTCAGGAGGGATGCTGTACCAAGGAATTCAAGGAGTATCTGATGCAAGGGGCGCTGCCAGAAAAGGAGGAGGATGCAGAGCATGTGGTTCGGCAGGCCACAGCGTACTGAATCCAGGATGGCGAGATGTACAGGAAGCGGCCAAACGACGTTTCTTTGCGCTGCATTTCCAGAGACCAAGGGAAGGAGCTGCTAATTGACATACACGGTGGTGACTGTGGGCACCACTCGTCGTCACGAACCCTCGTCGGCAAAGTATTCTGCAGTGGGTTCTACTGGCCCACTGCACTCAACGACGCAACTGAACTGGTGAAGTCCTGCCAGATCCACGCCAAGCAAATTCATCAGCTGGCTCAGGGCCTCCAAACCATCCCACTCACGTCGCTGTTTGTGGTCTGGGGGCTGGACATCCTGGGCCCGTTCCCTCGAGCGCCTGGGGGCTACCGTTACCTCTACGTCGCCATCGACAAGTTCACCAAGTGGGCGGAAGTGGAAGCTGTCCGCACCATCCCAGCTGGCTCTGCTGTCAAGTTCATCAAGGGCCTCGTAAGCCGCTTCGGGGTCCCCAACCACATCATCACAGATAACGGCTCGCAGTTTACTAGTAACCTCTTCAAAACCTACTGTGCTAACCTTGGAACGCAGATCTGCTACGCTTCGGTGGCGCACCCCAGGAGCAATGGTCAGGCCGAACACGCCAACGTGGAGGTCCTGAGGGGCCTCAAGACCAGGACCTTCAAGAAGAAGCTCAAGTCCTGTGGCAGGGGCTGGTACGACAAGATCCAGTCCGTGCTATGGTCCATCCGCACCACCACCACCAAGCCAACGGGCGAGACCCCATTCTTCCTTGTCTACGGAGCTGAAGCGGTCCTCCCTCATGAGGTCAAGAATCGTTCCACACGGGTCCTGGCGTTCGATGAAACGCAGCAGGACGCCACGAGGGGGATGGACCTCGTGCTGGGGGAGGAGCGACGTCATGAAGCCGCAGTGAGAGCAGCAAGGTACCAGCAAGCGCTGCGGCGATACCACTGCCGGAGCATCCGCTCCAGGAAACTCGAGGTAGGCGACCTCGTCCTGAGGTGGGTCCTCTCCCGGGAAGGGCTGCACAAGCTTTCACCCATGTGGGAGGGCCCGTTCAGGGTCGTCCATGTCTCTGTGCTCGCGCCCGCTACCGAGACGCAGGACGGGATACCTATCCGTAATGCCCGAACATCCAAAGACCTCCGGAAGTTCTACCCATGAAGCAAGGCCCAGAGCCCGTGAAGAAAGGCCCAGAGCCTGTGAAGAAGGCCCGGTGCCTGTGAAGAATCACCGCCCGTGACACTCTCATGTAATAATGAGTGGGGCTGTACATGCCCCGGAGTCTCAGGAGTGCTAGCCTCAGGCCCTGGGGCTCCCGCCCACGCCTAGTGGCAGCACTTAGCTCCGCGCTGGTGAGAAGACTTGAAGACTAGACTAGGTGTCGGACGCGGCTTTTCATTTGCTTTCCGTAGTTGGCTCGCTTTTCCTTAATTGAAGTTTGTTTTTGGTGTTCTTCGCTGATACGGTTCCCTCGCCTCTTAACGCGTTTTCCGGCTCTGGTTCGCTCGTGTTCTCTCTCTCGCATACCTCGCGAGGGGGCTAGGCAGGTGCCATCGCGAGCATTTTTCTCCTCTCTGGCTTCTCGCAAGCCACCCTCGTTCGAGCCCAAAAACTGGCACATCTCTCCTAATCCGTGCCCCCCGGGTACCGCGATGCAAAGCGCCAGGTCAAGGCTTGCGTGGACGGCAAATCTTCTAGCGCACCTCCTAACGAATTTTTGCAGTTCCCGAGCAAACACAAACCACCAGGTCAAGATGGACACGAGGAAACAAACACCTCGTAAGGAAGAGGGCGTCCCGAATGCACCAGGTTATCTTTGAGCGAAATAACAACACGGCATTGGAACAACACGCATAGTGCAATAACCAAGGAACCACGGTTCGATACACGCCCCTCTGAGCCCATGCTAGTTTCATTTTTGATGCAGAAAAAAGAGCAAAACAAAAGTGGCGTTGCGACGATCCTCGGAGGCAGGCCCCTAGCAACTCCCCGAGCTTAGACGGACCCTTCCTCGCGCTTCACGGAGGCACGGTGACGAGATGACCTGCTGCCGCCCTCGAAGCGGGCGCGGCGGCTGATCATAGCCGCCACTACTGGAGCTGTCGCCGGAGGAAGAGCCGTCGTAGCTAGACGAGACACGGTCGTCACCGAGGGCTGGCTCGCCCTCATCCTCGTCATGATTGTCACCAAGGCCGAGCACCTCCTCACCATCGTTCGCCTCGGGGCAGCACCCGACGCGGTCACCATCTTCCCCAAACACCCTCACATAGAGGGTCGATCCACCATCGTACTTGAAGTGGAGGGTGCACCGCCTACCAGGCCAGCCACAAGGCGTCTGGCTCACACCAAGGGGCAGGGCTATGTTGCCCGCGGTGGAAGTCTCGACCACAACCCAAGAGGCCTTACTGCAGCAACCATCCGCCTGCAACCAGAGCCTGCCTGGACCAGAGGCCGGCAGTTCATCGACGAAGAAGCGCAGGCCGGAGTTGCTGCCGGGTTCTCCGACCAGACGATTTAACTCCGCGACACTTCCGCCGAATGGAAGCACGGACGGGGAGGCCGCGCCACCATGGCACGCCTCCCTTCGTCAACTGGGTCGCCATGGCTGGGACGACCCCCTCTGCGTGCCGCGGCGCCGCCACGACGGTAGGCCGCGGCAGGGGTCGCGACGTGCTTGCGCGGACGTCCGGCGTCACACAGCGTGGCGCGGAGCCGGGTCCCTCACGAGGGGCCTTCCCCTTCTCGGCGGCAGAGAACTTCCTTCGTGGTGGCATTGGTGGTGCTGTTAGCAATGGAGCAAGGAGGAAGAAGCAAGCGAGCAAGGAAGAGATGGGCGACGGGGGCTCCGCCCCCTTCCCCATTTATAGAGAGAGGAGGCCAACCGACGCCCCATGATCACAGGTAATGATGATTCTCCTTGCATGTCGCAGGGACTTGTCAAGTCGTGCAGTTGCTGAGGCCGCGTGGGGAAGCGGAGACGCCCACGTCCTATCAACCGCCACGCGTCGACCAAGGCCGCAGGCTTTTGGGGCCCGCGGCGCTCCGTGCTTGATCCTTGGCTTCGCCGCGTAGCCAAGCCCAAGCACACCTTGGGCCCGGGGGCTACTGTCGGCGTTCTGGGAACGGGGGTCCCTAGACTTGCCTACCTGCGGCCCACGGCGTGGCTATGCTGGCGGGCCTGTGCGGCCCATCTTCACCAACAAGGCATTCAAGACCCTCGCGAGGGGCCAAGCCTCGCGAGGCAGACGATGCAAGACCTCCTCAGGAGCAACCTCTCCAAGCAGGCTCGCGAGGAGCGGAGATATCAAGGCGGGGCAAACCTCGCGAGGCTCTCATGACGTGGGCCATGGCGACCGGCATCAAAGTGAGGCGCCACAAGGCGAGGTCCTTGTTTCCTCTTTGGTGCTAAGGAGGCAGGCGCAGACGCGGAGCACCGATGCATCAGGCAAAGGTTTCCATATCAGTGCAACGAGACCAAGAATAGCATGACGGCAAGACGGAGGTCACCATGGAGCCCAAGACGGCGTCACCACTGTGAGCCTTTGCGGCGAAGACCGCTTTGTCGATAGCTTGTACTAGCTGTCCCCTTTCAAATTCGCCCGCCGTCGTTGGCTCCCTTCCCGCTCAATATTTGGGGAGAGGACCAGGGCCTATATAAGTAGAGCTAGCCACACAGTAGGGGGCGGTCGATCCGATCGAGTTCTCATCCAAAAGTCCGCAGAGCACAAGAACACCTCAACCTCAGGAGGTTGTTCTTCCCCTTGTACTGTTCTTCATCAGCCCAAGAGCCAATCCACCACCACACACTGGAGTAGGGTATTACACCACAACGGTGGCCTGAACCAGTATAAATCTCGTGTCCTTCCGTGTTGTGAGTTCGTCGAGTTTGTCCGCGAGATCTTAGCGAGCTAGGGCGTAGATCGGCAAGAGGGAAAGAACTTCGCGTGCACCCCAGAGTTCAAACCTTAAGGGTTTTGCCGGAACCCCACATCCGACACCTGCCATCCTGCAACATAGGTCGTCCGATTTATATCTGACGGATAGGAAGGAAACTATGGAAATTTTGCAAAAAGGTACCCACACACCTCTCCAAATATGCAAATAAGGCGTTCCCTCGTTCATCCTTTTCTCTCACAAAATAACTAGTCATACAAATGCATCTTGATGTTACGTACAACGCACGAGCATCTTGCTAGTAAGAATGGAAACAAACGACAAAAAAAATATTGGACGGTGGTTCGAAGTCATGACCGCGGGCTCAACGGACAAGGTGGCCTTGTATTGGTATGCTGAGCCGTAATTTTTAACACACAGGAGCTGGTGTGGTGATTATACACACATGCACGCATGCACACGTACTGCATGCACACAACACTCACACGAACACATGCAGCCACACACGCACGCAACACTCACACGTACACACGCAGCCACGCACGCACGCAACATTCACATTCACACATGCACGCATGCATGCACACACCACACGACCAACACACACTCTCACGCTCAAATGCTCAACCTACACGCACGCCAGCACACACCAGCCCCGATGCATACATACACAACCAGGTGGTTCCCGCGCATGGGTTGGAGTCTTGTCGCGCCTGGGTAAATTTGTGTTTATCTGACCTTTTTCCTATGTGAACTGACATGTGGGACCCACAAGGAACATGGTCAGTTTAACTAGTCAACATGGTGCCACACAGACTATTTGGCGGTCAACCAAAGGTAATCTGATGCTGAACGGTGAGCAAGTGACCGATAATCACCGCAAAACGATATAGTGACCGTAATGAGCGATTCTGAAGTTCGTGACCGTATACGCTTTTCTCTCAGAGGCCCTCCAAAACTACATCTCTACACGCTCTGCATGTTACATCTAATAACTATGCAATATAGCACTACTACTACACTCTAACACAATAAATCATATGTGTTTTTAGTTTTACTAGATATCATATTGTTACTTAATTATTCATTTTGCATACATTAAAATTGACTTTGAAATGTATGGCCAAGATTATTCATCACAAGGAAAAATCCCGCCTTTCATGTTTAACCGGTTTGTATCGATGGATTGTGCGAAACAACAAAACTATAGTACTATACAAGACAAGTGACAGTTCACGGGTCATTGTGTCGCCTCTACTCCTCCGTCAGAAGAGTGGAGCGCCGCTTTCATAAATGTTCTAGTCCCGTCACGACATGTGGGAGATCATGCTACGGGTCCACGTACATACGAAATACAAGGCAGAGCAGCAGGGTGAAGCACCCACCATGGCGCCCGCGTAGTAATGAGCAATGAGGCGTCAAATCACAAAGCTGCACCTTTCCGCAGCTTAAGTTGAGGGACGAAGTAATAATGCTAAAAAAGAAGTTGAGGGACGAAGCAACCATCATTTCACTCGCTGAATCCGCTTCTCCTCATCTTCTTCAAGTTTTTTGATAAGATCTTCTTCGTTAACCACGTGTTGCTTCGCCGTTGTTCGCCTCATGTGGGACGCGGATCGGCTTGGTAAAGCACCGACACGTGGTACCGCATGTTAGCAAAACGCCAGCCAACGCCCTCTAAAATAAGAAACCTCCCCGCCATCCGCAAGCAAAATCACCTCCTTTTTACTAATCTTGATTCTATAATTTTTTAGATCAATATAATTGAGATTTGTATAGATAGCACACAGGAGCAAAACCAAGTGGTACCGTTAAGGGCATCCACAATGTGTAGCCAAATGTGAAAATAGCTTTTGGCATCGATGGGAACCATTGTGGACGGTGCTGCCAAAGCCAAAAAGATGGAACCGAAGCTCCCTGATTGATTGATTGAAGGAATAGAAAAATGCAACGTCTCTCCTCTTGCTCCCGTGCTTGGACGCATGTAAAATATAGAGCATAGAGTCTACTCCCCTGTCCCTTCTATCACAAATCACAAAGCATTGAGGCGTCAAATCACAAAGCACGAACAAAGCAACCATCATTTCACTCTTCGCTGACTCTGCTTCTCCATCATCTTCTTCGAGAAACCACCTCACCGCACTAAGCTGGATGGATGACGCTATTGTGTACTAGTAGTACTAGTACATTTACATGTCCTTTGGTTCAACAGACTTCCTGGATGCAAATATGGCGGTTGTCTCGGCTTGCAAGCGGCACTTGCGTCCGGTGGTCTCCCTCAACGGTGTTCTCCGTTGAATGCACTTCGTCAAACCACAATGTTCGAGATATCATCAACGTCACCGCAATGGGGAAGGAAGTCAAATAGTTACTACCTCCATTTTTTTTACACAAGGCCAGTATATCAAAATTACAATTTGCAAAAGGCCACTAACAGTAATCGAGGCAAAATTGATGGGGTTTGCCTCAAACTAGCAACCAAGGACATTAATATACCCTTGCATGCATGTAGAAGTGAGAAGGTTGGTTTGCATGGCGCTGCATTAATCAAGCCATGAAGAGTGAGATGGTTAGCTCTTTGGTCTTTGGAGAAAAAAATACACATTAATTGACACGTCAAACGAGGATTTGTATCGACTAATCCCGCGAAGGAAAACCCCGCCTTTCTTTATTAACAGCAGTACTCCTAGTACGTACGTACTTATCCTGTTTGGGTCTAGGCCTTGCATTGCCATACTTCGCCACACATTTTTGCCAAGCTTGCCTGAAGTTTTCAAAATGAAAAGGAGGTACACTTAAGACGGGTCATGCAAGGTTGCACCAAGACTCCACACACGGTCGCCCCGCACCCTCACACAATCGCTCCTGCATGCCGCAAACCCAACCAAGGAACGCACCATCGACACGCTACGCATGTGAACAAACCAAACTCAGCCATCCTACCGCTGACACATAATTTTCGTTCATACAGTATGTTTATCCAACCGCATGTTGGGGAGGATCCATACGGCCTGTGCGGTGGTCTGTTGGGGAAGAAGAAGAGGTGAGGAAGAAGGGTTAGGAGACATAGGATTTTCATCCAACAACCTGAAATGGGAGACTGGCCCAAATGATGAAAGTCAGACGACTTGCATAACCATATATGTTTTTACACAGCAAAAGATCCCTAAAAGTACAACATAAAGAAAAACTATCGCGGAACAAGACGTCCTCGTCATCTTTGGCTGGCGGAGCGAACCAGCCGTAGCTGCCGACGTGTGTCTCTGCACCGTGGTTGTCCTCGGCCTCCAGCTACTCGTTCACGCGGAGCGTGCGGGCGCTCTGCACGGACGAGAGCACCGCCCGGTTCAAGTCGAGGATGTCCGGTTCTGCCTGCAGGAGGGCCTCAATGGCAGCGGCATCCGCGCGCTTCGCGTTGAGTTGAGCCTCCGCCGCCTGGTTCAAGTCGAGGACGTCCGGTTCCGCCTGCAGGAGGGCCTCAATGGCAGCGGCATTCGCGTGCTCTGCGTCGAGTTGAGCCTCCACCGCCCAGGTCAAGTCGAGGACGTCCGGTTCCGCCTGCAGGAGGGCCTCGATGGCAGTGGCATCCGCGCGCTCCGCCTCAAGTTGAGCCTCCGCCACCCGGTTCACATCCAAGACATCCGGTTCCGCCTGCAGGAGAGCCTCGATGGCAGCGGCATGCCCATGCTCCGCGTCGAGTTGAGCCTCTGCCTCCCGGTCCTCCTTTAGTATTGCCAGGTTGAACCGTTGGTCCGCCTGCACCATGGGGGACCCGTACGCCGGCACGAACTCGACGTCCATCATCTCATAACCATCGGGAGCCTTCTGCGCCGCGACCTCCACCATGAACATTGGATCGGCTTCCACCTCCTCGTAGCTTCGCTCTAGAGAACTCGGGGATTGGCCCGCCGCAAAGCGAGCTTGGGAACGAAGGTCTGTGGAGCCGACCACCATCGTGATTTCCGCGCGGCGTGATCTTGCGGCGCACCATGGCTTTCGGGCGAACTAGGGGGCGCTTGATGCGGGCTAGGGGATCGAAATGTGGGGGGATGGGCTGGAGAGGAGGTGTGGTTTTGGGGCAGTGGCTGGCGTATGCCGAGCAATGAAGGTTCTGGTGTGAATAGTGGTTCCGGTGATGACTGGTCAATCGGTTTTGATCAGACATCGCTCTTGTCGCGCTTCAAGCACCGCCGACACGCTGGACCTCCACGCCGGTCACCGAATGGAACGCGTTCGCCTTTTATGCTGCCGCCAGGGACCACAGCTTGAGAGCAAACCGATGTCCCTCCCTCCCCCCCGCGCTATTTATACTACCACTCCCTCCATTTTATGCGGAGTAAATAAAAACAGAGGGAGTATACTACGGATGAGGATCCCCTGACGTGGCTGAACCCATTGAGTAACTGACATGCGGGGCCTAGCAAGCATGGGGTCTGCCGGTAAGTGAACAAAAGGGAGGGTAAGGCAGGGATACCTACGTCAGAGGATCCACTTCCACTACTACTCCCTCCTTCCATCTACAGGGCCTAATGCGTTTTTTGAGGCTAACTTTGACCAAATGTTAGAGTAATAATATATGACATGCAACTTACACAAAGCATACGGTCAAATTCATGTGTGAAAGGAGCTTCCAATGATATAATTTTCACATTATACATCTCATGTACTATTAATCTTGTCAATAGTCAAAGGCGGTTTTGAAAACGCATTAGAGCATGGTTAATAATATAGCCAGCCGATGGCTATAAGGAACTGCCATGTCATCTATAGCCATCATCTATATGCACTCATACAGTAGTGTGGGCTATTTCCCGCAAAAAAATATATAAGGTTGGCTATTGTATTAGTACTTTTTTCCATCTTCTCTCTATCTCTTTCTTCATATTTATTGTATTTAACTAGGAATGCATATATAGCTAGGCTCTTGCATGAGAGCTCATCCCTTTACTTTTTCACATCTCTCTCCTCCACATAGGCCCTATATAAATGGAAGGAGGGAGTACTATGAGCACTGCATACTCTTCTACAGATGTTGTCAGTACTCCACTAGTACTATTGTTTTAATAACTTTAGCTGATTGATCTACGAATGGAGGGATTCAAGCTTAATTTTGTTAACCGAGATGCAAATGACTAACAAACTGGATTCGAAGCCACCTGTCGTAATAGTACCTGCGGGTTCTTTATGTGGAGCCTTCAAATGCAATAGCTAGCTTCCCAACGGCCAATGCCATAGGCAAATCTCCATTTTCCAACTTATACAACTCTTTGGGGTCCAATGATACTCGCCAGACAGGGAGCTTAAAAAAAGTTACTATTGGACTGGCTATACGTGGCAAAATCCTAGTAGGAAGAGCATGCGCGAGAACGAGCACATTCACGTGGTTGAAAACAAATTGGAAACCAGGTCTGTTTGAATACAAATCTAGGAGTACGTATGAATCTAACAATATTGATTGGGCGTTGTTGAATGTTGATACTTTTTTCTGTAAGTTTGATCAAAGTAGAGATACTTTGACTACACATAAAACTTATATGTAAACTGCTAGAAAGGATCGGAGGGAGTATATTGTACGTTCAAGAGCGAAACGAACATTGAATACCCTTTATATATGATTTGTGGATGCTATGATCACCGGTTCAAAATTTTGAATCCGCCTTACGTATCACACATGCACCCACTCGTTCTCTCTCGATTTCATCTTGGGGTCCGAAGATCAATTGAAAGAGAACTAAGGTGGGTACAATACGTTCGTTTCACTTATGTACATACAATATACTCCCTCTGATCCCAACAGACCCCCCGCCGGTCATTTCTATCATAGAAACAAAACCAAAACTTTATCTCCTTGCACGATACGCAAATTGATCTCTCAACATCAATCGATCTCGTCAAGATGTGTCGGGGCATGAACCGAATGGGATGTCAAAACTAAGACGGAAAGCGACACGTAGTGGAGGCAAAGTGAAACTTTAAACGAGGCGTTTGTTTGTTTGCATGTCGGACAAATTACAACATTGGAAATACAAGCATGGTCTAGGCCCACATGCGAATGATACTTGGCGGAATGTTCAAATGAGGCATGCGGGAGCGACACGCTCATCGTTGCTTTATACGGTGGGTTTCAGTGTGCCGAGGGTGGCGTTAGCACTGTGGCACGAATAACAGATCAACACCCGACTCGTTAAGGATGCACGGGGCGCCAAAGTGCGCGCGCGCCGTGACACGTCCACGGAGTGGTGTAGCACGGCCAACTGCATCCCTAGGACCTGAGACCATGCCATGTCATCTTGCTTTTTCGATGACATGTGGGGTCGCATGTGAGCAAAGGGCATCTCCAACATTACCACGACCGCAGCTGACTACCCTGGAACACTAAAAACCATCGTCCCTCGCGCCGTCGCGCGGTGCGTTCCCAGCCAGCGCCAGCTGCCCGCATTCATGTCGTTCGTCCGTATGCCGTCGTTAAGAGGCTCGGTGCCCGAGGAACCAACTCCGGCGACTTAACGACACACCCGAACACTTGGCCTCACCGGAATGCGCTACTTAAAGTGGCAACGCCTAGCTAACCTCCACACCATAGCGCATCGTCCTGCTACCTGGCACCACATCCGCCATGACCGCGAGCGCGAACGCTCTGCGGGGGAGCTTGTCTTCGGGGATGAAGCTCGAGGTCGCCGCTCTCGCTCAAGTCGCCGCACAAGCGGTGGCTACGCTGGCGGCCGACGACGGAAGTACTGTCAGCCACACGTCCTACTTGCTGCCGTCCAACGTTTGGCACCGCCGAGGTAGGGGACTCCTCCGAGGATGAGTAGGGCATGGGAGGCGGCAGGGCATGGTGTGCCAACTGGCCGGTCCGTCTCCTGTGTTCTACTCTTCCTCACCGGAGACCGCACCTTCACTTCACGGGTCTTGAACCCCGCCCCCGTACATGGAGATCGCAGATGGAGGACGTCGGTCGCCGCCGTAGAATAGGTTTAGGGTCGGGTTTCTTTTATTTTTCTGTCCTATAAAAGTTCGAAATGCAATGAAAATCTGCCGTGTTTGCATTAATCTCGGCCGGTGTATATGAATTTTCAAAATAATATAGTATATTGTAGGAGTACTAGCAAGATGCCCGTGCGTTGCATGGAACATCAAGATCTTGTGGGATAAAAGGATGAACGAGGGAAGGCCTTATCTACAAATGTGGAGAGGAGTGCAGATAAATTGTCATAGTTTCCTTCCTATCCGTTAGATATAGATCAGACGGCCTATGTTGCAGGATGGCAGGCACACCATCATCACCAACTCTGCTTTTTATTGAATCGAGACAAAGCTAACATGCTAAGTAAAATAAACATATAGTCTACATACACAATTTATCTTAGGCACTCCAATAGTACGTCCACTACACATTCAAACATTTCACATCTTTCTACATCTACGGGAACCTACAAAAGGGTTAACGTAAATTGCTTCTCTCTCTCGTCCTTGTTTTTCATGGTGGTGGGCCCCTCCCTCCCCCCAATCTACAATCAACAGCTCACATGTTTCACATTACGTTAATTACATAACTGGGATTACGTAGGTGTAGCACACTCGTCCTAAAAAACCCAAAAAAGCCAACCTCCCAGCATATTGCACGGGAAAAGACCCGGCCGCGCCGTTTTAGTCGGCTAGTAGTAGTATCGATGGATCGCGCGAAGCACCAAGTTTTTTTTTCTTTAGGGGGCGAAGCACCTAGTTTATTAAAAGGGAAAAAGGAGGTACACTAACAGCACCCCTGTCGGGGTCGCATTTCACCCCACACACATTCGGTCCTACACACGGCTCACGCAGACGGAACGCGCTTCAGCTTGCCTCTTCACTGACAAGTGGGACTACACTTGGAGAAACCGACCATGCACCAAACCCCCGCCCATCGTGCGAAAAAAATCCCCCAAAAAATCCCCCAAATCCCAAATTCAACCGCCCTTCGCCAACTAGCCAATAATATTCCCCAAACCCTCCCCGCCCCCCACACTCAATTCGCTCCGCCAAAGCCGCCCTCCCTGCCGCGTCGATACGTCAGCGCCGCGTTTCGTCGAGGGGATGCACGGCGATCCTCTCGCTCCCATAGTACGCTCTCGTAGACTGTCGTCCTCTAGCCGCGCTGCCACAGGTGGCGACGTTCTTGTGGATGCGCGGCGGTCAGCGCCGCCACCGCTAGCGACGTTCTGTGGAGATGCACGGTGGTCAGCTTCTCCCACGGTACGCGCATTCTAGACTGAGGCCCCGTGCATGTCGGTGTAGCGCTGAATGTTAGCTGATAGACGCCGTTAATCTCACTGTTTGCTGAAGTAGTTTACAGTCAATATGCTCTGCTTAAGAAGCTTCCTTGCCCTGTTTTGCACTCAATCTGTTTAGCTGAGATGGCTTGCCAAGCCCGATTAGTTGCTAAATATCCTGCCATATATTTATTGTGACGTAGATTGCCATGGTCTAGTAGCCAATTTGTTAGGTGAAATAGCTGTACACCGTTTTATACTCGATCTTTGTTGCTACGATGGCCTTCGATAGTTCGATGACTATGTGCTCGGCCTCATTGACTGCTGAAACAGCCTGCCATAATTTAGCACTCAAATCTGTTTGCTGAATTAGCTTTATATATATCTCGTTACTTAGATCTGCTCGTCCAAATATCTTGCCATAGCTTTAGACATCGACCTAGGTATTTTTTCTGGACTTCATAAAAAAGCACATATGTTTTTCGTGTAATATCTAGTAGAAGAACTAATTTGTATGTCTAACATATGGGCAGGACTTGGATAACTTCTGCTCGAAGATTCTCGGCTGCATATGTCGAGGGGGTTGAAAACTTCATGAACTTTATCACAACTGAGTACGGTGGTCCAAAATCAGATGTGCTCTGCCCATGTAGCAGTTGTATGAATTCAGTTACAAGACCGCAGGCAACTGTGCAAAATCATCTACACTTGTATGGGATGTCGATCACATATACTAGGTGGGTTCATCATGGTGAAGCTGTGAACGTCAATGTTACTGACTACGTGGAAGCAGCAGATCACCATCTTGATATGCCTAATGCTCAGGTGGAAGAGGAGGAGGAGGTGGTGGTGGTGGAGCCAGTGAGTTTGACCAACATTGAAACAATGCTACGAAATGCTCGTGCATTTCGTGAACTTTCACCTACAGAAGAAAAACGGTGGGCCCGCATGTTGGAACAATGCAACGTGGTTGTCACCCCAGGAAAGCTGTCACTATTCTCAGCTATGGTCACCTTTCTTCAGGTGAAGACATCTGAGCGGATGACCAACAAATCATTCAATGCGATGTTGGATGCTTTCCGCAAATCTTTTCCAGATGCGTCTGAGCTTCCACACACCTACAATAAAATGAAGAATTTCCTTCGTGCAGTTGGAATTGGATATGATATGATCCATGTTTGTAAGAATAATTGTGTTCTGTTCCGGAAGGATTATGCCAACTTAAGTGAATGCCCGAAATGCAAATCATCAAGATGGAAAGATGGTGATGCTGTGAAGAGGGTTCCCCATAATGTTCTGAGACATTTTCCAATTACACCAAGATTGCAGAGGTTGTTTCATGATGCTGAAACAAGAGAGGATGTACTGTGGCATTCTAGGAACCAGGAGTACAGAGATCAGAATGTAATGAGCCATCCATCTCATGCTAGTGAGTGGCAAAGCTTCAATCAGAAACACAAAAAATTTGCTGCTGACCCGAGAAACATTAGACTTGGCTTAGCTTCAGATGGTTTTAACCCATTTGGCCACCGGAGTGCCACATATAGCCTGTGGCCAGTGCTTGTTATCCCTTACAACATGCCTCCAAATGTCTGCACCAAAGAATCAAACTACATGATGGCCTTGCTCATCCCAGGTCCAAAAAGTCCCGGAAAGGATTTTGATTTATTCATGGAGCCTCTTGTGGAGGAACTTCAATAGCTATGGAAGGGTGTTCTCACTCGAGACCTATATAGCAGCCCACAAGCTGATTTCTTTCTGTGTGCTGTTATAATTTGGTGCATCCATGATTATCCGGCTTTGGGAACTATGTCAGGGCGAACGACACATGGTTACAATGCATGTGTTCACTGTGACAGGAATCCGCTATCATACACAATACTTAGCAAGATCTGTTACATTGGACACCGCCGTTTCCTTGCCAAGGACAAGCCGCGTCCTACAAAATACCGAAGACATGTGTTCAATGCAAAGCATGAAAACCGTGATGTGCCAAAGAGGCTCACCGCCGATGAGTTGCAAGTGGAATTAGAGAAGGTCAGTATATTACACCGTGAAACCATCCCGTAATGGTAGCGGAAAAGGAAGCGGGCAAGGTAGAAGAGAGATTATTGTTTACCCACAGTCCACTTTGTGGGACTTGGAGTATTGGAAAGATTTGGATCTAGGGCACAATCTTGATGTGATGCACATCGAGAAAATATATGTGACAACATTATCGGCACACTTCTTGATATTGAAGGCAAGACGAAAGATACCTTAAAATCTAGGATTGATTTGACACATCCGGTATCGAAAGGATTTGCGTGCAAGATGAAGGTAAACCACGAGATATGGCACCACCTGTATGCCTTGGACAAGGTAAAAGAAAAGAATTCTGCGAGGTCCTGTCACGTGTGAGATTCCCAGATGGATTTGCTTCCAACCCTGAAAGGAGAGTCAGTGCAGATGGAAACAAGGTACAAGGGTTGAAAACTCATGACTGCCACGTCCTACTTCAAAGGGTTTTACCTGTTATCCTTAGAGGATTGGGCCGCCCTGACTTATATAGAGCAGTTGCAGAGTTGGGACCATTCTTCAGGGAACTCTACACTAGAAATATCAGGATAGATGCTTTGGAGCATCTTAGAGACAAGATACCAACTATCCTATGCGACCTTGAGAAGATATATCCTCCATCCTTCTTTGATGTGATGGTGCATTTGGCTGTTCATCTACCTGATGAGGCACTACTTAGAGGTCCAGTACAGTATGGCTGGATGTACCCTATTGAAAAGCGGCTAGACACTTTCAAGGGCTATGTCAGGAACAGAGCTAGACCTGAGGGTTCCATTGCAGAGGCCTACATTGCTACAGAAGCGTTGACATTCTGCTCAAAATACATTGAAATAGCTGATCAGCTTAGCAAAGAAGTGGGTGAAGACAATCCCGGGCTCAATGTGTTCGATTATTCTGTTTGAGTAACAGGGAAGAGTCAACAAGAGGACAAACCTAAAGATTTGGACAAAATAGTTTGGTATGTGTTGAATAATTGTCCTCAGATACTACCTTATATCAAGTAAGTGCTAAGTACTGCAGCTTATACATCGTAATCTACTAAACTTGCAACACATTCTTATATATTTAGATGTTTGACGCAATCACTATGTTGTGCAGCATCTACAAAAACGAGTTACTGCTGCAAAATCCAAGAAACACTGACAAACTGGTTATGGCAGGATTTGCGAAATGGTTCAAGAGCCATGTAAGCTATTGAATTGCATTGTCAGTTTTTTAAATAATTGAGTACATACGATGATCAGCTTGTCTATTTTCTAAACATAGGTTAAGAAGATGCGGGAGGATGGGTAGGCAGTTGATGATGCCCTTTACCCACTAGCAATGGGTCCTGATACTCGGGTAAGGCATTATGAATCTTGCATTGTTGGAGATGTGCGCTACAACACCCTTGCACGCGATGAAGGTGGGAAGCACAAAGCAGTGCCATCATGAGCACAGATACGTACGGTAGAGAGACAACTGAAATGTATGCTAACATAACAGACATTGTTCAGTTGCAGTATATCTCCAGTTTCGAGGATCATCGGTGTGTGGTTCTGTTGTGCTGTCGTTGGTATAATCTGTTTTCCAGGATCGCAAAACCCAGAACTGATGATTATTTCAAATCCATCAATGTCAAGGTGGCATACCAGACCAACGAGCCTTTTATTTTGGCAAATCAAGCAACACAGATATTTTTCTTGGAAGACACATTTGCACGTAGCGATGATTGGAGAGTATTGCAAAGGTTTGAGCAGAGGAATTCGTTTAATGAAGTTGCACAACAAGATGATGCTTACACCGCTCCTGATGTACAAGATTCCACAGATGTTCCTAATATCTTTGAGAACCATCACGTCAATGACGCTGGCGAAAAGATTGCCTGTCATGCTGTGGACATACAAGAGTTGATCAAGAAGAAGCCAATGTTCGAGGACATTGATGATGAAGACGAAGATGACACTCTGGGGAATTTCGATTCAGACTGATACACATGGCGAAGATGTTGACGCTGCTGCTGCGGATGATGATTAGATTGCTTTTGTCGTATTTGCCTGTCAGAAGAAGTTTTTTTATCTACTATGTGAAATTGTGCTTGCTATGACAACTGAAACCTGATGAACGTGTTGTTTAGTATTTTGCTGTGAGAACATCACTTGTTATGTATGTTGATTTGTGTTTGGTGATTGTATGACGAGTAAAACATGATGACATTGTTGTTTAGTTGTACTCATATTTGGCTGTGAAACTTGAATTTGATGACATAGTTTGCTGTTGGATTCCAATTTGCTCGACGTCTTCGAATGGGAACAAAGCTGACCCGACAGGGCCTCTGCTAATTTATTTATTTATTACCAAAAGGGCCTCTGCTATTTATTTATTTATGAGAAAAAGGGGATACACCGCAATTTCCGTTAACAGAAATCATTAGATGTTCACAACACTACGCCCAGCCTGCTACACAGGTTTCATTCATTACTAGTTTCAGCAAAGTGCTCATGTCATAGCCACTGAATACATCACGAGCGCTACATACACTGCAAATAAAGAGACAATCATCCTACAGAGCACATCGATTTTGCCCATTATCTTCACAAGCTCTTTCATCTCCTCATTGCTGTCAAGGCCGTTTAGCAGCTGTTGCTTGGCCATGATCAGAGGAACTGCATCTTTAACCTTATGCTCTGCATCTCCCTCTTCTGCCGTTCCTTCAATTACTTGTCCAACACCCCAACCTGCTGGTATTGGGATTCCTTGGCTAACCAAATAATCAGCGTAGTTGCATTCCCCCACATCAGCAACTTCCTAGAAATACAAATCACACGAATCTTCCCTTTTATGCACGAATCAAATTGGAAGATCATCAACCAAACTATTAAAAAATCAGCAACTAAAAGCAGCAGAACAACACTTAAACATATTATTACCCCATGATTTGGGCATTTGTAGAAGACTGGGCCAAGGTTGAGGATTGTGGTTGAGATGCGACGGATGACTCTGCATGATTTGCAGCAGTGGCACCACACCAACGATAACGGGTTGCAATGAGCAAACGGATGTGGTGCGTGTGCCGGCGGGGGTGTGATGAGACCCACAGGCGATGGTACGGGTGGCGACTTGGCGCATATCTGGTTGTTGCCTACTGAAGAGCAGGTGGACGAGCAGCCAACGGACATGGTTGCTGCGGCCAGAGCTTCTGATGCTAGGCAGAGTAAGTAGAGAAGAGGAGAAGCGAACGTTGGATATTCAGTTTCATTACTTGGAGAGTAGCATAGCACCATATATAGTCATAGTCTAGGTTTGGATTCAAACCAGCTACAGGAGCACGTCTCTCTTTTTTCTAAAACTCAGCAACGTCTCTTTACTGGTACACTAGCTTGTTCTGTACGCCTTCTCAAGTCTTTGTTTTTCTTTCTTTTTTTTGCGAGGAAGGAAGGAGGACAAAATGAGAGTTCCTGGGACTCGAACCCAAGGCCTCTCAGTTGAATACAAAGGGTGCTAGTCACTTATGTGGCGAATGTTCCCTGGGAGGAGGACGGCAGATGAATGCATTTTCCTTGCAGTTTTAGTTGCAATGCAAGATCGAATGGTCGCAGTTTCGGGAATGTTACCAGGCGAACGAGCCCAGTTTTTCTTTTCTTCCTATATATAAAAAGTATGCTACTCAGTGTCAGCTTAGTCAACAAACGATTGTGCAGCCTTGACCGTTGGATTGACATTTAACGTCTGTCGTGTTTCTTCAGTCTCTTCTTCCTCCAGCCGCCAAAGCCAAACCAGTGCGGGCGGGACGCCTGCTCCCGCCTCCCACGGCTGGCTGTGCTGTCGCGCATGCATCGTGGCCACATCGCACCCTAAAACTCTGCGCATAGCTCCTGTTCGTTCCCGTCCGAGGCCTCACCATCGTCCTCCGCCTTGGTTCGCTCGCCGCGGCGCCGCCTTCCAGTGTTGTCAACATGGTCAACAACCGAGAGGAATAAGGATATGAATGTGCATGGTGAGGATGACAGTAGGGACCCAGCAGTGCGCAGTAATTTTGTTTTTTCGGGACGGAGAAGGGAACTGGGTTGTGCGGGAGCTTGGCCCGTCTAGCCCAGGCTTTTATTTCATATGTTTAGCACATGACCAACCCAGTTTGTTTTTTTCCTTTCTGAAAATGGCTAGCCCAGCTATTTTGTTTTTTGCGAATAACCAACGAGGCCTACTTGCTTTTCTCGCCTCTTTGGCAATGGAAATCTTTCAAGACGAGGAGGATGCATTTTGCCCGAAAATGGGCTATAAGTAATAAGAAATGGGCTATAAGTAATAATAAATGGGCTGTAAAATGAAAAAAATAAAGCAAACATGCAATTAGTTCCAAAATACTTTTTTCTTTCAGATTTTGATATTTTAAATTTCATTGTTTTTGTGCGGGTAAAATTTCATTGGATTTAAATTAAGGTATGTTTAGTTTTTAAATTAATTTGAATCTGGCTAGAAATTTCGGGATGTATGCTGTTTGGGACAGATTTGGAGGCTGACTTGTGTGTCTACTAGGTTGACGTGTACGAAAGGCTTTGTCAACTTAGTCCACAAACGATTCTAGCAGCAGTGACCGTTGGATGTTAATCCAACGGCCGTGCTGCTTCTTCAATATCTGATCTTCTTGCTCCAAATTACCCAAACTAGCACCGGTGGGACTTCTTGCTCCCACCTCCCGTGGTCGGTTGTGCTGCCGCACAGGCCGCACCGCCCTACCCTACTCCATTGCTGGCCAGGCCATTCCTCTACTCACCCACACCTCCTGTTATTTTCCGGCGACGCAGCCGGACCGCTAAACCTCAGACTCCCAATCACAGGCAACCACCGCCGAGTCTTCCCGGCTCGTCGCTCCTTCCTAGGCCTCGCCGTCGTCCACCGCCCTGGTGCTCTCGGCGTGGCGTGGTCACCATGGTCAACGAACGACATCCATCGGAAGTGGACTGTACGTGGAGAGGCTGACAGCTGGGTCCACGGCCTCACACAAGGAAATGTCTGCTTATTACGCGCAAAATAATGATTCCTCCACCTGACATCTGGGACCCACCGAAAGGGCATCTGTATTTCGCAAAAAAAGTCCCCCCGCTGACAGGTCGGACCCACCAGCTATATCTTCGCACACAAGGAAGTGTCTCCTTACTACGCACAAAAAAATGAATACCCCCTGCTAGCTGGGACCCAACATAGTGGGAGGCTGACTTGGGCCTACTAAGTTGACGGGGACGGAGGGCTTTGTCAACTTAGTCAATATGAACGATTCTAGCTCCAGTGACCGTACGATGTCCATCCAACGGTCGTAGTGCTTCTTCAACCTCTGGTCTTCTTGCTCCAGCCGCCCAAAGCAGCGCCGGTCGTGCAGCCTACTCCTGCCTCCCGTGGCCGGCTGTGCTGCCGCGGAGGCCTCACCGCCCCCTACTACTCCCACCTGTTGGCCAGGCCAATCCTCCACTCACCAACACCCCCTGTTATTCTATCGCGATGGCAGCCTCACACCGAAGCCGAACCAGTGAACCCTCGTACTCCTCTTTGCGTGGGCATCCACGGCCGCGTCTTCCCCGGCTCCACGTTGTTCCCTTCCTAGGCCTCACCGTCGTCCACCGCCCTGGTGCTCTCGGCGCAGCGTGGTCAACGTGGTCAAGGAACGACTTCCATCGGAACAGTACTGTACGTGGAGAGGCTGACAACTAGGTCCACGGCCGCGCAAGGAAGTGCCTCCTTATTATGCTGAAAATAATGATTCCTCCACCTGACATCGAGGACCCACTGGACGGGCTGCCGTATTTCGTGAAAAAAATGTTTCCCTCCCTGACTGCTGGGACCCAGCAGCTACATCTTTGCATGCAAGGAAGTGCGTCCATATTACGGGCAAAAAAAAAATATTCGCCCCCTGACTGCTGGGACCCACCACCTACATCTGCGCACGCAAGGAAGTGCCTGACAGCCAGGACCCACCCGGTCGAAGCGTACGTAGCGTTGTCATTCTGGTCGCGAACGTGTACGTACATATTGGTCTGTCTGCAGGCTGCAGCGATGAACCATGGCTGTGTAAGGAAGGGCACGTGTCGTAGTAGAGGCGCGCACGTGTTGTAGTAGAGGCGCGCACGTAGCATGTACACGTACGTACAACGGCCAGGGTGCAAGAAAGAAAATATGGCCACGTACGTACATACGAGCGGGGTCTCGAACGCCTACTCGCGCATACGTACGGCCAGAGCTCGTGTACATGGCTGGGTCAGAACGGAGAAACTCCATCGTCATCGTGTTCATGGTGAGGACACGGAATTCGTTGTGTTCATCGGGAGGCAATGGAATGCATGTTGTTCACTGGGAGCCAACCGACTTGGATGGAACAGGCGATGGAAACGAGGCCTGGCGTACCGCAGAATGGAGGAAATGGCCTTGTGTTCGACCGGCCACGGTGGAAATGGGATCCTGTTCATCAGGAGGGGTCTGGCGTACCGCAAAACGGAGGAAATAGACCTCCTAAGGTCAAAACAGGGTCCTGTTGATCGGGAGGGGTGTGGCATATCGCAAAACGGAGGAAGCAGACTTGTGTTGGAGCGCTACGGTCGAAATGGGGGTCCTGTTCATCGGGAGGGGTGTGGCGTACCGCAAAACGGGACTCCACGGGATATTGTTCATCTCCACCGTCGACCTCCTCCAGCCTCCACGGGCTCCTGTTCATCCACCGTCGACTTCCTCCAGCCTCCACATGCGATTGTTCATCCATGGGCTCCTGTTCATCCAGCCTCCACCGCGCGCTCCTCCACCGGCTACTGTTCAACCAGCCCTCTCCACGGGGGTCCTGTTCAACCACCCATCCACGGGCTACTATTCATCCAGCCCTCCACCGGCTACTGTTCAACCAGCCCTCCACCGGCTACTATTCAACCAGCCCTCCACGGGGTCCTATTCATCGAGCCCTCCATGGGGTACTGTTCATCCACCGGCTCGATCGATCGGGGTACTGTTCATCTAGCGGCAACGACCTCTACTACCACGAGGTCCTGTTCATCCAACCCCCACCGGGAACTGTTCATCCAATCCCCCCAACAACGCTCACTGTTCATCAAGGGAAGGACGCAGCCGTGTTCAATTGGCTTCAGTTAGCAGCAGTAGCGAAGGAATCACTTGGGTTCAGTTAACAGCAAGGGATCAATCGATCGCTCAGGTTCAGTAACGCGTAGCCTGCAGTGCAATCACTCGGGTTCAGTTAGAGCCCAACGCCTCGCTCGGGTTCAGTTAGAGCGCAACGCCTCGCACACACGCGCGTACGTATGAGAGAAACGAGCAAAGCTCGGCCCTCGACCACCCACCATAACCGGGAACTCCCCCGATATTTTCCTCGCCCTCGCTTCTACCACGGTTTTCTCCGTCATGGACGGCCCAAAGAATGTCATGCGGCTGCATCTCCGGCCCGCCCAGGACGAAAAGCCCATTTTCTGTCATGATTTTTGTCATAGAAGTAGGAGCCCACCACATCTATGATGATACCCAATTATCGTCATAGAAGTGTCATAAGTATGACAGATTTTTTTTTCGTTCGGCCCAAAATGTCACGAATGTGTCTTTTTTTGTAGTGGCTACAACACCTAGACGAGGTAGATCCTTTCGTGGCACTGCACAAAGAAATTATCGCAAAGAGGGGGGTATGCAGGACGGACGCCGAAGTTACTAGAGAGCACAACTCCACTTTCCTGCATTGGTTCAAAGAGCATATTATTGCTAATCCCCCGGAGGAGGGCTCTAAGGACGGATTGCTCATATACTCCTTAGCACATGGCCCCTCGCCCAACCTCATAACCTATCAGGCATATGATATCAATGGGTACACTTTCTACACGGAGGCCAAAGATATGGACAGTGATGATTAGAACTCAGGGGTGACGATGGAATGCATGACCGGCAGCGACAACAGTGCAACTGATAGATTTTACGGAAGGGTGGAGGAGATCTGGGAACTTGACTACTCTGGACTGCACAACACGATGATGTTTCGTGTCAGATGGGATAAGAATGTCGAAAGAGAAAACCGGTATTTCACTACCATGACTATACCCGACGCCAAGAGCGCTACCGTGAACGCTATCGCAAAAAACGAGCCATGGGTACACGCTAGGCACGTGACACAATGCTTCTTCATAATCGACCCGTGCAATCCCAGCCGTGTTGTCGTGAGGAGAGGCAACAGGAACATCATTGGAATGGATGGAGTCGCCAACGAGGAAGACTACGACCAGTACAACAACCCAATGAGGGAAGATGACGATGATGATGAAGTATACGTCAAAAGAAGAATCAATACTACATTACCTAAGAAAAATCATACTCCATGGAAAAGGAAAAGTCACAATGAGGGGCTCAATTATTCTTCAACGAACAAGAAGGGAAAGAAGCTCACTCAAAAATGAAAACGTCTATGCTGAGGAACCGTATGTTATCGGTCAAATGATGTAATATATGTGTTCCTATTTTGTATACACACTTAGCCATTATTATGCATGGGTCCAATGATGTAATATATATGTTCCTATTTTGCATACATACTTAACCGTCAAATGATGCAATATATATCGCCTTCCCTTCGTTCACTGCTCTTGGAAAAAAAGAAAAGAAAAGTGAGAGAAAACAAAGGAAAAGAAAATAGAAGGAAACAAACAGGAAAACTGCTATATAGGTACTGGTTATAGCAGCAGCGCTTTTCTGAGAAAAGAGCTACAGCTAGTCAAGATAGCAGTAGAGGTTTCCTCATAAAACCGCTATAGCTACCTGGACTAGCTATAGCGTGTTCTGTTTAAACGCGCTACTGCTATGCCCACTTAACCCCCAAAATCCCCACTCATCTCTTCATCCCGCCTCTTTTCCCCCAAATCCCCACACTCTCTCTTCCCGTCGTCGTCGCGCCGAGCCCTGCCGTCGGCGCCCTCACCTTCGCCCGACCCAGGCGCTTGCCCACGGCCCGACCCGACCAGCTCTAGGCCAGGCGCCGCCCACGGCCCCAGCCCGACCCGACCCGGCTCCGGCCCCGACGCTCGACCCCGACTCCGACCCCGACCTCTCCCAACCTCGGCCGTCGTAAGCCCCGCACCGCTCCTCCTCTCTCTGGTAGCTAGGGTTCTTTGGTTAATTTACTTAGGTTTTAGTTAGGGCGGATGGTTAATTAGGTTATATATTTAGTTATGAATTTATCTAGGTTTTTCTTCAAGTTCTATATTTTCTTCCTTTTATATGCAAATTTGAAGTGGACATGTGATACGTGGACATGTGATGTTTTGGACATGTCATATTTGGAATTTGGACATGAAGATTATGTGCAGGGTAAATGATCCGAGTGGCCTATGTTACGCCGGAATGTTGATTCATTTCCGTTCCAGTGAATTTCAGGCGTTCGATATGTCCATCGTTTAGCAAAGGTCATGCCGAAATTTTCTGTGAATTTTGGCATGACTTGTGCTAGATAGCAGGCATATCGAGTGCCGGGATTTGCTGGGAAACGACATTTCGGCAAACATATATAGATCTTTTTTATGCCATTTCTCTTTTTTTCCTAGTTTTAGAATTAAACGAGGAGACTTAATCATAGGAAACATGTCAAACAACAAAGAAACCGGGCCTTCTGACCAAGATGCAGACGAGATGGATTATCAGGGTGAACAAAAGTACCTCGACTTTTTGTCTGCTAAGCAACGTCAAGGTTTGCAGGTCGGCCTCGATGATGGTACTGACGCCGACATCAACACCGACAGTGCCGACACCGATGGCGGCGCCGAGACCGGCGGGGAAGGTACCGGCGCCGATGCCGCTACCGAAAAGAAGAAGCAGAAGAAGCGGAGGATACGAAAACCTAACAAACTAGGCATTGGACGACTGGTGATCACAAAGATGGCACCTGGCAAGTTTGAGCCATTAGAGCCGGAAGAACCTCACAAGTGCTATGGGAACCAAGTAGGATGCATCCTACGGGAATGCACGAGCATCAATGATGATGACTTAAGGAGTAAAGGACATTTGACGCAGTTGCTCCTGACGAAGTTGCACAAGAGATTCAAGTTCCCCGACCGGGATGATAACATAGAACAACCGTGGGATGATCCAAAGATGAAAAATATTAACAATAATGCCATGGGCATGTTTAGCAATGATTTGGCCTCCTGGAAAGGGAGGGTGAAACGAGCTATTGAGGCTGAGGAACCCTTGCCCAAGATTCTGGAGGAAAATCTGACACTTACGGAAGAGGAGTTCGAAAAGTTCAAGGACTCTTGCGCTACCGAGGCAGCCAAGGCTAAGGCTGCGAATTCAAGAGCCTTCAGCAAAGGAACACGGGGAAGCATCGCCTCGGAAGTCGTGGCTACCTCGGTAAAAAGCCCATATGGGATAAGGAGGACACGGAACGTGAAGCCACGGGTATCCCAGACCCGTTCGCAAAGTTCACCAACCCCTTGGAGCGTGACTTCATCAGGGCCCGCTACAAGCGGGACAAGGAAAATAAGGTTTTCTACATGGACCAGATCACAAGGAGATTGATTAGAGTACTGGTAATTATCTTTTACCACCTTACATTTAGCTCCAGATCTAGTCGACTACACATTCCTAAACGGTTCACGTTCCTTCTGCAGGAGAAGCAACACCAGCATGCGGCCGAAAGCCCCACTTCTCTGATGAGGCCCAAGTGGGACACCCCTCTCAACCGGGCCTTGAACGAACTTAAGGGACTCCCTTTGGGCCAGCGGTCGCAATATGGTTGTGTGCACGGCGCCGGAGACGGCGCCACATGGAAGGTTTTTTACAACAAGGGCCCGGAGGCCAAGAAGTAGAAAAAGAAGTTTAGTCAGGCGGACATCGACGAGAAGGTGAAGCTTGCGGTCGAGAAAAAAGCAGCTAAGGACGCGGAAAAACAGCCGAGGAGAAAAATGAGGTTCTACAGCAGGCAGTCAATGCAGCTGTAACTGCCTGCAGAAATGATTTTGCTACTAACTTGGTTTTGGCTGTCATCAACTGGACGAAGGAAAATCCAAACAAGACGGTACATGATTTCCCGTTGCCCAGTTTCGTCGCGAGCAACTCCGTGAACCACAACACCACCGCACCATCATTTGCTCACGCAAGCGGGCCTCCTCTCGCACCCGCACCCGCTTATAGCAGCCCGTCCTCAGTCTCTGGCGCGCTAGGCGAGCCTTCGTCTTCGGCTGAGCTCGACGCCCTCACGGTAATTACATGTCGCATGAACATATATATCTAAAATATTCCATTTCCGTTGCCTTTCGGATGTTTTACGCCGCAGGCATGTGTTTACAGTTCGACGAAACCCCGTGCACTGTACTGTACTTAATCAAAGGCCAGAAGGTGGACGTGGGAAAGGGGTGATAACGAAACCCTTGGATCTCTTGTTCCACAACCAGCCGATGCCCGCTGGGCACTTTAGGGTTACCTTGTCGAGTGTGACATCTGGGCACGAGGATTTGCCTACTCCATTACGCCTAGGGGGAGAGGACGACGAGACCCCGCCGTGGATTGGAAGTTGCAAGGGTTGGGTGCTGCTATGGCCGAAGAATCTTCTTCGTCTGGAGCCGGCTGAGAGCACACCAATAACCACACATCAACAAGCATGTGCAGAGACCACCATCCCGCCTACGCAATTACCAGCTCCTGTAGTGCCGGGTGAGAGCGGCGGACGACGTGATGAAGGGGGTGCAATAGTACTGGCTGATGTAATCCGTCCTGTAGAACAGAGAACGGATGATGAGACGGAGGAGATGGAGGACCCAATGGGTTTCCTGAATCCAAACGCGTATGAGTGTGACTTAGATATGATGAGTCAACCATATGACGAATCGGGCTATCAGCATGCTAATGAGGATATGGATGATCTGCCCGGGCAGGAACGCCGTAGCAGGGATTGCAAGAAGTCTCTCTTCATGAAATCCTCAGAGGACACGCCTGAAGATGCCGCCTCAACACAGGCTCAACTAGCCGGGGGTCGTACAGTGCTTAGCCCGGCAACACTAGGGCAGGGGTTAAGGAAGGTTTCGGTGTCAAAACCGGCGGATCTCGGGTAGGGGGTCCCGAACTGTGCGTCTAGGCGGATGGTAACAGGAGACAAGGGACACGATGTTTTTACCCAGGTCCGGGCCCTCTCGATGGAGGTAAAACCCTACTCCTGCTTGATTAATATTGATGATATGGGTAGTACAAGAGTAGATCTACCACGAGATCAGAGAGGCTAAACCCTAGAAGCTAACCTATGGTATGATTGTTGTTCGTCCTACGGACTAAAACCCTCGGGTTTATATAAGCACCGAAGAGGGTTAGGGTTACACAGAGTCGGTTACAATGGTAGGAGATCTACATATCCGTATTGCCAAGCTTGCCTTCCACGCCAAGGAAAGTCCCATCCGGACACAGGACGAAGTCTTCAATCTTGTATCTTCATAGTCCACGAGTCCGGCCAAAGGTCATAGTCCGGCTATCCGGACACCCCTTAATCCAGGACTCCCTCAGTAGCCCCCGAACCAGGCTTCAATGACGACGAGTCCGGCGCGTAGATTGTCGGTATTGCAAGGCGGGTTCTTCTCCAAATCCTGTGTACTTGTTGAATAGTGTCCGGCTTCTTGTAAATATCGCGCTCCTTGGCTTCCACGCCCAATAATGGCCATCTTCCACGTGTTGAACTATTTACCCCCCTAGCTGCGCAAAATGAGCTGCCTATATAAGAGACGAGGATCTAGATCCGAATAACACCATCTTCCCTTCGCGAGATTTCATCAGAGCGCATCTGACAGAAACCCATTCCATCATGGACAGTCGACGCGGCTCCTCCTCTCGCCCTCCCAGTACTCAGCCTGGAGATTGGGAGAGATGCTCCATCCCACACAGCGAGCTAGTGACGCTCCAAACCAAGGGGCTTCTTCCCCCAGCCTTCATGGTCCCGGTTCGAGCCGGACTTGAAGGAAATATGCCCTAGAGGCAATAATAAAAGTTATTATTTATTTCCTTATATCATGATAAATGTTTATTATTCATGCTAGAATTGTATTAACCGGAAACATAATACATGTGTGAATACATAAACCTACAGAGTGTCACTAGTATGCCTCTACTTGACTAGCTCGTTAATCAAAGATGGTTATGTTTCCTAACCATGAACAAGGAGTTGTTATTTGATTAACGGGATCACATCATTGGTTGAATGATCTGATTGACATGACCCATTCCATTAGCATAGCACCTGATCGTATAGTTTGTTGCTAGTGCTTTTCTTCATGACTTATACATGTTCCTATGACTATGAGATTATGCAACTCCGCTTGCCGAGGAACACTTTGGATGCTACCAAACGTCACAACGAATCGGGTGATTATAAAGGTACATTACAGGTGTCTCCGAAGGTACATGTTGGGTTGGCGATTTCGAGATTAGGATTTGTCACTCCGATTGTCGGAGAGGTATCTCTGGCCCTCTCGGTAATGCTCATCACCTAAGCCTTGCAAGCATTGTAACTAATGAGTTAGTTATGAGATGATGTATTACGGAACGAGAAAAGAGATTTGCCAAGAACGAGATTGAACTAGGTATTGATACCGACGATCGAATCTCGGGCAAGTAACATACCGATGACAAAGGGAACAACGATGTTGTTATGCGGTCGACCGATAAAGATCTTCAGAGAATATGTAGGAACCAATATGGGCATCCAGGTCCCGCTATTGGTTATTGACCGAGAGGTGTCTCGGTCATGTCTACATAGTTCTCGAACCCGTAGGGTCCGCACGCTTAACGCTTCGATGGCGATGCTTATTATGAGTTTTATGATGTTGATGTACCAAGGTTGTTCGAGTCCGGATGAGATCATGGACATGACGAGGAGTCTCAAATGGTCGAGACATAAAGATTGATATATTGGAAGCCTATGTTTGACTCGGAATCACTCCGGGTGAAATTGGGAATTTTACGAGTACCGGGTTACCGGAACCTCCGGGGGTCAATGGGCCTTGATGGGCCTTAGTGGGAAAGAGAAAGGGGCCCTATAGCTGGCGCAGCCTTCCCCCTTCCCTAGTCCTATTAGGATTAGGAGAAGGGGTGGCGCCTCTCTCCCTCTCCCTTGGTCAAACCCTAGTTGGACTAGGATTTGGGGGAATCCTACTCCTAGTAGGAGTAGGACACCCCGTGCGCCTCCCTCCTGGCCGGCCAGCCCCTCCCTTCCCTCCTTTATATACAGGGCAGGGGCACCCCATGACACACAAGTTGATCGATTAGATCGCTCCTTAGCCGTGTGCGGTGCCCCTTCCACCAGATTACACCTCGATCATACCGTGGCGGAGCTTAGGCGAAGCCCTGCGTCGGTGGAACATCATCATCGCCACCACGCCGTCGGTCGACGAAACTCTCCTCAACACTCGGCTGGATCGGAGTTCGAGGGACGCCATCGAGCTGAACGTGTGCAGAACTCGGAGGTGCCGTGACGCTCGGTACTTGGATCGGTTGGATCGGGAAGAAGTACGACTACATCAACAGCGTTGTTATAACGCTTCGCTTTCGGTCTCACGAGGGTACGTGGGCGGATACTCTATACTCTCGTTGCTATGCCATCACCATGGTCTTGCGTGATCGTAGGAAAATTTTTGAAATTACTCGTTCCCCAACAAAGGCATCCGAGCCTGGTTTTATGCGTTGATGTCATATGCACGAGTAGAACACAAGTGAGTTGTGGGCGATACAAGTCATACTACCTACCAGCATGTCATACTTTGGTTCAGCGGTATTGTGAGATGAAGCGCCCGGACCGACATTACGTTATGCGCTTACGCGAGACTGGTTTCACCGCTGTGAGCACTCGTTGCTTAAAGGTGACCGCGGTGTCTGCTCTCTCACTTTAGTTGAACTGAGTGTGGCTACGCCCGGTCCTTGAGAAGGTTAAACGGAGTCTATTTGACGAAGTATCGTTGTGGTTTTGATGCGTAGGTAAGAACGGTTCTTGCTCAGCCCGTAGCAGCCACGTAAAACTTGCAACAACAAAGTAGAGGACGCCTAACTTGTTTTTGCAGGGCATGTTGTGATGTGATATGGTCAAGACATGATGCTATATTTTATTGTATGAGATGATCATGTTTTGTAACCGAAGTTATCGGCAATCGCAGGAGCCATATGGTTGTCGCTTATTGTATGAGATGCAACGCCATGTAATTGCTTTACTTTATCACTAAGGAGTAGCGATAGTCGTAGAAGCAATAGTTGGCGAGACGACAACGATGCTACGATGGAGATCAAGGTGTCGCTACCGATGACGATGGTGATCATGACGGTGCTTCGAGATGGAGATCACAAGCACAAGATGATGATGGCCATATCATATCACTTATATTGATTGCATGTGATGTTAATCCTTTATGCATCTTATTTTGCTTTGATTGACGGTAGCATTATAAGATGATCCCTTACTAAATTATCAAGAAGTGTTCTCCCGAGTATGCACCGCTATGAAAGTTCTTCGTCTTTGAGACACCACGTGATGATCGGGTGTGATAGGCTCTACGCTCAAATACAACGGTGCAAAACAGTTGCACACGCGAATACTCAGGTTATACTTGACGAGCTATGCATATAAGATATGACCTCGAACACGGAGACCGAAGGTCGAGCGTGAATCATATAGTAGATATGATCAACATATTGATGTTCACCATTGAAACTACTCCATCACACGTGATGATCGGTCATGGTGTAGTTGAAATGGATCACGCAATCACTTAGAGAATTGGAGGATATTTTTCTAAGTGGGAGTTCTTAAGTAATATGATTAATTGAACTTAAATTTATCATGAACTTAGTACCGATAGTATCTTGCTTGTCTATGATGTGTAGATAGATGGCTCGTCTTTGTTGTTCGGTTGAAAGATGATGGCAGCAATTACACGGACTGGGTCCGTAATTTGAGGATTATCCTTATTGCTGCACGGAAGAATTACGTCCCGAAGCACCGTTAGGTGCCAGGCCTGGTGCAAGGGCTGCGCCGAAGTTGTGAACGTCTGGCAAAGCAAAGTCGATGACTACTCTATAGTTCGATGTGCCATGCTTTACGGCTTAGAACCGGGACTTCAACGTCGTTTTGAACACCATGGAGCATATGAGATGTTCCAGAGTTGAAGTTAATATTCCAAGCGAATGCCCGGATTGAGAGATATGAAGTCTCCAATAAGTTCTATAGCTGTAAGATGGAGGAGAATGGTTCTGTCGGAGCATATACTCGTAATGTCCGGATATAACAATCACTTGATTCAACTGGGAGTTAATCTTCCGGATGATTGCGCCATTGATGTAATTCTCCAATCACGCCACCAAGCTACAAGAGCTTCGTGATGAACTATAATATGCAAGGGATGACCAAAACTATGCCCGAGCTCTTCGCGATGCTTTGAAAGCATGGAGGTAGAAATCAAAAGGAGCATCAAGTGTTGATGGTTAACAAAACCACTAGTTTCAAGAAAAGGGCAAAGGAAAGAAAAGGAAACTTCAAAAGAGCAGCAAGCAAGTTGCTGATCAAGAGAAGAAACCCAAGTCTGGTCCTAAGCCTGAAACCGAGTGCTTCTATTGCAAGCAGGCTGGTCATTTGAGCGGAACTGCCCCAAGTATTTGGCGGATAAGAAGGATGGCAAGGTTAACAAAGGTATATGTGATATACTTGTTATTGATGTGTACCTTACTAATACTCGCAGAGCACTGGTATTTGATACTGGTTCTGCTGCTAATATTTGCAACTCAAAGCAGGGCTACGGATTGCGAAGATTGGCTAAGGACGAGGTGACGATCTTGCGTGGGAAATGGTTCCAAAGTCGATGTGATCGCAATCGCACGCTACCTCTACATCTACCTTGGGATTAGTATTAGACCTAAATAATTGTTATTTAGTACCATCGTTGAGCATGAACATTATATCTGGATCTTGTTTGATGCGAGACGGTTATTCATTTAAATCGAGAGAATAATGGTTGTTCTATTTATATGAATAATATCTTTTATGGTCATGCACCATTGAAGAATGGTTTGTTTTACTTAATCTTGATAGTAGTGATACACATATTCATAATGTTGAAACCAAAAGATGCAGAGTTGATAATGATGGTGCAACTTATTTGTGGCACTTGCCGCTTAGGTCATATCGATGTAAAACGCATGAAGAAACTCCATGCTTGATGGACTTTTGGAGTCACTTGATTATGAATCACTTGGCACTTATGAACCGTGCCTTATGGGCAAGATGACTAAAACACCGTTCTCCGAACTATGGAGAGAGCAACAGATTTATTGGAAATCATACATACTTGATGTATGTGGTCCAATGAATGTTGAGGCTCGGCGGATATCGTTATTTTCTCACCTTCACAGATGATTTGAGCAGATATGGGTATATCTACTTAATGAAACACAAGTCTGAAACATTTGAAAAGTTCAAAGAATTTCAGAGTGAAGTGGAAAATCATCGTAACAAGAAAATAAAGTTTCTACGATCTGATCGTGGAGGAGAATATTTGAGTTACGAGTTTGGCCTACATTTGAAACAATGCGGAATAGTTTCGCAACTTACGCCACCGGAACACCACAACGTAATGGTGTGTCCGAACGTCGAATCGTATTTTATTAGATATGGTGCGATCTATGATGTCTCTTACTGATTTACCGCTATCATTTTGGGGTTATGCTTTAGAGACGGCTACATTCACTTTAAATAGGGCACCATCTAAATCCGTTGAGACGACGCCTTATGAACTGTGGTTTGGCAAGAAACCAAAGTTGTCGCTTTTGAAAGTTTGGGGCTGCGATGCTTATGTGAAAAGCTTCAACCTGATAAGCTCGAACCCAAATCGAGAAATGTGTCTTCATAGGATACCCAAAGGAGACAGTTGGGTACACCTTCTATCACAGATCCGAAGGCAAGATTTTTGTTGCTAAATTCGAAACTTTTTGGAGAAAGAGTTTCTCACGAAAGAAGTGAGTGGGAGGAAAGTAGAACTTGATGAGATAATCGTATCTACTCCCTTATTGAGAAGTAGTACATCACGAGAAAACAGTTTCGTGACACCTACACCAAATAGGAGGAAGCTAATGATGATGATCATGAAACTTCAGATCAAGTTTCTACAGAACTTAGAGATCAACCAGAACAAGATCCGCACTGAGTGGTACGGTAATCCTGTTTTGGAAGTCATATTCTTGGAACATGATGAACCTACGAACTATGAAGAAGCGATGGTGAGCCCAGATTCCACAAAATGGCTTGAGGCCATGAAATCTGAGATGGGATCCATGTATGAGAACAAAGTGTGGACTTTGGTTGACTTGCCCGATGATCGGCAAGCAATTGAGAATAAATGGATCTTCAAGAAGAAGACTGACGCTGATGGTAATGTTATCGTCTATAAAGCTCGACTTGTTGCAAAAGGTTTTCGACAAGTTCAAGGGATTGACTACGATGAGACCTTCTCACCCGTGGCGATGCTTAAGTCCGTCCGAATCATGTTAGCAATTGCCGCATTTTATGATTATGAAATTTGGCAAATGGATGTTAAAACTGCATTCTGAATGGATTTCGGAAGAAGAGTTGTATATGATGCAACCAGAAGGTTTTGTCGATCCAAAGGAGCTAACAAAGTGTGCAAGCTCCAGCGATCCATTTATGGACTGGTGCAAGCCTCTCGGAGTTGGAATAAACGCTTTGATAGTGTGATCAAAGCATTTGGTTTTATATGCACTTTTGGAGAAGCTCAGATTTACAAGAAAGTGAGTGGGAGCTCAGAGCATTTCGATATTATATGTGGATGACATATTATTGATCGGAAATGATATAGAATTTCTGGATAGCATAAAGGGATACTTGAATAAAAGTTTTTCGATGAAAGACCTCGGTGAAGCTGCTTACATATTGGGCATTAAGATCTATAGAGATAGATCAAGACGCTTAATAGGACTTTCACAAAGCACATACCTTGATAAAGTTTTGAAAAGTTCAAAATGGATCGAGCAAAGAAAGGGTTCTTGCCGGTATTACAAGGTGTGAAGTTGAGTAAGACTCAATGCCCGACCACCGCAGAAGATAGAGAGAAAATGAAAGATGTTCCTATGCTTCAGCCATAGGCTCTATCATGTATGCAATGCTGTGTACCAGACCTGATGTGTGCCTTGTCAGAAGTTTAGCAGGCAGTACCAAAGTAATCCAGAGTGGATCATCGGACAGCGGTCAAGAACATCCTTAAGTACTTGAGAAGAACTAAGGATATGTTTCTCATTTATGGCGGTGACAAAGAGCTCGTCAATGGCAGTTACGTCGATGCAAGCTTTGACACTGATCCGGATGATTCTAAATCGCAAACCGGATACGTATTTACATTAAACGGTGGAGCTGTCGGTTGGTGCAGTTCCAAACAAAGCGTCGTTATGGGATCTACATGTGAAGTTGAGTACATAGCTGCTTCGAAGCAGCTAATGAAGGAGTCTCGATGAAGGAGTTCATAACCGATCTAGGTGTTGTACCTAGTGTATCGGGTCCAATGAAAATCTTTTGTGACAATCTCGTGCAATTGCCTTGGCAAAGGAATCCAGATTTCACAAAGAACCAAGCACATCAAAAGACGCCAACTCCATCCGGATTTGGTCCAGTGGGAGACATAGAGATATGCAAGATACATACGGATCTGAATGTTGCGCACCGTTGACTAAGCCTCTTCCACGAGCAAAACATGATCAGCACCAAGACTCCATGGGTGTGAGAATCATTCTTGTGTAATCTAGATTATTGACTCTAGTGCAAGTGGGAGATCAAGGAAATATGCCCTAGAGGCAATAATAAAAGTTATTATTTATTTCCTTATATCATGATAAATGTTTATTATTCATGCTAGAATTGTATTAACCGGAAACATAATACATGTGTGAATACATAAACCTCAGAGTGTCACTAGTATGCCTCTACTTGACTAGCTCGTTAATCAAAGATGGTTATGTTTCCTAACCATGAACAAGGAGTTGTTATTTGATTAACGGGATCACATCATTGGTTGAATGATCTGATTGACATGACCCATTCCATTAGCATAGCACCTGATCGTATAGTTTGTTGCTAGTGCTTTTCTTCATGACTTATACATGTTCCTATGACTATGAGATTATGCAACTCCCGTTTGCCGAGGAACACTTTGGATGCTACCAAACGTCACAACGAATCGGGTGATTATAAAGGTACATTACGGTGTCTCCAAAGGTACATGTTGGGTTGGCGTATTTGAGATTAGGATTTGTCACCCGATTGCTCGGAGAGGTATCTCTGGCCCTCTCGGTAATGCTCATCACCTAAGCCTTGCAAGCATTGTAACTAATGAGTTAGTTATGAGATGATGTATTACGGAACGAGAAAAGAGACTTGCCAGTAACGAGATTGAACTAGGTATTGGATACCGACGATCGAATCTCGGGCAAGTAACGTACCGATGACAAAGGGAACAACGATGTGGTTATGCGGTCCGACCGATAAAGATCTTCGTAGAATATGTAGGAACCAATATGGGCATCCAGGTCCCGCTATTGGTTATTGACCAGAGAGGTGTCTCGGTCATGTCTACATAGTTCTCGAACCCGTAGGGTCCGCACGCTTAACGTTTCGATGACAGTTACTATGAGTTTTTATGATGTTGATGTACGAAGGTTGTTGAGTCCGGATGAGATCATGGACATGACGAGGAGTCTCGAAATGGTCGAGACATAAAGATTGATATATTGGAAGCCTATGTTTGGACTCGGAATCACTCCGGGTGAAATTGGGAATTTTAGAGAGTACCGGGGTTACTGGAACCTCCGGGGTCAATGGGCCTTGATGGGCCTTAGTGGGAAAGAGAAAGGGGCCCTATAGCTGGCGCAGCCTTCCCCTTCCCTAGTCCTATTAGGATTAGGAGAAGGGGTGGCGCTCTCTCTCCTCTCCCTTGGTCAAACCCTAGTTGGACTAGGATTTGGGGGAATCCTACTCCTAGTAGGAGTAGGACACCTCTGTGCGCCTCCTCCTGGCCGGCCAGCCCTCCCTTCCCTCCTTTATATCTGAGGGGCAGGGGCACCCCATGACACACAAGTTGATCGATTAGATCGTTCCTTAGCCGTGTCGGTGCCCCTTCCACCAGATTACACCTCGATCATACCGTGGCGGAGCTTAGGCGAAGCCCTGCGTCGGTGGAACATCATCATCGTCCCACGCCGTCGTCTTGTGAAACTCTCCTCAACACTCGGCTGGATCGGAGTTCGAGGGACGTCATCGAGCTGAGCGTGTGCAGAACTTCGGAGGTGCCGTCGTTCGGTACTTGGATCGGTTGGATCGGGAAGAAATGCGACTACATCAACAGCGTTGTTATAACGCTTCGCTTTCGGTCTCACGAGGCGTGGGCGGATACTCTATACTCTCGTTGCTATGCCATCACCATGGTCTTGCGTGATCGTAGGAAATTTTTTGAAATTACTACGTTCCCCAACAGGACTCGCCACCTATAATGGCGGAAAGCAGGCGGAGAGCATCCCCAATCCCTCCAAAGGAGAGCGGGTATGCCTTGTCCCTTACTTAATAAGAGGGCTCAGATTTCCAATCCATCCGTTTCTCCGGGGGCTACTGGAGTTCTACGGCCTCCAGCAGCACAACCTTACGCCTGCCTCCATATTGCATATTGAGGGCTTCGTAGCCCTTTGCGAGCTGTTCTTGGGCATCGAGGCTCATTTCGCTCTATGGAAGAAGCTGTTATGCCTTGTGCCCCGTTCTCAGGAGGGGTCGATATATCAAATGGGCGGAGCCGAACTATGGCGCATCGCCGGGACCGGATATCTATCCGGAACCCCAAAGAAGGCGTCCGAAGACTGGCCTTCAGAATGGTTTTATATAGAAGATGTCCCCCTGCCGGACCCCGTTCAGATCGGCCTTCATGAATTCAATAATGCTCCTTTGAAGAAGCGCCTAAGCTGGCGCCCATGGAGCCCTCAGAAGGAAAACGACAGGGATGTCCTTTACCTGATGAGCCGGATAAGATTACTAGCTCATTCCGGACTGACCATGATCGGAGTCATGGCCACATGCATCATGCGGGGGGTGCAGCCGCTTCAGTATAGAGGCCACCCCATGTGGGATTTCAATGGGGAGGATGATGCCACCCGCTGCGGCCGTAAGGGGCCGGGATCGGTTGCTATTCTAACGAAGGCCTTGTCCGCATTATACAAGGGAGAAGAGGAGGATTTCCTCCGCGTCAATCCACAGGGCGGATTTTCTATGCACGATCCTCCAAGCTGGGTAAGCGGACACTTCTTTATGCCCATCCGTTCCATATTCCCATAGTTAAGTACCTTATCTTGTGATTTTGACGCAGGAATTGTGCCGGGCCGTAAAGGATATAAACAGCCCACCTCCACAACCTGAGGATCCGGAACGGTCCCTCGATCCGGCCTCCCAAGAGGATCCGGACATATCTGTGGAGCTGATCGATGGGGTATTTTACCAACTGAGCATGGACAATGCCTTGGTTGCCATTACGACCGATTACCCCGGAATATTTCCAGCCTCAGAGGTAATTGAGACCGAAGTCCCAATACTTTAGAAATGAGCCCTCGAGGCGGAAGGCCGAGCCTGCGGCGGCTAGCCAACAAGGGGCAGCACGACCCAGGAGGCTAAAAAGAAGTGTGGTCCGTACTGAAGCGCCGGCGCAACGGTATGGAGTGTCACCTTATTCCCAGGTTTTATTCCGGAAGGCATACTAACGCTCGTGCTCTCTTCAGGAAAAAGAGCGCTCGCCGGACTATATCCGGAGAGGTTGCCAATCGAGCCTCCGCCAGCCAGGCTTCAAAACCAGGCCCCGAAGCGGAGGCGAACACTAGGCGTGCGTCGGATGCTCCTCCGACAGAGGATGCCGACAGATTGTCCGCCACCAACTCCGAGGTGGAGAGTGCCATGAATCATAGGCGCCGCCGGACAATTCTTCGTGACACATGTTTTTCCCAAGAGGCATTGGATGCCTTCAATTCGGGAGATGCGCACCTCCGTGCTGCTCAAAATGGTCTAGCCAGAGCCACGGAGCAGTATGTGAAAGACATACGGGTGAGAAAATTTGATGGTTATATATACCAGTAGCCCCCGAGACTTGAAATAGTTAGAATAACTGATTTAAGGATCATTTATTGTGCCGGATCTTACAAAAAAGAATACCCAGTTGTCCCAGGAGCTTGAAGAGTGCAAAGCCCAACTTGAGGCTGCACAAGCCGCGACAGGGGAAGCCAAAGAGACCCCCTCTGGTAACATACGCTTTTTTTAAAAGATAAGTATGTTGTGAAGTGCGGCGTGTATATAGATCTGATAATAACATTGCAGATGGCGCCGGGGTAGATCCGGACAAGCAACAGCTCTTGCGCCGGTTAAAGGCCGGCGAGAACGATGCTTACGAGGTGAGGCGGAGAAAAATAATCTCCAAGATGCCAACACCCAGTGGAGTGCGGAACTAAAAGATGTTCGTGCCAAGCTATCGACTCCGTTAAGGAGAACTGGCGGCTTCGACGCGACATTTTTAGTAAGTGCTTAAACGAACTTTGAAAAAGAGTTCGGCGAGGAAGTCGACTAACGAGTTATATCTCAGAGTATGCTCACGAGCCGTCCTGCAGAGAAATGCCCGGTTCTCTGGGTGACCTTCTTCCCAAGCTCTTACAACTGCATTTAACGAGTTGGCAGTGATGAAAGGCGTCGCCAGCCTTGTGGCCATCTGTCTCCCCGCCTCAAGGCCTTGGGAGCTTGCGAGAGGCTCCAGGAGCCCGGGGCGCTTCCGATTATAGAAGATATCGGCTGCCGTCAAAGGCGCCAGGAGGCTGGGCCATGGTGAAGTCGCGGTACACAAAGGCTGACCCAAACCACATGGCAGCAGTGGGACTGTGGGGCCAGATGGGAAGGACCTGTGAGCTTAGTGTGCGGCCGGGTAGAATTGGCATAAAGTATTCCCAGCAGGATGTAAACTAGACAGCTGTTAGATGGCATTGAAGAGGAATACAATCACCAAATTGACTATGTAATTTAAGGTGACATGTAAAATGCCTTCTAGCCGAATTGTAGATCGTTTGTCTTAGCGGACCTTTTCGCTTCAATCTCGGGACTCAATAGTCCGGAGTGTGTCCAAAACCCTCGCGGTTATATAAAAACCGGGGCATGCGTGGAGACCAGGTGTAGGGGTCATTAGTGCTTTATCAGACAAGTGCCCAACTAGTTATGTTATATTACATGGTTAGTAAGAAACATCTTCCAGGGAGAATAGTCCCGTTAGGGGTTCCTTTCCCTGGGAGGCATGCCCTAAAGTGCATGTCCGGACTGTGAAAAAGCAGAAAAACATCTGGGGGCAGGTAAATAAATAGGTAAGAAATCTTCTTTTAGTTCACTGACCGAATATTCTCTTAAGAACGCTAGCTTTCAGCTTCACCCAGTCTGAGGTACACATCCGGCTGACCCGACAGTAACAATCGCAGAGGTGCTCCCTTTACCGCCTAGCCGAACAATCCGGACGTGGGGGTAAGCAGAGAGCCGAGCAACCCAGCTTGGCCAAAACTTAAGTCATATCGATGCATATAATGGTGAATAAAATGTACATGCGGAAGTGTGACACATGTATTGGGCATGAAGCCCTTATAATTAAGCTTCGTGAAAGAAGCCCCGGTACAATGAGCGCTAAGCGCGTCAAGTGTGTCTGAACAATGCACTAACGAGCCTTCCAAGGCTTGAAAGAAAAAGGAGGGGGAAGGAGAAAAATAGAAGACAACTACAATGTAAAATATGGACAGAGGAAGGAGACGAACTCAGAATCCGGCGCTAGGCGTAGAATCTTTAGAGACGTGCCACGTTCCATGGGTTCGGCTCGAGTCGGTTATCCGATGCATCTCGCAGACGGTACGCTCCACCGGTCAGGACTTGGTCGATGATAAAGGGACCTTCCCATTTGGGCTTTAGTTTGTCCTTTTTCTTGTCCGGCAGGCGTAGAACTAGCTCGCCAACATTGTAAGTTTTGGCCCATACTCTAGCTCGCCAACATTGTAAGTTTTGGCCCATACTTCTCTGCTTTGATATCTTCGAGCCTGCTGTTGATAGAATGCAGAACGGGCTTTTGCTACGTCACGCTCCTCCTCCAAGGCGTCCAAACTGTCCCGCCGATCGAGCTCGGCTTCTCTTTCTTCGTACATGCGCACGCGAGGTGAGTCATGAATTATGTCGCAGGGCAGAACTGCCTCTGCGCCGTATACCATAAAGAATGGTGTGAATCCGGTCGTGCGATTCGGAGTGGTCCGCAGCCCCAGTCGGGTCGAGCTCCTCTACCCGGTCGTGTTAGATTCCTTGAGGACCGCACTAATCTGGGTTTGATGCCGCTCATAATTAGACCATTTGCTCGCTCAACTTGACCGTTAGTTTGAGGGTGATAGACTGAAGCGTAGTTGAGCTTAATGCCCATGTTTTTGCACCAGAGTTTGACCTCTTCGGCCGTGAAGTTCGTGCCGTTATCGGTGATGATGCTGTGGGGGACACCGTAACGGTGTACGACCCCTGAAAGGAAGTCTATCACCGGTCCAGATTCGGCCGTCTTGAAAGGCTTGGCCTCTATCCATTTGGTGAATTTATCCACCATGACCAATAGGTATTTTTGCTTGTGGGTTCCCCCTTTAAGGGGTCCGACCATGTCAAGCCCCCAGATCGCGAAGGGCCAGGTGATGGGTATAGTTTTGAGGGCGGTGGGTGGCATGTGGCTTTGATTAACAAAGAGCTGGCATCCGACGCATCGTTGGACTAAGTCCTGAGCGTCTGCCCGGGCCGTCGGCCAATAAAATCTTGTACGGAAGGCCTTGCCTACAAGGGCCCGGGCTGCGGCGTGGTGCCCGTCGAGTCCGGCATGTATTTCAGCCGGAAGATTCCGCCCTTCCTCTTCGGAGATACACCTTTGAAGGACTCCGGTTGTGCTTTTCTTATAAAGCTCTCCCTCATGGACTCTATAGGCTTTAGATCGCCGCACTATGCAGCGGGCCTCGTTTTGGTCCTCGGGAAGTTCCTGCTTGGTTAGGTAGGCTAGGAATGGTTCTTTCCACGGGGCAATGACAGCCATTATTACGTGGGCTAAGGGTGTTATTTCGTTGGTAGAACCACCAACTGTGTCAGAATGTTTGGTGTGGGGCAGTGCGGTTGGGTCCGGGTTGTTATTTCGGACTCTGCCTCCCATATCTGGATGGCTTGAACAACCTCTCTAGGAAGATGTTGGGGGGACAGCATCGCGCTTTGCGCCGATCGTGCCAACACGTCTGCTGCTGGTTGTTATCCGGGCTATATGGTGAAATTGAGCCCCTCAAACCGAGCTGACATTTTTAGTACGACATTGCGATAGGCTGCCATTTTTGGATCCTTGGCATCAAAGTCTCCATTTATTTGGGATATCGCGAGGTTCGAATCCCCGCGCACCTCTAGGCATTGCATGCCCATGGAGACTGCCATCCGGAGACCATGTAGAAGGGCCTCGTATTCGGCTGTGTTGTTGGAGTCCATATACATTATCTGGAGTACGTATTGAACTGTATCTCCGGTTGGGGACGTCAGAATGACGCCAGCTCCCAGGCCAGCCAACATTTTGGAGCCGTCGAAGTGCATTATCCAGTTGGAATATGCGCCGTACTCTTTAGGGAGTTCGGCTTCGGTCCATTCGGCGACGAAGTCGGCCAAAACTTGCGACTTAATAGCTCTCTGTGGCTTATAGGTTATGTCGAACGGGAGGAGCTCAATGGCCCATTTGGCAATCCGGCCCGTCGCGTCGCGGTTGTTTATAATGTCGTTAAGGGGTACTTCGGAGGCTACTGTTATTGAACACTCTTGAAAGTAGTGTCGCAGCTTCCGGGATGCCATAAACACTGCGTACGCTATCTTTTGATAATGCGGGTACCGTGACTTGCATGGAGTTAGGACAGTGGACACGTAGTAAACTGGTTTTTGAAGGGGGAACTTGTGTCTGTCCGTTTCTCGTTCGACAACGAGCACCGCGCTCACAACTTGATGAGTTGCCACGATGTATAATAGCATTGGTTCGCCCATGTTGGGCGTGTCCAGGACCGGGTTTGTTGCCAATATGGCTTTTATTTCTTCGAGTCCGGCCGTGGCGGCATCCGTCCACTCGAGGTGTTCGGTGTGTCGGAGGAGGCGATAAAGGGGTAATGCCTTTTCTCCCAAATGGGAGATAAAGCGGCTTAGAGCCGCCACGCATCCAGTCAATTTTTTTATTTGTTTGAGGTCTTTTGGGATATCCAATTGTGACAGAGCTCGGATCTTGGCTGGGTTTGCTTCAATTCCTCTACCGGACACGATGAAGCCCAAGAGCTTTCCGGTGATGCGCCCAAACGCATTTTTCGGGTTGAGCTTGATGTCATATGTTCGGAGATTATCGAATGTTAGCCTCAAGTCGTCTACTAGAGTTTCGACATGCTTGCTTTTGACGACCACATCGTCTACGTATGCCTCCACTGTTTTGCCGATCTGGTTTGCCAGACATGTCTGAATCATGCGCTGATATGTTGCGCCAGCGTTTTTGAGCCCGAAGGGCATTGTGTTGAAGCAGAATGGGCCTTATGGAGTGATGAATGTCGTTGCGGCTTGGTCAGGCTCTGCCATCTTAATTTGGTGGTAGCCGGAGTATGCGTCGAGGAAACACAATGAATCGTATCCTGCGGTAGTGTCGATGATTTGATCGATGCGGGGGAGGGGGAAGGGATCCTTTGGGCAAGCCTTGTTGAGGTCCTTGAAATCAATTCATAGGCGCCAGGATTTGTCCTTCTTTGGTACCATCACCAGGTTTGCTAGCCAGTCCGGATGTTTTATATCTCTGATGAATCCAGCCTCCAATAGTTTGGCTAGCTCCTCTCCCATGGCCTGTCTCTTGGGTTCGGAGAAACGCCGAAGAGCCTGTTTGACTGGCTTGAACCCTTTTAGGATGTTAAGGCTGTGCTCAGCCAGCCGGCGTGGGATTCCTCGCATGTCTGAAGGGTGCCAGGCAAAAATGTCCCAATTTTCGCGTAGGAATTCTCTTAGTGCAGCGTCTACATCAGGATTTAATTGTGCCCCGATGGAGGCCGTTTTTGTAGGGTCCATTGGATGGACTTGGAATTTGACTATTTCGTCCGCTGGTTTGAAGGAAGTGGACTTGGATCTCTTATCGAGTATCACATCGTCCCTATTCACCGTGGGCGCAGCGCGTTGAGTTCCTCGGCCGCTAGGGCTTGGATTGTGCCTCAAGGGCGGTCACGGCTGTCTTCTTTTTGGCGCGGAGTGCTATGTCCGGATCACTAGCAAGAGTGATGATTCCGTTGGGCCCGGGCATTTTGAGCTTCATGTACCCATAATGGGGTATAGCATGAAAAATTATGAATGCCTCTCGCCCTAATAGAGAGTGGTATCCGCTGCTGAACGGGGCCACTTGGAACGTGACCTCCTCGGACCTGTAATTATCCGGCGTGCCGAACACCACATCCAGTGTGATTTTCCCTGTACAGCATGCTTCCCGACCGGGATTATTCCTCTAAAGGTTGTGCTGCTTCGCTCAATGCGGCTCCATCTATTTCCATTTTTCGGAGGGTTTCCTCGTAAATGAGGTTCAATCCGCTGCCACTGTCCATGAGTACCTTGGTAAGGCGGAAGCCGTCCACTATCGGACTGAGGACCAATGCGGCTGGTGCTCGGGCTGTTGAATTTAGGTTAAATCCTTGGCATTGAAGGTAATAGCCGTGTCACTCCATGGGTTTATTGTTGCTATTTGGTAGACTTCGGCAAGGCTACGGAGTGTTCGTTTCCACATATTATTTGATGCAAAAGGCTCGAAGACTGTTAATACCGTACTGGTATCCTTGGGTTGGTGCTCTAGAGCTAGAAGCTCTTCGCCACTTTTGGCCACCTGTCGTAGTATCCAACATGCTCTAAGGCTATGAGTTGGAGTGGCGCCCTCTGTACTATGAATTTTATAGGGTCCATTGAGCCATCCCTCCAGTACGATTCCATGCCCTATAGAGGTTTTGCTTTTGGTATTTAACCCGGTGCTGGCGATGATGCACCCTTTTATTTTGGACTGTGGTTGTATTTAAGGCGGATTGTCCCAAAATCTTGCTTGGTTTTCGAGCGCTTTCCATCGCACAAGACTTTCAGTACTATGGACGCCAAGTCGGCAAAGCGTGTAATGTCACGGCGACTTATAGCGTTGAGGATCCCGTTGTCCGTGCAATTATTGCAGAAGAATGAGATTATGTCCTCCTCATGGGCAAGATTTTTATCCTGTCCATAACCGGGAGGAATCGGCCCGATAATGGTGTCTTGTTTCTACGGGCTCTTGCCGAATTTGAGATAGGTCGCTTATGTTTGGGTGGGCGGGTGGAATTAAATCCGGAACCGTGCCCAATCTGAGGCTTAAGGGTCAAGGAGCTTCCTAATTTGGAAGCTTGGATTCTTGGATGTTGTCCAATGAATCTAGCCCGCTGCCTGACTTTAGGTTCTAATTGATCAACTAAGACAAACTAGAACTAGAACTAACTAGAGGAGGCTCCAGAACTTGTGTGTTCAAAAGTGCCCAAAACCTCTAACCTAGATAGGTTGAAGGAGGAGGGGGTGTGCCACAACGGGGGAGGTTGGGAAGGAAACCTTCCCCATTTGGCCAACCAAGAGGAGGGGGTTTCCCCCTTCGATTAGGGCTCCACACTCTCCCTTTCATAAGGAGAGGGGCGCCACCTATATTGGGCCCTTGTGTCCCAATATTTCCTTCCACCACTTGGCCTTTTAAGGCTCGTTGATATTGAATTAAATATAAAAGCGTCCTAACAATTACTAGAGCCTTTTATTATTAATTTAACATCACCGAAAAAAAATTCGGCCTATATATTATTTATAGGAAATACCTGGTATTGCCTCATAAACTTTGAAACCCTTCCGGTGACCCAAGAACTCTTCTGGTCCTATTATAAATATTAATGAAACCATTTCCCAAATATAGTCTCATTATTCCAATCCTATTAACACTCAGCATATCACGATTACCTTGTGACCTTGTAGGTTCGGTAAAACATAGACATGAGCGAAATCCCTTTCGTTCAATGACCGATAGCGGAACCATGGCCGTCCATAGTGATCCATATGCATACATGAATGACATTTGAGTGAATCGTTAGCTATCATGTCATGTTCCCTTTGCTCCGCATGCTCACTATACCGCTCTCCTTGTTATCGGCTTCGTTGTTCTTTCTCGTTGACATGTTCTGGCATCCCCGTGACAAAGTCACTTGTGTTTGGCAATACGATGATGGATGTCTTCACACTAAGAGGGCCCTTAGAATATCTCTCCATCGTCGTAGGAGCAAATTCCACTATCGAGCTATCGAGTCCCTTGTCAAACTTTTCGATGAACCTGTGAGTTGTCGTTATGATCGCCGTGTTATAGATGACATTTAGCAATCCCAAAGCTCATCATATGGTAAGAAGTGACTATGATACTCTCATGGTCTAAGGAACTAAAATACATGTTAACAATCCGTGTTATAACATTGACTTGTGACGATATCATCTCAAAGTATAACAAACAAGTTTGCGTCGATTCAATATGATCGTTCTTCTAGCGTCATACTCTCAATGTTGTTTTAGGACTATTGTTACACTTAATGATATCCTAAGATCCAGAAAACATGATCACTAACAACACTTGAGCTAGTCTTAGAGGCGAGACTAGGAATCTTATTTTTTCTGTTTATCGTTCTACACGTGCATATGTGTTTTCCACTTAATCAAATATTCCCAGATCATAGCAGTTATAGCATAGAATATAAACTATTAATTATGAACATGGAAATATAATAATACAATATTATTGCCTCTAGGGCATACTTCCAATGCCCACATGATTGCCACATGTTCCTCTCATTTCCAAGATTTTTATAAGCACACATGTTATTGTTAGAGTTGATATGAGAACAATTGACATCTAACTGTTATGGTAGAATATGAGTAGGCCCTGGCATAGCCGTTTTCCTCTCATTTTTACTTGATCTTTGAACCATGACATATTGCTAGAATATGAAAGTCATTGGCATTTTTTTGGAACCAAGGTATGATTATAACCATGGCATTGCAATGATCTGGCTATGATCAGTGTCACTATTATAATAATCTTAGGTCCACACATACTCTGAACATGATTGTCTATTTTTGTATTTTTGGTCTCCAATTTGATTTGTTGCAGTAGACGCAAATGCTCTGGCCTTTGTAATTCCAGGACTTGGAAATATAGGTGCCAATGTGTGGTGGTTTATCGCTCATTCAACTGACGGTGGGCATTTGATGCTTATTCGCATGTACCAAAGTGACCCAACCATTTCATCAAACCACATGCAGTACAATGCATGGGGCATTCATGACTGTGATGGCTATATATGCTTCGTGTTCGAGAAAGATTCCAGCTTTGTTGGGCCATGCATATTCAATTGGAGGAGGGTTTACAGCCTCAACAACTACTCCCCGTTCCTCGGTCTCAATTATCCGATCATCCAACAAATCATCAAACATATCATCGGCAATGTATCGTGCTATGCAAGTTCCATTCGCCAGGGGAAACTATGTTTACACATCGTACCATGGGTTTCATGAAGCACCATAACCAAAGATTTATCAACATAGATTGCTGCAAGATGAACTTCAGTGTGTGAAAGGCATCAAGCTTCCACACAATGGATGGCTTTTGCAAACCCGACATGCAACGATGTGGTTCATCCCAACAGCAAATATGCACAACTTGATTCATAGTGATATCTAGACTGAGACATGTATCCTGCTGGTATCTTATGAACATGTTTTTTTGGTTATTTGTAGTTAGTTCGAAGGATAAATACCTTTCTAGGATCATGTGCATCCTACATCACCTACGTTTCATGTATTTTAATAATGATGGAGATGTTGTGCAGAAGCCATACATTGCAATTAGGCTCAAGTGCGTACTTGTTGGTGAAAGTGTTGTCCAGTCAGAATTATATTTTGTATTACTCATGTGTGAGGGAGTCCTGGACTAGGGGGTCCACGGGGTGCCGGCCCATCTCACGTGGGTCGGACTATTGGGCCGCACTGTATTCGGACCGAAGACCTTTTGTGCCTTGGTGTGTACTCCAAGTCAAGATGGAAGATCCGGCGTCCCCTTGATGTAACTGACTATATGTAAACCCTAGTACCCCTGGTGTCTATATAAACCAGAGGGTTTAGTTCGTAGAGGCTAGGAGAACAATCACCATCCTACTAGCTAGGGTTTAGTTCCTCTGATCTCGTGGTAGATCAACTCTGTAATACCCATATACACAAGCCATATAATCAAGCCGGACGTAGGGTATTACCCCCCATAGAGGGCCCGAACCTGGGTAAATACCATGTCTCGCGTCCCTTGTTCCCCATCGATCCAAGATCCACAGTTCGGGACCCCCTACTCGAGATCCACTGGTTTTGACACCGGCATTGGTGCTTTCATAGAGAGTTCCGCTGTCGGATCGACGGAAGGATCGATGGCCACATATGCCAGGGACGTGTCATCCCCTGGGCGGGCTCTTGCGCCTGATACGTCCATTTTGCATCATGTTTACCTACTGTTATTTGCTATGTTTTTATGCATAATAATGCTTTTTGGAGTAATTCTAATGCCTTTTCTCTCATAATATGCAAGGTTTATACAAGGAGGGAGAATGCCGGCAGCTGGAATTTTGGACCTAAAAAAGATATGCCAAAGTTATCTATTCTGCACATCTCCAAATAAGCTGAAAATTTCCGAAGAATTGTTTTCGAATATATGAAGAATATTGGAGCAAATAACTACCAGAGGGGGCACACGAGGTGGGCATAGCCCACCTGGGCGCACCAGGAAGCCCAGGCGCACCCTGTTGGCTTGTGCCCTCCTCGGCCCACCTCTGGTGCCCCTCTTCTAGTATATTATTCATTCTGACCTAGAGAAAAAATAAGGAGAGGACTTTCGGGACGGAGTGCCGCCATCTCGAGGCGGAACTTGGGCAGGAGCACTTTTGCTCTTCGGCAGAGCGATTCCGCCGGGGGAACTTCCCTCCTAGAGGGGAAATCATCGTCATCATCATCACCAACAACCCTGTCATCTTTGGGAGGGCAATCTCCATCAACATCTTCAATAGCTCCATTTCCTATCAAACTCTAGTTCATCTCTTGTGTTCAATCTTTGTACCAGAACCTCAAATTAGTACCCGTGGGTGACTAGTAGTGTTGATTACATCTTGTAGTTGATTACTATAAGGTTTATTTAGTGGAAGATTATATGTTCAGATCCATTATTCTGTTTAATACCCCTTTGATCTTGAGCATGATTATCATTTGTGATTAGTTACTTTTCTTCTTGAGGTCATGGGAGGAATCTTGTTGCAAGTAATCATGTGAACTTGATATGTGTTCGATATTTTGATGATATGTATGTTGTGATTCCCTTAGGCCTCGTTTGGTTCCACGGTATCCCGGGGGATCCCCGCTATTTCCCTGGGCGGGAGAACCATGGGCTGAGTTGGCCCGGGGGAGCGGACGGCACCATTTGGCGACACTTGAAGGGGAAAGACCCCTGGCCTTTCCGCGGCCCATCCCGGGGATAGATCGGCCGGTGTTGATAGGTCGGGGAGAAAACCCTCCGTCTGGAAGCTCCTAACCCATCCAGCAACGGCGACGGCGTCGACCAAGATCCGCCTCCGAGCTCCTCCGCCGGCGACCGAAGCGACGTACCCCAACCTCCTCCGTCCAGTGCTCAGCATCCACGCTCCACCCCTTGAGTGTCAGCGGCGGCAATGGGCCGCTACCATCACCCTCCTCCTTCCACGGATCACCCTCCGCCTCGAAGCTCCTGACCCATCCGGCAACGGCGACGGCGGCGGCAGGCACCTACTTCGACCAAGGTTACCCCCTCCTCTTCCACCTCATATTCTGTTCTCCAATCCATGCACTCACCGTCCATGAACTAATGCTTTAACGTGTTGGTTCCAGATCCAAGAACATGAGCATCGGCCATCTTAAAGCCCACCATCAACAATCTCGAGTGAGCAGAAACCGCCTCCTTTTAATTGGCAGTAGATCTGTATACTACTTTTCCTTCAAAATCAGGCTTTACCTCTTTTTCTAGCCGCTATTTATTTAGTTTAAGCCATGCATTGTTTTTGATGGATTACTGAAAATTCTCCTGCTTTGTTTGTATTCTGAGGCTTGGTCCTACTGCGAGTATTCTAGCATTTCAATATCGGGCGTAATTTAACTTGGACTACAACTGATTGATGTAGATTGGTGCATTGAAGGGGATCAGTTTGTAGTAATTGGTATCATCATTGTTTCCTCGTACCAATTGATCTCAGCAATTAAATCTGAAGTATGGGCATCAGTATCTACGGATGACGGGTTCTTGGCCTGAGTCAAGTTTGTACCAAAAAAACAGGATGCCTGTGCAGCAGCTCCATCCAAGACACATATGTACTATCCTGGGGAAATACCTTCGTACCTTGTTCGGTTTAAATCCTTGTCAATTGATATTTGCTAGTACACTAGAAATTCCTCATCCAATTCTTATTCTATTGTAATGTTACTTTATGTTAAGACCAGATGTGAATAATTTGCTAAGTGATTCTTGTTTTGGTATATGCAGATGGACGGTGTTTGGTTTGTTCTTTCAACTCTTGATTCCTGAGCTACTACTGGATCTTGCATCTGTGTTTAGCTAGTAGAGTATAAAATCCAAATTCTTATGACCCGAACTATGAATGATTATTTTAATGTTGCTCTGCGTTAATACCAGAGGAGGATAATTTGTTACTGAATCTGTTGCAATGATTGTCTAAGCTCAAAATAGTAATCATTACTGTCTCTTGCTTTAGTATATACATATGGAATTTGTTGCACTGGCATTATAGTTTAAGCTCAAAATATACATGATGTACATAATTTATTTTCTGTTGGCAAATATGGAATGACTGTCTAGATTAAAAATAACATTGCTCGATAATGATTTGTGGTTTGTCTGAATCTGATAAGTAACAATATGTCATTCTTCGTGTCGCGAGATTGTCTTATCTTTGCAAAGAATCGAACTGCTTCTAGACTATGTAATCCTGTTTGGTGGAGTGAAGGGTTTTTCCCTAACTACAGTTAGCACAAGTGAACCTTCATGATTTAATCTTCCAAGGCTCATGTGTAACGCCCCGGATCCGATGCGCCAGGTGTCTTCCAGTTATTCGCCGTCGTTGCCATGTCATTTGCTTGCGTGTTGCACTTTGCCATGTCATCATCTGCATTTCATCTGCATGTTTACAAAACTTGCATCCGTTCGGGTTCCCCCGGTTCTCTCCGTTGTTTGTTCCGAGCCCTTTCACTCTCACACGCGCCCGCGGCTCCTCCGACATATTATTTTATAAGTGGCATAAAAATGTTCTCGAAATGGGATGCAACTTGACGTGCGGTGTTTTTTTAGAGTAGGTAGACCGCCTGTCAAATTTCGTCGCATTCGGAGTCCGTTTGTTAGCTCAACCGTTACTCATACCACCGCAATATAGCAGGTGTATTCGTCGGGTGTTTCGGTCTTCGAAAACCCGTGCCGGGCTGCTATCTCCTATCTCCTTAAATCCTAGCCCAGCTACACAACCCACTAGCCACTCACCTAGACCCTCTCCGCTCCGGAGCCATCCGATGGCGATCGAACGGTCCGAAAACGGAGCAAAACCCCTAACCCTAGCCCCCCTTCCTTATATAAACACCTCCCCTTGCCAATTTGAGTCTTCGCCCACCTTCCTCCTTGTTTTCCGCGCCCCCAATCATCAGCGCCGCCGCCCACCTCCATTTACGCACCTCCCCAGTCGTCGGCCGCCACTTGTCGCCACCAGATTGGCCGCGCCGCCACCAGCCGCCGCTCCACTCCAATCGGCGCACGCCACGTCCTCCTCGCCACCTCACCCCGTCGTCCCGCGCCTCTCCCCACGCCTCCCAGCCCGCGGCCCGCCAGGACCCGCATCGGGCTCTAGGAAGCCCATCGGGGCCCGGGCGCTCCTCCGCCAGCCCCGCGCCTCCGCTCCGAGCCCGCCGCCCGACCTCAACCGCGCCGCCTCCCCCGCAAGCATTGACCGCCACCGCGCCCAACCACCGGAGCCACTGCCGGCGACGTCCAGGCCAGGCCTCATCGCCCCTCTCCTTCCCGTCCTTCTTCCTCCTCGTCCTCTCACCTTCTCTCCCTCGCAGGGCACCGCCGCCACCGGCCTTCCCCGCGGCCGGATCCACCGCCTCCTGCCCGGATCTGGCACCCCCGCCGGCCTCCCCGTCGTTCGCGCTCATCGGCGCCTTCGAGCGCCTCGCGTCACCGCCCCTCGAGCGCCGCCATGCCCTGAGTCACTTCCGTGTGGGCCCCAGCCGCCGGACATGTCCGGTTGGGCCCGTACGTGTCCACCCCGAGAGGTTGTTTTTTTTCCAAGTCCCAGAAAAACTCATCCATGTGTGCATGTTTGTCATGGTGTTACTTGGTGCTTGTGTATCCATTTGGAGTGTATAATATATCAAAATGTTTATTGTGAGATGCTCTTCAATTTATTCCATTGTGACATGCTTGCTTGAGTTCATTTTGATTCTCTAATCATCGTTGCAAGACCGCTATGTGATGTTGTCTGCTGTAGTTTAACAGAACTTGCTCATTTGTCATTTTTGTATCTTTTTTTTTATTTTCTTTTGAGCATTATGTCTATATATTTTATGAGCTACAACATGCCATATTTTCTGTGGTGCAATCCACTCTTCATGATATGCCATGTGTTGATTGTTATAAGCTTGCAAAGTAGCCTCCATGATGTTGCTGATTTACGTATGCATCATTTCTGTGTGCAAATCGATATATTGTGATGCTATGTAAACCTGTTGATACCATGAGTTCCATGCATAATCTGGAGTTGTTCAATAAGGGTATTTTGTTACAAATTTTATGCTATATCCATCCATGCCCCTGTTTGCATTTATGGAGTGCTATAGCATGTCTTAATCTTGCTCTACTTTTGCTATAAAATGTTCCTGGCAGATTGCTTACATGTTAATCAATTTTGCCATGATTGTTGTTAGTGATCCAAGCATGCTATGAACTTGCTCTTGCCATGGTTATATTCATGCCATGCCTTTGGTTGCCATGATAAGTTCTTGTAGCATGTTGTTTGATAGTTCTAAACTTTGCAACCTGATGTTATTTCTGTCATGTCCATGATAAGTCTGTGAAACTGTTATTATTTGCAATCTTGCCATGCCCTTTTGAGTATGTTCTAGTGAATTATGGAGATAGCTCAGTGTTCATGTTTTGTTATGAGTCACCTGTGCATCATGTCCATGCCTTTTGTTTTCATGTGGAGGTGCTGTAGCATGTTGTTTTGATGTTTGCAAGATGCCTAGTTGCTGTTTTGGACAGTTTGTCCTTTAAACTTGTTTCATGTGTATGTGTTGAACCGTTGCTCCGTTTTGAGTGTGCTCTATATGAAACTTGCTTAGATTTGCATGTAGTTTCATGTTACCTTGTTGCATTCATGTTTTGAGAGTGTTTGCTTGATGTTTGTATGCATTTTGCATCAATACCATGTTTAACTTGTTTTGCTCATATATTCTAGGCCATAGCTCCAAATTAAATGAACTTTATATGTAACTTGACTAGAATTTCGTGTAGATCATCGTGGTGCATCTTAACTTGCTGTTTAACAACTTGAACATAAGGTTTATTCAGATCTGGACCAATTTCGAAATTTGCATATGGGGACTTACCGGAAAAGGAAATATGTTGTTTCCGGCCTCATTTAAACTTGCTTTGATGTGTTGTTCTTGTATGCATCATACCTTGCCATGAGTAGTTTCATGTAGCCTTGTCATACATCATACTTGGTGGAGCATCATGCCTTGTTCATGTGCGGTGTGTTTACCATGTTGTGTGCTTTTTCTCGATAGTTCCCGTTTCGTTGCGATCGTGAGGATTCGTTCGTCTACGCTTGGTTCGTCTTCGTGGCTTCATTTTCTTCATGGACTCGTTCTTCTTCCTAGTAGGATTTTCAGGCAAGATGACCGTCACCTTGGATCTCACTACTATCATTACTATACTAGTTGCTTCGTTCTATCGCTATGCCGCGTTACCTACCACTTGCTTATCAAGCCTCCCAAATTGCCATGAACCTCTAACCTTTGTCACCCTTCCTAGCAAACCGTTGTTTGGCTATGTTACCGCTTTTGCTCAGCCCCTCTTATAACGTTGCTAGTTGCAGGTAAAGATCAAGATTGCTCTATGTTGGATTTTTTTTATGTTAGGATATCACAATATCTCTTATATTATTAATGCATCTATATACTTGGTAAAGGGTGGAAGGCTCGTCCTTAGGCCTGGTATTTTGTTCCCCTCTTGCCGCCCTAGTTTCCGTCATATCGGTATTATGTTCCAGGATTTTATGTCCCTAACGTGGTTGGGTGTTATGGGAACCCCTTGACAGTTCGCCTTGAATAAAACTCTTCCAGCAAGGACCAACATTGGTTTTACATTTGCCTAACAACCTAAGCCTTTTTCCCTTGGGTTTCCGGAGCCCGAGGGTCATCTTATTTTACCCCCCCCCCCCCCGGGCCAGCGCTCGTTGTGAGTGTTGGTCCAACCTGTCAACCGCCGGTGGCCATCAGGGGCAACTCTGGGCTCGCCTACCGAAAGTTTGGACAATCCAGTGTGCCCCGAGAACGAGATATGTACAGCTCCTATCGGGATTTGTCGGCACATTCGGGCGGCTTTGCTGGTCTTATTTTACCATTGTCGAAATGTCTTGTAAACGGGATTCCGAGACTGATCGGGTCTTCCCGGGAGAAGGAATATCCTTCGTTGATCGTGAGAGCTTATAATGGGCTAAGGTTGGACACCCCTGCAGGGTTTGAACTTCCGAAAGCCATGCCCGCAGTTATGTGGCAAATGGGAATTTGTTTATATCCGGTTGTAGTAAACTTGAAGTAAACTCTTCTAAAATACACCAACCGTGTGCGTAACCGTGATAGTCTCTTTTCGGGGTTGTTCGAGAGGAGAACACGGTTTTTGGGTTATGTTTGATGTAAGTAGGAGTTCAGGATCACTTCTTGATCATTACTAGTTGACGTTCGCTTGTTCAGATCCTCTTCTCGCTCTTATTTGCGTAAGTTAGCCACCATACATGCTTAGTCGCTGCTGCAACCTCACCACTTTACCCCTTCCTTACCCATTAAGCTTTGCTAGTCTTGATACCCATGGTAATGGGATTGCTGAGTCCTCGTGGTTCACAGATTACTACAACAACAGTTGCAGGTACAGGTTATGCGATGCTCATGAAGTGAGAGCGATGTTTACTCGTGTTGGAGTTCTTCTTCTTCGCCAATCTTGGGTTAGGTTCCGGGTCGGCAGCCTGGGCTAGCAGGGTGGATATTGTTTGAGTTTCTGTTTATGTTTCATCAGTAGTCGAATGTTGATCTCTTGTATGATGTTGATGTATTCTTCGGGCGGTTGTGCCTTTTGTATGTATCCCTATCTATTATGTAATGTTGATGTAATGATATCCACCTTGCAAAAGCGTGTCAATATGCGGTTCTATCCTTGGTGGGACCTTCGAGTCTCTTTAGGATAGTATCGCATATTGGGCGTGACATCATGTGTTTTTAAGGCTTGGGCAAAGTAGGGCTCTTGGTTGTACTGACCTTTCTGATTCTTGAATTGAACTACTGTTGGAATTCATTAGATAGGATCGACCATGGCCATGTACTGTTCTCAAATGCGACATAGAATCGACGATATTGGTTGAGCACTACTCAGAATGGTGAGCCTTTTCACTAGTCTTGCCATCTCTTGCTGATCTATTTATGCTTGAAAACAGTGCAACGAAACTGTGTTGTAGTATTCAATGATTTACTAAACTGTTTTATTCTGAAACAGTTGCTGACTTCCAAAAAATACTTGTAATTCAGTTGGCGTCGAGCTGCGGTTCTCAGCTGACGTGGAGTAGAGGAAGACGAGATATCCTGAACATTCCCTTACAACTTGCATCTTCAGAAGTGTGGTTTTCCTGGACATGGAGTTTGATAATTTAGCACTTCTGATACTGGGGTAAAGGTCTAGGACAACCCGCAACTATCCTGTTTCTAGTAGCCGAAATATATTTATTCATATTGGCGTTGGCCTCATTGTTCTGAAACTCAAAACCTGTTGAATAATGATGTTCTTATTTGTAATGATTACATGAGAGGAGGAAGATCTGGTTTCTGGTTCTGTATTAACAAGCAATGCACCTCTAGATGATTTTCTCAAAAGTGTGTCGAGATGATATTCTCAATATATTATTATTTATTAGTTTGCAAGTTCATTGATTTCCTCTGGTTATTTTCAAATTCTGGAATTATTCGTAATGTCCTGGACATTCCTATGCATTTTGCAGAATTATTTTGTGGTTTTTGTTTAGACTTTGTTGGGAATTACATGTGGAATTGGCCTGTTTTCTAATGTTTATTAATAAAAAATCTGCTATGTGATTCAGACGCTAGAATGATTCAGTTTTCCCCCATCCATCTGTTACCAAATGGCAAAGGAAATATCCCCCGTGGTGGCAGGGGGATCCCACCTACCAGGGAAATCCCCCCTTGGGGGTTTTGCTGCCTTGGGAATGCTCACGCTGCAACCAAACGAGGCCTTAGTGGTGCCATGTGAACGCCGACTACATGCCACCTCACCATATTTGGGCCTAAGGGAATGCATTGTGGAGTAGTTATTAGATGATGGGTTTCTAGAGTGCCAGAAGCTTAAACCCTACTTTATGGGGTACTTCGTAAGGGACCGATTTGGATCCAAAAGTTTAATGCTATGGTTAGATTTTATCTTAATACTTTTCTCGTAGTTGCGGATGCTTGCGAGGGGGATAATCATAAGTAGGAGGTTTGTTCAAGTAACAAGACCACCTAAGCACCGATCCACCCACATATCAAATTGTCAAAGTAGCGAACACGAATCAAATCAACATGATGAAAGTGACTAGATAAAATTCCCGTGTACCCTCAAGAACCCTTTGCCTATTATAAGAAACAGTTTTGGACTGTCCTTTTCCACAAAAGGACTGGGCTACCTTGCTGCACTTTACTTACCATTACCGTTACTTGCTCATTACAAATTACCTTGCTATCAAACTATCTGTTACCGACAATTTCAGTGCTTGCAGAAATTACCTTGCTGAAAACCACTTGTCATTTCCTCCTACTCCTCGTTGGGTTCGACACTCTTACTTATCAAAAGGACTATGCTTGATCCCCTATACTTGTGGGTCATCAAGACTCTTTTCTAGCATTGTTGCCGGGGAGTGAAGCGCTCTTAGTAAGTGGAAATTGGTAAGGGAAAATTATTACTCGTGCTGAAATATATTGCCACTTGTTACTACGGAGAACAATCCTTTGAGTGGTCTATTCGGGGTATGTTCATCTCGACCGGAGCCACAACTAGTTGTTCCTCATCCTACTGCACCTACTAAAAATATTGGTTATGAAATTCCTTCGGGTATGATAGAACAACTACTAGCTAATCCTTATGCAGGAGATGGAACTGAACATCCTGATATGCACTTGATATATGTGGATGAAATTTGTGGATTATTTGAGCTTGCAGGTTTACCCAGAGATGAAGCTAAGAAGAAGGTTTTCCCTTTACCTTTTAAGGGAAAAGCATTGGCATGGTATAGGCTATGCGATGATATTGGATCTTGGAATTGGAATCGATTGAAATTGGAAATTCTCCAAAAAAATTATCCTATGCATCTAGTTCATCGTGATCGGAATTATATATATAATTTTTGGCCTCGTGAATGAGAAAGTATCGCTCTAGCCTGGGGGAGGCTTAAGTCAATGTTATATTCATGCCCCAATCATGAGATCTCAAGAGAAATTATCATTTACATTTTTTATGCTCGGCTTTCTCGTGATGATCAATCCATGCTCGATACTTCTTGTACTGGTTCTTTTATGAAGAAGACTATTGAATTCAGGTGGGATCTTTTAGAAAGAATTAAACGCAACTCTTAAGATTGAGAACTTGATGAAGGTAAAGAGTCAGGTATTAAGCTTAAGTTTGATTGTGTTAAATCTTTTATGAATACTGATGCTTTTCACAAGTTTAGCACTAAATATGGACTTGACTCTGAGATACTAGCCTCTTTCTGTGAATCATTTGCTACTCATGTTGATCTCCCTAAGTAGAAGTGGTTTAAATATCATCCCCCTTTAAAGAAGAAATTAAAGAACAGGTAATAGCTAAAGAAGAAACTATTATTTACAATATTGATCCAGTTGTGCCTACTGCTTATATTGAAAAACCACATTTCCCTATTAGGATAAAGGAACATGCCAAGGTTTCAACTGTGGCCCGGAGAAGTAATATCAAAGCACCTAGACCTTCAGAACAAATCAAAGTAGAACCTAGTGTTTCTATAGTTAAAGATCTCTTGGTAGAAAATATCGATGGGCATGTTATTTACTTCTATGATGAAATTGCTAGAATTGCCAAACCCGATGAAAAAGATAAACATACACTACTAGAAAAAGGGCTATAGATGGGATTGACACTAATGGCGCACAGGACAAGCGGTGCACCATTAGTATATACTAATAAGCGCAATGATCGCCATTAGAGTTGAAACTACTAATGGCGCTTTTGGCCCAAGGTGCGCCATTAATATCAAAAAAATTGAACTAGTGCGCTTGTCCAAACATACTAATGGCGCATCCAGGACTCGATCGCCATTACTAGTTGTAACTAGTAATGGCGCACTATCGAAAAGTCGTCACTAATGTTGTTTTTTTTATTATAGTTTTTATTCCTTTTTTTGCAAAACTACTAATGGCGCACTGTTCCACCGTGCGACAGCCTCTCCTACCCATACTCACTTTCTCCCCACTTCATTCTCTCCACCTCCTCCTTGTCTCGGGTGCCTCCTCTTTTTCACCTCATTTCCACCATAGATTCATTCAAATTAAGTGGTTAAATTACCTTGTTTTGATAGGTTAGTAAGGGGGGAAGCTATATTTATGTTGTTCTCCCTACAACAATGTGCACATGCACTTTTTATGGCCTAGCTAGATCTATGTATGTTCGTGGTGTTGCATATGTTTGTGGTGTTGCATATGTGTTTGTGTTTGGAGGTGTACGGTATTTGAAATCGATAGTTGCCAATATTTTGCGGAATGTTGATTCATTTCCGTTTAGCGAAATTTTGGCATTAAGCATTATTTTGGTCCTATTTTTAGGAAAGTCATGCCAAATTTGTTCTTGGTTCTAAAATATCGTTTTGCTCTACCCATGACGACCATAGTCCGCACGATGACCGAAGGCATCGTGAATAGGTTTTGAGGTCCGCAAGGCGAGATGCTTCAAAAGAGCGAGGCGGAGATAAGATGTCCGTGTCGAAGATGCAAGTGAAGAGCCTTATTGCGGACCCAGATTCGGCAGAGTCGCGGGACCACCTGCTCTTGCGTGGTTTCATGGATGGCTATCGGTGCAAGATGATGAAGATGACTCGAAGTCGTCCATGGGGGCGGGCAAGAAATGAGGAAGGGCAGCAAGACAACCATCGCGGCTCGGGCGGGCGAGAAGACGAAGAATCCCGGGAGATGATCACGACGGTGATGTTGTACATAGTCATCATGTAGAAGATGCAGGACATGATGATGAGGAAGATGCCGAGCGCGGGCGGCGGGCATGATCATGAAGATGATGATGCGGCGGAGCGACGACGGGACCATCGATGGGCTGTGTGCGGGACCCTCATATTCAAGAGCTGCTTCTCAAGCGGACGGATAACGCAAGAGCTGCCGCCCGAGAGAAAGCCAAGATGGATCAACTTGAGTTAGACGCGGTTACTCCATTGTATGAAGGATGTAGGCCGAGGATAGTTTACCGCTTATATTGAAAACCACATTTCCTATTAGGATAAAGGAACATGCCAAGGTTTCAAGCTGTGGCCTGAGAAGTAATATCAAAGCACCTAGACCTTCAGAACAAATCAAAGTAGAACCTAGTGTTTCTATAGTTAAAGATCTCTTGGTAGAAAATATCGATGGGCATGTTATTTACTTCTATGATGAAATTGCTAGAATTGCCAAACCCGATGAAAAAGATAAACATACACTACTAGAAAAAGGGCTATAGATGGGATTGACACTAATGGCGCACCAGACAAGCGGTGCACCATTAGTATATACTAATGGCGCAATGATACGCCATTAGAGTTGAAACTACTAATGGCGCACTTGGCCCAAGGTGCGCCATTAGTATCAAAAAATTGAACTAGTGCGCTTTGTCCAAACATACTAATGGCGCATTCAGACTCGATCGCCATTACTAGTTGTAACTAGTAATGGCGCACCTATCGAAAAGTCGTCACTAATGTTGTTTTTTTATTATAGTTTTATTCCTTTTTTGCAAAACTACTAATGGCGCCTTTGTCCACCGCATGGACAGCCCTCTCCTACCCATACTCACTTTCTCCCACTTCATTCTCTCCACCTCCTCCTTGTCTCGGTGCCTCCTCTTTTCACCTCATTTCCACCATAGATTCATTCAAATTAAGTGGTTAAATTACCTTGTTTTGATAGGTTAGTAAGGGGAAGCTATATTTATGTTGTTCTCCCTACAACAATGTGCACATGCACTTTTTATGGCCTAGCTAGATCTATGTATGTTAGTGGTGTTGCATATGTTTGTGGTGTTGCATATGTGTTTGTGTTTGGAGGTGTACGGTATTTGAAATGCGATAGTTGCCAATATTTTGCGGAATGTTGATTCATTTCCGTTTCAAGCGAGAATTTTGGCATTAAGCATTATTTTGGTCCTATTTTTAGGGAAAGTCATGCCAAATTTGTTCTTGGTTCTAAAATATCGTTTTGCTCTACCCATGACGACCATGGTCCGCACGATGACCGAAGGCATCGTGAATAGGTTTTTGAGGTCCGCGAAGGCGAGATGCTTCAAAAGAACGAGACGGAGATAAGATGTCCGTGTCGAAGATGCAAGTGAAGAGCCTTATTGCGGACCCAGATTCGGCAGGTGCGGGACCACCGCTCTTGCGTGGTTTCATGGATGGCTATCGGTGCAAGATGATGAAGATGACTACGAAGTCGCCCATGGGGCCGGGCAAGAAATGAGGAAGGGCAGCAAGACAACCATCGCGGCTCGGGCGGGCGAGAAGACGAAGAATCCCGTGAGATGATCACGACGGTGATGTTGTACATAGTCATCATGTAGAAGATGCGGGACATGATGATGAGGAAGATGCCGAGCAGGGCGACGGGCATGATCATGAAGATGATGATGCCGGCGGAGCGACGACGCTGGACCATCGATGGGCTGTGTGCAGGACCCTCATATTCAAGAGCTGCTTCTCAAGCAGACGGATAACGCAAGAGCTGCCGCCCGAGAGAAAGCCAAGATGGATCAACTTGAGTTAGACGCGGTTACTCCATTGTATGAAGGATGTAGGCCCGAGGATACCCGCCTAAAAGTAACGCTCATGGCTCTGGAGATGAAGGTAAAACACAAAATGACCGACGCATGCTTCGACGAGAACATGTCATTCTGGCACGAACGTCTTCCCAAGGGGAACAAGTGCCCGACCAGTTTGGAGGAGGCGAAGAAAATCATGTGTCCTCTGGATTTACCGCACGTGAAATACCATGTGTGCATGAACAATTGCATCATTTATCGGGACGAGCACGCGGAGTCTATCATATGTCCGGTGTGCGGCGTCACTCGATACAAGAAGAGGAAGAAAGCTCCTCGTAAAGTGGTGTGGTACTTTCCGATCACTCCTCGTTTGCAGCGGTATTTCGCGGACCCTAAGGTAGCAAAGCTCCTGCGTTGGCACGCGGATAGGGAGGAGAAGAAGCGAGAAGATGACGCAAATGATCCGGAGATAGATAAAAAAGACAAGATGCTGAGTCACCCTAAGGATGCGAGCCAGTGGAGACCTAGAATTTGGGAACGATCCAAGGAACATCGTGCTTGGCGCGAGCACCGATGGAGTCAATCCGTTTGGCAGCCGAGAAGCACACATAGCACCTGGCCGTGTTTGTGTGGATGTACAACCTTCCCCGGTTGTGCATGAAGAGGAAGTACATTCACATGAGTATGCTAATTGAAGGACTGAAACAACCAGGAACGACATCAATCAGTATCTGGGGCTGCTTGAAAGAGGAGCTTGACACGCTGTGGAAAACTCCAGCCAATACGTGGGGCGCCGCAGAAAGAATATTTCCCTATGAGAGTCGCCTTTGCTCACGACGGTGCACGACTATCTCGATTACGGATATCTCGCGGGCAGGTAGTCCACGGATTTTCCGGATGCGTAAGGTGCATGGATGACACAACGTATCGCCAGCTAGATAGAGATCCGGGTCTTGAAAACCGTGTTCATGGGACATCAAGGTGGCTTCGTGACGATGACCCGTGGAGGAAACGCAAGGATCTGTTCGATGGTGAAACCGAACCCAAAACGCCTGTACGAGGAGCGGCGAGGAAATAGACAAGCTGTTGAAAATTGGAAAGACTGCCCACTGCCGGGAAAGAAGCAAAAGGCGCCAGAGCCGGGAAAGAAGCGAAAGGCGCCAGAGCCGCTGCGAAATGCATGTCGACTTAGAGGGTCGACTCGCCGACTTTGAAAGAGCAAACGTAGTCGCGCTACAACACATAGACGTGGTCGATCCTTGGGTGGTAGAGCACAAAACCTTTATTAAGAAGACGTACAATGACTGAGGCCAACAGAGGACGGACGGAGATATAATCAAAGAGCACAACTCATGTTTCACGCGTTGGTTCAAGCGAAGCTTCGTCAGTACCCTTTACATGAGGATTCTTCCGCGGAAGAACAACTCATATTCGCCTTGTCACAGTATGCCGAGCACAACCTGATGACCTATGAGGCGTCACGATATCAACGGCTATACATTCTACACCGAGGCCAAGGACATGAAGAGCGATGGTTATCGAACTCCGGTAACGACGGAATCCTACACCGGTAATGACAAGGACAGATACTACGGAAGGATCGAGGAGATCTGGGAGCTGAGCTACGTTGAGAGAAGGTCCCGATGTTCCGTGTCGATGGGCTAAGAGCGCCCTAAAAGAAGACCGGTATTTCACCACCATGGTTATACCCGGCCAAATCCAAGATCATGGGCGCAAACGTCCATCGCAAAAAATGAGCCATGGGTACTGGCTTCCCAAGTTGACCAATGCTTCTTCATTACCGACCCGTCAAAGCCCGGTCGTGTTGTCATGAGGAGAGGCAAAGGAAGATCATCGGAATGGATGGAGTAGCCAATGAGCAAGACTTGACAAGCACGGGCGACCCGAGGATCGAACATGACGACGATGATGAAGTAGCAGCATACACCACAAGAAGAAGCAGGACCACCCTACCTAAAGGACGTCTGCTCCACGTAAGAACTCCATTTGCGAAAAAGAAGGGCAAGAAGATTGTGAACAAATAGCTAGCTAAGATCGATTGTATTTAAATCGTAGTCTTCATTTCTCGATTGTATTTCATGGGCACTTTTGAACTATCATGAATATTTTTAAATTTCATGGACACTCGATCTCGATCCCCTCCATCTCGATCGCTATCCCACCTCGCCAGATCCGGTCCCCTCGCCCGAGCACCCCAGTCCACCGCCGCCGCGCCGACCCCCGCACCTCGATTCCCCTACTCAACCGCCGCCACGACCCCGCACCTCCCTACTCAACCGCCACCGCCGACCCCCGCACTTCCGCACCTCCCCGCTCCACCAAATTCTTGTTTGATGATATTTTAAAAAAATTATTACTGTCTTATAAAAAATATTACTATTATGATTTAAACAAGTTTGAACATATTTAAACACAAATAAGTATCAAACAACATTTTAAATGCATAAAAAATTATGGAGCTCAGGAATCGAACCCAGGACCTCCTGGTGTGAGAACTGGCTGCTGACCAGTCGAGCTAGTAGAGGGAACTTGATGTGGATCAGGTCAGGTGGAAGATAACCTGTTGGCTCGAGCAGAAATAAAAAAAAATACTAATGGCGCACCAGGGTGAGGTGCGCCATTAGTATGGATGTACTTATGGCGCACCGAGGGGTGGTGCGCCATTAGTATTGTGCCGCCCCCATCCATATTTCCTCCCCGGCCCAAACCTATCCCCTCTCTCTCCCTCGCCCTCGCCCTCGATCCCCTTCCCCTCTCCTCTCCCGACGCCGCTGCCCCGCCGCCTCGACGCCGCCCCGACGCCGCCTCGACGCCCGCCGCCGCCCAGCCGCCGCCTCCGTGCCTGCGTCCGCAAGTACCAGCTTCGCCACCGCAAGGTCCGCCGCCCGCTTCAACAAGCTCGCCGACCCCTCCGCCGCCGCCGACGACGAGGACGAGGACGACTGATTCGTTGTCGGCTGGGGGAACTTTTTTGCCTGCTCTGGTTAGTCTTCTGCAGTTTGAGTTCTGATGTAGCGCTTGTGATGCCTGAAGAAACACCAATTGTGACAGAGTAGAACGAACCACGGATTCTGAATTCTGATGCAGCCTTTTGGGCTACAATTGATTGCGGCTATATCGAACCACACCACGGATTCGCAACTCGGGCGGATGCAAACATGAATGGTTTCCATGCTTTACAAACTTAGTATCGGTGAATCTTTCACTGAATGTCATGTGTTTACTTGTCTGGTTGGAATCGGTTGCTTCCATGTGTTAATTCAGAATTCGGAATGTGCGTTGATGCAAACCTGAATTCTTGGTGCCATTTCATGGTTCATTGTTTGCATAGTGCATACAGTTTCAGGATTTCCACCATTTTTTGATTTGTCTCATAGCCTGGTATAAGGTCAAATCAACAATGATCGATGATGTTGATTTGAAGCTTGTTCAGATTCGATTTCTTATCTAAAATCCGACTACATCTTTTGCTGTCATATGCCAACCTTGAAGCTCCATGTCATATGATAAATAGGTCGTTTACAACATTGTGTCAACAACTCAACATGACTGCTATCAAGCTCTTGCCCTGCTATTTCCATAGCCTGTTACAACTTACAACCAGTACTCATCTCTGAATTTGTGTTATATCTCTGCCTCAAATGATAGGATCTGAACTTGTCCTCAGAATAAGAGTTTAGAGAAACTTCAGATGATGATACAACAAAAGCTGATTTGTTCAAGAATCATGGTTCAGCAGAGTAATGTAGCAAAGGAAAACTGGATCGATGTGAATACAACCAAGATATCGAGAAAAAAAGTAGGAGAACCTCATGTATTCAAGTGGCTGCACATCTTCAATCAGATAAATTATATCCTCCACTATATGGACGTCAGAGCAAAGAGAGAAGTTCCTTCATTTTTTCCAAGTGCACTGCAAAGACTTGTTCCTTTGTGCACCATAAGTAAAACTAGCTAATTTTATGAAAATGTATCATGTCATTGTCCGTGACTCTCTCTTTTAAGTCCACATTCATTGGTGGCTCGGTTAACTCCTAGGGTTTTAGCAGTTATGTATAAAAACATAGAAAAGCCCGGCGGAATTAACTTTGGATTTTCTGCATTTAACTAAAAACCCATAAAGAGTACAGTTCATTATTGAATAAAATGAAATGGCAGTTTATTTAGAAATTTGGAGCAGTTGTTCTATGGTTTTTAGCACAAAAGTCTGATTATATAAGCAAAAACAATTGTTAGCTTTTAGATGTTGTGGTGGTTCAGTTGGGGGTATGTGTAGCAATTAGCAAAAACAGAGGACTAAAGTGCTCTATTTTGGCAAACCAAAGGCATGCATGCCTTTTTCTTCTTCATTTTTTTCACGATGACGAATGTTGGCAACTCGACAAAGCTAGCTAGCAGTGTTCCTTTACAAGCATAGTAGAGCATAGTATGGATTCTAATGTTCAACTCGACTAAACAGGTTCTGCAAACGGTCTTTTACTGCACTTGATGAAGAAGTAGGTGTCTGCTATATCCTGCACTTGAGGTGAGTTGTGTTCTCAGGTTTACATTGCAATGGGCACTCTTCTTGTAAACACAAATTCAGATTTATATACTATATGCTTTGGCATGACTGTTTTTATTAGGCGGACAAAGGCATTAGTTGATGTATCTTGGTTTGATTATAAAGTTGCTTGGGCTTAATATTACCCAAAGATGATGATGTATCAATGTAGCGTTAGCATATGATCCAAGTGCTAGTACTGCTAGTAAATAGCTAATACTGATTAATGAAGAAGAAAAAACTGCTAGTACGCTTAATGAAGAAGAAAAAAACTGCTACTACTGCTAGTAAATAGCATCGATCAATGTCTTTTATATATGGCCAATACATCGATGGACAATACAGATTATTGAAGAAGAAGAAAACTGCTAGTACTGCTAGTAAATAGCATCGATGAATGTCTTTTATATATGGTACTTCTAGTAAAATAGCTTCTTCTATATACTAATTTGCATCAAAGTGTAGAACAAAGCATCGATGAATAACTAATAGTGGGTAATTAACCTAACTATTCATTTTCCTTAGGTTAATATTAAAATGTCCAAGGTATATATATTTGAAAATGATTGCTGCTAGATGTTAATTTGTTTGGTACTAGCTAGAATTTGGCACCTGAAAAGCAAAATCAAAAGCTAATTAACTGCTGGGTAATAGCATCGGTACTAGGTAGCTAAAATATGTGTTACAAACACCGAGAGCGTAAACACTTACTACATACATATGCTCAAGAAACACTTACTAACTAGAAAAGGTTTTGACTTGAAATGTTAATAGCACGAGAGCACCACAAGTTAAACACCTCAATCTGTTAGTATTTGTCTGCATTTTCTCACATTCTTCTTGTATCGATCCAAGATTGCTTGTAGTGGTTTGTCCAAAATGTTGAATGATACTGCTTGGAGATGCATATATTGTTTCACCTCTTCACATGCCAATGTATTTTCCATGTTGTGATGGAGGCCTTTTTGCCTTGTCCACCCGAGAGGCCCTTGAGTTTGCTGGAATGTCGATTAACTTCCGTTCCAAAGAAATTCGGTACTCCATATGTCCTATTTTTAGCAAAGGTCATGCTGAAATTTTCCGTGATTTTTAGCATGACTTTGCTAAAATAGGACATATGGGGTACTTGTGACTAATGCATGGGCCGGGGTACTTGTGACTAATGATGAAAGCTTAGGCTTTTAGGGTGCCTCGGCGTCGAAAAACCCTTAATGATAAAAGCTTAGCTTTTAGGATGCCTCGGTGTCGACAAACCCTAAATGATGAGACCATGATCTTGTTCCTTGACAATAACCAACTTTTGACCAAACTTTGTTCCTATTTAGAGAGAAACATGGCCAACAATGATGAGGCCGGGGTTGAAGCGGCAAGGCATTCAGGAGCTGTCCCAGAGATGGAGGAACAACCTCACTTGTATGAGGACGCCGCCTTCCCCACCGATCCCGAGACCACCGATGGTACCGCCGAGGATGACCCCACTGATGCCACCACTGATGGTGCCGCCGAGGATGCCACCACTGATGATGGCGGCGCACGCACAGATGGCAGCCAACCGAAGAGGCAACGGAAGGACCGGCGCCCGACCGTGCTCCGCACCCTCAAGGAGGAAGTTACTAAAGTGGACTCCGACGGGAATCCAACGGCGCCCGAACGAATAGTCAAGGGGTACTCGCTTCAGCTCGGGTGCATTCTCCGGAGCACCGTCTCGATCAACACCGAGAACCTGAGGCATCCTGACCGAGGGAATTTGCGCAACCTCCTCTTCATGAAGCTGCACGAACGATACAAGTTCCCCGCTGAATTTGAAAACACAAGCCTCAAAGGGAATAAAGTGAACAATGCTGCCCTCACGAAGATGAGCAAGGCCCTGTCTACTTGGAAAAGCAATGTGAAGAGAATGATCGAGAAAGATGAGAGTTATGAGAAGATCAAGGAGAAAAATCCTTCGATCACTGAAGATGACTACAACGACTTCAAGATCAATTGCTCGAGCACCGCAAACTCCCAATCAAGTTAGTGGGGGAAAGAAATGCGGGAGCTGAACTTAGGGGACACACACTCGGTCCCGGCGGTTACAGAGTGGCGGAGCCTATATGGGACAAGGAGAAGGCAGACCGTGCCGAGCAAGGCCTACCGCCCCTCTTCGATAAATACGGTGACAAGCAGACCTGGAACTTTGTCAGGGCCCGCACAAGAAGGACCCAAAAACAAAGGAGCTTACCACGGATCCGAAGACCAGGGCGCTTGAGCTTGTTCTTGTAAGGAATACACCCCCGCGTAATTAGCTCCATATGGTTGCATTCTAATTAATGAAGCCAAATTTCTAAATGGTTCACATTCCTTCCGCAGCGATCGAAAGCAGATGCAGCATGGGTCGACTAAGAGCAACCCTTGGGACACCACTCTAAATAGGGCGTTGAATGTAATGAAGAACAAGGATAAGCTCGATGGCCGACGCCACCTGGTCGTGTGGCGGCAAAGGCTTGTCGACAAAATGGTCGCCATACTATAACAATGGTGGGCGAAAGGAGAAAAGACCAGCTCGGAAAGCCAGCGCGCGAGGTTCAAGAACTCAAGGCACAGTGGCGCGGATTCCGGAGATTGTCCAAGAGCAAGTGCAACAACAACTCGGGCGACGATCACCGCCATTGTGCCTACCTTGATCGAGGGGTTGAGTCGTGGATTGCGGGCGCCAACGAGGCCGCCCGATTCCTAGCTTCACGGCCAGCAACTCGCGAGAATGCAATGGCGGGGCCATTGGTGTCTCCGCGGAGGCGGCATTGGTGTCTCCGACGCCGCACGGAGCTTAATGCACCGGGTGTACGCCGCCGGCACCTCTGCAGCAAGCGGCCCCTCCGTCAATCGCACGCCCGCCGTTGGCGGTGCCTCGACATTAGCCGAGCTCGACGCCATCATCACGGTAACTAATTAAGCCTCTCTCGGCGAGGACTTCATCTCCTTGCCTTTGATCGGGCATCCTGACGCCCTACATGTTTTCGCAGGCGCCGCCGACGTTCGTGCACTCTCCTGCGCCTTCGTGCACAACGAGTTGGTCGATGTCGCCAACGGCAAAATCGTTCAACCGGCAACCCTTGTTCCACGGTACCCAGATGCCACCCAACTTGTTTAGGGTTCAACTGGTTGGTGCTGCCGAGCTGCGACGAGTTGTTACCTCGATTCGACCGTCGGGCCGATGATGATGACGTGATGACCCTCGGCCGCTTTGCTGAGCTGGCCCTGCTTTGGCGAAGAGCCAGATTCGTTTGAGGCGGGGACACCACCCAAAGACAACACCGCCAATCGTGCGGCGCCAAGTCGGCCCCATGGCAAGACCGCCGCAACGGTGCGGACATCCCTATGCCACTGGATCCAAACATGCATATGGCACATGATCAGAACGACGACAACGACGATACATTTGGCAACGTCGATCAGTACTTTGCCGATCATGGGTACGATGGCGACTTCATGGGGCCTCCTTCTCAAGAACCCAACCCAACAAAAGACGTGCGCGATCTAGCTAGTACCACGGAGAAGCCAAGTTGCAACAGCGCCGCTCGCGTTCAGCTCTCGTGACACGCCTCCGGTGCCGACTTCACCGAGCCTCAGATAGGCGAGGTGCGAAATATTATCAGCCCCAACACACTCAAGAAGGCGGTCTGTGAGCAGAACTCGGTCCCATTACAGGAGAAGAAGAAGGCACGCAAAAGAAAGACTAACAAGGGTGCGAGCCAGCCGCACCGAGTACGATCCGTGCTCGGGGCGGGCCACCTTCACCTAAGGATATCTCGAGGAGGGTGCATGTGGCGGGTAGGGCGATGCTACCGAGAAATATGCTCAATGCTGCAACGGTGCTATCGGAGTCTGCATGATGTTGTTCTTTCTTTGGAGAAGCGGCATCTCGTAGAGAAGGATGTGGCATACCGGTTTTCGCGACCAAGGTGCGGAGGGCAAGGGCTTTGTGGATAACTCCATCGGGCGTCACGATCGTCCTGCGGTTTGATGACATCCACGCTATGTCGAACCTTCATCCGCTGCACTACACCTTCGCTCGCTATTTTCACTAAGTATGGAGATGCGGATCATTCGCGACAAGACCCGGACATCGTGATAGTCGACCCCTCTACATGCGTGCCAAGATCTTGGGCAGCGGCTGGGACCGCAAGTCGCGAGTTCTTACCTCAAGGCGCCATTCGCAAACCAAGATAAGGATAAATTCCTCGTGCCTTACTTTCCCGAGTAAGTCCTCCACTCAACCGCCCGTAACATATGAATTCTTAGATTTCGATCGTTTTCTTTTAACATTCCGTGTTTTCTGCGGTGACACACATTGCACGCTCATCCTCCTAAGCCCCAAATATTCCATGGCCACGATTTCGACCGGACCGTCGATTGAACGTAGACTACACAAATGTCAAGAAGGTTCTTGATGATGTTCTCCCGCCTCGCCAAATCTGGAGGCACCTTCACCAGGCCTATTCGTAAGCACGGCAAGCACGTGTTCTCCCATAATCGACATTCTGCTGCGTCAAGCAGCCGCTGGCGGTCGGAAGGTGCCTCTCGCGCCATCCATCACATGCGGCGATCGTGCAGGGACCATCATCAACTTCGCTACCGAGTAAACTCAAAGATTGGGCGCGAAGTGTCGGCAATCCAGACACGGACATCGACAAGAATTCTTTCGCATCCAATGGAGTTTGCGGAAATCATCCATCAAGATGTCCTTTGTACCTCGGGGCAGTTCTACCTCGAAATCAACCGTCCAACGGTGACATCGACACATTGCTACAAATGCAGGTCGACAATGCCCGTTATTTCATGACTCCCACGATAGATGGCGGCTTCATCCACGCCCGGTCCCTTGAGTCGAGTCGAAAGCGGTGATGTTGTGTCTAGTTCGAAACATCGATTGGCTCATGTTGTAATTAAACTTTAATGAACTTGTAGTATGTCTCTTTGGTTTGAGAGTCGCTCAACTTAGATGTAATCGATGCTATTAATGTCTTGCTTTTCTCTTCCGATCGTTCGCTGCATACTTATATATTGCTTATGTATTGTCTCGTGAATTGGTACTAACGTTTACGTTTGGCTAGTGCATAGCGATGCCGTCGTATGTCGTGTACAAGGGTAAGGTTCCTGAGTCTCGACGATCGGGAGGAGTGTCGGAGACAGGTTTACCGATTCAGCGGTAACAGCTACAAAGGGTACACCACTAGGGCGAGGCGAATCTAGATACGCCGCTATCTAGCGGGAGAGGGAGGAGCGTTGGAGGAACCGGATGAAGACGAGTTTCATCGTGATGATGCTCATCGTGATGACCGCAGCTCTCTTCTATGTGATGGTAGTTTAGATGATCGATATCGACTTGTAATGTGAAGACAAACTCGCTACTCGCGGTCTCGAGACTTGTAATATAATGTTCTATCTTTGTTCGGTCTTTTCAATTCGGAGACTAATATGATGAATTGTATTAGGAGACTAATATGATGAATTGTATTCAGAGACTAATATTCTATTGTATTCGATGAATCTGTTGTTGATGTGTGCTGTCTATATTTTGTCCAATTATACATTTTGTAACCTGTGCAAAAACAGAAAATTAAAAATTAAAAAACCTAATATTCATACTAATGGCGCATCACATCACGATGCGCCATTAGTATGCCAAAGGATACTAATGGCGCATCATTAAACAGGCGCCATTAGTATGCCGGGTTACTAATGGCGCATCTTGTTGTTGTGCGCCATTAGTATGCCAAAGCACTGGTATACATGGCCCCACAGGAGGCATACTAATGGCGCCTTGTTGTATATACTAATGGCGATCGAGGTCCGCCATTAGTATACCAGATACTAATGGCGCACGGTGGTGCGCCATTAGTAAAATATACTAATGGCGTGGCACTAATGGCTCACCACTAATGCGCCATTAATGGCCAAATTAGGTGCGCCATTAGTAGGCCTTTTCCTAGTAGTGATAGACCTGTTGTTGGCATGCCTGTTGTCTTAGTCAAAATAGGAGATCATTGTTATCATGGTTTATGTGACATAGGTGCTAGCGTGAGTGCTATTCCTTCTACCTTATACCAAGAAATTATGGATGATATAGCACCCGCTGAAATAGAAGACATATATGTTACTATTAAACTTGCTAATAGAGACACCATCACACCACTTGGGATTGTTAGAGATGTTAAAGTCTTGTGTGGGAAAGTAAAATACCCTACTGATTTTCTAGCTCTTGGTTCCCCACAAGATAATTTCTGTCCCATTATTTTTGGTAGACCTTTCTTGAACATCGTTAATGGTAAAATAGATTGTGAGAAACAAAGTATTGGTGTTAGTTTTGGTGATGAGTCTCATGAGTTTAATTTTTCTAAGTTCAGTAGAAAACATCATAAGAAAGAATTACCTAGTAAGGATGAAATAATTGGTCCTGCTTCTATGTCCGTATTTTGTTTTATTCGACACCTCTCTCTCTAAGTATGTGGACATGTTTTTCGATATCGGTTTTTCGCTTGAGGACAAGCGAGGCCTAAGCTTGCGGGAGTTGATACGTCCATTTTGCATCATGTTTACCTACTGTTATTTACTATGTTTTTATGCAAAATTATGCTTTTTGGAGTAATTATAATGTTTTTTCTCTCATAATATGCAAGGTTTATATAAGGAGGGAGAATGCCGGCAGCTGGAATTCTGGACCTGAAAAAGCTACGTCAGAGTTACCAATTCTTCACATCTCCAAGTAAGCTGCAAATTTACGGAGAATTGTTTTGGAATATATGAAGAATATTGGAGCAAATAACTACCAGAGGGGGCACACCAGGTGGGCACAAGCCACGTGGGCGCGCCCTGGTGGGTTGTGCCCTCATCGGCCCACCTCCGGTGCCCCTTTTGTCATATATAAGTCATTTTGACCTAGAAAAAAAATAAGGAGAAGACTTTCGGGATGGAGCGCCGCCCTCTTGAGGCGGAACTTGAGCAAGAGCACTTTTGCTCTCCACGGAGCGATTCCACCGGGGGAACTTCCCTCCCGGAGGGGGAAATCATCATCATCGTCATCACCAACAACCCTCTCATCTTTGGGAGGGCAATATCTATCAACATCTTCAACAACACCATCTCCTCTCAAAACCTAGTTCATCTCTTGTGTTCAATCTTTGTGCAGGAACCTCAGATTGGTACCTGTGGGTGACTAGTAGTGTTGATTACATCCTATAGTTGATTACTATATGGTTTATTTGGTGAAAGATTATATGTTTAGATCCATTATGCTATTTAATACCCCTCTGATCTTGAGCATGATTATCATTTGTGAGTAGTTACTTTTGTTCTTGAGGTCACGGGAGAAATATTGTTGCAAGTAATCATGTGAACTTGATATGTGTTTGATATTTTGATGATATATCTGTTGTGATTCCCTTAGTGGTGTCATGTGAACGTCAAATACATGGCACTTCACCATATTTGGGCCTAAGGGAATGCATTGTGGAGTAGTTATTAGATGATGGGTTGCTAGAGTGACAGAAGCTTAAACCCTAGTTTATGCGCTACTTCCTAAGGGGACAATTTGGATCCAAAAGTTTAATGATATGGTTAGATTTTATCCTAATACTTTTCTCGTAGTCGCGGATTCTTGCGAGGAGGCTAAACATAAGTAGGAGGTTTGTTCAAGTAAGAACAACAACTAAGCACAGATCCACTCACATATCAAATTATCAAAGTAGCGAACACGAATCAAATCAACATGATAAAAGTGACTAGATGAAATTCCCGTGTACCCTCAAGAATGCTTTGCCTATTATACGAAACAATTTTGGCCTGTCCTTTGCCACAAAAGGATTGGGCTACCTTGCTGCACTTTACTTACTGTTACCAGTACTTGCTCGTTACTAATTACCTTGCTATCACACTATCTGTTACCGACAATTTCAGTACTTGCAGAAATTTCCTTGCTGAAAACCACTTGTCATTTCCTTCTGCTCCTCGTTTGGTTCGACACTCTTACTTATCGAAAGGACTAAGATTTCTCCCCTATACTTGTGGGTCATCAGCACCCGGCGGCACCAAACCGCATACTGATCCATCCAGCCCCCCTGGCCAGGATGGAAGCTTCACCCTCGGTCAAAAAATCAGGTTTGGGAGCCTACAGTTCACCACCGATTCCCGAGGAGATCTTACTCTTGCTAGGCCGCTGGTTCCCCTCAGGGAACCCGCCTACCCCGACATTTTGACTTCGGAGACGGAGACCAACGATATGCGAAACCTAGCCTTAGACCCGGATTCCGTCAATTCGTCGGCCATACGCCGTCCGGACACTGTCTCGAACAAACCTGGTGTGGCCACACTTCGAGTCAGCCCCGAGCACTCGGACAACATGGACCCGGTGGACCTCTCGTTCGCAAACGATCTACTAGATCGGATTCTGGCCATGGGAGTCGTCGACGGTCAATCCTCGATCTACGATCGGATCGGGCTGAAACCCGAAAATAGGGAAATTCACACCCCGCCTGTCACGCACCTCGTTGCCACCATTGAAGAATTGGCCGAAGGTTCGCTATTGCCAAAGCTTAAAACAAGTTAAGTCCGAATGATCGAGCTTCAAGCCCCGAAGAAGTTCTGGATCCAAACTCCGACCTAAAACACAACATTAAGTCCGCGTCGCCGTCCGCTGATAGTGTGGAGGCCGGGTCCAATACATCAAGTGCTTCAGGGGTCGCAGATACCACCGCTAGAGTTATGGACACACAACCTGTGGCAATACGAAATTGTCTCCCATCCACCCTCATCTCGCGTACTCCCCAGGAAATTCAGGTCCTCCAGACTTCTGGTGTTTGATGTACGTGAAGTAGCAGCCTCGAGAGACGGTCCACCACTACTGGGCTAGATTCCTCTTGGTAAAAGAAAAAAATCACAAGCTACCATGACCAAGACATTATTATGACCTTTCGGTCTAACTCCCGAGATGAAGGGATTCTTAACACCCTCGCCCGTCGCTACGTGCAAAGCCTCACCATGTTATCAGACCTGGTATGCAAATACTGCGCCATGGAGAGCACCTAGAAGGAACAACAAATGCGCGTGGAGCCAAACCACGCCGAATAGACAAGTACAATCTGGGACAAGCGTGCATACGCATAGCGGTCGCCCGTACACAAGCTCGCCGAAAAAAGTAACAGATCCCTCACCGGACCCAGATCAGTCATGGACGAGCTACTGGACAAACCATGTCCCATACACTCGGCCCTGTTAAACACAAATCCAACTCACAGGCTTCGAGCTTGTTGGGTTGTTAGGTCACCAAGAGTGGCGAAGCCATACTCCGCCTTCAAACTCCCAGTAGAGGATCAGAACACCCCCATTCAATGACAATAACGTCCTAACCATCGACGAAACCTTCTCCTTGAATAATTAGAGGAAAAGAGCCCTTCGAGAGCTCAGTCAAGTCCACCAGGTCACAACAGCAAGCTCCTGGACGGACAACCCGATCACCTTCGATGCGGAGGATGAACCAAGGGCGCGACCCGTCTGAGCACCCTCCGCATTAGTCCTTGACCCCATCATGGACGGCTTCAGATTAACTAAGATGCTTATGGATGGAGGCATGATGTCGCTTGAACTACGTCAGTATTTCCCCAAAGAGGAAGGGATCAACTACGGTAGGTATTTCCCTCAGTTATGAAACCAAGGTATCAATCTAGTAGGAGAACCAAGCAAGACTATGTAAACGGTAGCTGCACACAAATAACAAATACTTGCAACCTGATGCGTATAAGGGGTTGTCAATCCCTTCTTCGGGTAACGACACCAGAAATTGTCAAGTTGACGGGATAAAATTGTGATAGATTGGATAAATAGATCTAGATAAAATGTAAAATATAAGATGCAAATAAAAAGTGCAGTAAGGTATGTTTGGGTTTTTCAAATAATAGATCTGAAAATAAAAGTGGCAAATAATAGATCGGAAAGCAAAATGATGAAGAATAGTGATAGAGGCAAAGGTGTCCCGATGTTTCGATGAGATGGTGGCTATCGTTTCGGTGGGAGTCGACCTTGACGATCCGACTACTGAACGTCTGAGACGTCGCGCCTTAGCAATCGCTAAACCAACTTCCGAGGGTTATTGACCACGCCGAGCACGATCAACGACCACGAGGGCCTGTTTCTGCGAGCAAACGAAGAACAAGCAAGAAACTGAGATTGCAATCTGGATATTGCGAATATAAGATGAAAGCTTTATTGATCAAGGTGGGGTTCTGTGGCGCTTTGTCAGGTCGTTGAACACAAACGGCACGCGAAGTTGCAGCTATGGCGAACTTTTAATCTAAACAAAACCCAAGGTCTAAACGATGCCCTAAGGGCTGTATATATGGAGGAAGAGGGGGAATTTTGTAGCGACCCGACCTCGGGCGGTCAAGCCTCGTGTTTCTATGCCATCCTCGGATCAGTATCTTTGCACACACAAGACATCAATGTATATATCAAAGTGCAATCACATGCATAAATAACGTAAAACTGATATATACCTCATAATACTCAGCGGAAACAATCAAGCGGGTGTGGAGTCCCATCAACGCCATCGGCAAGTTGAGTGTAGACCGTAACCTCAGATCGTAACTCTTACTGTCGAGGAAATATCTGCAACATGATACGTTGCAGCCGTGTAGGTCAAGACATTGAATGTACCGCAAGATCACAACATGAGAAAACAGATGATAAAACTATACTATATGCAATATGGCTTTATGGCTCAGATCTGAATTTTGTTTATGTAAAAGCTGGTTTTATTTTACCTACATCAAAGGAATAAATGAAGTCTGTACTATGGAGTTTTCTATCATGACATGGTTCCGCCAACCGATGTCCCATAGCCCAAAGTCACCATAAGTTGCCCACAATTAAGTTATCATCCGGTGTTGAGAGTTCCAGATAGATCCAAGTCCAGATGCTCAAATTGTCCGTAATCGGGACACGGCTAATCGATTAGGTTATAACCCTCTGCAGAGGTTTGTACACTTTACCCGCAAGATTCGATCCCTCTTTACGTTCTCGCACTTCAGAGTGTTTGAGAACAAGATGACCAAACATGGTCTTCCAAAGAGTTCCTCGACCACCGTCCGTACCCATCCAATCCTACCGTAGTTCTACATCTGCTAGCACCGTCCCAGCCAGAGTCACAACTAAGGTCAACCAAGCCAGAGCCCATAATGACTTGCGGTTGCACAGTAAGCTTCGGGCATGAAGTATTCTTCCGTCTCTTTGAGTCTGGGTGAAGCTTTCCGCAAGATGTCATGGCGCTTCTCCATGCATCCCAGCCAACCACTGGTTTCTCCAGGTGCCCACAACCGCCCTTCACCCAAAGAGTGTGTATTGAATTCTTGTCTCGAGTCTTGAAGTCTTGAGGTCTTGAAGATGCAGTCCTTGCAGATTCCATCATGGAGTTATCGTCATTGACGCCGAATCCTCCATTCTCACACCACTCCCGAGTACTCATACCAAACCCGTCTACTATAGCGTAGCATTAAAATAAATAACGTCCGGGCTTGGTAACAGGTGATGGGTTCCTACCTCATGCATACTACTCAACTACAAGGATTCAATAACACTACTGAGGGTGGTTGCAAGGATGCCACTAAATGCAATAAAACATAGGTATGAAAGCAATGATCAAAGTGAACTTGCTGGTAATACTTGATGAAGATAACAACGCTGTCGAAAAATGACTTGGTAGAACTAATCGTCACTCCGTTGAAAATCTATATAGTCAAACATAGCATTCACATAAGCAAACATCCTAGCAAACAATTTTAGCACTCAAATAACAATCAAAACAGCAAGGAAAATCGATAATAAAACTCAAACAAAATCAAAAGAAACTTCAAATAAAACTACAAAGAAAAACTACTAACGAAGATCAATGACTTTGCTACAAACATCTAATATAGTTTTGCCGTAAGTAAAAACTTAACAACAATTAAAATACTAAACTAATAAATTAACAGAAAATAAAATGTAAAATAACTAATTTAACAGAAAGTATTTTTTCCATAAAATTTTATTTGCAAAAAGAAACAAATAAAAAGCTTTTATAAAACTCTAACTATGACCTATAGAAGGTTTCATACAAAACTAAGGAAATTTTTTAAAAAAAATAAAATAAATTTTCTCCTGTTGTCTAACAGAAACACAACTAATTTTGTCAAAAGTGACAAAAAGAAATAATTTAAAACTAATAAAAACAATAAATAAAAAGCTAAAACAGAACTAATATTAAAACAGTACTGTTTTGCTAAAAACCTAATTTAAATTAACCTGAAAATAAAATACTAAATACTACTGGATAAACAAAGGTCCTAGAGACCAGGAGCAAAAAGAATTAATTAAAACCTATTTTAAACTCCCGAATAAGCAAAACAAGCTTTAATTCAAATCTGATCTAACTCAATTTTATAAATCCAAACATAGACAAATTATATATTTTGGAAACTACAAGAAAATTGTGATCTAACGCAAAAAGAATCAGCATCATTGGACTTCTAGATCAAAAGTTATAAGCTAAACAAGAACGGAACTAAATCTGTTACGGAAATTAAATCTGAAAACGAAAACGGAGTTACCTGTACGTGAGGCAGAGATGGCAGGAAGGAGACGGCGATGTGGAGGCTGCTCGGCGAGGGGGCGAGGTCGGCCAAGAGGTGGGGTGGCGGAGGAGGGGTCGGCGCTGGGGAGGTGGCGCTAGGCGATGGGAGGTTCGGGAGAGCTCTGGTGAGCGCTTCTAGGCAGGAAAAGGAGGACGGTGGCGAGAAGGCTACGGGCAGGGAGGCGTGGTGATGGGAAAATGGAACAAGGAGGGGAGGGGTTTTATAGGCGGTCTCGGGAGGCGCTGGGATGGAAAGACGAGGAGATCGGGAAGGTGGAGATTTCTGTCTCCATGGACATGGAAAGCTTATGTAACGTGAGAGGAAACAGAGGAAGGAGATGATCTCTTGTTGGGCTAGAATAGGAAAGTGCTTAATGGGCCAGCAGGTTTTTCCTAATAAAACGATTCCTTTCCTATTTTTAAAATTAGGAAACTAAAACAATAAAAAGGAAATCAAATCAATTCGAATAAAGAGTTTTTATATACTAAAATTATCAGAAAAATAAAATGTAGATGATGAGCATTATTCCACGGCCAAAATAAAAACTTAAAAAATGTTTTCAGAAAATCCCTAAAGGCTTTATTTCTTTTGCAAATAATTTTCAAAATAAAACTTTGGTTTTCTTGGCTCAAATATTTTCAAAATGCCCCTGATTTTGGAGGGTCATTTTCCTCCGCTCTTTCTTGCTTGCAAGAATTTATTTTCGGGGTATTTATCGGGAAGAAAATAGAGAAGCAAGTGCAAATATTTGAAAGAATTAAATTGCAAAACTCCGCTCAAATTCTTTATAGTTGAAGAAGTCATGTCATCTTCTCTCATTGATTTTAATAGGATGAATTTGAATTTACCGGAGAAGGGAAAGTCATTTTATTCCTCTCATTCAAAAGTTTTTGAAAAGGTTCAAATTTCACTCAAGTTTAATTCACTCAAGCAAACAAACAAACAATTCAATTAATTATATTAACATTCCAAAATTTGGGATGTTACAAACCTACCACACTTAAAATGAATCTAGTCCTCGAGATTCAAGAGGCTAGCAAGAAAAGGCTAGGGGTTGGGGTCTTCTAGCAAATGTCTTGGTCGGAAAGGTCAGGGGTGCTACCACACTTAAAAACAAGGTCATGGTTCCAATAAAATCAGATATTTCCTCTGGAGGGCTGACAATGTATGTCTCTTCACATATCTTACAATAGCTCCTTCATTAAAGCTCTTCTGTCAGAAGCATAGAGTTTTCCTCAAAATCTTGGGTCGGTTTGCCAAAGTTGTGGTTCGTCCGAGACTGGATCTTCTTAGCTGATGGGTCTGTGTCCATTCTAAACAACTATCGAAACACTCATGGTGGTCTACAATTTATGGTTTTCTCCTGCAGAAAATGGGTCTGGGTTGAACTTCACCGTATAACCTACGATTGGCATCAGTTGCCTGTAAAGGGGTTCCATCGTCCTACCATTCTATGGTTTTAGGGCTTATAGCGTCGACACTCTTCAAAGGTTTTTCAAGTCTCTCTGATTTTCCATCAACATATGATAGTTCATGATAGAAGTCTTCGTATGGGGCCAATCCATCCCGTGCATTTGAACCATTACCACATACGTAAATGTGAATCACGATTCTAACACTTGGGCATACTCACAAGCATTGCAGAATTTTCTCTTGTTCTCGGACTGGTTTTGAGTAAATCCATGGTTTCGCAAGCCAAACAAAACATCTATCGTTACTTCACCACTATTAGGTTTTTTATGTAACCTCCTACGAAACGTAGGCTGATTGGATCACAGATTCTTCCAAATTTATTCCTTTATCAAGGTTACAACGGTTCCTTCTCAAAATCCTGGGCCTGTGGGTTATGGCCCACTTCAACACTAGTGCAGCTTTAACTCATCCTTGGAGTAACTCTCTTGTTACACCTCCTTAAATCCAGAGTACTCTGTTTCTTCATACCATCATATCAAAACAAAACTCCAACTTATTTTGTCCAGCTTCCTTCTATGGCCGTCATGAATAACACGTTTCTTTCTTCATTGATCCTGTGGCTTTATAGAGTACTATGACCAAAAGAAGTGCACAAGTTTATCCATAAAATCTCATTAATCTCATATCAATCTTTCATTACATCCTTAATCATTTTTCGTGAATCCAAATTCCAAAAAGCTTATTACAAATGCTTCCACCCACATGGTTCGGTATGGTCAGACATTACTTCCAACTTTATTCATTTTTCCTACTTGAGGATTCTTCAGTCCCACTGGAATTGTGCGACATGTGCCTTGAATTCTTCAATCTTCTGTTTCATTGTGGTGGCCTTGAGCTTCACCTCCATCATCTCTGCATGTGCTTCGCTTAGGTATTCCTGAGTATAACGGAGTCTTGCTTCAAGTATTTCTCCGATCTGGCGTATGGCTTCCATGGCTGCTTCACGAACAGCATCGAAGAAAGTTGCTTGTGGCACACGTGAAATGAAAAAGTACTGCCCCATCATTTTTGGGCAAACTCCTTTCAAATGGTGGAGGTGTACCTCCACATACCAAAGTTCCACTCCCTTATGCATGAAGGGTAGCCTTTGTAGACCGTGCATCTCCTTCAAGGTGAATATGCTTCATCATGTCCTTCAAGATCTTGGGTAATCATGATCACTTGGTCGTGGTCATGATCATTTCAGGCCCTTAAGGAAAGACTCATAAAGGGTTGTCATCTGCATGTGTAGGATAGGAGGGTGCTCGTAACAAGGAATGTATCTCCATGGGGAAATTGCAATTGTCTCCGAAAAGTTTGGTGTACAGATTGTCCTTGGGTTCAAGATTCCGGGTTTGGTTGAGATAGAAAGAAAGCAATTACCCACTCATCAACAAAATTATCGCTTGTAATGGGCCGTTCTTCTAGGGTTTCGTTTCTAAGTCCTCATTTCTTCAGTCTTCAATGCTCGGAGTTTCCAATTCCGATGTTGTTCCCATATGAAGGCCTGCTACCATTCTTCCGTAACTTACGTCTCTCATGGTTGAAATAAATACAAACCTACGAATATCGCATCTATCCAACCATTCAATAAACACACAAAAAATAATAGCAACCAAGCATTCATTTATTCAATCAATACTACAGTATCGCCACCCACATAATTTGGCATGGTCAGATACTTAAATCGAGGTGTCGTTCATCTTTATTTCTCTCATGGTGGAATACTACTAATTTACTGGGTTTTCTGTGTGGACTTGATCTCTTCCAGTTCTTCTGCTAGATTTTCCCTGTCGACACGGAGTTTCTTGTGACGACCCTGTATGTCCTGAAGTTGTTCCTTGAGCTTCTGGATTTCAACATCCTTTGCATGAGACATGGTCCTGCTGTTCTTCTGTTCCTGACGCATCCTCGAGATCTCGAGGTTCTCCTCCTCCAGCTGGTTTACCTTCAGTCTCTGAGTCTTGACTTCTTCTCGTAGTGCTTCATTGTCAAACAGGGCTTCCAGGAGGTCCATCTGAAGATTCTTGACGTATTGTTCCAGATCCTGATTGTACACTAATAGTGGGGAGAACTTCATCTTTTGCGCTTCCGTCAAGGCAATAGTTGCTCCATCAGACTTCTGCCATCCCATCCTTCCAAAGAAGTGTGGGTTTAGTGCAGCACGATGACGATAGCATAAACGTGCAATAGCATCATGGACGGCAGTGTTGATGCCCATATCACAGTCACCATTTATAGTTCCGAAGCTGATGTCTGCAGTCTTAGGGGCTTCTTTACGACCAAAAACTTGGGTCTTGACTCCCCATGATCTGGACGTCCTCTTAGTTGCCTTGATCTCAGGTATCGGTAACTTCAGCAGCTGACTAGCTCCACAAGGAAGGGCCTCCAAGAACCTTCTCGTAGTGTTCTCTTTGTTCGAGTGTAGCTCTCCATCTATAGTTTGAAATAAGGAGGGTTCAAGAAGAGGAATCAGGTGTTACGAGTAGTACAAAACAAAGGTCATTCCTATTGAGGTCTTCATATTACTAAGTCATTTTCTAGGGTCACGTTCTACAGCCAACATGTGCTCGATACCATTTCAGAGCGACCCGACCTCGAGACGGTCAAGCCTCGTGTTTCTATGCCATCCTCGGATCAAGTATCTTTGCACACAAGACATCAATGTATATATCAAAGTGCAATCACATGCATAAATAACGTAAAACTGATATATACCTCATAATACTCAGCGGAAACAATCAAACGGGTGTGGAGTCCCATCAACGCCATCGGCGGGTTGAGTGTAGACCGTAACCTCAGATCGTAACTCTTACTGTCGAGGAAATATCGCAACATGATACGTTGCAGCCGTGTAGGTCAAGACATTGAATGTACCGCAAGATCACAACATGAGAAAACAGATGATAAAACTATACTATATGCAATATGGCTTTATGGCTCAGATCTGAATTTTGTTTGCGTAAAAGCTGGTTTTATTTTACCTACATCAAAGGAATAAATGAAGTCTGTACTATGGAGTTTTCTATCATGACATGGTTCCGCCAACCGATGTCCCATAGCCCAAAGTCACCATAAGTTGCCCACAATTAAGTTATCATCCGGTGTTGAGAGTTCCAGATAGATCCAAGTCCAGATGCTCAAATTGTCCGTAATCGGGACACGGCTAATCGATTAGGTTATAACCCTCTGCAGAGGTTTGTACACTTTACCCGCAAGATTCGATCCTCTCTTTACGCTCTCGCACTTCGAGTGTTTGAGAACAAGATGACCAAACATGGTCTTCCAAAGAGTTCCTCGACCACCGTCCGGTACCCATCCAATCCTACCGTAGTTCTACATCTGCTAGCACCGCCCCAGCCAGAGTCACAACTAAGGTCAACCAAGCCAGAGCCCATAATGACTTGCGGTTGCATGTAAGCTTCGGGCATGAAGTATTCTTCCGTCTCTTTGAGTCTGGGTGAAGCTTTCCAAGATGTCATGGCGCTTCTCCATGCATCCCAGCCAACCACTGGTTTCTCCAGGTGCCGTCAACCGCCCTTCACCCAAAGAGTGTGTATTGAATTCTTGTCTCGAGTCTTGAAGTCTTGAGGTCTTGAAGATGCAGTCCTTGCAGATTCCATCATGGAGTTGTCGTCATTGACGTGAATCCTCCATTCTCACACCACTCCAGTACTCATACCAAACCCGTCTACTATAGCGTAGCATTAAAATAAATAACGTCCGGCTTGGTAACAGGGTGATGGGTTCCTACCTCATGCATACTACTCAACTACAAGGATTCAATAACACTATCGAGGGTGGTTGCAAGGATGCCACTAAATGCAATAAAACATAGGTATGAAAGCAATGATCAAAGTGAACTTGCTCGGTAATACTTGATGAAGATAACAACGCTGTCGAAAATGACTTGGTAGAACTAATCGTCACTCCGTTGAAAATCTATATAGTCAAACATAGCATTCACATAAGCAAACATCCTAGCAAACAATTTTAGCACTCAAATAACAATCAAAACAGCAAGGAAAATCGATAATAAAACTCAAACAAAATCAAAAGAAACTTCAAATAAAACTACAAAGAAAAACTACTAACGAAGATCAATGACTTTGCTACAAACATCTAATATAGTTTTGCCGTAAGTAAAAACTTAACAACAATTAAAATACTAAACTAATAAATTAACAGAAAATAAAATGTAAAATAACTAATTTAACAGAAAGTATTTTTTCCATAAAATTTTATTTGCAAAAGAAACAAATAAAAGCTTTTATAAAACTCTAACTATGACCTATAGAAGGTTTCATACAAAACTAAGGAAATTTTTAAAAAAAAATAAAAATAAATTTTCTCCTGTTGTCTAACAGAAACACAACTAATTTTGTCAAAAGTGACAAAAAGAAATAATTTAAAACTAATAAAAACAATAAATAAAAAGCTAAAACAGAACTAATATTAAAACAGTACTGTTTTGCTAAAACCTAATTTAAATTAACCTGAAAATAAAATACTAAATACTACTGGATAAACAAAGGTCCTAGAGACCAGGAGCAAAAAGAATTAATTAAAAACCTATTTTTAAACTCCCGGAATAAGCAAAACAAGCTTTAATTCAAATCTGATCTAACTCAATTTTTATAAATCCAAACATAGACAAATTATATATTTTTGGAAACTACAAGAAAATTGTGATCTAACGCAAAAAGAATCAGCATCATTGGACTTCTAGATCAAAAGTTATAAGCTAAACAAGAACGGAACTAAATCTGTTACGGAAATTAAATCTGAAAACGAAAACGGAGTTACCTGTACGTGAGGCAGAGATGGCAGGAAGGAGACGGCGATGTGGAGGGCTGCTCCGGCGAGGGGGCGAGGTCGCCGGCGAGGGTGGGGGTGGTGGAGGAGGGGGTCGGCGCTTGGGGAGGTGGCGCTAGGCGATGGGGAGGTTCGAGGAGAGCTCCTGGTGAGCGTTTCTAGGCAGGAAAAGGAGGACGGTGGCGAGAAGGCTACGGGCAGGGAGGGGCGTGGTGATGGGAAAAATGGAACAAGGAGGGGGAGGGGGTTTTATAGGCGGTCTCGGGAGGCGCTGGGATGGAAAGACGAGGGAGATCGGGAAGGTGGAGATTTCCTGTCTCCATGGACATGGAAAGCTTATGTAACGTGAGAGGAAACAGAGGAAGGAGATGATCTCTTGTTGGGCTAGAATAGGAAAGTGCTTAATGGGCCAGCAGGTTTTTCCTAATAAAACGATTCCTTTCCTATTTTTAAAATTAGGAAACTAAAACAATAAAAAGGAAATCAAATCAATTCGAATAAAGAGTTTTTATATACTAAAATTATCAGAAAAATAAAATGTAGATGATGAGCATTATTCCACGGCCAAAATAAAAACTTAAAAAATGTTTTCAGAAAATCCCTAAAGGCTTTATTTCTTTTGCAAATAATTTTCAAAATAAAAACTTTGGTTTTCTTGGCTCAAATATTTTCAAAATGCCCCTGATTTTGGAGGGTCATTTTCCTCCGCTCTTTCTTGCTTGCAAGAATTTATTTTCGGGTATTTATCGGGAAGAAAAATAGAGAAGCAAGTGCAAATATTTGAAAGAATTAAATTGCAAAACTCCGTTCAAATTCTTTATAGTTGAAGAAGTCATGTCATCTTCTCTCATTGATTTTAATAGGATGAATTTGAATTTACCGGAGAAGGGGAAAGTCATTTTATTCCCTCTCATTCAAAAGTTTTTGAAAAGGTTCAAATTTCACTCAAGTTTAATTCACTCAAGCAAACAAACAAACAATTCAATTAATTATATTAACATTCCAAAATTTGGGATGTTACAAATTTCGTGGCCCTTGGTGGAGGGGTCCGAAATCAACCCTAACTCTTGTTTCCCCACACATACGGACTCTAAAAACAGCCTATACTTAAGTATTTCGAAATTACATGGGCCTGGCCCACTAATAAGGTGACGCAGCACCTAGAATAGCCTCGGGACGACATTTATGAAGTAGCGTCTTGTATATTTCGTCCAAGGCTTCATGCACCCATTATGGTGGCTTCAAAGTCCTGAAATCATCACTTGTAACTCCGTTTGTTCCCTTTGCATGGCATTATCTCCATGCTTGTTCTTGCTCCAATGTCCATCCTTCTCCAAGCTAGGGCCTTCATTTGTAAGCAAAACAAATGTATCCAATTTAGGCAGCATCATATTCTCATGAACATTAGAATCATTACCAAGAAACGAAAGTACCTGATAATTTAATTGGCGTCTTGAGCTCTAGTAATTGGTCCAAGATATGTAGCAAGAGGGCTGTGGGTGTAACAATGGTATTGATGTCCTCATCATCCTCCCTTCTTGAAATGAAGTCGTCCTCGACGGAAGCTCATATTCCTCACCCAAATAAGGCTTCAAATCTGCAATGTTAAAAGTGGGACTAACCCCAAAATCTGCAGCAGCTCAAGTTTATATGCATTATCATTTATTTTCTCTAACACCTTAAATGGACCATCAGACGTGGCATTAGCTTTGATTTGCAAAATTAGGAAACCTATCCTTACGCAAATGTAACCAAACAAGATCTCCAGTGCAAAGACAACATGTTTTCTACCCTTATCTCCAAAGAAGTTTATATTTAGCATTCATACGCTCAATGTTTTCCTTAGTTATCTCATGCACTTTTAAAATCAATTCAGCATGTTCTTTAGCATCAAAATTAACCTTCTCCGAAGATGGAAGAGGCAACAAATCAATAGGTGCACGAGGTAGGAAGCCATACACAATTTCAAAAGGGCACATCTTAGTAGTAGAATGCAATGAACGATTATAAGCAAATTCAATATGAGGCAAGCATTCTTCCCACATTTTCTTATTATTCTTCAAAACAGCCCTAAGCATAGTAGACAATGTTCTATTGACTACTTCAGTTTATCCATCGTTTGGGGGTGACAAGTAGTACTAAAAAGCAGTTTAGTCCCCAACTTAGCCCATAAACATCTCCAAAAGTGGCTAAGAAATTTAGTATCACGATCTGAAACAATAGTATTTGGCACACCATGCAAGCGAATAATTTCACGAAAGAACAAATCAGCAACATTAACAGCATCATCGCTTTTATGACATGGTATAAAGTGTGCCATTTTCGAGAATCTATCCACGACAACAAATATGCTATCCTCCCTTCTTTGTTCGAGGTAAACCTAAAACAAAGTCCATAGATATATCCTCCCAAGGAACACTAGGCACAGCAAAGGCATATATAAACCATGAGGATTGAGTCGTGACTTAGCTTTTTGACATGTAGTGCAGCGAGCAACAAAACGCTCAACATCCCGCCTCATCTTTGGCCAAAAGAAATGTGTAGCAAGTATATCCTCCGTCTTCTTGACGCCAAAGTGTCCCATTAATCCTCCTCCATGCGCCTCCTGCAACAACAAAAGACGAACAGAGCTAGCAGGAATGCATAGCTTGTTAGCACGGAACACAAAACCATCATTAATAACGAACTTGTTCCATGTTCTTCCCTCTTTACAATTCTGCATTACATCTTTAAAATCAGCATCATGCACATATTGATCTTTGATGGTCTCCAAACCAAATATTTTGAAGTCAAGTTGTGAAAGCATAGTATATCGACGAGACAAAGCATCAAGAATAACATTTTCTTTACCCTTCTTGTGTTTAATGACATAAGGGAAAGTCTCAATGAATTCAACCCATTTAGCATGTCTACGATTCAGTTTAGCTTGACTTTTAATATGTTTCAAAGATTCATGATCGAATGTATAACAAATTCTTTGGGCCATAAATAATGTTGCCATGTCTCTAAAGTCCTAACAAGAGCATATAATTCTTTGTCATAAGTAGAATAGTTCAGACTAAGCCCACTCAATTTTTCGAAAAGTATGCAACAGGTTTGCCATCTTGTAATAACACACCTCCTAATCCAATTCCACTAGCATCACATTCAAGCTCAAAAGTCTTATTAAAGTCGGAAGTTGGAGTAAAGGAGCATGTGTCAACTTATCTTTCAATACCGTGAAGGCTTCTTCCGTGCGGTACCCCAAACAAAAGGCACATCCTTCTTTGTAAGCTCATTGAGAGGTGCAGCAATGGTGCTAAAGTCTCTCACAAAACGCCTATAGAAACCAGCGAGTCCAAGAAAACTCCTCACTTGTGTGACCGCTTTGGGCTGCGCCAACTCTCAATAGCTTCAATCTTGGCTTTATCAACTTCAATTCCTGTGGAGTAACAACATAGCCAAGAAAAGATACTCGGTCGGTGCAAAAGGTGCACTTCCCAAGGTTACCAAACAAACGTGCATCACGTAGAGCATTAAAAACAGCACGTAAATGTTCCAAATGTTCTTCCAAAGATTTGCTATAAATCAGTATATCATCAAAGTAAACTACCACAAATCGTCCAATGAAAGCACGTAAAACTTCGCTCATTAATCTCATGAAAGTACTAGGTGCATTAGTTAACCCAAAAGGCATGACTAACCACTCATATAATCCAAACTTAGTTTTAAATGCTGTTTTCCATTCATCTCCCAATTTCATACGAATTTGATGGTATCCACTACATAAATAAACTTTGGAGAATATTGTAGAGCCACTCAATTCATCAAGCATATCATCTAGGCTAGGAATAGGATGACGATAACGAATAGTAATATTATTAATGCCTCTACAATCAACACACATACGCCGACGTACCATCCTTTTTAGGCACTAGTATAATAGGAACAGCACAAGGACTAAGAGATTCGCGATATAACCTTTGTCGAGCAGCTCTCTGTACTTGACGATAATCTCCTTCGCCTCCTCCGGATTGGTACGGTATGGTGCGCGGTTGGTAGCGATGCACCGGAATTAAGTCAATTTGATGCTCAATCCCTCGAATAGGTGGTAATCCGTGGCACGCCTTGTGGGAAGACGCCGGCGAACTCCCGCAAAATGTTAGTGACAGCAGGGGCAAAGAGGAAGGCACGCCCTCGAATGAAAATAATGCCTCTTTGCACACAAAAGCATAGCAAACAGATTTGCTAGAATCTAGCTCATCAATATCAGATTTGGTGGCAAATAAACATGCACTTCTCGCTTTAATTTCAGAAGCAACATTAGATGGTTTATTATTAGGCTTCATTTGTTGCTCAAATTCTTTTGCCACAATCTGATTTTCACTCTTATTTTTCTCCTGTTTTGCTTTATTAGCTCTATTAATATCATCTTTCAAAATGGAATCAGAGTCATAGGTAGCAAAGTAATATTTTTATCCTTGTGAACAAGAGTATACTGATTGTTTCTACCATGGTGTACAGAATTTTTATCAAATTGCCATGGTCTACCAAGTAATAAGGAACATGCTTGCATAGGTACCACATCACAATCAACATAATCAGCATATGTAGAGATACTAAAATGCACACTAACAAGACGTGTTACCTTAACCTTGCCGCTGTTGTTGAACCATTGGATGTAGTAAGGATGTGGATGTGGTCTTGTGGTGAGAGAAAGCTTCTCCACCATATCCATGCTAGCCAAGTTGTTGCAGCTCCTCCATCTATGATGACGCTAATAGAACGCTCCTTCACAACTCCCTTTGTATGGAACAAGTTATGCCTCTGATTTTGCTCAGCTTGTGTAACCTGCACACTCAAAACACGTTGAGCAACTAAACATTCATACCTGTCAAGATCTTCACAGCCATGTATTGCATCTCAAGATCGAATCATCTCCACCGTGTTCTTCATGTGTAATAAGAGCCAAAGTCTCTTCATCATAGTCACTAGCGACTCATACCCACCATCCTCGGTAGCAATCATCACACGCTGAGATTGGCATTCTCTCAAAAATGTCCTCTTCCCTTACAACGACGACAAATAATATCACTTGTGTGCCCTGTTGACGCCATGGAAGAAGAAGAGCTCTGTAGGCCCAAAGCAGTGTACTCTTGGCGATAGTGGTGGTTGTGCCTGCTTTCTTGTATCACGGTTGGAGGTGGCAGCCGACGGAGGTGCCGTGTAGTAGAACGTGTGGAAGTAGATGATGCACGTGGTGTCCATGATGAAGGTCGACCTGCAGAAAAGTTAGTTCGCGCCAGCGCTGTCGATCCTGCACTTCACGCTCAGCTTTACAAGCAAGATGGAATAATCGAGTGATATTATTATAATCCTTATAGTCTAGAATGGTCTGAATCTCTATTTAATCCACCCGAAAACGTGCAAGCATAGCTTCATTCTCCTCAACAATACCACATCTAATCAAGCCAGTTTGTAATTCCCGATAATATTCTTCTACCGAATTTTTTCCTTGTCTTAAGCGCTGCAATTTTGAAGTAATTCACGCTGATAATATGGTGGAACCCAACGAGTACGCATAGCAGTTTTCAAAGCAGCCCAAGTAGCTGGAACATGATATAATCTACAATGTTCGACCACCAAACACATGCAAAGCTAGTGAAAGCACAAACAAAGCAGCAGAACACGCCTCTCCTCGGGATATTGTAAACATGTAAATCGTTGTTCAGTTTCTAACTCCCAAGTAAGATATATATCAGGAACATATCTACCCTCAAATGGTGGAATATTCAATTTCAGTTTAGGGAGATGGTCATGATCTCGCACTGAAGGGGAGCCCAACATTGCCATTATTTGCATGTGGACGACCGGTGGTTGTGGTGCTGGTGGTTGCACGTAGTTCGATGTTGATCAACCTCATCCTCGTAAGCTCTTACATAATCATCCTCCCCACCGCAGCAGCAGGAGCCACGTAGTATCAACAGCAGCACCAAAGCAGCTTGGCCAGTGAAGAGGGACACGGAAGCTCGGCGGAGAGCTGTTTCGCGATGTGGAGGTAGTCCGTGTTGTTGGAGTAGAGGTGCGTTAGGTGCAGCCGGTGGTGGTGGTGGTAGACGCAGCGAGCAATTCATTAAACTTGTTATCGAGCTTTGTTTCAACGCCTTCTCAATGCCATCTATCTTCTCCATGGCCTCTTCAAATCTATTTAGCACATCGTCCACCTGCCCACTCATCATTTGTTGAAACTTATCATGTAGCGCTTTGTTTGTCATGTTCTCCCGGTCAGTCTCGCGGCTTGTGATCCTGCCATGGTTAGCAGCAATAGAAACACACAAGAATATGATTCGACAGACTACTAGGAAGTGGTGGTGATGGTGTGGTGGATAATCACAAATCCGTCGAGCAAATCTCAAATTCTTACCAGTTCTTACCCAGCGAAGAAGGTGATCGGCAACCGATGTAGGCAAAACTCTCAAAGCTTGGATAGAGCGATTACTGGGAGAGTCAAACGCACGATGTAGATGTATGTGGAGCTGGGAAGGCTTATAATATGGTAGCAAAAAGGTTAGCAATAATCAATTCGAGAGATGCAAAGTTGAATAAACGCTCACGACGCAGATCAGGCTTGGTCCTAGGCTAGACCGTGCTAGACACGCGAGCCTAGAACACTAACAAAATCACGGCGCTGCACGTAAACAAGGGAAAAGCACACTCTGGGAAAAAAAAATTCGCTCTTTTTTTTTTTGCGCTTCTTTTTTTTTTTTTGCGCTGCTCTTTTTTTTTTTTGCGAAAAATCACTATAATGGCGAGTGTCTCAAAACTCTTCCTGTGTCAAATCGACAGATGGGCACGAAATTTTTCGACCAAAAAAAAATTTTTTTTCGAACGCCGGACCCAAAAGCTGAAACGGGTCAAAAAACTTTCTATAACGGCGATCGTCTCAATACACTTAGAAACACCTAAAAATAGGATAGCCGAAAATTTTTCGACAAGTGCGTTTTGGAAAATTTTGGGCCTAAACGGAGGGTGGTTTCAGACTCTTTTTTTTCCAAACCTACTCCGCAAGGAAACACGAATCGAAACTAGATGGATCTCAAAACAAACCTAATATGCAAGGAACTCGGATTGGTGGTGGATATATGGTGGTGGATATATGGTGGTGGTATATGGCAGCGGTGGTGGTATATGGTAGCGGTGGTGGTATATGGATACGGATTCAGAGCGGTGGCGGATAAGCAATGGTGGTAGATGGCAAGGCGATGATGATGAAAGGGCGGCGGCGTGACAACTTATGACCGTAACTCAAACTCTAAAAGACTAGACTCTAAGACCAGCAACTTGACACGACGATGCAACCAAGAATTCAACAAAGCAAAACCCTAAAAAGATTATGCAAAGGCTCAGATTGGTTCGGATATGATGAACTAACCCTAATTTTTTTGTGGCTTTTTCGTGGACTTTAGGTATGAAGAATGACTCGATCTAATCTATGAAAACTGTAAAATCTCACCGAGCAACCTGAAAATCTGATACCACTTGATAGAGGCAAAGGTGTCCCGATGTTTCGATGAGATGGTGGCTATCGCTTCGGTGGGAGTCGACCTTGACGATCCGACTACTTAACGTCGAGACGTCGCGCCTTAGCAATCGCTAAACCAACTTCCGAGGGTTATTGACCACGCCGAGCACGATCAACTCCGACCACGAGGGCCTGTTTCCTGCGAGCAAACGAAGAACAAGCAAGAAACTGAGATTGCAATCTGGATATTGCGAATATAAGATGAAAGCTTTATTGATCAAGGTGGGGTTCTGTGACGCCTTTGTCTGGTCGTTGAACACAAACGAAATGCACGCGGTTGCAGCTATGGCGAACTTTAATCTAAACAAAACCCAAGGTCTAAACGATGCCCTAAGGGCTGTATATATGGAGGAAGAGGGGGGGAATTTCGTGGCCCTTGGTGGAGGGGTCCGAAATCAACCCTAACTCTTGTTTCCCCACACATACGGACTCTAAAAACAGCCTATACTTAAGTATTTCGAAATTACATGGGCCTGGCCCACTAATAAGGTGACGCAGCACCTAGAATAGCCTCGGGACGACATTTATGAAGTAGCGTCTTGTATATTTCGTCCAAGGCTTCATGCACCCATTATGGTGGCTTCAAAGTCCTGAAATCATCACTTGTAACTCCGTTTGTTCCCCTTATGCATGGCATTATCTCCATGCTTGTTCTTGCTCCAATGTCCATCCTTCTCCAAGCTAGGGCCTTCATTTGTAAGCAAAACAAATGTATCCAATTTAGGCAGCATCATATTCTCATGAACATTAGAATCATTACCAAGAAACGAAAGTACCTGATAATTTAATTGGCGTGCGCGAGCTCTAGTAATTGGTCCAGTATATGTAGCAGTAGGGGCTGTGGGTGTAACAATGGTATTGATGTCCTCATCAAATAGACCCGCCTGCCGTAGATTTCACTAGTGGCTTCTCTCAAGAAATAGCACACGGTGGGTAAACAAATTACTGTTGGGCAATTGATAGAACTTCAAATAATTATGACGATATCCAGGAAATGATCAATATATAGGCATCACGTGCAAGATTAGTAGGCCGACTCCTACCTGCATCTACTACTATTACTCCACACATAGACCGCTATCCAGCATGCATCTAGTGTATTAAGATCATGGAGAAACGGAGTAATGCAATAAGAACGATGACATGATGTAGACGAGATCTATTCATGTAGGAATAGCCCCCATCTTGTTATCCTTAATAGCAACGATACATACGTGTCTTGCTGCCCCTTCTGTCACTGGGAAAGAACACCGCACAATCGAACCCATCACAAAGCACCTCTTCCCGTGGCAAGAAAAAATGATCTAGTTGGCCTAACTAAACCAAAGATTCAAAGAAGAAATAGGAGGCTATAAATAATCATGCATATAAGAGATCAAAGAAGACTCAAATAATATTCATGGATAAAAGATCTGATCATAAACTCAAAGTTCATCGGATCCCAACAAACACACTACAAAAAGAGTTACATCACACTGGTACCGTAACATGCTATACAAACGCTTTTAACCCCTTTCCGTGACGGCATTCTGAACCGTCGCCGAGTGAGTGATTGCGATAGGGGGCCTTCCCACACGACCCAAAAACTGTCGGGGATAGGTGAGCGGCTACTGACGATCGCCATAGAATAAACGTATGAGAAGTTGCCCAAGTCCCACACGTTTCATCTCGGTGTTACATTTCTGATCTGAGAGACATCCCAAATAATTACGTCGCTATAGTCGTGTGAAAAAGGTGGACATCAACTTTTAATCTACCGATGTGTTTGCGATAGGTATGTTATCGCACACAGTTCAAGAATGTAAACTTTGTGCGGTGCCTCTACTAACGCCAACGTGTCCATTTTCATAACTGTGTGCGATAGGTATTGCTATCACACACGCATATAGGTTTGAAATGTTTGCCGTATTACCATGAATCACACACGCATATGAGACGAAACCGTGTGTGCCCGTCGGGCATCGCAAATGTTTCACGTCAAAGAACCGTTTGTTCTCTATTTTTCATCGCACACGCTGTTTTCTTTCTAATCGTATGCACATGATTTTGTTTGCTCCTGTATAATTTTATTTTCCCCTGTAATTTATTATTCGAATGGGAAATTTTGAAATATGAAACGTGGAATTCAAATCCTCAGCACAATGGTTCAACAACCAATCCATAAATAAAATTCTCAGTACAATATGTTCAGTAATTACAGGATTAGACAACAATCAACTATGATGAACCACAATACTTAGAGGCGGTAAAGGTGAAGAGACAAGTGTAAATCATTTTGGCTGCCAGTGGTGTTGAAGAATCGGAATGCCCATAATGTGCCCTCCTGCATGCCATAGGCACGAACAACTTTTGTCCAACCCCTTGTGACGATCGCCCGCCCATCCTTCACCGCCTTCAGGAAGACTTCTAGAGCATTATCATGGTAGCATGAATTATATACTTTAACCTTAGTTGCCTTCACTCCGGTCATGTAGTTTGCAAAGGAATCATCAGTAAATAGCATCGGAAACAACTAAAAAGAGAAAAAATTCAGATACTCAGGTCTAATAGAGTAACTTGTTGTGGGCAGGGGGAAACGGCAGCACATTACTTACCATCCTAAAGTTCACTGTTGTCTTGGATAAAGTGTAAATAAAGAGCTTAATTCCCATCACCCGTTTCTTTTGCCTAACAATCTTTCTTAGTTTCCTCACTTGACACTTGTTCATGAATATGTCATTGCCCCATACGCAAAAGGGATCGAAGCGTGGATCAGTACCACTCATATGTGTACCTACAAGTAACCAGTAAATGTTAGAAGCTAAGCTGACATTGCACAAATGATGTAAATACAACTACCTACATTCCTAAGTACAAGTATTTTTAGAGATCTCAATAGAACTACATACAGATGTATATAGAATTATAGACAGAATCTAGATTCACTCATTTTGCTCCGTATGTAGTCTATATTGGAATCTCTAAAAATACTTATATTTAGGAACAGATGGTGTATACGACATGGGATGCAACTAACCTCGACGGCAAACAACAACATCGCCCATTGTAGCCCTGTGTAAGTACATGGAAAGCCAATGTTAACTACAACAGGGTTAACATCCACCAAAAATATCAAATGGTAATAAAACGGGAGCATCTGTAATGATATCTTCATTGCGAAAGAGTAGCACGGTAGCAAAGGGATGGATTAAAAAATGGATAGAATTGTTTACTACAATAGACAACCTAGTATAGCCATTGAAACTGGTACTGATAGAAATGAAATTGTCAGAGTAAAACATCACAAGGCAGGTGCTACTAGAGTAGAGAATGGCCCTATTGTCTATAAAAAGGTAGGTAAAATAGATAAGACAGGCTAGGCGTGTTTACTAGAACATGCTTAATACATGAACCATACAAAACATGGCCATTGCAACTGGTATTGGTAGGATTCAATTAGTGACTTCATACTTGGTAAGTCCTGATGGGTAGTTGCTGGGGCACTTCATATGGACAAGAGCCCGCCCCAAGTTGGCCGCAGTGGAGGCGAGGTGTTCCTCCGGGTCCAAGAGTGGATCAGTGCCGCTGACATGTGTACCTACAAGAAGCATGTAAATGTTAGAAGCCAAACTGTAATTGCACAAATGATGTAAAATACTGTAAGGCATGGGATGCAGCTAACCTTGACGACAAACAACAACATCGCCCGTTATTTCCCTGTGTAAGTACATGGAAATGCATGTTAAGTACAAGAGGGTTAACATCCACTAAAAATAGCAAATGTGCAGCATCTCTAGTATATGTTCATTATGGAGAGTAACACGATAGCAAAGGGACAGACTAAAAAATGGATACAACTGTTAATTGCAACAGGATTAATAACATCCTAAGTCATGTTTTGTAAGTTTGTAGCCATTGAAATACAACTTTTAAAAAATGGAAACAACTGTTAATTGCAACAAGCTTAATAGCCATTGAAACCGGTACTGATAAAAATGCAATTGGCAGAGTTAAACATCGCAAGGCAAATGCTGCCAGAGCAGAGAATGGCCCAGTTTTCTATGAAAAAAAGGTAGGGAAAATAGCTAAAACGTGTTAGGTATGTTTACTACAACATGCTTAATACATCAACCGCACAAAAAAATCCATTAATTGCAACCGGTATTGGTAAGATTGAACTGGTGAGTTCATACTTGGTAAGTCCTAAGAGGTAGTTGCTGGGGCACTTCATCTTGGCCAGAGCCCGCCGAAAGTTAGCGACGACGGAGGCGAGCTGTTCCTCCGGGTCGAAGCGTGGATCAGTGCCGCTGACATGTGTACCTATAGGCAACCAGTAAATGTTAGAAGTTAAACTGCAGTCGAACAAATGATGTGAAATACTGTAGGACATGGGATGCAGCTAACCTCGACGACAAACAACAACATCACTCGTTATGACCCTATGTAAGTACATGGACATGCATATTAAGTACAACGGGGTTAGCATCCACCCAAAATAGCAAATGGGCAGCATCTCTAGTGATATCTCGAGTCATGTATTATAAGTTTGTTGCTAGTATTGGTGAAATTGAGATGGACAGTTAATACTTGAACATCAACAGTGTGTAGTACTAAAATAAATAAGGCATGAACATGCTTAATACATCAACCGTACAAAACATAGCCATTGCAAGTGGTATTGGTAAGATTGAGCTGGTCAGATCATACCTGGCAAGTCCTGGGGGTAGTCGCTGGGGCACTTCATTCGGGCCAGAGCCTGTACCAAGTCAGCGAAGGCGGAGGCGAGGTGTTCATCCGGGTCAACACGCACAGTGGCCATCACGCCATCGACCGCCATCAGCTCCTCGACCTCGACGTGATATGTGGTTGGGCTTGCGCGGCGATGCTCTGGAGGTAGGGGTGGTGGGGATTTGGAGGCATGATGATGTTTTGCAGGTGCCATTTGAGCAATCAGGTCGGGGCCGTGATAGAGATCAGTGTGTTACCTGACTGGATCAACGATGCTCGGGCAGAACATAGATGTGGTTGAAGTTGTGGTTGTGGCAGCGGCGGTTTGAGCTGCCGGTAGGGGGGAGGGAGGGATACTGAGGAAATTTGATGGGTGGGGATGTGGTGGGAGGAATAAATTCTGAAATCGCGCTCCTATTGAAAATTTTGCTGTGAAACTTGAAACTTGGGCGGGTGAAACACACAACAGAGACGAAGCGCGTAAAATACCCGTGTGCGAGAAAAGAGAAAATTGGCAGATCCCGTCTCCAAAAAAATGTGCACGTGTAGTTGGTTTTTTCGGTCAATGGTACGCTTGTTTTATTAGGAAACATCGCACAGGTAACTGACTTATGGATCATTAACGCACAAAAGGCACACGGTCACGCCATAGAAACCGTGTGTTTTGTGATCTTATAATAATTCTTATATCTATCAGCATCTCCAACCGCACATAATTTCAATTTTTTCTTTCATTGTATCAGGATTATTCAATGTACATGAACGAGGCAAGGTGACACCCGATGAAAAATCATCGGTTTATGAAATGCAATCAAGTGTCAACCTGCCTCGCTCACATAGCCAGATTTGATCATATGCAACAAGAGAGAACTACCGGTAGATGCTCATAGTTAGTTATACGAACTTACGGGCAAGACACGCACTAACTACTTCTCACATGCTCGCATCGGGTCGTACTGGCCAGACGCCGTTGTTCTCCTTCCCGGCCTTGTAGGCGGCAGTTGAGGGAGTCCTGGATTAAGGGGTCCTCGGGCATCCGACCTATGTGATGTGGGCCGGACTGATGGGCCATAAAGATAAAAGACATAAGACTTCCTCCCATGTCCGGATGGGACTCTCCTTTGCGTGGAAGGCAAGCTTGGTGTCCAGATATGAAGATTCCTTCCTCTGTAAACCGACTTTGTACAACCCTAGGCCCCTCCGGTGTCTATATAAACTGGAGGGTTTAGTCCGTAGAGGCAATCATAATCATACCGGCTAGACATCTAGGGTTTAGCCATTACGATCTCATGGTAGATCAACTCTTGTAATCCTCATATTCATCAAGATCAATCAAGCAGGAAGTAGGGTATTACCTCCATCAAGAGGGCTCGGACCTAGGTAAACATCGTGTCCCCTGTCTCCTGTTACCATCGACCTTAGACGCACAGTTCGGGACCCCCTACCCGAGATCCGCCGGTTTTGACACCGACATTGGTGCTTTCATTTAGAGTACCGCTGTGTCATCATCAGAAGGTTTGATGGATCCATTAGTTATCTACAACAATACCGCCCTGGGAGAGGTTTTTCTCCCCGGCCAGATCTTCGTATTCGGCGGCTTCGCACTGCGGGCCAACTCGCTTGGCCATCTAGAGCAGATCGACTGCTACTCCCCAAGTCACCAGATTAGTTTTGGAAATCTGGACTATGTCGCTTATATTCGAGGAGACTTGATATTCCAAGGGTTCACGACCCCTCCGGCCTTAGAGCCGGAGCACATCGCTAGGTCCGAAGACAGGATTCTTGAGCCCGCCGGACTATCTGTGGCTACTAAGCCCGGTACGGGAGAGCCGGAGGAAGTAGTGTCACTGGCAACCGTCACGAAGCCGGACTCTTCTCCGGACACTGGCTCCGAACCCTTGGAGTCAGCATCGTGTGAGCTCCATGGATTTTCTCCTCTCTGGCCAAACCTCGCCTTTAAGCGAGGCTCTAGACTCGATGCGATCCCTCATCATTACTGAGGAGCGATGTCTAAACTACGCCCAGCCCGGACTAGGGGCTGAGAGCGGGGAATTTTACGTCCCACCCATCACCCACTTCATAGCCACTGTCGCGAATTCAACTGACATGCTCGATTACGGCTCCGAAGACATCGACAGTATGGACGATGATGCCGGAGAAGAGCAGGTCCAAAACCCGCCATTTACCGGACGTTGGACGGCCACCTCTGTGTATGACGTGTACATGGTGGATACACCCAAAGAGGATAACAGCGACAACGAGAAGAATCCGGTCGAGGATAAACATCCTGAGATACGACCAAAGCGTCGACGGCACCGCTCTAAATCACGCCGTAGTAGGGACAACAGTACTCCGGACGACGCCGAAGACCAAGAAAACCCCGTCGAGCCAACCTCCGAACAGGACGATCGGGAAGATGGGCAAGTTAGCCCTGATGAACAGGCCGTACACGAAGACTCAGAGGACAGTAATTATCTTCCACTCTCCGAGCATGAGGCGAGCCTCGGCGACGAAGACTTTATCATGCCTGAGGAACCCCTCAAGTAGGAGCGCTTTAAGCACCGGCTACTAGCCACCTCAAGGAGCCTAAAAAAGAAGCAGCAGCAGCTTCAAGGTGATCAAGATCTACTCAACAACTCGTGGACTAATGTCCTAGCAGCCGAGGAATATGGCCTCGAGCGCCCAACCAAAAGTTACCCGAAGTGTAAACTTCTACCTCAATTTGACGACGAGGCACTGGACCCCGTACTGTCAGCGCGTAATGCGGCTGACCGACCACCACGTGGCCGGGACAAAACGACAATTCAAGCCGAACACCAGCCCATACCACCTTGCCGTAAAGGTAGAGACACAACAGCTCGGGGATATACATATGACCTGCGACAGGACCTGGAAAACAGAGCAGGCCAGACTAGATCGATCTCCGGATCGCGGGGGCATGCCCAGACACGTGACGACGGCTATCTAGCTGGACACGACAAGCACAACCACGTCCTGGCCGAAAACCACAAACGGACTACATCAGAACTACGTCATGACTTCGCCCGATATAGAGGCGACGCACACTCCCTCTGCTTCACTGATGAAGTAACGGAGCACAAATTCCCAGAAGGGTTTAAACCCGTGAATATCGAATCATACGATGGAACAACAGATCCCGCGGTATGGATTGAGGACTTTCTTCTCCATATTCATATGGCCCGCGGTGATGATCTTCATGCCATCAAATACCTCCCGCTAAAGCTCAAGGGACCGACTCATCACTGGTTAAACAGCCTGCCTGAAAACTCCATTGGCAGCTGGGAGGACCTGGAAGACGCCTTCCACGACAACTTCCAAGGCACATAAGTCCGACCTCTGGATGCCGGCGACTTAAGTCATATAGTGCAACAGCCCGGATAGTCATCCAGGAAACTCTGGACTAGGTTCCTAATTAAAAAGAACCAAATTGTCGACTGTCCGGATGCTGAAGCACTCGCGACCTTTAAACATAGTGTCCGTGACGAGTGGCTCATCCGCCACCTCGGCCAAGAAAAGCAAAGATCCATGGCAGCTCTTACCACACTAATGGCCCGCTTTTGCGCGGGAGAAGATAGCTGGCTCACTCGTAGAAGTAGTAGCGCGAGTGATCCTGGCACCTCCGAAGTCAGGGACGGCAACGGTAAGCCACGACGCAATAAAGACAAGCGTCGCAATAGTAATGCAGGAACCCCAGACACAATGGTCAATGCCGGATTTAGTGGCTCGAAAGCCGGTCAACGGAAAAAGCCATTTAAGTCAAACAGAGATGGTCCATCCAGCCTAGACAACATACTGGACCAGCCCTGCCAGATCCATGGCAGCCCTGAAAGACCTGCCAACTATACCAACAGGAATTGTTGGGTTTTCAAACAAGCTGGCAAGTTCAATGCCGAACACAAAGGGAAGGGGCCGCCCAGTGACAGTGAAGAAGAGGAGGCTCGACCACTGAGCACCAGGGTATAGAAGCAATTTCGCCCCGAAGTAAAAACAGTAAACATGATATACGTGACGCATACCTCTAAAAGGGAGCGCAAGCACGAACTATGAAACAACCACGCCATAAAGCCGGACGACCCTAAATTGAACCCATGGGCGGTCTGCTCGATCACTTTTGATCACAAGGACCACCCAACCAGTATCCGTCATGGAGGTTCGGCAGTTCTGGTTCTCGATCCAATTATCGGCGGATTCCATCTCACGCGCGTCCTTATGGACGGCTGCAGTAGCCTTAATTTACTCTATCAAGACACTGCCCATAAAATGGGCATTGACCCTTCAAGGATCAAACCCACCATAACTACCTTCAAGGGAGTAATACCCGGCGTAGAAGCTCACGACATAGGCTCAATCTCACTGGAAGTCGTCTTCGGTTCACCGGAAAACTTCCGACACGAAGACTTGATCTTCGATATTGTCCCATTCCGAACTAGCTACCACGCACTGCTCGGTCGGACCGCGTTTGCTCGTTTCAAGGCGGTCCCAAACTACGCCCATCCAAAGATTAAGATGCCCGGTCCACGCGGCACCATTACGATCAACGGAAACATGGGACGCTCCCTCCGCATTGAGGGGCATCCTGTGGCAATCACGGCCGAAGTACAAAGAGGTCTTCTCAAGCCGCATATCTCATCGGTCATTAAACCGCCGAACTCTACTGCACAGGATCGGTCAATTCTAGAGCTGGATTAGCATCTCCACCTTCGTCGTTCGCCTCTTGCACCCGCAGAGTTTGCACCACGCATACATAATTAAGCACTGAAAATACCTTGGTCATCGGTGGAGGCACAATACGGACAGGCCTACAAAGCGGTTCGTTCGAACTTTAACCTTTTCTCTTTTTCCTAACTACTTTCTTATCTTTTTGCCACAGGTGAAACAATACTTGTCTGTCGTATGGACTTGAAAGGACTCTTCATGAGCCCGGCTTTCCTACAAGTAATCAGGGATTGCTCCCTTTAAGGAAGCCTTTCCTTTAAGGAAGCCTTTTCACAGGCAGCACAGACATGCGACAGGAGGTCCAAAAGATTTTTTGTAGACCAAAAACTCTATTTGAAACCTGTACAGAGCCTTTTTTTCCCTTAGCCCTCAAGCCCTGGCACGTAAGATGGCCTGGGTGGTGGTGCCATAATTTGTAAGATTATGTTCGACATATCAATCAGATTTCAGTGAACATAATCCGTCTTCAGTATTTGCTTTTCCGCATACAAACGTACCTTGCTTCTTCGGTTGTTTCACGCAGACACCTCGGCACACATCGCCAGGGGCTTGATACGGAAATATATGGGTTGCCGAAAAAAGTCCGAACAACTCTTTAGCATACTTTGTCGTCACGAGTTTGGCATTATATGCATCAGCTCCGAATCATGTCTTTGGTCAATAGTTGGGTTGCCCGGCTCCTGTGCTTGCTACCCTACGTTCCGTCTTATCGGCTAGGGTAGTAAAGGGAGAACTACTGCGATTGTGTTTCTGGTTCACCGGGTCAAACTCCTCGGTAGAGAAAGCCGAAAACTGACTGTCATGATGCGGCGAGAGCTGGTCAACCACTCGGTGACTTATCAGAATCTTTTGCAATTTCTTCCGTATTACATGAAGGACCGTCTTTCTGGTCACCTATGTAACGCATCCGTATTTGAATAACTGCGTACATGCCAGGGGCTACATCATAGACCCACCGTAAAACTCGTATGGCTAAGTGAAGGTGTTAAAGCCCTATAGTCCGATTACCTAGTTCGCCGCACTGACACCTCTGTTCCGGACCAAGACGTTGGGTCAAGAGAGATCAGGTGCTATTCTGAACATGACGTATTATATGCGAGGGGGCTGAAGCCGATGACTGGCAAACTTTCAGGAAACTTTCACGTTATAAGAAACGGCCGCACAGGAGGAAATAAATGGCAAAGGTATATAACACAGCCTTAATGTATCATAATATTGTTTTCAATTTAGGTACATTTACTCAACTATAATATCCTTCGAGCAATGACCCTCTACCAGGCGGGCGCCCTCTAGGACGTCCTCCAAATAATGCTCTAGCGTGCGATGGTCCTTGCCTCCAGGCGGACCCTTGCTTGCAACATCGGTGGCCTTCATCTTTGTCCAAAACGTCTTGACACGGGCGAAGTCCATCCGAGCACCTTCTATGCACACTGACCGCTTGACGGCATCAATACGCGGCACTGCATCAACAAGCCGCTGCACCAAACCGAAATAGCTGCTCGGAACTGGTTTGGCTGGCCATGGCCGAACCACGATGTCCTTTATGGTGGCCCGGACATCTTGTGTAACTCGGCCCACTGGGCCATCTGTTCGTTCAGCAGCGCCGGGCTCCTTGCCACGTTGAATTGCGACCAGAAAAGCCTCTCCGCAGCACGTCCTTCCTGTGTTTGGAAGAACTGCACTGCGTCGGAAACACTCTTCGGCATATCCAACAACGCGTCTGGAGAACTCCACATTTGGTTAAGCAGAGCATACTTCGGGTCACCGAACTTAGTCTGTAAAAGAAAGGGCCCACCAGCCGCTATCTCCCCAGCCTGTCAGATCTCCTCCCGAGCCGCTCTGGATTCGGATCGCGCTTCTTTCGCCTCTAGTAAGGCCTTGTTGAGTTCGGCTGCCTCGATTTTGGTATCTTCCTTGAGAGATTTGCACCTACTAGTGGCATCGTCCAGCTCCCGCTCCATGGTAGATATTCTCTCCTGGCACTGGCGTTGAATGGCCTGTTCGGCCTTTTAATCCGCAGTCGCCTTCCTGTCGGCCGCGTCGCTCACTCTGGCCTGCTCCTTGGCCCGGGCAAGTTCAGCCTGAAGGGTTTGAACTGCGGCAGCACTATCTACAATTATGCATGTCACAATATATGATTTTAATCCCCGTGCTAATACTAGTATACATGCATAAACAAGCTGCCCGACCACATACCTTGTGCCTCGTCGAGCCGCCTGTTAATAAGAGTGATATCCTCACCTGCTAACTCAAGGTTCTGCTTTAGATCTACAACTTCCGTTGCTTGGGCGCTCGCCATGGATGTAACAGCTTGTGTTCAAATTAATTAGGTTACTTCCTGAGCATATCTTTTTGATCCTCTGATCTCCTCCCTATGGAAGCCAACCAGAGCCTCAGGGGCTACTATCTGTACACGGCGCATTGTGCATGCAAAAATAGTTAAGCTATTACATTACATACCTCGAAGCCCCTCAACAAGCCCATGAAAGCTTCATTCAATCTGCTTTTCATGGACAGAACCCTTTCAACTATTGTACCCATTAAGGTAGGATGTTCCTCTGAGATGGACACACTTTGTAATGTGCTCATCAGAGTATCCGACACCTCCGAATTCTTGGAGGCTGATGCGGGAGTATGCATTCCCTTCAAAGGGGTACATCGGCTTGACCCTAGAGTCGTCTTCAGTTGTAAGCCGGATAGTTCAGAGCCTTCACTGTTGGCCTCCGTAGGGGCTGTGCCCCCTAGACCCTTGACGATCGAAGTACCACCCTCGGGCATTGTTTTCATTGTCCCCCACGCCGCTTGATGGTCAGGGGAGATTCTCCGAGATGACACCTCGAAGGTGTCCGCCGTAAGAGGCGAGGAAGCATGAGAAGGCGTCTTGCTTTCCATCATCCCTAGAGTTAAGTCTCCTGATGAGGAGGACTGCCGGGTGGACTGTAGGCCAAACTGCAAGCATATAGTTTAAATGTTACCCCTGCAACCCGAAAGGAATGGGATATGTCTAAAGCATCCTTGTTCACTTACGATTCGGCAAGGGGCTTGTCCCTAGAGAGGTGCCTTGCGACAACATCGGCTTCGGAACCCGAACCATATGGTAGGACTAACTTTCCTCTCCTGGGTGCTTCTGCCTCCAAGTCTTTGGACACAGTCCTTTTCCTCCCATAAGGGGAAGGGATATCACCTTCTCCCTCCCCTTCGTCTGCTGAAGAGGGAGCTTCAGTTCCCTCGGACATAGTGTCCGGCATACCTGTAGAGTGGAGGCCGCTTTCGGCCTCTTTGCTCTTCTTCTTGTCATCTGGCGCCGGCACTTGATACGGCGCCGAGACCAACATCCTCGTCAACACAGGATGAACCGAGTCTTCGGGAAGTGGAGCTGAACACCTAATTCATTCTGCCTTCTTTATCCAGCCCTGGTCAAAGATAGAGCTCTCATTACATCGCTATGGGATAAGAAACTGACTTGCGGTCAGAAATTGGTGCTTACCGGGGTATCCGGATGGTTGCAGTTGAGACCGATGTCCTCTGATGTGTCCGGCCACTGCTTTCGAGTCTTGAAGAATAGTTTCCACATCCCTCCGTGTGTTGTGCCGAAGAATTGCTGAAGTGTCTGCGGTCCTTCCAGATTAAACTCCCACATATGGAGAGGCCGTCGCTGGCACGGGAGGATCCGGCGGACTAGCATCACCTGGATCATGTTTATAAGGTCAACATCCCTTTTAAGGACACTCTGGATACGACTTTGCAGCGTCTGTACTTCGCCAGCTGATCCCCAATCTAGCCCTTTATTTATCCATGATGCGAGCCGCAGCGGAGGGCCAGATCGGAACATAGGTGCGGTTGCCCATTTGGTGCCACGGGGTTCGGTGATATAGAACCACTCCTTTTGCCATGAGTTGTAGGTTTCCGTGAAGGTGCCTTTTGGCCAGATAGTATTGGCAAGCGTGCTCACTATAGCACCGCCGCACTCTGCTTGCTCCCCGTTAATTAACTTTGGCTTCACATTGAAAGTCTTGAGCCATAGGCTGAAGTGTGGGGGGATGCGGAGAAAGGCTTCGCACATGACGATGAACGTCGAGATGTGGAGAAAAGAGTCCGAAGCTACATCATGGAAATCTAGCCCATAATAGAACATGAGACCGTGAACAAAGGGGTGAAGAGCGAACCCTAACCCGCGGAGGAAGTGGGACATGAATACAACCCTCTCCCCGTATTTTGGTGTGGGGATGATCTGCCCTTTAGTAGGGAGCCTGTGGGGGATTTCCGCAGTCTGGTACCTCGACTTCCGAAGCTTCGCGATATCCTCCTCAGTGACCGAGGAGACTGCCCACCTACCTTGGGAGATGGATCCGAACATAACTGGAGGGCCTGGAAACAATGGAAGAAATATAATCCTGGGCGCTGAAGCTTGTGGTTGAGAAGGTTGAGGAAGAGTTAGGCGTGGGGGAGAAAGACAGGTCTGTGCCCCTTTATAAAGGCGAAGAATATCGAACGCCTCCTCACGGGCCTTAAAACTCGCCTATTCCCAAGGAATCGCCAACAACATGGTTGGTTTACCCACGTCCATAATAATGAGAATCCCGTTATAAGGGGACACGATCTCTGCTTCGACAAGACGTGCCAATGGAAACCGCCTCTCGAAACACAGAACAGGAGGCTAAAAAACGGCTCGAAATAATTACCGGGTGGAGACGTGGCGTCTCACTACAGAAGATGTCAGTAGATGGGACTTGTTAAAAATTGTACTCTTTGCGGAGCTTATTTTGCAGAGACGGACACGTTATCTGTGTTCAAAGACTTCTTTGGAATATTCGGAGGAGGAACCCGCCTTGGAATGCCGAAGACAATCTGCGCGACGGATAGATCGTCATTAAATCCTAGTTCAGGGGCTACTAAGGGAGTCCTGGATTAAGGGGTCCTCGGGCGTCCGACCTATCTGATGTGGGCCGGACTGATGGGCCAGGAAGATACAAGACAGAAGACTTCCTCCCGTGTCCGGATGGGACTCTCCTTTCCGTGGAAGGCAAGCTTGGCGTTCGGAAATGAAGATTCCTTCCTCTGTAAACCGACTCTGTACAACCCTAGGCCCCTCTGGTGTCTATATAAACCGGAGGGTTTAGTCCATAGAGGCAATCATAATCATACCAGCTAGACATCTAGGGTTTAGCCATTGCGATCTCATGGTACATCAACTCTTGTAATCCTCATATTCATCAAGATCAATCAAACAGGAAGTAGGGTATTACCTCCATCAATAGGGCCCGAACCTGGGTAAACATCGTGTCCCCTGTCTCCTGTTACCATCGACCTTAGATGCACAGTTCGGGACCTCCTACCAGAGATCCACCGGTTTTGACACCGACAGCAGCCCATCGTGCTTCAATCTCCGCCGAGCTCTCCTCAGCATGACGTGTGGCCTCTTCTTTCTTGTGGCAGCGGGACTCTCTTTTCTTGACTCCTTTCTGCCTTTTCCGCTCTTCTACGCGGCTTTTGCTGCCTCTAGATCCACCACCCATTCGGCCATGGCAGCATCAAAGTCCGCCCACATACTTGTGCAGCCGGCGGCGGCGACAAACTCGGCGCGGCGGGATGCCATCGCTTCCTTACCATGTGTGCGGTCGCGTGCGACGAGGAACACGGTGTAGTGGGATGCCATCGCTTCCTTACCAGTTACTGTGCACCGCAGTGCCAGGAACGGCGCTTGTAGAGAGATCTGGGACGAAGTGGCGGACAGCCGTATAGTGCGGTGGTTTTTAAGAGCTCAACGACAAACGACGAAGGAAATTTGGCTTCCCTTACAAGCTTGCTCATTCATCATCACACATGGTTCATCTCCGTTGCCTCCGGAAACAGTGTGCCCTGAGCCTATTGTGTGTTGCGTTATGATTGGCTGGAACCCTAGCCACGCGGATCACGCGTGTGCACCATAGGATGCGTCGTGATCGAACGACAATCCACGTCCCTCACATCACACCCGTGCAGCCGTAGTTGGATTGGATTTATGTGCACTAAATGCCTAGAAAATGCACATAATCTCCTAAATATGGCAAATGAGCCCGGAAAAGTGCCAAATTTGAACATGGTGATTTGTAGGGTGTATGTTCATCGTAGAAAAAAACTCAGGGCAAAGAACGAAGAAAATTTGGATTCCCCTTCAATTTTGGTGATTTCCCTCTCGAAAGCATGGAACATCCTCGGTGATGGTTCGATTTATGAAGGCCGTGCATGACGACATAAGCCAGACCTTCTCAAATTTTTACCAGGGCACGGTGAGGCCATACCATGGCACCATGCCAGCAGTCATGTTTTTCAAGAAGGTATTTCATTTTTCTATAGTTGAAAAACCATAAACGACGAGTTTGTGGTTGACTATTGCCACACATTTCCGTGTAATCTCTGCCCATTCCTTGTAAAAGGCATGATAATTTACTAAATAGCACGAGCATGGTTTTTCCAGACCGTTCTCGTGCACATTTTCATGCACCGATTGTTTGAATTTGAATTATTTGCATTAATGCCTAGAAAATGCACATAATCCCCTAAATATGGTAAATGAACCTGGAAAAGTGCCAAATTTGAACAAGCTGATTTGCAGGGTTTATGTTCATCATAGAAAAAACTCATGGACAAAGGACAAAGGAAATTTGAATTCCTCTTCAATCTCGGTGATTTACTATCGCACATGATTCATCTCCGTCGTCTCTACGGACCATGTGTGTTCACCCACGCATGCAAAAGGAAAAGGAAAACCCTCGCCCACTTCGTCCCCACCCACTTGCCGAGGACTCCTCTGCAATTTTGCACCTCATCAACTTCTATCGCGGCGGCCACCCTAAGCTCGATGGCTGTTGTCGGCGGGCGGAGGTCGTGCTCCAAACGGCACGGGATTTCGCCCCTACCACTTGCCGCCGCCTATCTACACTGACTTGCACCGACATTCTAGACTCTTGTCGATTGGGGTTTCTGCGGGATTGGGCCGGGGATTTTTCATATGTAGAAGGTAATCAATTTAGCGAAATATTCACTCATCTCTTATCGCAGTCCATCCGTCGCTGTTAATCAACCGGTGGAAATTGTTGTAGATTCATTTTTCTTCTAGCTGATTCGAGGGTTTTCATTCATGTGTCCATAGTGCGAGCACAAATCGGGCAAGTGTGGTCGCGGCCAGTCGGGTTCTATCTCATCTTTCCGGATGACTTCAGGGAGCGCTCGGTATGTTCAATCTCACCCTACCACGGTCGGCATGGCCTAAATTTGTGAACATATACCGTCTAATGCTATATTTGGATAAAAGGTACGGTGCCACGTGCAACCTAGATGTCGAAGCCGATTTCCCCCTATATTAGGCAAATTTATGATGTATTGTTCATTCAGTTACTCTCATATTTGCATCAAATCTTTGTTACATTATCTATTTTTAATTATAATTTTTTGTACTTTGCTTTCAGCTATATATTGATCTGTTCTATCAGTTACTCCCATATTTGCATCTTGCTCTGTTATTTCGATATATCTAATTTACGATCTTAATTTTCACTTCAAGTACTACATCCCTTGCTTTGCAAGAACATGAGTAGAAGGAATTCTTGGGCTTTACTTTGTTGATGACTCCATGGATGTCATATTGACAACGCAACATGGATTTACAATGACAGTGAGCATAAAACTTGATAAAGATGGTCACTCCTATTTTGATGCGGGCCTTTGGAGAAAAATGTCTAAGTGTTATGAACTAAAAGCTGGCAATAAAATTCTAGTGCGTGCACCACAACCTGGTCTAATTAACATGGATGTTTACTTCCCCAACGTCATCAACCGATCAAAGTCCGAGTGAGGTTAGTATCCTTTCAACTATCTGCATGCTGGCATATTACTTAGCAAAATCGGGGTATTTGTTCTGACCAATTGATCACTATTTAAGCAACCAATTGTGATTTCATTTTCTGACTCTGTTCCTAGGCAGTAACAAATTATATTTACTAATTTATGCGCACTATATATTCTTCTGCCATGTTCTGGAAAAACAATACCTTTCCACCTTTAAGCATGATATGTTGGATGCATAGTCAATGATCAGTATGTTATTAAGCGTACCAAATTTGACTGGAAAGACTTGAAGCATGTCATAAAATTTTTTGATAATCTGACAGAGGTAGCACATCGTATGAATGCTGGATTTTGGATGGGATTAATTATACGTATGGTGAACACATTGAACAAGACCAATTGTGTGCACAGAACGCTGGTACAAAGTCTTATTTTTATGTTGATGCTCATAAACTATATATATCTTCAACTATATGTTACAATTGGTTTTTATTCTACATTTCAACATAAATTGCCCACTGTAGCTGTTCCTGGATCGATTTCCCGGCGTGGTCTAATTACACTTGTGCCTGCAAATAACGCCAAAGTGATTGCAAGGTACTGCATTCCCCGCAGAAATGGAACCATTCAAATTAACAAGTTGTCGCTTATCTTGGCAATGCATCCATATTGCAAAATTGGAGACACTGTTCTACTCATGCTCTACCAAGGGACAGAGTGTTCTTCCTTTTCATTGACGAGATGCCGAGTGGCCGTGTTCATGCTGCTTCCAGCGGATAGTTGTGGTTGTTGGCCCTCAACCTCTTAAAATGTGCTAGCTGTTACTATGTTAAGTATGTAGATATGGTGAAGGAAATATGCCCTAGAGGCAATAATAAAGTTGTTATTTATATTTCCTTATATCATGATAAATGTTTATTATTCATGCTAGAATTGTATTAACCGGAAACTTAGTACATGTGTGAATACATAGACAAACAGAGTGTCCCTAGTATGCCTCTACTTGACTAGCTCGTTAATCAAAGATGGTTAAGTTTCCTAGCCGTAGACATGTGTTGTCATTTGATGAACGGGATCACGTCATTAGAGAATGATGTGATGGACAAGACCCATCCATTAGCTTAGAATTAATGATCGTTTAGTTTTATTGCTATTGCTTTCTTCATGACTTATACATTTTCCTCAGACTATGAGATTATGCAACTCCCGAATACCGGAGGAACACCTTGTGTGCTATCAAACATCACAACGTAACTGGGTGATTATAAAGATGCTCTACAGGTGTCTCCAATGGTGTTTGTTGGGTTGGCATAGATCGAGATTAGGATTTGTCACTCCAAGTATCGGAGAGGTATCTTTGGGCCCTCTCGGTAATGCATGTCACTATAAGCCTTGCAAGCAATGTGACTAATGAGTTAGTTGCGGGATGATGCATTACGGAACGAGTAAAGAGACTTGCCGGTAACAAGATTGAACTAGGTATGATGATACCGACGATCGAATCTCGGCAAGTAGCATACCGATGACAAAGGGAACAACGTATGTTGTTACGCGGTTTGACCGATAAGGATCTTCGAAGAATATGTAGGAGCCAATATGAGCATCCAGGTTCCGCTATTGGTTATTGACCGGAGATGTGTCTCGGTCATGTCTACATAGTTCTCGCCGTAGGGTCCGCACGCTAAACGTTCGGTGATGATTTGTATTATGAGTTATGTGATTTGATGATCGAAGTTTGTTCGGAGTCCCGAATGAGATCACGGACATGATGAGGAGTCTCGAAATGGTCGAGAGGTAAAGATTCATATGTTGGAAGGTTGCATTCGGACATCGGAATGGTTTCGAGTGATTCGTGTATTTTTTCGGGGTACTAGGAGGTTACCGGAACCCCCCGGTGAAAGATATGGGCCTTATGGGCCATAGGAGGGAGGCTAACTAGCCCACAAGGGGCTGGTGCGCCCCCCAAAAGGGAGGAGGCCGAATTGGACTTGGGAAGGGGGCGTCATTCCCCTTTCCTTCTCCTACTCCCTCACCTTCCCCTTTTCCCCCTCCGGTAGAAGGAAAAAAGGGTGGGGCCGAATCCTACTGGGACTGGAGTCCTAGTAGGACTCCCCTCTCCCTGGCGCGCCCCTTGTTGGCTGGCCTCCTCCTCCCCTCCTTTATATACGGGGGCAGGGGGCACCCCAGAGGAACAACAGACAATGTCTTAGCCGTTTGCGGTGCCCCCCTCCACAGTTTTACACCTCGGTCATATCGTTGTGGTGCTTAGGCGAAGCCCTGCCCAGGTAACTACATCATCACCGTCACCACGCCGTCGTGCTGAGGAAACTCTCCCTCGACGTGACTGGAACAAGAGTACGAGGGACATCACCGAGCTGAACGTGTCCAGATCGCGGAGGTGCCGTGCGTTCGGTAGTTGGATCGGTTGGATCATGAAGACGTTCGACTACATGAACCGCGTTACTAAACACTTCCGCTTACGGTCTACGAGGGTACGTGGACACACTCTGCCCTCTCGTTGCTATACATCTCCTAGATAGATCTTGCGTGATCGTAGGAATTTTTTTAAATTACTGCGTTCCCCAATAGTGGCATCCGAGCCAGGTCTATGCGTAGATGTTATATGCACGAGTAGAACACAAAGAGTTGTGGGCGGTAATAGTCATACTGCTTACCAGCATGTCATACTTTGATTCGACAGTATTGTTGGATGAAGAGGCCTAGACCGACATTACATGACCGCGTTCATGAGACTGGTTCTACCGACGTGCTTCGCACACAGGTGGCTAGTGGGTGTCTGTTTCTCCAACTTTAGTTGAATCGAGTTTGACTATGCCCGGTCCTTGTTGAAGGTTAAAACAGCACACTTGACAAAAAATCGTTGTGGTTTTGATGCGTAGGTAAGAACGGTTCTTGCTAAAAGCCCATAGCAGCCACGTAAAAACTTGCAACAACAAAGTAGAGGACGTCTAACTTGTTTTTGCAGGGCATGTTGTGACGTGATATGGTCAAGACGTGATGAGATATAAATTGTTGTATGAGATGATTATGTTTTGTTAAATTATCGGTAACTGGCAGGAGCCTTATGGTTGTCTCTTTATTGCATAAGATGCAAGCACCATATAATTGCTTTACTTTATCGCTACACGATAGCAATAGTTGCAAAAGCAATAGTTGGCTAGACGACCATGTGACGACACTTTGATAAAGATCAAGATGATGGAGATCATGGTGTCATGGCGGTGATGATGGAGATCATGACGGTACTTTGGAGATGGAGATCAAAGGCACAAGATGATGATGGCCATATCATTTCACATATTTTGATTGCCTTAGTACGACGGTAGCATTATGAGATGATCCCTTACTAAAATTTCAAGGTATAAGTGTTCTCCCTGAGTATGCACCGTTGCGACAGTTCTACGTGCTGAGACACCACGTGCTGATCGGGTGTGATAAGCTCTACGTTTACATACATGAAGGAAATATGCCCTAGAGGCAATAATAAAGTTATTATTTATTTCCTTATTCTCATGATAAATGTTTATTATTCATGCTAGAATTGTATTAACCGGAAACATAATACATGTGTGAATACATAGACAAACATAGTGTCACTAGTATGCCTCTACTTGACTAGCTCGTTAAACAAAGATGGTTAAGTTTCCTAACCATTGACATGAGTTTTCATTTGATTAACGGGATCACATCATTAGGAGAATGGTGTGATTGACTTGACCCATTCCGTTAGCTTAGCACACGATCGTTTAGTATTCTGCTATTGCTTTCTTCATGACTTATACATGTTCCTATGACTATGAGATTATGCAACTCCCGTTTACCGGAGGAACACTTTGTGTGCTACCAAACGTCACAACGTAACTGGTTGATTATAAAGGTGCTCTACAGGTGTCTCCAAAGGTACTTGTTGGGTTGGCGTATTTCGAGATTAGGATTTGTCACTCCGATTGTCGGAGAGGTATCTCTGGGCCCACTCGGTAATGCACATCACTATAAGCCTTGCAAGCATTGCAACTAATGAGTTAGTTGCGGGATGATGTATTACGGAACGAGTAAAGAGACTTGCCGGTAACGAGATTGAACTAGGTATTGAGATACCGACGATCGAATCTCGGGCAAGTAACATACCGATGCCAAAGGGAACAACATATGTTGTTATGCGGTTTGACCGATAAAGATCTTTGAGGGAGTCCTGGATTAGGGGGTGTCCAGATAGCCGGACTATAGCCTTTGGCCGGACTCCTGGACTTTGAAGATACTAGATTGAAGACCTCGTCCCATGTCCAGATGGGACTTTCCTTGGCGTGGAAGGCAAGCTTGGCGATACGGATATGTAGATCTTCAACCATTGTAACCGACTCTGTGTAACCCTAACCCTCTTCGGTGCCTATATAAACCGGAGGGTTTTAGTCCATAGGACGAACAACAATCATACCATAGGCTAGCTTCTAGGGTTAGGCTCTCTGATCTCGTGGTAGATCTACTCTTGTACTACCCATATCATCAATATTAATCAAGAAGGAGTAGGGTTTTACCTCCATCGAGAGGGCCCGAACCTGGGTAAAAACATCGTGTCCCTTGTCTCCTATTACATCCGCCTAGACGCATAGTTCGGGACCCCCTACCCGAGATCCGCCGGTTTTGACACCGACATTGGTGCTTTCAATGAGAGTTCCTCTGTGTCGTCACCTTTAGGCCCGATGGCTCCTCCGATCATCAACAACGATGCACTCCAGGGTGAGACTTTTCTCCCCGGACAGATCTTCGTATTCGGCGGCTTTGCACTGCGGGCAATTAAGCAGCCATCCGGAGCAGATTGAAAGCTCGCCCGCCACCAGGTCAGATTTGGAAGTTTGAACTACACGGCCGACATCCGGGAGACTTGATCTTCGACGGGTTCGAGCCACGCCAGCCGCGCCGCCTTTCATCACGAGGGGCATGAGCTAGCTCTGCCGCCAAGAGTGTCTGGAGGTCGCACCGATGTCCGCTCCGACCTTTAGTTCGGAGCCAACCGCGCCGATCGAGGACGGGTGGCTGGACACCGCCTCGGGGGCTACGATCTCTACGGCGATTGAGCCGTACACCTACCCCGTCCTTTGCGAAGCTCGTGACTCCACGGTGTCGGACTCCCCTCCGGACTCCGAGCCTTCCGCGCCCCTGCCAATCGAATCCGATTGGGCGCCGATCATGGAATTCACCGCCGCGGACATATTTCTGCACTCGCCCTTTGGCGACATCCTGAATTCGCTAAAGTCTCTCTCTTTATCAGGAGAGCCCTGGCGGGATTACGGTCAGGAAGGTTGGGATGCGGATGATGAAGAAAATCAAAGCCCACCCACCACCCACTTCATAGCCATTGTCGATGATTTAACCAACATGCTCGACTTCAACTCTGAATACATCGACGGTATGGACGACGATGCAGGAGACGACCAAGAACCAGCGCCCACAGGGCACTGGAAGGCCACCTCGTCATACGACATATACATGGTGGACATCCCAAAAGATAGGAATGGCGATGGAACAGCAGAGGATGACCCCTCCAAGAAACAGCCTAAGCGCCGGCGTCAGGGGCGCCGCTCTAAATCCCGCCACAGCAAAAACGGTGATTCCGGCACGGGAGACAATAACACCCCTGGACGGTCAAGACAACCCCTCCAAAGAGGATTCAACGCAGGAGGATGGAGATGCCGGCCCTCATGAGAGAGCAACAGAAAGAGAGGTAGAGGACGATAATTACATGCCTCCCTCCGAAGATGAAGCAAGCCTCGACGACGACGAATTCGTCGTGCCCAAGGATCCCGTCGAACAAGAGCGTTTCAAACGCAGGCTCATGGCCACGGCAAGCAGCCTCAAGAAAAAGCAGCAACAGCTTAGAGCTGACCAAGACTTGCTAGCTGACAGATGGATCAAGTCCTTGCGGCGAAGAGTATGAACTCGAGCGCCTCCAAGAGCTACCTAAAACGCAGGCTGCTACCCGATTAGAGGAGGAAGCACCCAAACCTACATCACCAGCGCATGATATGGCTGACCGCCACCTCGTGGCCGTGATGAGAGGCCTCTCGGCCCTCAACTCAAGCCGCACTCTGGCGCGCCAAAAATACCAAGGCGCGGGGAAATGCGCCAGACCTGCGAGATATATTGGAGGGCAAGGCAAGGCAAACAAGATCGATCTACGGATCGCGTGGGCGCCCCACGACACATGATGATAACCGTCACGCTGGATATGGCAACTCCGGTCGGGCCGAACACAGTAGACAAAGCTCATTTGAGCTGCGTCGTGATATAGCCCAATACAGAGGCGCCGCACACCCACTATGCTTCACAGATGAAGTGATGGATCATCAAATCCCTGAGGGTTTCAAACCCGTAAACATTGAATCATACAATGGCACAACAGATCCTGCGGTTTGGATCGAGGACTATCTCCTTCACATCCACATGGCCCGCAGTGATGATCTACACGCCATCAAATACCTCCCACTCAAACTTAAATGACCAGCCTGGCATTGGCTAAACAGCTTGCCAGCAGAGTCAATTGGTTGTTGGGAAGACCTGGAAGCCGCATTCCTCGACAATTTCCAGGGCACATATGTGCGACCACCAGACGCCAATGACCTAAGCCACATAATTCAGCAGCCAGAGGAATCGGCCAGACAATTCTGGACACGGTCCTAACCAAGAAAAGTCAAATCGTCGATTGTCCGGATGCAGAGGCCCTTGCAGCCTTCAAACACAACATCCGCGACGAGTGGCTTGCCCGGCACCTAGGACAGGAAAAGCCGAAGTCCATGGCAGCCCTCACAACACTCATGGCCCGCTTTTGCGCAGGAGAGGACAGCTGGCTAGCTCGCAGTAACAACATGACCAAGAGCCCTGGTAATTCGGATACCAAGGACAGCAATGGCAGGTCACGTCGCAACAAGCACAAGCGCCGCATTAACAGCGATAATGCTGAGGATACGGCAGTCAATGCCGGATTCAGAGGCTCTAAACCCGGTCAGCGGAAAAAGCCATTTAAAAGAAATACTCCGGGCCCGTCCAATTTGGACCGAATACTCGATCGCTCGTGCCAGATACATGGCACCCCCGAAAAACCAGCCAATCACACCAACAGGGATTGTTGGGTGTTCAAGCAGGCAGGCAAGTTAAATGCCGAAAACAATGACAAGGGGCTGCATAGCGATGACGAGGAGGAGCCCCGGCCGCCGAACAATAGAGGACAGAAGGGCTTCCCCCCGCAAGTGCGGACGGTGAACATGATATACGCAACCCACATACCCAAAAGGGAGCGGAAGCGTGCACTAAGGGACGTATATGCGATGGAGCCAGTCGCCCCAAAGTTCAACCCGTGGTCTTCCTGCCCGATCACTTTCGATCGAAGGGACCACCCCACTAGCATCCGCCATGGCGGATTCGCCGCATTGGTTCTAGACCCAATCATTGACGGATTTCATCTCACCAGAGTCCTGATGGACGGCGGCAGCAGCCTGAACCTGCTTTATCAGGACACAGTGCGCAAAATGGGCATGACCCATCAAGGATTAAACCCACAAAGACGACCTTTAAAGGCGTCATACCAGGTGTAGAGGCCAACTGTACAGGCTCAATTACACTTGAAGTGGTCTTCGGATCCCCGGATAACTTCCGAAGCAAGGAGTTAATCTTCGACATAGTCCCGCTCATGGCGGCTATCACGCCCGCCGGACGAACCGCATTTGCAAAGTTCAATGTGGTGCCGCATTACGCATATCTCAAGCTCAAGATGCCAAGCCCTCGAGGAGTCATTACGGTCAATGGAAACACCAAACGCTCTCTCCGGACGGAGGAGCATACGACGGCCCTCGCGGCGGAAGTACAATGTAGCCTCCTAAGGCAATTCTCGAGTCCGGCTATTAAACGTCCGGACACCGTCAAGCGCGCCCGGAGTAACCTACAACAAGACCGACTGGCACGTTCCAAGAACGCATAGCAATGCGGCCCAAGCCCCAGCCCTCGCGAAATTGTGAAACCAGTACTACGCGTACATAATTACACTCTGGAAATACCATGGGCATAGGGGAAGGGGCACGACCACAGCATGCCCAGAATGCGTATCAACCGCACCAGGGGCTCCCGATTGTGTCATTATTTTCTTCTTTATTTTTACTTTCAGGACTCCGTTCTCACGAAGCCCTGTCCGGCATTAGAATCGCCGAACACACGATGCAACAGCCAGGGAAGCAGAAAGCTACGTCAAGTGTCCAGGTGGTCTCTATTACGAGCAATATATCTGTTTTACACACCATCCCGCAGCTTACCACTAGAGGGGGACATGTTAAAAGTCCCGTCCCTTGCTTATCGCACTATTTGTATCGTTCTGCTCTTACTGCAGCCCTTTTTGAATAAACAATACATAGCTTTTGCCTATTATTGAATTCCCTTTTTTTCTCTATATATATGTTCATTTATGACATTGTGCAACCGTACACTTTGGTACGGGCAATACACCAGGGGCTTAAGTACCCCACAACATGGTGTGATAAGTCCGAACACTTTCACAAGTGCGGCACCCGAACTTATAGCATTATATGCATCGGCTCAATCATGTCTTGGGTCAATAGTTGGGTTTGCCCGGCTCCGTGTTTTGGTACCTTACGTTCCGTTATATCGGCTAAGGTAGCACCGGAGAACCACTGCGATTGTGCCCAGCTTGAGCTAGGTCGAGCACCTCAGTGGAGAAAGCTAAACTGACCGTCATGATAGGGCGAGAGCCGGTCGCTGTTCGAGAGGTTTTCGAGTCCCTAAAGACTTATGCCGCTTAGAGCGAGGAGTCGGCATTGTCCGGCCTAGGCGTTGATAGCGCCCCAAACTCAGTCTTCCGAATACCAGGGGCTTCGCCGAAATTTAAAATTATAGAATTCTATGGCTAAGTGAGAGTGTTCAAGCATTATAGTCCGGTTGCCTTGTTCATTGCGTTGAGCGCCTCCCTCGAAGGACACAAGAATGGGAACAAGAGCGCTCAAGTTTATCCCGAACACCCCAGCACTCGTGGCATGGGGGCTGAAGCCGACGACTCGCCATCTCTCAAATTTGATAAACGGCCACACAGAAGGTAATATTTTAAATTCAAAAGTGTTTGATGTAGGGCGGAACCCTACGTGGGGGATCTTTCACGTTGGAGCGGATCCTACGGGGAAACACGAGGGACACGCGGAAGAACACGAGGGAAAACACGGGGAAAACGAGAGAGGATGCACTCAACTGACAAGAAGTCAATCACACAAGCGCTAGATTATCGAACACATAGAGTGACACAAGATTCAAGATCAACAAAGGAAAGATACACGAGTAGCCGTTCTTCTCCGAGAGGAGGTCTTGATGGGTCCACCCTAGAAGGGGGTCTTGAATCCGCTTGGGGGATCTTCTCCGTAGAGGTCCTGATCTCCGAGGAGAAGTAGCCAAGTGGATGAGCAAAGGCTCTCACACCAAAATATGAGCTAATCCAAAGCTAACCCTAGAAAGAGGAGGGGATCAAGTATATATAGTCTCGGGCGAAGGGGTACAAGGGCAAGGCCACGAGACAACTGTAGTAGGGAGGCCGGACGTCCAAGGCGTCGGGCGGATGTCCGGCTTCGGAGGCGCCGATGTCCGGCTCTCAGCCGGATGTCCGGCTAGGGCGACCGATTCTGCAGAACGGGTGGTGGGAGCCGGATTTCGGGCGAGCGGCGGATATCCGGGCCGGGACGGGCGGATGTCCGGCTGGTCTGGTCCTTCAGTGCATTCGGTGATGGAGGGGCGGATTTCGGGCGACGGGCCGGATATCCGGGGCGTCGGGAAGAGCCGGATGTCCGGGGCATGGGGCCGGATGTCCGGGCTTGGCAGACTCCTCCGGTTCCTCTCGTCGTGGTTCTTCCTCCTTGTACTTGGTGACTTGTCCATCTTCACGTGCACCCTCGTGAGGTTCTCCTTGACACCTAATCATGCATAGCATATCGGACTTAGGTAGTAGCCATGTCTCGAGTGGATCATATGTGATATCAATAAGGAAAGAGGTCACCTCGTTCTCGAGAGCTCTAGCTCTAGCTCGTGTCATGGGTCCTCTTGGCTCTTGATGAGACGGTTGTAGGTCCATGGGGATGATCGTGGGATGCTCCGCATCATCTCCCCCCCCCCCTTGGGGGAGATCCGACCTCGGATCAAAAGCTTCATCTCCATGGAAAGGTGCGAGGTCCTTGACGTTGAAGATGTCGCTCACGTTGTACTTGTCTCGAGGTATGTCGATCTTGTAAGCATTGTCGTTGTAGCGTGCTAGCACCTTGAAAGGTCCATCGGCTCGAGGTAGAAGCTTGGACTTGCGCTCTTTGGGGAAGCGGTCCTTGCGAAGGTGTAGCCACACTAGATCACCAATGTTGAAGACGATGGGCTGCTTGTTGGCGTTGAGCTTGTTTGCTTGGCGTTGTACTTGGCGCCAATGGTGTGCCTTGTATCTTCGTGCATCTTCTTGATGTAGCTTGCTCGCTCACTTGCATCCATGTTGGTGCGCTCTTGGAGAGGAAGTGGTAGAATGTCCAATGGGGACAACGGGTTGAAACCGTGAGACGACCTCAAGGGGACTTGCCGGTAGTTGAATGTCTTGCACGATTGTAGGCGTACTCGGCGATGGGTAGACATACTTCCCACTCCTTGATGTTCTTCTTGATCAAGACACGAAGTAGAGTGGATAGTGTGCGGTTAGTCACCTCCGTTTGGCCGTCGGTTTGAGGATGGTATGCCGATGAAAACAAGAGCTTGATGCCGAGCTTAGCACATAGTGTCTTCCAAAAGTAACTCAGGAACTTGACGTCACGATCGGAGACGATTGTCTTTGGTACACCATGGAGTCGCAAGATTTCCCTACAAAAGAGATTTGCAACATGTGAAGCATCGTCTATCTTGTTGCAAGGAATGAAATGTGCCATCTTAGAAAATCTATCCACAACAACAAACACGGAATCCTTGCCATTTTGAGTCCTAGGCAAACCAAGTACAAAATCCATACTAATGTCTTCCCATGGTTGGTATGGAATAGGAAGAGGCATGTAAAGACCATGAGATTGAGCTTTAGACTTAGCTTTGCGACATATATAGCATCGGTTGGTGAAGCGTGAGACGTCATGAACATCTTGGGCCAAAAGTAGTTGTTGGAGAGCCTGGCGAATGTCTTGTCGCGTCCAAAGTGTCCCATGAGTCCGCCTCCATGAGCCTCTTGCAAAAGGAGCAAACGAAGAGAAGACTCGGGAATGCAAAGTTTGTTAGCTCTCATAAGGTAACCATCCTTGATGTAATATTGTTCCCAAGATGTATGCGTCAAACACTTAGCATAAGGAGAAGCAAAAGATGGGTCATGCTCATACAAGTATTTTATATGCTCAAACCCAATAACATTCAACTCAAGTTGAGTGACAAGCATGCATATGTGTGAAAGCGCGTCGGCAACTACATTCTCTTTACCCTTAATGTACTTGATCACATAAGGAAAAGATTCAATGGATTCACTCCATTTGGCATGACGCTTGTTCAATTTAGTTTGACCTTTGAGGTACTTAAGCGTTTCATGATCGGTATGGATGACAAACTCGTGAGGTGTAAGGTAATGTTCCCAAACATGGAGCACACGCACTAAAGCATACAATTCTTTATCATAGATGGGATAATTAAGTTGAGCACCGGAGAGTTTTTCACTAAAATAAGCAATGGCTCGTTTTTCTTGCATCAAAACTCCGCCAATTCCTGTACCACTTGCCTCACAATGAACCTCGAAAGTTGTGTCAAAATTGGGCAAAGCAAGAATCGGAGCATGAGTAAGCAAAGACTTGAGCTCATCAAAAGCGGTTGATTGCAATGGTCCCCAAACAAAGGGAGTATTCTTCTTGCTCAAAGCATGCAAAGGAGCGGCAATTGTGCTAAAATCTTTCACAAAGCGATGATAGAAACCCGCAAGACCAAGAAAACTTCGCACTTGTTGCAAATTGGTGGGTTGGGGCCAAGTTTTGATTGCTTCAATTTTAGATTCATCAACATGGACACCCTTTGAGGAAACAACAAAACCCAAGAAAACCACTTTGTTAACTCTAAAAGTGCATTTTTTCAAGTTTGCATAAAGGCTTTCCTTTCGGAGAGTTTGCAACACAGATTTTACATGATTGATGTGTTCTTTCATGGTTTTGCTAAACACAAGAATATCGTCAAAGTAGACCACAACAAAGACTCCAATGTAAGGACGAAGCACATGATGCATAAGACGCACAAAAGTACCGGGAGCTTCCGAAAGACCCATAGGCATCACTAACCACTCATATAAACCAAATTTGGTTTTGAAAGCAATTTTCCATTCATCACCCTCTTGTATGCGGATTTGATAGTAGCCACTTTTAAGATCAATTTTTGAGAAAAAGTTGGCTCCACTAAGTTCATCAAGCATGTCATCTAAGCGAGGAATGGGATGCCTATATCGAACGGTAATAGCATTGATAGGTCTACAATCGAACACAAGCGGAAACTTCCATCGGGCTTAGGCACAAGAATAACGGAACGGCACAAGGGCTTAGGCTTTCACGCACATGGCCGTTGTCGATGAGTTGTTGTACTTGCCGCTGAATCTCCTTGGTTTCTTCCGGATTGACTCGGTATGGAGCTTTGTTTGGTAGAGGCGCCCGGGGATGAGGTCGATTCGATGCTCAATGCCTCAAGAGGAGGTAGACCCGAGGTAGCTCATCGGGAAAACATCTTGAAATTCCTGCAAAAGAGATTGAAACACCAAAGGTAGCTCGTGAATGGTGTTAGTTTTTGGTTCTCCATCCTTGCACACAAGGACAAAGTGCATCATGGTAGATGGGTTCTCACACACTTCTCTCATCTCACTTTTGGTGGCAAATAGAATGAGGTTTTTCTCTCTAGGCGAAGAGTCGCTCAAATTTGGCTTGTGGCTCTCACTCACTTTTGGGTGGATCACTTTCGCACTCTTGTCTCTATGAATGGTGGCTTGTTTGTCGGCTAGCACATGACTAGGAGACATAGGTCGTAGCACATATTCTTTCCCTTTCATCTTGAAGCTATAGTGATTGGTGCGCCCATTGTGGATGACACCACGGTCGAATTGCCATGGTCGACCAAGAAGTAGGTGACAAACGGTCATTGGGACTACGTCACATTCCATTGTGTCTTCGTAAGCACCAATTTTGAAGGAGACTTGGACCGTATGCTCGACTCGTATAGTGCCGGAGTCACTTAGCCATTGAACCTTGTAGGGATGTGGGTGCTTCCTCTTGACCAATTGTAGCTTGGAGCATAGTTCTTCACTTGCCAAGTTGTGGCAACTACCTCCATCGATGATGACCTTGATGGACCGTCCATTGATGTCGGCTTTTGTGTGGAAGATGTGGCATCGTTGGTCTTCTTCTTGTTGATGTTGAAGAGTCAAGACCTTGGAGACAACGAGAGCGGGGCTCGAATCCTCGTCACAAAAGACTTGATCATCTTCATCTTCATTCACTTGCCGGTGCATGGCCACTTGCTCAAGGGCTTCCATTTCCTCCTCACTCATGGAGTCATATGTGCCATCGCTGTTGAGGATCATGGTGCGCTTGTTGGTGCATTCAGATGACTTGTGGCCTCGGCCGCCGCAAGTGAAACACTTGAAGGAGCTTGTCTTGATGGTCTCATCGGTCGGAGTAGAGGATGAAGCACGCGGCTTGAGGTTGCTTGTAGTAGGAGGAGGACGACTTGAACTTGTCGATGTTTTCTTGTAACTTGACTTGTCGTCGCTTTCTTGAAGAAAGCTTGGTCAAGTAGATGTTGGAGTAGTCGTTGAAGCTTGGTTGTTGGAGAAGCCAGAGGTCTTGGATGAGTACTTGGCGTTTGAAGTCATCTTGCACTTGGCGCCCGCCTTTGTAGCTTGATGGACGAGCTCAATGAGGGATGAGTATGGTTGGAAGTCGGCGATCTTCTTGATGGGGTGATTGAGTCCATTCAAGAAACGTGCCATAGTTTGCTCATCATCTTCCTTGACATTGGCTCGAATCATGGCTATCTCCATCTCCTTGTGGTATTCTTCAACGCTCTTTGTTCCTTGCTTGAGTAGTTGGAGTTTCTTGAAGAGGTCGCGATTGTAGTATGTTGGCACAAAACGTGCTCGCATGACATCCTTCATTTGAGCCCAAGTGGTGATTGGAGGTTCACCTCTTGCTTGTCGTCTCTCAGTGATTTGTTCCCACCATATGAGCACATAGTCTTGGAACTCAAGGGAGGCCATAGCGATCTTCTTCGCTTCATCGTAGTTGTGCAAGCGGAAGATTTTGTCAACCTTCAATGCCCATGAGAGGTAGTCTTCGGGGTCATTGCTTCCATTGAACTTGGGCATGGTGAATTTTAGCTTGTCAGAAGCGTTGCTCTTCATTGTGTTGTTGGCGATGTTGATGATGACGTCCTTGACGTGGTATGTACTCGTCTTCATGTTGCTCTTGGCGCGGAGGAAGACCATGATCAACTTGCTCTTGTTGAACTTGAGGTTGAGGTGGAGCTTGACGAGCTTGTGGAGGAGCTTGAGGAACTTGACGTTGTACATGAGGTTGGTAGTTCCTCTCTTGGATCTCTTCTCGAAGGGCTTCCTCTTGATTGCGCCGTTCGCGATTGCGGATGGCGACGGCTCTACTTGATTCTTGAAGGGCACGTTGCGCCTCAAGAGCTTGCGCTTCACGTTGTTGTTGTTGAAGGCGTTGAGCCTTGGCGTCTTGTTCGTCTTGGTGAAGACGTGCTCGTTCTTCCTCTTGTTGGCGACGAAGACGTTGTCGTTCTTGAGCTTGCGCAAAAGCCTCTTGGTTTGATTGAGGACGAGGAACTTGATCATCAACTTGCTCTTGTGAATGCTTGTCATGTAGCGGGTTGCGAGATGCATGACGGTCTTGACGAGCGGCACGACGAAGAGTGTTCGAAGTAGGTGTACTTGAGTCGTAGAAGGTGTCGTCGGAGTGTCGACTCGAGCGGCTCCGTCTTGATGAGGAAGAAGTGGAATGATGCCGGGTTCTCATCAACGCGTGAATCTCGTCCATTCTTGCATCATTTTCTTGCTTGTGAGCCTCGAACTTGTTGTCGAAGTAGTCTCTTGTACGTTGCTCGGAGAGTCGCAAGTCGGTGGCGAGGTTGTCGATGCGGTCGCTCATGGCTTGTTGTTCTTGGTGCAACGCTCGTTGTGTGCCGAAGAGGTGGCTCTTGGTGACATATGAAGTCATGTCGTCGACTTGCTCGAGGAAGAGTGGGTTGGTAGAAGAACTTGGCCTATCCATCATTCCAAGCAAGATGTGAGTGGTATAACGGAAAAGAACGTATACCAATGTACCTTTGACCGATGTTGAAAATGAATCAAGTTCACTCAAATGCGGACAATGAAATAGCACTCTTGGTACTGATTCTTGTCGGTTCTCACACCTACACAAATAAAAGCTTATGGTGGAGCTCGGTTAGGATGGTGGCACAAAATTTGATGCAATTGTAAGTGAGACTCAATAAAGTTGGAAATGATTCACAAATTTGCAAATGTAACAAGTAGACCAATAGCGAGATATGGTACACGGGAACACACGTGCAAATAGATAATATGGGGTTATGCAACCAAGGATGAGCCAAAATGTGGAATTCACCAAGATGCTCTTGTTGCACAACACTAGAGAGACGCTAGCACGATTCCACAATAGGCGGATACGAACTTGTGCACAACCTACTAAGCAAAAATGCAACGACTTCTATCCCAAGTATGCTATATGTATGGTGTGTTGATGTGTTGATCCAAGATGATCAAGTATGACAATCTTAATGTTTTACGATGCTATGGTTCTTGCTCATAAGCTCTTTGCTTATCTTTCTCTCTTTGCTTAAAAGCTTGATTGGCTCTTTCTCTTTTGAGCTCTTTTTCTCATGCAAACTTCACGAACCAAGATAGCAATTGTGTATGCGATGACAACTTTGTGACACACAAGTTGATGGTAAGATATGCACCACTTTGGTATGGTATGTATGCTATGGAGTATGATCACTGAAGTGCACAAGTCACGTTGCCGGCAATACTCAATGCCTAGTCTCGATGGGTAAGCGACGCAAAAGATGGGCTATGATGTCTATCAATGCAATTGCAAGTAATGACAAAGGTGTCGACGATGTTACCGTCCTTGACGAAGATGAGCGGTGGTGATGTTGATGTTGAACCGTACCTAGATAGCTGAAACACAAAAGGATGCGGAAAACCCCAACTCAAATTCTCAAGACAAAAGTTGGCAACGTTGTCGGAATTGGTAGTGGGAAAGGTTATGGTGGCGGTATGCGGAAGTGGTGGAGGTAAGTGGAAGTGTATGTGGGCACGGGACAAAATTTGGCGAAAGGTAGGCGGTGATCGGGGTGGTGGAAGGGATGGATGCTACCAGGGGCCGGAAATCCGGGCTAGGAGCCGGATGTCCGGGGCGCCGGATGTCCGGGCAGATCGGGCCGGATGTTCGGGCTGCCGGATGTCCGGGCTGTTCGGGCCGGACGTCCGGGCACGAAGAACACCGCGGGGGAGATGCCAAAACCGGTCAAATTTGGGCGATTTTGTGGATGAAAATTGGGGAAAAGATGGTGAAAAGCTAGATCTACCTGCAACACACGAAATCCACGGACCAAATCCAACAAAATTTCATCACACTAACAAATCACAAAAAAAATTGGGGCTATTTTTGTGGGGAATTTTCGAAATTAGGACAAAAACGACAAAATCAAGCTAGAAAAAGAGGGGTAGGGGCTCCAAAAACGTGATCAACCTAAGCTCTGATCCATAGATGATGTAGGGCGGAACCCTACGTGGGCGATCTTTCACGTTGGAGCGGATCCTACGGGGAAACACGAGGGACACGCGGAAGAACATGAGGGAAAACACGGGGAAAACGAGAGAGAATGCACTCAACCGACAAGAAGTCAATCACACAAGCGCTAGATTATCGAACACATAGCGTGACACAAGATTCAAGATCAACAAAGGAAAGATACACGAGTAGCCGTTCTTCTCCGAGAGGAGGTCTTGATGGGTCCACCCTAGAAGGGGGTCTTGAATCCGCTTGGGGATCTTCTCCGTAGAGGTCCTGATCTCCGAGGAGAAGTAGCCAAGTGGATGAGCAAAGGCTCTCACACCAAAATATGAGCTAATCCAAAGCTAACCCTAGAAAGAGGAGGGGATCAAGTATATATAGTCTCGGGCGAAGGGGTACAAGGGCAAGGCCACGAGACACTGCTTGTGAGGGGAGGCCGGACGTCCGGGCGGGCCGGATGTCCGGCTGGAGGCGCCGGATGTCCGGGCTCTCAGCCGGATGTCCGGCTAGGGCGATCGATTCTGCGAACCGGGTGGTGGGAGCCGGATTTCGGGCGAGCGGCCGGATATCCGGGCGGGACGGGCCGGATGTCCGGGCGGGGAGGCCGATGTCCGGTTGGTCTGGGTCCTTCAGGTGCATTCGGTGATGGAGGGGCCGGATTTCCGGGCGACGGGGCCGGATATCCGGGGCGTCGGGAAGAGCCGGATGTCCGGGGCATGGGGCCGGATGTCCGGGCTTGGCAGACTCCTCCGGTTCCTCTCGTCGTGGTTCTTCCTCCTTGTACTTGGCGACTTGTCCATCTTCACGTGCACCCTCGTGAGGTTCTCCTTGACACCTAATCATGCATAGCATATCGGACTTAGGTAGTAGCCATGTCTCGAGTGGATCATATGTGATATCAATAAGGAAAGAGGTCACCTCGTTCTCGAGAGCTCTAGCTCTAGCTCGTGTCATGGGTCCTCTTGGCTCTTGATGAGACGGTTGTAGGTCCATGGGGATGATCGTGGGATGCTCCGCATCAGTGTTGCTTAGCGCATATGAACAAGTTTTCAGCGTACAAGATAACAAATGCGAGTCTACTCAAAAATTATATCTTTTGAGCATTCATCCGCTATAAGGCAGGCACCCTTCAGGATGCCCTCATAATACATTTCAGGCTTGCAATGCTCCTTCTTCGGTGGTGGTCCGTCCGTCACAAGCTTCTCAGCGTCCATCTTGCCCTAGTGCACCTTAGCAAGGGCAAGGGCCCTACGGGCACCTTCGATGCAGACGGAGCGCTTGATGACTTCAACCCATGGACAGGCATCCACCAGCCGCCTCACCAGCCCGAAGTAGCTCCCAGGCATGGCTTCCTTAGGCCACAGCCGAACTATGAGGCCTTTCATGGCCTGTTCGACCACCTTATGGAGCTCGACCAGCTGCTTCAACTGGTCGCTATAAGGGCACCGGTGTCCAGCCTCAAAGATATCGAGACCGTAACACCTTCTCCGTCGAGCTTCCTCTTCGCTCGGTAGAATGCGGCAACATCGGACACACCTTGGGCAGATCTGCGAACGCCTCTGGATAGCTCCGGATTCGGTAAGTAATGATAATTCACTTTCACATGCTTGCTTTGCATATAGAATGCCTTACCCGCCGCTATCTTCTTCATCGCCTCAATTTCTGGAGGGCTTTTTGGGCTTCGCCTTAGCGGCTTTGGCGCTCTCAATGGCCGAGGCGAGCTCGAACTCTCGAGTCTTTGAATCACGCTCCAAACTCTCGTGTTTTTCCACGGGAGCCTGGAGCTCTTGCCGCACCTCCGCTACCCGCGCCTCCTGCTTCTCTCGCTCGGTGCATTCCGCGGCCGCATTGCTTTTGGCCTTGGACACCACTTCCTTCAGGGTCGCCACCTCGTTCGTGGCCCCTGCAGTATTCACGTTATTCCTGTGATCTTTTGCAACCACATCTTTTAAATACTCCTATAAGGTATTACTTACCTTCCTTGTCCTCAAGCTGCTTCTTGGCAAGTCCGAAGCTCGTTCTCGGACCGCCGAGGCTCGATTTAATGCATCAACCTCCATGATCGGGCTGGCAGAGGTCAGCAGCGCAGCCTGCATTCCCATATTGACATACTTTTGTTAGACTCCTGCGATATCTTTTAGATCCTCGGTTCGCTATTTCTTTTCCGAACACCAAACCGAGCATCGTGGCTACCGTATGCGGTAATATTTTTACATATCTTAAATACATACCTCAAAGCCTGTTAGAAGGCTGGCAGAGGCTTCAGTCAGCCCGCTCTTGGCGGACTGAACCTTCTGGATCACCACACTCATAACAGTGCGGTGCTCCTCGTCGATGGAAGCGCTGTTAAGTGCCTCCATCAAATCATACGGTGCCTCCGGTTGGACGGAGGTCATCGGCGTCGCAGTCTTGCCCTTCTTACGAAGGGGTCGCCTGTCGGGCTCCGGAACCACTGAAGGTTCCGGTACGGAGTCTGGCACAGGGCCGGACTTAAAGCCCTTTAGGTTTTATCCCTTTGAGCCGGGTTCGGGAGGTCGCCTTTGGCGCCTCCATGGCCACCTCCTCTGGCTGGGCCCCTTTTGGGACTCCACCCCGGCGTCATCCGCGGCGGGAGGAGACGAGGCGGTTGGAAGTGAGGTGCTATTCACCTCCGACGAATCCAGGGAGCCGCTCGACGATTCGTCGAGCCCATCCTTGGGCAGGCTGCATGGTTATATTCGGCGTTATAAGATGATGTGCGATAAATGGAACGCCATGAGTTATTCTGGTGTCCAGACACTTACGATTTCGCTAGGGGCTTGGTCCTTGGAGCCCACCCTCTTCGCCGTCGTCGGCATTGGCGGTGTAGTCCGGAGGAAGGGTCCTTCCTTCTGATTCCTTCGCCTCCCGGTTAGGGCGGCCTTCCTTTCTTCTCTCCCCACCGGGAGAGGCCTCGCTTCCTCCTCCTCGCTCTTGGCTGGAGGAGTCCGCCTCAGCGTCATCGGACGATGAGTCCGACAAGATTGGCGCCGAACTCCTTCGAGTTCCGTGGCCTTCTTCTTAGCCTTCTTTTCCGGCACCACGTGAGGTGCCGGAACCAGCTGCCCTGTCAATCGGGCGTCCGCTGGGTCTTCGGCAAAGGAGCCGGACAATGATCTGTCCGGACGTCTTCAGCCATCCTGTCAAAGGTGAGGGAGTTTTAGATCCCGATAGAGTCAAACTATGAAAAAGAGTCACGTAAAGGATAAAATAACTTACCTCGCTGGCTTGATGTCGCGAGCTGAATACGCGATCTTGGTAGGGGATGCGGAGCTTGGCGCCTTTGAACAGCACCTTCCGGGCATCTTCGTACGTAGTGTCGAAGAGCCGGCTCAAGGTTCGGTGTTGTGCCGGATCAAACTCCCACAAGTTGAAGGCCCGTTGTTGGCATGGGAGGATCCGGCGGATGAGCATAACCTGGACTACGTTGACGAGCTTGAGCTTCTTGTCCACCAGGTTTCGGACGCAGGTTTGGAGTCCGGTCAGCTCTTCCGAATTACCCCACGTCAGGCCCGTCTCTTTCCATGAGGTGAGCCGTGTAGGGAAGCCAGATCGGAATTCGCGGGCCGCCGCCCATTGAGAGTCACGCGGCTCGGTGATGTAGAACCACCCCGATTGCCACCCCTTTATGGTCTCCACAAAGGAGCCCTCGAGCCATAGGACGTTGGCCATCTTGCCCACCATGGCACCTCCGCACTCCACTTGGCGGCCGCCCACTACCTTCGGCTTGACATTGAAGGTCTTCAGCCATAAGCCGAAGTGGGGCTGGATGCAGAGGAAGGCCTCGCACACGACGATAAACGCCGAGATGTTGAGGATGAAATTCGGGGCCAGATCGTGGAGATCTAGGCCGTAGTAGAACATGAGCCCCCGGACAAATGGGTGAAGTGGAAACCCTAGTCCATGGAGGAAGTGGGGAGGAACACCACCCTCTCATGGGGCTGGCGGTGGGGATGAGCTGCCCTTGTTGGGGAGCCGATGCGCGATGTCGCTGGACAAGTATCCGCCTTCCAAGCTTTTTGATGTGCCCTCCGTGATGAGGAGGCCATCCACTTGCCTCCCGCTCCCCGACATAGTTGGAGAAGGTTGAGGTAGGGTGTGCGGACTTGGGCGCTGGAGCTCGAGTCTGTGAAATGGATAAGCAAAGGAGGAAGAAGGCGTGTGTGAAAAAAGTGGATCCTTATCCCCTTATATGGACGGATAAAGCTATGCGTCCCCACCGGCCTGATAAAACTCGCTTATCTCCCAAGCGCCGCAATCAATGGCGCGGTTGGGTTACCCACGCCCGTATTGATGAGAATCCCGGAATAAGGGGGCACGATCTCTACTTTGACAAGATGTGCCAAGGAAACCGCCTCGCTAAACGCGCTGAGGTGGGACAGTGAAAACGATTCGAATAAAGGCTTGGCCGTGGTGTGATGTCACGCCACAGAATACGTCAGCAGATTGAACTTTTGTAAATGTTGTTCTCTCTACGGTGGTATGTGGAACTTATTTTGCAGAGCCAGACAGTATCCTTGTGTTCAAAATCTTCTATGAAATATTCGGAGGAGGAACCCGCCTTGCAATGCCGAAGGCAATATGCGCGTCGGACTCGTCGTCATTGAAGCCTGGTTCAGGGGCTACTGAGGGAGTCCTGGATTAGGGGGTGTCCGGATAGCCGGACTATAGCCTTTGGCCGGACTCCTGGACTTTGAAGATACAAGATTGAAGACTTCGTCCCGTGTCCGGATGGGACTTTCCTTGGCGTGGAAGGCAAGCTTGGCGATACGGATATGTAGATCTCCTACCATTGTAACCGACTCTGTGTAACCCTAACCCTCTTCGGTGCCTATATAAACCGGAGGGTTTTAGTCCGTAGGACGAACAACAATCATACCATAGGCTAGCTTCTAGGGTTTAGCCTCTCTAATCTCGTGGTAGATCTACTCTTGTACTACCCATATCATCAATATTAATCAAGCAGGAGTAGGGTTTTACCTCCATCGAGAGGGCCCGAACCTGGGTAAAAACATCGTGTCCCTTGTCTCCTGTTACCATCCGCCTAGACGCACAGTTCGGGACCCCCTACCCGAGATCCGCCGGTTTTGACAACGACAATCTTCGTAGGATATGTGGGAGCCAATATTACTATCCAGGTTCCGCTATTGTTATTGATCGGAGACGTGTCTCGGTCATGTCTACATTGTTCTCGAACCCGTAGGGTCCGCACGCTTAAAGTTCGATGACGGTTATATTATGAGTTTACGTGTTTTGATGTACCTAAGGTAGTTCGGAGTCCCGGATGAGATCGGGGACATGACGAGGAGTCTCGAAATGGTCGAGACGTAAAGATCGATATATTGGACGACTATATTCGGATATCGGAAAGGTTTCCGAGTGATTCGGGTATTTTTCGGAGTACCGGAGAGTTACGGGAATTCGCCGGGGAGTGTATGGGCCTTATTGGGCTTTAGGGGAAAGAGAGAGGAGAGGTTGCACCCCCCAAGGCCTTGTCCGAATTGGACTAGGGGGAGGGGTTGCGCCCCCTCCTTCCTTCTCTTCTCTCTCCTTTTTCCTTGACTCCTACTCCTACTACTTGGAAGGGGGAATCCTACTCCCGGTGGGAGTAGGACTCCTCCTAGGGCGCGCCATAGAGAGGGCCGACCCTCCCCCTCCTTCACTCGTTTATATACAGGGAGGGGGCACCCCTTGGAGACACAACAATTGATCTCTTGATCTCTTAGTCGTGTGCGGTGCCCCCTCCACCATAATCCACCTCGATAATATCATGGCGGTGCTTAGGGGAAGCCCTGCGGCGGTAGAACATCATCATTGTCACCACGTCGTTGTGCTGACAAAACTCTCCCTCAACACTCGGCTGGATCGGAGTTCGAGTGACGTCATCGAGTTGAACGTGTGCAGAACTCGGAGGTGCCGTGCGTTCGGTACTTGATCGGTCGGATCGTGAAGACGTACGACTACATCAACCGCGTTGTGCTAACGCTTCCGCTTTCGGTCTACGAGGGTACGTGGACATACTCTCCCCTCTCGTTGCTATGCATCACTATGATCTTGCGTGTGCGTAGGAAATTTTTGAAATTACTACGATCCCCAACAGTGGCATGCGAGCCAGGTTTTATGCGTAGATGTTATATGAACGAGTAGAACACAAGTGAGTTGTGGGCGATACAAGTCATACTGCTTACCAGCATGTCACACTTTGGTTCGGCGGTATTGTTGGATGAAGCGTCCCGGACCGACATTACCCGTACGCTTACGCGAGACTGGTTCTACCGATGTACTTTGCACACAGGTGGCTGGCGGGTGTCAGTTTCTCCAACTTTAGTTGAACCGAGTGTGGCTACGCCCGGTCCTTGAGAAGGTTAAAACATCACTAACTTGACGAACTATCGTTGTGGTTTTGATGCGTAGGTAAGAACGGTTCTTGCTTAGCCGTAGCGGCCACGTAAAACTTGCAACAAAAAAATAGAGGATGTCGTGGAATTGTCAAGGAAGATGTCCTTAGCGTGAGGACTTAGTCATGAGGCCAACGCATCTATGTGGTAGCTTTAGAGGGGTTGAGCGGAATTGAGAGACGCAATGCAAGACAAGGGTTTAGACAGCTTCGGGCCCCGGGAAACATCATCCGGTAACAACCCTACATGCTATTTGAGGCTAGGTCTCATTATCATCACGAGGGAGTCGCCGTAAACCGGCTCTCCTCTAGTTGTGTCTAGCCCTAGAGATTGTTTCTTGCTTGTCCCTCTTTGGGGAGCCCTGCCCCTCCTTATATAAGTTGAAGGGGCGGGTTACATGTAGAGTCCATCTCGGACTAAGATTTAAACTATTTTGACTTCCCTTCCTGGGCTTCTTAACGTCTGCCGGTTTAACATAGTCTGCCGGTTTAACATTGTCTGCCGGTTTAACATTGTTTGCCGGTTTAACACTCGCCGGTTTACCGTCTGTCTTAGCCATCTGTCTTAACTGTCTGCCGGTTTACCACCAGCCGGTTTACCGTCTGTCTTAGCCATCTGTCTTGACTCTTCGCCGGTTTACCATCCGCCGGTTTACCAAGTCCCAGCCGGTTTACAACTCCAGCCGGGTCATACTGCGGGGTATATCCCCGACATTAGCCCCCAGTTTAATTTAAATTTATCCATGTTAAACTGACTCTGGTCATCCTTAAGTCCTTGTCACTTCCTTCTTCTAGAAAATCCGGTTTAATAGGCCAGCTTCATAATCAATTTGCTGACATTGGTTTGTCACAGAGAAATATTGTGAAGAATAACTTCTTTGACTCAGCTCCCAATGACTTAACAAAAATAATGGTCCTTGAAATCCTCATCTGGTCTTCAACCGGTTTAAGAATGTAGAACTTGTCGGTTTATAAATATTGATAGCACCGGGTCATACTTGTAGTTAACATCCAGCTTGAAAATATACCTCTTATATGACTATCACTTGTAGCCCCCAAGTCTTAAGAAGGTATCATAGCAACAACTTAAGACTTGCTTCAATATAAATATCACAATCTTGAAGAAATCCAGGTTGTTCATCTCAATCACTAGTCAGAATTGAGTATTCCACATATGTAGCCCCCAAGTGCCGGGTTGTCATGCTTGCAGCAACCTGGGACTTGTAATTTCTTGATGCTCATAAAAACTTCAACTAGTGTAGCCCCCAAGGGCCGGGTCATTATGCAATAATGAGCAGGGACTTTGTAAATATAATCATGTAAACTTTGAACAGCAACGGTGTAGCCCCCAAGGGCCGGCTCAGTAAGATAATATTGAGCTGGGACTTGATATATACTTTAATGAAAATAACATATGTGATGTAACACCCATCATGGGGCTTGAATCCATGTCCACAAGGTTAAGAACCTTGTGCTTTACCAACTGAGCAGTGGACCCTTCAATATAATGGATAAAAAGCTTTTTACCTTGAATAGTTGACAGGAGCAATTGGTAGCCCCCAAGGGCCGGCTCATTACGATGTGATGAGTCGGGTCTTCAATAAGGTGAGTAAACAATGACTTTGCATTAGCCCCCAAGTGTCATGGTGCATGCTTGCAGCGACATGAGACATGTGTATTTGATGTAATCTCAACTTAAATAATGTAGTCCCCAAGTGCCGGGTTGTAAGCCTGCAGCAACTCGGAACTATTCCTTCAATCCATTGATAATATGATAGCCATTGTGCTAAAGCGACTTTGAAAACCTTGATCATAATACTGATTATTGATAACCATAATAAATCCAGCCATGTTGGCTATTTGAAGATTTGAATAATATAATCCAATGATTTATGAGCGCATGATTCCAATGGCGCAATCCAAATATATACTGGCGACTTATAGTCCAAAGCGAGGCCGGATTAAGAAATGCCGGTTCATAATTGATTATATGCTAACAGCTGATAACTGGAAGCCACGCCAGCTTAAGAAACACCGGGTTGATGTAATGACATATAGTCTGGCCGGGTCAGTAAACACCCGTTTAACTTAGAACTTGATCAAAAAAGAGATAAAACTTTGCAAAAAGCAAAAGCAAATAAAACTTGTAGTCGAGGCTTTTCGTGGGCTGCCAGGCCCAAATTCGAGGCTTTTCATGGGCTGCCAGGCCACTGAGTTAAACCATTTGACAAAGCCTTTTAAGATGGGCCTCCAACTAACCAGTCGTCGTTTTAACTTTGACAAGTTCAGGGTCTCAATGATAGTAACTTGTCAAACGTTCATGGTCGTGCTGTGATTACCCGGATAGGAGTGGCTTACTTGATGAAGGCAGGTTAACCCGGGGTTTTAGGTGAATACACCAGGCTTCCAAGCCGTGGGTCGATACCCAATTACAAGGGTCCTTTTAAATTCTTTGTTACTTTACACAAAGAGCCCCCAAGTAACTTTGAGTTGTGCTCAATGGGTGCCTATGTTTGAGTTGTGCGTAGCAACAAGACTCTCTTTGGCCCCTTGGGTGTGAAGCTCCCAAGCTTTGTTGTGGCGTGATAGCCGAATTAATGGACAGGACTCCGCTTTGCAAGCAGAAGCCCCCATGTGATATATTTCTGAGTTGTGCTCGTCGGGTGCCTATGTTTGAGTTGTGTTGTGCAACAAACTCTCTTTGGCACCTGATGATAATATTATCTTGATAGCCGCATCAAGAGGGTAGTAACGCCATGTTCTCTTTGGTGAATACACCTATATTTGAACAGGAAGCCCCCAAGTGATCATATGAAGATGAGCCCATAAGGCAGGATACCCATGTTTGAATCGCGCGCCAGGGCAGCAGGTCCTCTTCGACAACCTTTAACTTTTGCAAGAGATAATTTTTTCTTGAACCGGGATGTTGAACCGGACATTGAGAGCGTCGGAGCTTTTGCAAGAGATAGTTTCCTCTTAAACCGGATTTGAACCAGATGCTAAGGGCTTCAGCGCTGTGTGGGAGACGGGATTTCCCTTAAACCGGATTACAAACCGGAAGCATCATTGTGAGCCGGAATATTTCTGACGGCCTTTAAATTTTTATCAATATAACAGTAGCCTCCGGTACCGGGTTATCTTTCCCTTCAACATCCTGGGGCACTTGAAATATTGAAACTGGCAAGACTTGCTGAGTCATATCATCATAGCCCCCGAGTCTTAAGATGACTCAAGGAGTTGTCTTGAGATTCTCCGTACTTAACCATAGCAGAAGGTATATATTATTAGTGTTGATAACGTGATGTAAATCCACAGAAGGTTGAGGTGACTAGGGCGGGTTATAAATGATCCCGTATGGGCCGTGTCAGCAACTCGGCCAATGGTTCCTTCCAACTGACTGTTTGAAGTTGACCAAACTGTAGTGGCAGCGATTTGTGTGCATGTCCATTGAACCATCCAGCACAGACGGCAGCTGATGATAATTTGCCTCCAATTTTGTTGGAAGAAAAACGGGTTACCCAAGCAGTGACTTGCTCATACGCAATAAATAGCTCATGCAGACAGGTGTGGCCCGGTGTGTTGATGTAGACCAGACCGCAAGGGCGGTAGCACAAGCACTTCCGTAGAGCCCGACAGCACGGATAAATGTTAGTGCTACATGACGATGGTATGCACTCCATATCCGCAATATAACTCCACTTCGACGGTGAATAATTGTCCTGATGTATTTGGATGACAGATGATCTTGTCGTCTCTGCCATGATCATGGGACACAAAATATTAAAGGGAGGACAATTGTTCCCGGAGGAACTTTAAAGTATATTGAAAAAATAAATAAAGTGGATAGCACCTGATCATCGAGCCAGTCATGTCCGTCGTCGGTTTTCAATTGATCTGAATGATACTGCTTCCACGACTATTATTTTTTCCAGTACTCCACGTGGTCTTCTTTTGTCTTAACGTGATGGTAAACCGGCCATAGCATTGTACTACTCCAAAAATATGCATGTACTCTGCTTGCACCTTTGGCAATCAATTGACTTCCAACGAAAGCAGTTTTCCATCAGACCCTGGGAGTTATGCCATGCAATAGTACTAGCAATTGTCCACGGGGCCAGGCAAACCACTGCATGGCCGGTGACTAGCAATTGTCCATGACTTCCAACGAAAGCAACAACATCTAGTAGCATGATGGATTGTTTGACCACGTGGTAGCTTCAGTCTTCTTGGTGTTTATTTCCTGTATGAATTTGCCAAGGCTGATCCGATCTGGTCACTCCCCTTGTAGCAGTTTTGGCCAATAGAAAATTTGTAGATCAATTTTTTCCAACCCGTGGCAGAGTACTAATTTGTAGTAGTAGGATTGCTACTACTGCCTCAGAGGACACCGCGACGGTGGCGAGTGGTCTATGCACTCGGCAGTTTGACGGAAGCAGAGGCGCAGAGACCGGCTCTGAGGCGGCTCATCCGCGGAGTTGGGTGGCTCGCGGCAAGGCGGGTTAAAGTGCGGCTGCAGCGGCGGATTGAAAACGGCTCCGGAGTACAGTAAGGGCGCACACAAACTGCTGGTAGTCCGGCATGGGCAGATGTTGGCGCGGCCTCCGTCTATGCATTAGCAGCCCATTAATGGTTTATTTTTCATAGCAGTACAACTGGACGATGTGGCTAGAGTTCATGGCTCCATGTCACGCACGCATGCATGTGCGGTTAATGGATTTTCCCTTGCACATACACAAGTGCCCTGGGTTTTTGTTCTTGCTCCTCTACTGATTTCTGCAGCACACATAGTGTTGAACGAAGAGCCACGGCGATTTGAGATTGTGGTGGCTTCGGGCGGCGACTCAGGCGGCTCGTCAATGCAGGGCCACGAGGTCGAGCTCTGGTGGCTCAGCAAGAACGGTTTCACGGAGGATGATCCTATACAGGAGGCGGCGCTCGAACGGCGGGTTGGCGCGTCAGGTGGCTCACGCCGCTGCTGGAACTAGACCTGGCAGCGCGCGGAGGAACGACGGGCCAAGCAGTAAGGCAAAGATGGGCATCCGGCCTGACGCAACCCGGCGGGGCCAGCTCAAGGCGACTCAGAGGCGAGGGCAGCTCAAGGAGGCCGTCCGGTAAGATCCGACTGAACCGGCAGCGGTTTGGAGAGGCGCAGCTGCAGGTCGGTGACAGCGAAGGCAAGGCCGCAGATGCAGCCCCGACGGTGGCTCAGGACAATGAGATAGGGTTGCAGCGGCGATTCAGGCCCGCCGACGAGGGTGGCAACCGCTCTGGAACCGCCAGGGCGCTCGCGAGGCGGCGAAGACAACACGGAGGCGGGTCACGGTGTAGCAGAAGCAGAGGCAGGTGGCGACTTCGTGGTGGCGAACCGACCCACAGGCAGCGGGGCGAGTCCGTGGTGACCCGACAGTGGCTGGAGCATAGGTGAACCGGCGACGGCGATTCATGGAGGAGTGCGGCTCGAGCAGAGGTGAACCGGCGACGGCGATTCATGGAGGAGTGCGGCTCGGGCAGAGGTGAACCGGCGATGGTGATTTGCTCGTGGAAGAAAACAGCTTGAGACTCCTTGGCGACGGGCGGCGCGCAGTGTTGTCGCGGCGGAGGCGTGCGGCGACTCGGCCGTTTGGCGGCTTGACCACTGCCGCCGAAGAGACGAGGCGTGACCGGCGAAGGGGGCATCACAGGCAGGCCGGCCTGGTATCGTGTGGTGACGTAAAGCGGCGGGTTGAAGCGTCTCGGCCACTCCCCGATTCAAGGCCGCACCTGCGGGGCTAAAAACCAGTAGGTGGAGCGATGGTGATTCATTGACGGAATCAGTTTCCGGATCGTAGGCTGTTTTCCCTTTTGTAATAATGATCTTCCAGGACTTCCTTTGTACCGGCAGATGTCCTTAGCATGAGGACTTAGTCCTGAGGCCAACGCATCTTTGTGGTAGCTTGAGAGGGGTTGAGCGGAATCGAGAGACGCAACGCAAGACAAGGGTTTAGACAGCTTCGGGCCCCGGGAAACATCATCCGGTAACAACCCTACATGCTGTTTGAGGCTAGATCTCATTATCATCACGAGGGAGTCGCCGTAAACCGGCTCTCCTCTAGTTGTGTCTAGCGCTAGAGATTGTTTCTTGCTTGTCCCTCTTTGGGGAGCCTTGCCCCTCCTTATATAAGTTGAAGGGGCGGGTTACATGTAGAGTCCATCTCGGACTAAGATTTAAACTATTTTGACTTCCCTTCCTGGGCTTCTTAAAGTCTGCCAGTTTAACATTGTCTGTCGGTTTAACATTGTCTGCCGGTTTAACATTGTCTGCCGGTTTAACACTCGCCGGTTTACCGTCTGTCTTAGCCATCTGTCTTAACTGTCTGCCGGTTTACCACCAGCCGGTTTACCGTCTGTCTTAGCCATTTGTCTTGACTCTCCGCCGGTTTACCAAGTCCCGGCCGGTTTACAACTCCAGCAGGGTCATACCGCGGGGTATATCCCCGACAGAGGACGTCTAACTTGTTTTTGCAGGGCATGTTGTGACGTGATATGGTCAAGGCATGATGCTATATTTTATTGTATGAGATGATCATGTTTTGTAACCAAGTTATCGGCAACTGGCAGGAGCCATATGGTTGTCGCTTTATTGTATGCAATGCAATCGCCCTGTAATTGCTTTACTTTATCACTAAGCGGTAGCGATAGTTGTAGAAGCAATAGTTGGTGAGACGACAACGATGCTACGATGGAGATCAAGGCGTCGCGCCGGTGACGATGGTGATCATGACGGTGCCATATCATATCACTTATATTGATTACATGTGATGTTTATCTTTTATGCATCTTATTTTGCTTAGATCGACGGTAGCATTATAAGATGATCTCTCACTAAATTTCAAGGTATAAGTGTTCTCCCGAGTATGCACCGTTATGAAAGTTCTTCGTCTTTGAGACACCACGTGATGATCGGGTGTGACAAGCTCTACGTTCAAATACAACGGGTGCAAAACAGTTGCACACGCGGAATACTCAGGTTAAACTTGACGAGCCTAGCATATGCAGATATGGCCTCGAAACTCTGAGACCGAAAGGTCGAGCGTGAATCATATAGAAGATATGATCAACATAGTGATGTTCACCATTGAAAACTACTCCATCTCACGTTATGATCGGACATGGTTTAGTTGATTTGGATCACGTGATCACTTAGATGATTCGAGGGATGTCTATCTAAGTGGGAGTTCTTAAGTAATATGATTAATTGAACTTTAATTTATCATGAACTTAGTCCTGGTAGTATTAGTATATCTATGTTGTAGATCAATAGCTCGCGTTTAGCTCCCTGTTTTATTTTGATATGTTCCTAGAGAAAACTAAGTTGAAAATTGTTAGTAGCAATGATGCAGATTGGGTCCGTGATCTGAGGATTATCCTCATTGCTGCACAGAAGAATTATGTCCTTAATGCACCGCTAGGTGACAGACCTATTGCAGGAGCAGATGTAGACGTTATGAACGTTTGGCTAGCTCAATATGATGACTACTTGATAGTTTAGTGCACCATGCTTAACGGCTTAGAATCAGGACTTCAAAGACGTTTTGAACGTCATGGACCATATGAGATGTTCCAGAAGTTGAAGTTAATATTTCAAGCAAATACCCGAGTTGAGAGATATGAAATCTCCAACAAGTTCTATAGCTAAAAGATGGAGGAGAATAGCTCAAACAGTGAGCATGTGCTCAGATTGTCTGGGTACTACAATCGCTTGAATAGAGTGGGAGTTAATCTTCCAGATAAAATAGTGATTGATAGAATTCTCTAGTCACCATCACCAAGTTAGTAGAACTTCATGATGAACTATAGTATGCAAGGGGTGACGAAAACGATTCCCGAGCTTTTCATGATGATGAAATCGATGAAGGTAGAAATCAAGAAAGAGCATCAAGTGTTGATGATTATCAATACCACTAGTTTCAAGAAAAGGGGCAAAGGGAAGAAGGGGAACTTCAAGAAGAACGGCAAGCAAGTTGTTGCTTGAGTGAAGAAGCCCAAGTCTTGACCTAAGCCTGAGACTAAGTGCATCTACTGCAAAGGGACTGGTCACTGGAAGCGGAACTACCCCAAGTATTTGGTGGATAAGAAGTATGGCAAAGTGAACAAAGCTATATTTGATATACATGTTATTGATGTGTACTTTACTAGTGTTTATAGCAACCCCTCGGTATTTGATACTGGTTCAGTTGCTAAGAGTAGTAACTCGAAATGGGAGTTGCAGAATGAACATAGACTAGTTAAGGGTGAAGTGACGATGTGTATTGGAAGTGGTTCCAAGATTGATATGATCATCATCGCACACTCCCTATACTTTCGGGATTAGTGTTGAAATAAGTGTTATTTGGTGTTTGCGTTGAGCATGAATATGATTTGATCATGTTTATTGCAATACTGTTATTCATTTAAGTTAAAGAACAATTGTTGTTCTGTTTACATGAATAAAACCTTCTATGGTCATACACACCAACGAAAATGGTTTGTTGGATCTCGATCGTAGTGATACACATATTCATAATATTAAAGCCAAAAGATGCAAAGTTAATAATGATAGTGCACCTTATTTGTGGCACTGCCGTTTAGGTCATATCGGTGTAAAGCGAATGAAGAAACTCCATGCTGATGGAATTTTGGAATCACTTGATTGTGAATCACTTGATGCTTGCGAACCATGCCCTATGGGCAAGATGACTAAAACTCAGTTCTCCGGAACAATGGAGCGAGCAACAGATTTGTTGGAAATCATACATACTGATGTATATGGTCCGATGAATATTGAGGCTCGCGGCGGGTATCATTATTTTCTGACCTTCACAGATGATTTGAGCAGATATGGGTATATCTACTTGATGAAACATAAGTCTGAAACATTTGAAAAGTTCAAAGAATTTCAGAGTGAAGTGGAAAATCACCGTGACAAGAAAATGAAGTTTCTACGATTTGATCTCGGAGACGAATATTTGAGTTACGAGTTTGGCCTTCAGTTAGAACAATGTGAAATAGTTTCACTACTCACGCCACCTGGAACACCACAGCGTAATGGTGTGTCCGAACATCATAACCGTACTTTATTAGATATGGTTCAATCTATGATGTCTGTTAACGATTTACCACTATCGTTTTGGGGTTATGCATTAGAGACAACTGCATTCACATTAAATATGGCACCATCTAAATCCGTTGAGACGACACCTGATGAACTTTGATTTGGCAAGAAACCAAAAGTTGTTGTTTCTTAAAATTTGGGGTTGCGATGCTTATGTGAAAAAGTTTCATCCTGATAAGTTCAAACCCAAATCAGAGAAATGTGTCTTCATAGGATACCCAAAGAAGACAGTTGGGTACACCTTCTATCACAGATCCGAAGGCAAGATATTCGTTGCTTATAATGGATCCTTTCTAGAGAAGGAGTTTCTTGCGAAAGAAGTGAGTGGGAGGAAAGTAGAACTTGATGAGGTAACTGTACCTGCTCCCTTATTGGAAAGTAGTTCATCACAGAAATTTGTTCCTATGACTCCTACACCAATTAGTGAGGAAGCTAATGATGATGATCATGTAACTTCAGATCAAGTTACTAGCGAACCTCGTAGGTCAACCCGAGTGAGATCCCCACCAGAGTGGTACGGTAATCCTGTTCTGGAGATCATGTTACTTGACCATGACGAACCTACGAGCTATGAGGAAGCGATGATGAGCCCAGATTCCGCAAAATGGCTTGAGGCCATGAAATCTGAGATGGGATCCATGTATGAGAACAAAGTATGGGCTTTGATTGACTTGCCCAATGATCGGCGAGCCATTGAGATTAAATGGATCTTCAAGAGGAAGACGGACGCTGATAGTAGTGTTACTATCTACAAAGCTAGAATTGTCGCAAAAGGTTTTCGACAAGTTCAAGGTGTTGACTACGATGAGAGTTTTTCACTCGTATATATGCTTAAGTCTGTCCAAATCATGTTAGCAATTGCCGCATTTTATGAAATCTGGCAAATGGATAAACACAACTACATTATTTAATGGATTTATTAAAGAAGAGTTGTATATGATGCAACTAGAAGGTTTTGTCAATCCTAAAGGTGCTAACAAAATATGCAAGCTCCAGCTATCCATCTATGGACTGGTGCAAGCATCTCGGAGTTGGAATATACGCTTTGATAAGTTGATCAAAGCATATAGTTTTATACAGACTTGCGGTGAAGCCTGTATTTACAAGAAAGTGAGTGGGAGCACTACATCATTTTTGATAAGTATATGTGAATGACATATTGTTGATTGGAAATAATGTAGAATTTTCTGGAAAGCATAAAGGAGTATTTGAAAGGAGTTTTTTCAAAGAAAGACATCGGTTAAGCTGCTTACATATTGAGCATCAAGATCTATAGAGATAGATCAAGACGCTTGATAAGTTTTTTCAATGAGTACATACCTTGACAAGATTTTGAGGTAGTTCAAAATGGAACAGTCAAAGAAAGAGTTCTTGCCTGTGTTGCAAGGTGTGAAATTGAGTAAGACTCAAACCCAGACCACGGCAGAAGATAGAAAGAGAATGAAAGGCATTCCCTATGCCTCAGCCATAGGTTCTATAAAGTATGCCATGCTGTGTACCAGATCTATTGTATACCCTACATTGAGTTTAGCAAGGAAGTACAATAGTGATCTAGGAGTAGATCACTGGACAGCGGTCAAAATTATCCTTAGTGGAATAAGGATACGTTTCTCGATTATGGAGGTGACAAAAGGTTCGTCGTAAAGGGTTACGCCGATGCAAGTTTTGACACTGATCCAGATGACTCTAGGTCTCAATCTAGATACATATTGAAAGTGGGAGCAATTAGCTAGAGTAGCTCCGTGCAGAGCATTGTTGACATAGAAATTTGCAAAATACATACGGATCTGAATATGGAAAACCCGTTGACTAAACTTCTCTCACAAGCAAAACATGATCACACCTTAGTACTCTTTGGGTGTTGATCACATAGCGATGTGAACTATATTATTGACTCTAGTAAACCCTTTGGGTGTTGGTCACATGACGATGTGGACTATGGGTGTTAATCACATGGTGATGTGAACTATTGGTGTTAAATCACATGGCTATGTGAACTAGATTATTGACTCTAGTGCAAGTGGGAGACTGAAGGAAATATGCCCTAGAGGCAATAATAAAGTTATTATTTATTTCCTTATTCTCATGATAAATGTTTATTATTCATGCTAGAATTGTATTAACCGGAAACATAATACATGTGTGAGTACATAGACAAACATAGTGTCACTAGTATGCCTCTACTTGACTAGCTCGTTAATCAAACATGGTTAAGTTTCCTAACCATTGACATGAGTTGTCATTTGATTAACGGGATCACATCATTAGGAGAATGATGTGATTGACTTGACCCATTCCGTTAGCTTAGCACACGATCGTTTAGTATTCTGCTATTGCTTTCTTCATGACTTATACATGTTCCTATGACTATGAGATTATGCAACTCCCGTTTACCGGAGGAACACTTTTTGTGCTACAAAACGTCACAACATAACTGGATGATTATAAAGCTGCTCTACAGGTGTCTCCAAAGGTACTTTTTAGGTTGGCGTATTTTGAGATTAGGATTTGTCACTCCGATTGTCGGAGAGGTATCTCTGGGCCCACTCCGTAATGCACATCACTATAAGCCTTGCAAGCATTGAAACTAATGAGTTAGTTGCGGGATGATGTATTACGGAACGAGTAAAGAGAATTGCCAGTAACGAGATTGAACTAGGTATTGAGATACCGATGATCGTATCTCGGGCAAGTAACATACCGATGACAAAGGGAACAACGTATGTTGTTATGCGTTTTGACCGATAAAGATCTTCAGAGAATATGTGGGAGCCAATATGAGCATCCAGGTTCCGCTATTGGTTATTGACCGGAGTTGTGTCTCGGTCATGTCTACATTGTTCTCGAACCCGTAGGGTCCGCACGCTTAAAGTTCGATGACGGTTATATTATGAGTTTATGTGTTTTGATGTACCGAAGGTAGTTCGGAGTCCCGGATGAGATCGGGGACATGACGAGGAGTCTCGAAATGGTCGAGACGTAAAGATCGATATGTTGGACGACTATATTCAGACATCGGAAAGGTTCCGAGTGATTCGGGTATTTTTCGGAGTACCGGAGAGTTACGGGAATTCGCCGGGGAGTATATGGGTCTTATTGGGCTTTAGGGGAAAGAGAGAGGAGAGGTTGCGCGCCCCCAAGGTCTAGTCCGAATTGGACTAGGGGGAGGGGCTGCGCCCCCTCCTTCCTTCTCTTCTCTCTCCCCTTTCCTTGACTCCTACTCCTACTACTTGGAAGGGGGGAATCCTACTCCCGGTGGGAGTAAGACTCCTCCTAGGGCGTGCCATAGAGAGTGCCGGCCCTCCCCCTCCTTCACTCCTTTATATACGGGGAGGGGACACCCCTTGGAGACACAACAATTGATCTCTTGATCTCTTAGCCGTGTGCGGTGCCCCCCTCCACCATAATCCAACTCGATAATATCGTAGCGGTGCTTAGGCGAAGCCCTGCGTCGGTAGAACATCATCATTGTCACCACGCCGTCGTGCCGACGAAACTCTCCCTCAACACTCGGCTGGATCGGAGTTCGAGGGACGTCATCGAGTTGAACGTGTGCAGAACTCGGAGGTGCCGTGCGTTCGGTACTTGATCGGTCGGATCGTGAAGACGTACGACTACATCAACCGCGTTGTGCTAACGCTTCCGCTTTCGGTCTACAAGGGTAGGTGGACATACTCTCCCCTCTCGTTGCTATGCATCACCATGATCTTGCGTGTGCGTAGGAAATTTTTTAAATTACTACGTTCCCCAACAATACAATGGGTGCAAGCCAGTTTTGCACATGCAGAATATTCGGGTTAAACTTGACGAGCCTAGCATATGCAGATATGGCCTCGGAACACTGAGACCGAAAGGTCGAGCATGAATCATTTAGTAGATATGATCAACATAGTGACTTTCACCTTTGGAAACTTCTCCATCTCACGTGATGATCGGACATGGTTTAGTTGATATGGATCACGTGATCATTTAGATGACTAGAGGGATGTCTATCTAAGTGGGAGTTCTTAAGTAATATGATTAATTGAACTTTAATTTATCATGAACTTAGTCCTGATAGTATTTTCATAACTATGTTGTAGATCAATAGCTCGCGATGTAGCTCCCTGTTTATTTTTGATATGTTCCTAGAGAAAAACTATGTTGAAATATGATAGTAGCAATGATGCGGACTAGGTCCATGATCTGAGGATTATCCCCATTGCTACACAGAAGAATTATGTCCTTGATGCACCGCTAGGTGACAGAACTATTGTAGGAGCAGATGCAGACGTTATGAACGTTTAACAAGCTCGGTATGATGACTACGTGAGAGTTTAGTGCACCATGCTTTATGGCTTAGAACCGGGACTTCGAAAATGTTTTGAAATGTCATGGAGTATATGAGATGTTCCAAGAGCTGAAATTGGTATTTCAGACTCATGCCTGAGTTGAGAGGTATGAGACCTCTGACAAGTACTTTGCCTACAAGATGGAGGAGAATAGCTCAACCAGTGAGCATGTGCTCAGAATGTCTAAGTACTACAATCGCTTGAATCAAGTCGGAGTTAATCTTCCAGATAAGATAGTGATTGACAGATTTCTCCAGTCACTATCACCAAGTTATTGGAACTTCGTGATGAACATATGCAAGGGATGACGAAAACGATTCCCCGAGCTCTTCGCGATGCTGAAATCGGCGAAGGTAGAAATCAAGAAATGCATCAAGTGTTGATGGTTGACAAGACCACTAGTTTCAAGTAAAAGGGCAAGGGAAAGGAAGGGAACTTCAAGAAGAATGGCAAGCAAGTTGCCACTCCCATGAAGAAGCCCAAAGCTAGACCCAAGCCTGAAACTGAGTGCTTCTACTGCAAAGGAAATGGTTACTTGAAGCGGAACTGCCCCCAATACTTGGCGGATAAGAAGGATGGCAAAGTGAACAAAAGTATATATATGATATACATGTTATTGATGTGTACTTTACTAGTGTTCATAGTAGCCCCTGGGTATTTGATACTCGTTCAGTTGCTATGATTAGTAACTCGAAACAGGAGTTACAAAATGAACAAAGACTAGTTGAGGACGAGGTGACGATGTGTGTTGGAAATGATTCCAAAGGTTAATAAGATCACCATCGCGCACTCCCTTTACCTCCGGGATTAGTGTTGAACCTAAAATAAATGTTATTTGGTGTTTGCGTTGAGCATAATATGATTGGATCATGTTTATTGCAATACGGTTATTCATTTAAGTCAAAGAATAATTGTTATTCTGTTTACATGAATAAAACCTTGTGTGGTCATACACCTAAGGTGAATGGTTTATTAAATCTCGATCGTAGTGATACACATATTCATGAGATTGATGCCAAAAGATGCAAAGTTGATAATGATAGTGCAACATATTTGTGGCACTCCCGTTTAGGTCATATTGGTGTAAAGCGCATGAAGAAACTCCATGCTGATGAGCTTTTGGAATCACTTGATTATGAATCACTTGATGCTTGCGAACCATGCCTCATGGGCAAGATGATTAAGAGTCTGTTCCCGGAAAAATGGAGTGAGCAACTGACTTATTGGAAATAATACATATTGATGTATGTGATCCAATGAGTGTTGAGGCTCGCGGCGGGTATTGTTATTTTCTGACCTTCACAGATGATTTGAGCAGATACGGGCATATCTACTTGATGAAACATAAGTCTGAAACATTTGGAAAGTTCAAAGAATTTCAGAGTGAAGTGGAAAATCATCGTAACACGACAATAAAGTTTCTACGATCTGATCGCAGAAGCGAATATTTGAGTTACGAGTTTGGCCTTCAATTAAAACAATGTGGAATAGTTTCACAAACTCATGCCACCTGGAACACCACAGCATAATGGTGTGTCCGAACGTCGTAATCGTACTTTATTAGATGTGGTGCGATCTATGATGTCTCTTACTGATTTACCACTATCATTTTGGGGGTATGCATTAGAGACAACTGCATTCATGTTAAATAGGGCACCGTCTAAAAATCCGTTGAGACGACACCGTATGAACTGTGGTTTAGCAAGAAACCTAAGTTGTCGTTTCTTAAAGTTTGGGGTTGCGATGCTTATGTGAAAAATTTTCAGCCTAATAAGCTCCAACCCAAATCAGAGAAGTGTGTCTTCATAGGATACCAAAAAGAAACTGTTGGGTACACCTTCTATCACAAATCCGAAGGCAAGATCTTTGTTTCTAAGAGTGGATCCTTTATAGAGAAGAAGTTTCTATCGAAAGAAGTGAGTGGGAGGAAAGTAGAACTTGATGAGGTAATTGTACCTTATCTCGAATTGGAAAGTAGCTCATCACTGAAATCAGTTCCAGTGATGCCTCCACCAATTAGTGAGGAAGTTAATGATGATGATCATGAAACTTCAGAAGTTACTACCGAACCTCGTAGGTCAATCAGAGTACAATCCACACCAGAGTGGTATGGTAATCCTGTTCTGGAAGTCATGTTAATAGACCATGATGAACCTATGAACTACGAGGAAGGGATGATGAGCCTAGATTCTGACAGATGGCTTGAGGCTATGAAATCTGAGATAGAATCCATGTATGAGAACAAAGTGTGGACTTTGGTAGGACTTGCCCGATGATCGGCAAGCCATTGAGAATAAATGTATCCTCAAGAGGAAGACGAACGATGAGAGTAGTGTCACTATCTACAAAGCTTGACTTGTCAAAAAGGGTTTTTGACAAGTTCAAGATGTTGACTACGATGAGATTTTCTCACTCGTATCGATGCTTAAAGTCTGTCTGAATCATGTTAGCAATTGCCACGTTTTATGAAATCTGACAAATGGATATCAAAACTGCATTCCTTAATGGATTTATTAACGAAGAGTTGTATATGATACAACTAGAAGGTTTTGTCAACCCTAAAGGTGCTAACAAAATGTTCAAGCTCTAGCGATCCATCTACGGACTAGTGCAAGCATCTCGGAGTTGGAATATATGCTTTGATAAGTTGATCAAAGCATATAATTTTATACAGACTTTCCGGTGAAGCCTGTATCTACAAGAAAGTGAGTGGGAGCACTATAGCCTTTCAGATAAGTATATGTGAATGACGTATTGTTGATCGGAAATGATGCAGAATTTTCTGGAAAGCATAAAGGAGTGTTTGAAAGGAGTTTTTCAAAGAAAGACCTTGGTGAAGTTGCTTACATATTGGGCGTCAAGATCTATAGAGATAAATCAAGACGTTCGATAAGATTTTTCAATGAGTACATACCTTGACAAGATTGTTGAAGTAGTTCAAAATGGAACAGTCAAAGAAGGAGTTCTTGCCTGTATTGCAAGGTGTAAAGTTGAGTAAGACTCAAAACACAACCAGGACAGAAAATAGAAAGAGAATGAAAGTCGTTCCCTATGCTTCAGCCGTAGGTTCTATAAATTATGCTATGCTGTGTACCAAACCTATTGTGTAACTTGCCATGAGTTTGGCAAGGGGGTACGATATTGATCCAGGAGTGGATCACTTGACAACGGTCAAAATTATCCTTAGAAGACTAAGGAGATATTTCTCGGTTATGGAGGTGATAAAGAGTTCGTCGTAAAGAGTTACACCGATGCAAGCTTTTACACTGATCCGGATGAATCTGAGTCTCAATATGAATACATATTGAAAGTGGGAGCAATTAGCTAGAGTAGCTCCATGCAGAGCATTGTAGACATAGAAAATTTGCAAAATACATACGGCTCTGGATGTGATAGACCCATTGACTAAGCTTCTATCACAAGCAAAACATGATCACACCTTAGTACTGTTTGGGTGTTAATCACATAGCGATGTGAACTACATTATTGACTCTAGTAAAACCCTTTGGGTATTAGTCACATGGCCATATGAGCTAATCATATGGTGATGTGAACTATCGGTATTAAATCACATGGCGATGTGAACTAGATTATTGAATCTAGTGCAAGTGTGAGACTGAAGGAAATATGCCCTAGAGGCAATAATAAAGTTGTTATTTATATTTCCTTATATCATGATAAATGTTTATTATTCATGCTAGAATTGCATTAACCAGAAACTTAGTACATGTGTGAATACATAGATAAACGAAGTGTCCCTAGTATGCCTCTACTTGATTAGCTCATTAATCAAAGATGGTTAAGTTTCCTAGCCATGGACATGTGTTGTCATTTGATGAACGGGATCACGTCATTAGAGAATGATGTGATGGACAAGACCCATCCGTTAGCTTAGCATTAATGATTGTTTAGTTTTATTGCTATTGCTTTCTTCATGACTTATACATGTTCCTCGGACTATGAGATTACGCAACTCCCGAATACCGGAGGAACAGCTTGTGTGCTATCAAACATCACAACGTAACTGGGTGATTATAAAGATGCTCTACAGGTGTCTCCAATGGTGTTTGTTGGGTTGGCATAGATCGAGATTAGGATTTGTCACTCCAAGTATCGGGGAGGTATCTCTGGGCCCTCTCGGTAATGCACGTCACTATAAGCCATGCAAGCAATGTGACTAATGAGTTAGTTGCGGGATATGCATTACGGAATGAGTAAAGAGACTTGCCGGTAACGAGATTGAACTAGGTATGATGATATCGACGATCGAATCTCGGGCAAGTAGCATACCGATGACAAAGGGAACAACGTATGTTGTTATGCGGTTTGACCGATAAAGATCTTCAAACAATATGTAGGAGCCAATATGAGCATCCAGGTTCCACTATTGGTTATTGACCGGAGATGTTTCTCGGTCATGTCTACATAGTTATCGAACCCGCAGGGTCCACACGCTTAATGTTTGATGATGATTTGTATTATGGGTTATGTGATTTGATGACCGAAGTTTGTTCGGAGTCTCAGATGAGATCACAGACATGACGAGGAGTCTCGAAATGGTCGAGAGGTAAAGCTTAAAATATTGGAAGGTTGCATTCGGACATCGGAATGGTTCGGAGTGATTAGGGCATTTTTCGGAGTACAGGGAGGTTACCGGAACCCCCCGGGGAAAGATATGGGCCTGATGGGCCATGGGAGGGAGGCTAACCAGCCCACAAGGGGCTGGTGCGCCCCCCCTCCCCCACAAGGGAGGAGGCCGAATTGGACTTGGGAAGGGGGCGCCACCCCCCTTTCCTTCTCCTACTCCCTCTCCTTCCCCTTTTCCCCCTCCGGTAGAAGGAAAAAAGGGTGGGGCCGAATCCTACTAGGACTGGAGTCCTAGTAGGACTCCCCTTTCCCTGGCGCGCCCCTTGTTCGTCGGCCTCCTCCTCCCCTCCTTTATATACGGGGGAAAGGGGGCACCCCAGAGGCACAACAGACAATGTCTTAGCTGTGTGCGGTGCCCCCCTGCACAGTTTTACACCTCGGTCATATCATCATAGTGCTTAGGTGAAGCCCTGCGCTGGTAACTTTATCAGCACCGTCACCACGCCGTCATGCTGAGGAAACTCTTCCTTGAACTCAACTAGATCAAGAGTTCGAGGGGCGTCACCGAGCTCAATGTGTGCAGATCGCCGAGGTGCCGTGCGTTTGGTACTTGGATCGGTTGGATCGCGAAGACATTCGACTAAATCAACCACGTTACTAAACGCTTCCTCTTTCGGTCTATGAGGGTACGTGGATACACTCTCCCCTCTCGTTGCTATACATCTCCTAGTAGATTTTGCGTTATCGTAGGATTTTTTTTGAAATTACTGTGTTCCCCAACAATGGCATCCGAGCCAGGTCTACGTAGATGTTATATGCACGAGTAGAACACAAAGAGTTGTGGACGATAATAGTCATACTGCTTACCAGCATGTCATACTTTGATTCGGCGGTATTGTTGGATGAAGCGGCCTAGATCGATATTACATGACCGTGTTCATGAGACTGGTTCTACCGACGTGCTTCGCACACAGGTGGCTAGTGGGTGTTTGTTTCTCAAACTTTAGTTGAATCGAGTTTGACTACACCCGGTCCTTGTTGAAGGTTAAAACAGCACACTTGACAAAAAATCGTTGTGGTTTTCATGCGTAGGTAAGAACGGTTCTTGCTAAAAGCCCATAGCAGCCACGTATAACTCGCAACAACAAAGTAGCGGACATCCGGCCTGGCCCCAGATATCCTGCCTGACAACCCCGGACATCCAGCGCCTGGCCCAGAAATCCGGCCCTCCTTCACCGAACCGCACCAAAATGGCCCCGCCAGCCCGGACATCCGCCCCCCTGCCCGGACATCCGGCTCCTCGTGAAGGCCCAGACATCTGGCCTGACGCCCGAACGTGCGGCTCCTCCTATCTGCGCGCAGTGAAAGGGCCGAGGCCCATATACCCCTTCGGCTCCTAGACTATTTATACTCCTTCTCCTCCCCATTTCTAGGGTTAGCAAAGGATTAGCTCATTTTAGAGGTAGAGCTTTGCTCATCCATTCGGTTCTACTCCATCGAGAGACTGCGGCCTCTACGGAGAGGATCCATCGATTGGATTCAAGACCCCTCGCGGGAAGACCCCCAAGACATCCTCACAAAAAACTACCTCCTCTTGTATCTTCCTTTGTTGCGTTTGGATCTTGTATCACTCTTTATGTTCATGGATCTAGCACATGTGTGATTGTTCTCATTGATTTGAGTGTCTTTCTCTCGTGTTTTCTCCTCGTGTTCTTCATGTTCTTCGTAGGATCCTCTCCATTTTGTGAAAGATCGGCCCTAGGGTTTCCACCCTACATCATCTTGGTATCATGAGCCTTGGCTGATCACGAATTTGGAGCCTACCCTTTGTTTTGTAGCCTAGTTTTGTTGATTTTGTCCCAATTTTGAAAATTCCCCACCAAAAATAGCCCCAATTTTTTTTGTTATTTGTTGGTGTGATGAAGTTTTGTTGGATTTGATCTATGGATTTCATGTGTAATAGGTAGATCTAGCTTTCCCCCATCATTTTCCCAATTTTCATCCACATAATCTCTCGAATTTCCCTTTTTTCCCACAAGTTCATCGAGTTCATCTCGGATTTGGAGGCCTAGACATCTGGCCCATGCCACGGCCATCCGGCCTGTGCCCCGGCCATCCGGCCCGACAGCCTGGACATCCGGCCTCCCGCAGCCCCACTTCATCCACCACTTCCCTTCCGCCTAAATTTCGCCAAATCTTGCCCGGGTTTCCACTTACACTTCCGCATACCACCACCGCCTTCCACAATCACCAACGCTTACCCGCTACCAACTCCGAAAATTTTGACACATTTTGTTCTTTGAGAATTTGAGTTGTCGTTTTCGTTTCCTAACGCGTTTCGACAACTTAGGGACGGTTCGATGTCGACATCACCGCCGCTCATCTTCTCCACAAACTCGTCATCGACACCATTTTGACACACTCTATCGTAAGCAAGGATGGTAACTTCGACTACACATTTGTGTACTCCCTTGCCATTGCATTGATAACCACCAAAACCCATATTTGCGTCACCTTCCTATCGAGAATAGCCATTGAGTATTGCCGACAACGTTACTTGTGCACATTAGTGATAATAGTTTCCCATTGCATACATATCATATCATATTGGTACAAGCATCTTGATACATCTTTTGTGTCACAAGGTTGTCATCACATACACAATTGCTATATTGGCTCGTGAAGTTTTGCATAAGAGGCCAAAGAAAGAGCTCAAAAGAGAAAGAGCCAAACAAGCTTTTAAGCAAAAGGAAAAGATAAGCAAAAAGCTTTTATGCAAGAAGCATAACATCATACTACATTAAGATTGTCATACTTGATCATCTTGGATCATATCATCGGAACACCATACATATAGCATACTTGGGATATAAGTCGTTGCATTTTGCTTAGTAGGTTGTGCACAAGTCTCATATCCGCCTATTGTGCAATCGAGCTAGCGTCTCTCCAGCGTTGTGCAACAAGAGCATTTTCGTGGATTCCACATTTTGGCTCATTCCTTGGTTGCACGACCCCATTTATCTATTCGTGTGTGTGTTTCCGTGTGCAACCTCTTGCTATTAGTCTACTTGTTGAATTTGCAAATTTGTGAATCTTTTTCAATGTTATTGAGTCTCACTAACAAATTGCATTAATTTTGTTCACCATCCTCACCAAGCACCACAAAAGGCTTTCTTTGTGTAGGTGTGAGAAAATGACGAGATATGGTACCAGTTGTGTTATTTCCTTGTTACATCCTTGAGTGATCTTTGATTCATTCTCAACATCGGTCAAGGTACATTTGGTATAGTTCTTCCTTTTCTTCCACTCACACATTTGCTTGGAATGATGGATAGGCCAACTACTTCAACTAACCCACTCTTCATCGAGCAATACAAGGACCCGAACACCTACGTCACCTAGAACCACATCTTTGGTGAACAAAGAGCTTTGCATCAAGAACAACAAGCATTGAGCGACTGCATCGAGAACCTCGCCAGCGACTTGCGACACTCCGAGCAACGTACATGAGACTACTTCGACAACTAGCTCGATGAATAAAACAAGAGAGCAATGCAAGAATGGACGAGATCTATGCCTTGTTGGTTAACCACTCTTCTACCTCTTTGTCATACTCAAGACGGAGTCACTCGAGTCGACATTCCTCCGATACCATCTCCGGCTCAAGTACACTGACATCAAACACTCTTCATCAAGCCACGTGCCAAGACCATCAAGCAAACCACAATCCTCTACACGGCCATGGTCCATAGAAGCAACTTGAAGAGCAAGAACATCGGTGTCGTCAAAATGAAGCTACTGTTGAGCAAGCACAAGAAATGCAACACCAACGCCAGCAAGTGGAAAGGCAAGAACGCCAACGCCAAAAAGAGAAAATGCAAGAGCGACAACGCCAACATCAAGACAAGCAAGACGTCGACGCTCTCCGTCAACAACAACAACGATGCGAAGCACAAGCCCTTGAGGCGCAACATGCCCTACATGAAACCAATCGTGCCATCACCGCCCGAAACCGACGTGTTCATGCAGAAGAAGAAGAAGAAGAAGAAGAAGCGCTTCGTGAGGAAGTACAAGAACGACAAAATCAAGCACGATTGCATTGACAAGTTCCACAAGATCCTCCACAAGCTCAACAAGAACCACAAGTTCGACAACAGCAACAAGACAATGGGAATCCTCCATTCCAAGAGCACCTTGACGCAACAATCCTCCACATCACGGGCTTCATCACCCCCGACCCCAACACAATGTAGAGCAATGCTACAGCAAGCTCAAGTTCACTATGCCCAAGTTCTTCGAAAGCAACGACCCCGAAGACTAACTTATTAACCTACAACCAATTCCAATTTCTGTTTTTCCTTGTTTTTGAGCTTCACAGAAAAGGAATACCAAACGGAGACCAAATGGAATAAAAACTTCGCGATGATTTTTCTTGGACCAGAAGACACCCAGGAGACTTGAAGTGCAAGTCAGAAGAGCCATGAAGTGGCCACAAGGGTGGAGGGCGCGCCCCTACCTTGTGGGCCCGTCGGTGACCCCGTGGCCTAGATCTTCCTCCTATGTATTCACATATATTCCCAAACCACCAGAAGCATCCACGAAAACACTTATCCAACGCCGCAACCTTCTGTTCCCATGAGATCCCATCTTGGGGCCTTTTCTGGCATCCTGCCGGAGGGGGATTTGATCACGGAGGGCTTCTACATCAACTCTATTGCCCTTCTAATGAAGCGTGAGTAGTTTACCATAGACCTACGGGTCCATAGCTAGTAGCTAGATGGCTTCTTCTCTCTCTTTGATTCTCAATACCATGTTCTCCTCGATGTTCTTGGAGAACTATCCGATCTAATCTTCTTTTGCGGTGTGTTTGCGAGATCCGATGAATTGTGGATTTATGATCAGCTTATCTATGAATATTATTTGAATCTTCTCTGAATTCTTTTATGCATGATTTGATATCTTTGTAATGCTCTTCGAACTATTGGTTTTGTTTGGCCAACTAGATTGGTTTTTCTTGCAATTGGAGAAGTGCTTAGCTTTGGGTTCAATCTTACGGTGTCCTCACCCAGTGACAGTAGGGGTGCGAGGCACGTATTGTATTGTTGCCATCGAGGATAAAAACGTGGGGTTTACATCATATTGCTTGAGTTTCTTCCTCTACATCATGTCATCTTACTTAAAGCATTACTCTGTTCTTCATGAATTTAATACTCTAGATGCAGGCAAGAGTCGGTCGATGTGTGGAGTAATAATAGTACATGCAGGAAGGAGTCGGTCTACTTGACACGGACGTGATGCCTATATTTCATAATCATTGCCTTAGATATTGTCATAACTTTGCGCTTTTCTATCAATTGCCCGACAGTAATTTTTTCACCCACCGTATTATTTGCTATCTTGAGAGAAGCCTCTAGTGAAACCTATGGCCCCCGGGTCTATTTTCCATCATATAAGTTTTCGATCTATTATTTTGCAATCTTTTACTTTCTGATTTATAAACCAAAAAACCCCAAAAATATTTACTTTATCTTTTGTTTAGTTTTATCTATCTCTATCAGATCTCCCTTTTGCAAGTGACCATGAAGGGATTGACAACCCTTTTATCACGTTGGGTGCAAGTGTTTGATTGTTTGTGCATGTATTAGGTGATTTGTGCGTTTTCTCCTACTGGATTTATACCTTGGTTCCCTAACTGAGGGAAATACTTATGTCTACTTTGCTGCATCACCCTTTCCTCTTCCAGGGAAAAACCAGCGCAAGCTCAAGAAGTAGCAGGAAGAATTTCTGGCACCGTTGCCGGGAAGAATTTCTGGCGCCGTTGCCAGGGAAATCTACGCCAGTCAAGACATACCAAGTACCCATCATAAACTCTCATCTCTTGCATTACATTATTCGCCATTTACCTCTCGTTTTCCTCTCCCCCACTTCTAAAACAATTTTCGAAAAGATTTGCCTTTTTATTCGCCCTTCTCTTTCATCCTTTTTCGTTTGCCTTTATGTCTTACTTGGCTCGTTTGCTTGTTTGGTTGGAATAATTGTGTATTTATTGAAAATCAGAAACCAAAGAGTTTATGGATCCTCATATACTTGCTAATCTTTTTAAGAGATCCAACTATGATGAACCAATTGCTAGTGAGTTGAGTGCACTAGATTATCTTTATGAAGTTTTGCTTGAAATCCGTGAATCTAAAAATCGTGATGAAATGCTTTATGAAGTGATTCACGATAGATATTTGAATGCAAAGCATGATTGCAATGATGTTATTATAAATTCTATTAATGTAAATTATGTTAATGATAAGCAAAACCCTAAGCTTGGGGTTGCTAATTTTGCTATGTCTACTACTTGTTGCAATGATCATGATTGGGGTGATTCTTCTTATGATCTTGTAAATTTATTTAAGCCCCATGATGAATATGAGATTGATAATAATGTTTGCAATAATATTGAAAGTGGGTTTGTAAGAGTGTCGACTTTAGATCCCACATATTTGGAGAAGATTCAATCTTATGAAATTTTTGATAAAAGTGGGTTCGGAGAGGTCATGACTTTATTTTATGATAATCCCACTATTTCGAAAGAGTGTCAACTTTGCATGCATGTGGATCATGAAGAGAAACTTTTATGTGATAGTTATATTGTTGAATTTGATTATGATCCTACATGTAATTATTATGAGAGAGGAAAATATGGTTGTAGAAATTTTCATGTTACAAAATTACCACTCGTTATGTTGAGATTGCTATTGTTTCTTTATTCTTCCTTGCATATGGTGGTTTTTGCTTGTCTTGATAATTTGGTTTGCTTATAAAATCCCTATGCATAGGAAGCATGTTATAACTAAACTTGTTTGTCACATGTTTTATGATGCTCTCTATAACATCCCAAATTTTCAATTTGGCATGTTATACATAGGTCATCCATGCATATCATATTTTATTGCATTCTCATTTGCCATCCTCGAAATCCTAAGCAACTCAAGGACCCTCGGAGAGAGTTGGGGATTTCCGATTTTCATATTTTAATTTTATCAAATAACGAAGACAAGGATTTTGGATTTAATTATTTTTCTCTCCGGAAAAATATTTCACGTTTAATAATAAACGAGAGGAGATAATATGACTTCTCCAAAAATAATTGAAATACCGAAGGAAAAATGTTAAAATCATTATTTGGGATTTTATTTTACTTATTTGGAATTTTTATTTGCCTAGAGAAAAAATTGCATATATTTAAAATTGCATTTTAGGGGCTAAGAAAAGTTCATCTTGTTCTAAATATTTTATTTAGGCAAAGAAAACTTGTTTTGGCATTTTTAGTTTTTTATTTATTTTCCTAGGGTTTTTACAATTTCCATGGAATGTTTTTTTAAAGAATCATACTGACCGGGCCAAAGGCCCACCAGTAGGTTGCCCAAGTCGCCGCCGCCTCACTTCTTGTGCCCGCCGCCACCATCACAGGACAGAGTCCGAGCCGGACTCCTCCCGCCACCTTGCCCCTCCTCCAAGCCACCACCCCCTTTAAATACCGCCCGCCTCTCCCTCTAACCCGCCACCACCGCCGCCCGCCCCCGCCTCGGACCCGACCAGCCGAGCCGAGCCTGCGCCGCCACCGCCGTCGCCGCCGCCTCCCGCCGCCCGCCTCGCCGCCGCCGCCCCTCGCCAAGTCGCCGCCCGCCCGCCCTCGCCTCCCCCCTCGCCGGACCCGCGAGCCGCCGCCCCGCGGACGATCGCGGAGGTAGTCGCCGGTTTTTTTTAAATAACCCTTCATTTTTTTAGAAAACCCTAGCCGTTTTTTTAGATTGGTTTTTTTATGGTTTATTTATTTTGAGAACGTTCACCCGTTCGTTCGTATTTACGAACCGTTCGTCGTTTAGTTTCTGCTAACGAACGTTCGTTCGTTTAGCCGTTCGTCGTTTTCTTTTATCGGTTTTATTCCGCGATTATTCCGATCGTGATTTCTGAACCGATGTTCAAATTAGTATAACTTTTCGCTCGTTTATCGGAATCAGGCGATTCAAGCGCCTGGAGTTTCATCTCGAAACCCTCTTTCCGAATAGCCAACTTAAATCAGTTTTTGCCTCTGTAAAAATTTGACCCTAGTTCAGATTAGTAAACGGATCTTGTTTCTCTCGCCGTTTGAGTTTCGTTGTTTTGTTTGGTTTGATTCTTTTTGCAAACCGGAGTTCTTAAGTTGAATTCTCCGGTCAACCTTTTTCAGTTGAAGTTTCGTTTGTGCATCTTTGTTTGTTGCTTATGTATGTATTGTTTGCTTGCGATAGAATTCCCGGAGTGCGAAGCGTGTCACTACGAGTCTTTAGGATTCACGGATCGTCAGCAAGGCAAGTAACACTTGATCATACCTTTTCATACCCAGTTTTTGTGCATTAGCTCAATCCTCAAACATTGCATGATTAGGATGTCATTAATTTGTGGGTTGGGAAGTAGATGATGAGGTAGGAACCTATTGCCCTGTTACTATCAAACCCTTGGGAGTTACTTCTACGTGTTGCTTATATTGCTATGCTATGCTCGTAGACGTGGTTTGGGTTGAGAGATATTCATGACAGATGTGAGACTGTAAATTAATGGTTTACTTTAAGGTGGCAACTTAAATACACATCTGGGTGGATTGAGGCACCTGGGGAACCCAGTGTTGTCTGTTTTTTTTGGAAATCCCGGGGTACCGTGTGATCTTCCTATGGACCGCCACCAGTGCTCAAAGGAACTGAGATTATTCATGCTAGAAACTTCTGTGTGCAGCCACAAGCTATTATGGGCTCTAGCATAGTTGAGTAAGCTACGTGAAGCTCTCGAAGAGGTAGATCAGCAGGTAGTGGGTTTTATAGGTTTGGTATGATCTATCCGGAGTAGAGGGTTAATGTTTCTGAAAGACTATGTCTCGGTCATCCGTTTCTCAAACACCATGTAGTGCGAGAAACCAACGGAGGCGATCGAGTCTTGTGGGAAAAGTGCGCAAACCTCTGCAGAGTGTACAATCTAATCATGGTTAGCCGTGTCCCCGGTTATGGACAATTCTGAGTATCTAGTACTTGAGTTTTCACATGTATCTCATCACTCTAAATTAATATTGTTGGATTGTTTAATACCTTAATTGGGATTGAGTTGGGGTTATACCTTCTCAATGATGTTTCAACCACCATGATAGTTAAATTAAAACTTATTCCTTTGATGTAGGGAAAAATTGGCTTTTTGCAAAACTGTAACCATAGAGCTTTCCACCAGCCATATATGCATGTAGTATAGCTTATTCTTTCATTACTCTCTATGTGTTACATTGCCAGCATATTCCATGTGCTAACCCGTTTTCGGGCTGCAACATATTATGTTGCAGACTTTTCAGACGAGGAGTAAAGTTCGGTAGGTCGTTGCCGTGCAGCTCAGTTATGCCGTTGGAGTTGATGGACTCACTTTATCTTCCAAGCCTTCCGCTATTATCGTATTAGATGGCCTTAAGCCATATTATTGTAATAAGTTCTCTTTTGAGACATTCAATGTAATAAGTGTGTGATTGCTACTCAGTTATAAATCCTTCGAGTACTGTGTGTGTCAGCATTACCGATCCAGGGATGACACGAAAGCACAGAGACTAGACCATCTGAGGTCGGGTCGCTACACTCTCTTTGTGTTTCAATTGTTGGCTTTCATGTGAGCATCATTGAAATTATCAATGCCTAGCTAAAAGGTTTTAAAGAAAAACGCTTGTTGGGTGACAATCAAATATTTTCATTTCCTGTTTTTGAACTAATAATTCATCTAGTCTATGGTTAAATGTGTTTTGTGTTTTAATTAGTGTTTGTGCCAAGTAAGACCTTTGGGATGGCTTACGGTGATAGTTGTTTTGATCTTGCTGAAAAACAGAAACTTTTACCCCCAGGGAAATAATTTTCATTTTTTATAGAAGCGAGATTTTGGTTTGATTCTTTTTGCACAAGATTAGTACACAAATTTCCCAGGATGTCCTAATTGTTCAGAATGTTTGGAGTTACAGAAGTATTCGAGAGTTACATATTACTACAGACTGTTCTGTTTTTGACACATTCTGCTTTTTATGTGTTGTTTGCTTATTTTGATGAATCTATGGGTAATATCGGGTGGTATGAACCATGGAAAAGTTGGAATACATTAGATATTACACCAATATAAATAAAGAATGATTTCACAATAGTAACAAAAGTGGTGATTTATTTTCTTATACTAACGGAGCTTATGAGATTTTCTGTTGAGTTTTGTGTTGTGAAGTTTTCAAGTTTTGGGGAAGGATTTGATGGACTATGGAATAAGGAGTCGCAAGAGCCTAAGATTGGGGATGCCCAAGGCACCCCAAGGTAATATTCAAGGACAACCAAGAGCCTAACCTTGGGGATGCCCCGGAAGGCATCCCCTCTTTCTTCTTCGTCTATCGATAAATTTACTTGAGGCTATATTTTTATTCACCACATGATATGTGTTTTGCTTGGAGCGTCTTGTATGATATGAGTCTTTACTTTTTAGTTTGCCACAATAATCCTTGCTGTACACACCGTTTGAGAGGGACACGCATGAATCGTGATTTATTAGAATACTCTATGTGCTTCACTTATATCTTTTGAGATAGGCAATTTTGCTCTAGTGCTTCACTTATATCTTTTTAGAGCACGGCGGTGGCTTTATTTTGTAGAAATTATTGAACTCCCATGCTTCACTTATATTATTTTGTGAGTCTTTTAAACAGCATGGTAATTTGCTTTGGTTATGAATTTAGTCCTAATATGATAGGCATCCAAGAGGGATATAATAGAAACTTTCATATAAAGTGCATTGAATACTATGAGAAGTTTGATTCCGTATGATTGTTTTGAGATATAAAGATGGTGATGTTAGAGTCATGCTAGTGAGTAATTGTGGATTGTAGAAATACTTGTGTTAAAGTTTGTGATTCCCGTAGCATGCACGTATGGTGAACCGTTGTGTGATGAAGTCGTAGCATGATTTAATTATTGATTGTCTTCCTTATGAGTGGCGGTCGGTGTAGGTGCAACAAACCCTGCGTCTGTTGCCCAAACTGTGCGCATGCACGAGAACAAGATTACAACACTAAGGTCAGAATGGAGCACAAGGAATCAGCTCTTCGAGGGACCAACTTGCAGCACAAGAAGGCCGAGACAAGCCAGAGGAGCAAGATAGCGCTAAGGAAGAAACCTCCCTTGACGGGCTGGCGAGCCTGGCAAGGGCGGGGTCATCCCCAGAAGAGAGCCTCCAAGACGTCCAGGCAGGCCTGCTGGGACTCGCGGGTGCAGAACCACCTCACCACACCACCTCACCACGACGCACTTCATCGATCAGTGCGGTGTCAAGCCCCAAGGTGACTAAGTGGCTGCTATTTGCCACATGGCAGCCACTTCCTACAGAAAATGCCTCCAAATGACACCCGTCCTTCGACGTGTCGAGCGAACAGATGCAAAGCTGGCAAAACAGCTCGGCAAGGCTCGTCGGGCATGCTACAATGTGACGTTGAGCGCCGGTGCTACCTCTTGAGCACTACGTTGGATTTCCTTGAAGAGGAAAGGATGATGCAGCAAAGTAGCGTAAGTATTTCCCTCAGTTTTTGAAAACCAAGGTATCAATCCAGTAGGAGGCTACGCGTGAGTCCCTCGTACCTACACAAAGCAAATAGCTCCTCGCAACCAGTGCGAATAGGGGTTGTCAATCCCTTCACGGTCACTTACGAGAGTGAGATCTGAAAGAGATGATTGATAATATTTTTGGTATTTTTGTTATAAAGATGCAAAGTAAAATAAAAAGCAAAATAAAAATCAAAGCAATAATAAAGTGATGGAAGATTAATATGATGAAGATAGACCCGGGGGCCATAGATTTCACTAGTGGCTTCTCTCAAGAACATAAGTATTTTACGGTGGGTGAACGAATTACTGTTGAGCAATTGACAGAATTGAGCATAGTTATGAGAATATCTAGGCGTGATCATGTATATAGGCATCACGTCCGAGACAAGTAGACCGACTCCTGCCTGCATCTACTACTATTACTCCACTCATCGACCGCTATCCAACATGCATCTAGAGTATTAAGTTCAAGAAAACAGAGTAACGCCTTAAGCAAGATGACATGATGTAGAGGGATAAATTCATGCAATATGATAAAAACCCCAACTTGTTATCCTCGATGGCAACAATACAATACATGCCTTGCTGCCCCTACTGTCACTGGGAAAGTACACCGCAAGATTGAACCCAAAGCTAAGCACTTCTCCCATTGCAAGAAAAACCAATCTAGTAGGCCAAACCAAACTGATAATTCGAAGAGACTTGCAAAGATAACCAATCATACAGAAAAGAATTCAGAGAAGATTCAAATATTGTTCATAGATAATCTTGATCATAAACCCACAATTCATCGGTCTCAACAAACACACCGCAAAAAGAAGATTACATCGAATAGATCTCCACGAGAGAGGGGAGAACATTGTATTGAGATCCAAAAGAGAGAAGAAGCCATCTAGCTACTAACTATGGACCCAAGGTCTGAGGTAAACTACTCACACTTCATCGGAGGGCTATGGTGATGATGTAGAAGCCCTCCATGGTGGATTCCCCCCATGAGCTCCTAACAGGCCCCAAGATGGGATCTCGTGGTACATGAAGGTTGCGGCGGTGGAATTAGGTTTTGGCTCCGTGTCGATCGTTTGGGGGTGCGTGAGGTATATATAGGAGGAAGAAGTGCGTCGGTGGAGCCAGGGGGCCCACGAGGGTGGGGCGCGCTGGGGAGGGTGCGCCCACCTCGTGACCACCTCAAAGCTTCCTTGGCGTGAGGGTCCAAGTCTCTGGGTCATATTCGTGAGAAAATCACATTCCGAAGGTTTCATTCCGTTTGGACTCAGTTTGATATTCCATTTCTTCAAACTCAAATAGGCAAAAACAACAATTCAATTGGGCCTCCGGTTAATAGGTTAGTCCCAAAAATAATATAAAAGTGGAAAATAAAGCCCAATATGGTCCAAAACAGTAGATAATATTGCATGGAGCAATCAAAAATTATAGATACGTTGGAGACGTATCAGGCATCCCCAAGCTTAATTCCTTCTCGTCCTCGAGTAGGTAAATGATAAAAAAGATTTTTTGTTGCGGAGTGCTACTTGGCATAATTTCAATGTAATTCTTCTTAATTGTGGTATGAATATTCAGATCCGAAAGATTCAAGACAAAAGTTCATATTGACATGAAAATAATAATACTTCAAGCATACTAACTAAGCAATTATGTCTTCTCAAAATAACATGGCCAAAGAAAGTTCATCCCTACAAAATCATATAGTTTAGTCATGCTCCATTTTCGTCACACAAGAATGCTCTCATCATGCACAACCCCGACGACAAGCCAAGCAATTGTTTCATACTTTAGTAATCTCGGACTTTATAAACCTTCAGGCAATACATGAGCGTGAGGCATGGATATAGCACTATGGGTGGAATAGAATATGATGATGGGGGTTATGTGGAGAATACAAAAAAGGAGAAGGTCTCACATCAACGAGGCTAATCAATGGGCTATGGAGATGCCCATCGATTGATGTTAATGCAAGGAGTAGGGATTGCCATGCAACAGATGCACTAGAGCTATAAATGTATGAAAGCTCAACAAAAGAAACTAAGTGGGTGTGCATCCAACTTGCTTGCTCATGAAGACCTAGGGCACTTGAGGAGGCCCATTGTTGGAATATACAAGCCAAGTTCTATAATGAAAAATTCCCACTAGTATATGAAAGTGACAAAACAAGAGACTCTCTATCATGAAGATTATGGTGCTACATTGAACCACAAGTGTGGAAATAAGGATAGTAGCATTGCCCCTTTCATTTTTTTTGGGCCTTCTTTTTTTTCTTTTTTGGCCTTTTTTCCCTTTTGGGGGGGGGGGGGACAATGCTCTATTAAATGATGATCATCACACTTCTATTTATTTACAACTCAATGATTACAACTCGATACTAGAACATAGTATGACTCTATATGAATGCCTCTGGCGGTGTGCCGGGATATGCAATGAATCAAGAGTGACATGTATGAAAGAATTATGAACAGTGGCTTTGCCACAAATACTATGTCAACTACATGATCATGCTAAGCAATATGACAATGATGGATGTGTCATGATAAACGGTATGGTGAAAAGTTGCATGGCAATATATCTCGGAATGGCTATGGAAATGCCATAATAGGAAGGTATGGTGGCTGTTTTGAGGAAGATATAAGGAGGTTTATGTGTGAAAGAGTGTATCATATCACGGGTTTTGGATGCACCGGCGAAGTTTGCACCAACTCTCAATGTGAGAAAGGGCAATGCACGGTACCGAAGTGGTTAGCAATAATGGAAGGGTGAGAGTGCGTATAATCCATGGACTCAACATTAGTCATAAAGAACTCACATACTTATTGCAAAAATCTACAAGCCATCAAAAACCAAGCACTACGCGCATGCTCCTAGGGGGATAGATTGGTAGGAAAAGACCATCGCTCGTCCCCGACCGCCACTCATAAGTTGGACAATCAAAGAACACCTCATGTTTCAAATTTGTTACATAACGTTTACCATACATGCATGCTACGGGACTTGCAAACTTCAACACAAGAATTTCTCAAATTCACAACAACTCAACTAGCACGACTTTGATATTATCACCTCCATATCTCAAAACAATTATCAAGCATCAAACTTTTCTTAGCATTCAACGCACTCAAAAGAAAGTTTTACAAATCTTGAATACCAAGTATATTAAAATTATTAAGAAAATTACCATGCTATTTAAGACTCTCAAAATAATCTAAGTGAAGCATGAGAGATCAATAGTTTTTATAAAAAACAAATCCACCACCGTGCTCTAAAAGATATAAGTGAAGCACTAGAGCAAAACTATATGGCTCAAAAGATATAAGTGAAGCACATAGAGTATTCTATCAAATTCCAATTCATGTATGGCTCTCTCAAAAGGTGTGTACAGCAAGGATGATTTTGATAAACTAAAAAGCAAAGACTCAAACCATACAAGACGCTCCAAGCAAAACACATATCATGTGGTGAATAAAAATATAGCTCCAAGTAAAGTTACCGATGGAAGTAGATGAAAGAGGGGATGCCTTCCAGGGCATCCCCAAGCTTTGACTTTTTGGTGTCCTTAGATTATCTTGGGGGTGCCATGGGAATCCCCAAGCTTAGGCTCTTGCCACTCCTTGTTCCATAATCCATCAAAAGATTTCACCCAAAACTTGAAAACTTCACAACACAAAACTCAACAGAAATCTCGTGAGCTCCGTTAGCGAAAGAAAACAAAAGACCACTTCGAGGTACTATAATGAACTCATTCTTTATTTATATTGGTGTTAAACCTACTGTATTCCAACTTCTATATGGTTTATAAACTATTTTACTAGCCATAGATTCATCAAAATAAGCAAACAACACACGAAAAACAGAATCTGTCAAAAACAGAAGAGTCTGTAGTAATCTGTAACTAACACAAACTTCTGGAACTCCAAAAATTCAGCCAAAATAGGAAGACCTAGGCAATTTGTTTATTTATCAGCAGAAATTTGAATCACTATTTTATCACGTTCTGGTGATTTTTAACAATTGTTTTCGTGAACAGAAAGTTTCTGGAAATTACAGCAAGATCAAATAACTATCACCCAAGAAGATCCTATAGGTTTAACTTGGCACAAACACTAATTAAAACATAAAAACACATCTAACCAGAGGCTAGATCAAATATTTATTCCTAAACATAAGCAAAATCAAAAAAACTAAAAATAAAATTGGGTTGCCTCCCAACAAGCGCTATCGTTTAACGCCCCTAGCTAGGCATAAAAGCAAGGATAGATCTAGGTATTGCCATCTTTGGTAGGCAATCCATAAGTGGCTCTCATGATAGATTCATATGGTAATTTTATTTTCTTCCTAGGGAAGTGTTCCATGCCTTTCTTTAATGGAAATTGGAATCTAATATTCCCTTCCTTCATATCAATAATTGCACCAATCGTTCTAAGGAAAGGTCTACCAAGAATAATAGGACAAGAAGGATTGCAATCTATATCAAGAACGATAAAATCCACGGGCACATAATTACTATTTTCAACAATAAGAACATCATTAATTCTTCCCATAGGTTTCTTAATAGCGGAATCCGCAAGGTGCAAGTTTAGAGAGCAATCATCAAAATCACGGAAATCTAGCAAATCGCACATTTTGGGAATAGTGGAAACACTAGCACCGAAATCACATAAGGCATAAAATTCATGATCCTTAATCTTAATTTTAATAGTTGGTTCCCATTCATCATAAAGTTTTCTAGGGATAGAAACTTCCAACTCAAGTTTTTCATCATAAGATTGCATCAAGGCATCAACGATATGTTTGGTAAAGGCTTTATTTTGACTATAACCATGAGGAGAATTTAGCATGGATTGCAACAAGGAAATAAAATCAATTAAAGAGCAACTTTCATAATTAAATTCCTTGAAATCCAAAATAGTGGGTTTAGCAACATCTAGGGTTTTAATCTTTTCAATCCCACTTTTATCAATTTCATCATCAAGATATAAAAACTCCGAATTCTTGGAACGCCTTCTAGGTAAAGGTGGATCATATTCAGTCCCATCATTATCAAGATTCATATTGCAAAAACAAAGATTTAATAGGGGACACATCAATAACTTTTAGATCTTCATCTTTATTTTCATGGAAATTGGAAGAACACGCTTTAATAAAGGCATCTTTCGTAGCACGCATCCTAGCGGTTCTTTCCTTGCACTCATCAATGGAAATTCTCATAGCTTTGAGAGACTCATTAATATCATGCTTAGCAGGAATAGATCTAAGTTTTAAAGAATCAACATCAAGAGAAATTCTATCAACGTTCCTAGCCAATTCATCAACTTTAAGCAATTTCTCTTCAAGCAAAGCATTGAAATTCTTTTGTGAATTCATAAACTCTTTAACACTAGTCTCAAATTCAGAGGGCATCTTATTAAAATTTCCATAAGAGTTGTTGTAGGAATTTCCATAATTATTAGAAGGATTACTAGGATAAGGCCTAGGATTAAAGTTCCCTCTATACGCGTTGTTACCAAAATTATTCCTACCAACAGAATTCACATCCATAGATTCATTATTATTCTCAATCAAATTAGATAAAGGCATATCATTAGGATCAGAAGAGACACTCTTAGTAGCAAATAATTTCATAAGTTCATCCATCTTTCCACTCAAAACATTAGTTTCTTCTATCGCATGCACTTTTTTATTAGTAGATCTTTCAGTGTACCATTGAGAATAATTAACCATAATATTATCTAGGAGTTTAGTAGCATCTCCTAAAGTGATTTCCATAAAAGTGCCTCCCGTGGCCGAATCTAAAAGATTTCTAGAAGAAAAATTCAATCCAACATAAATTTTTTGTATAATCATCCACAAGTTCAAACCATGAGTAGGGCAATTACGTATCATTAATTTCATTCTCTCCCAAGCTTGTGCAACATGTTCATGATCAAGTTGCTTAAAATTCATAATACCGTTTCTAAGAGAGATGATCTTAGCGGGACGAAAATACTTAGAGATAAAAGCATCTTTGCACTTGTTCCAAGAATCAATACTATTTTTAGGCAAAGACGAAAACCAAGCTTTAGCACGATCTCTAAGCGAAAAAGGAAATAGCTTCAATTTAACAATATCATTATCAACATCTTCTTCTTTTGCATATCACACAAATCCACGAAGCTATTTAGATGAGTAGCGGCATTTTCACTAGAAAGGCCGGCGAATTGATCTTTCATAACAAGATTCAACAAAGCAGTATTGATTTCACAAGATTCAATGTCAGTAAGAGGAGCAATCGGAGTGCTAAGGAAATCATTATTGTTGGTATTGGTGAAGTCACACATTTTGGTATTATCTTGAGCCATCGTGACAAACAAGCAATCCAACACACGAGCAAACAAAAAGCATGCGAGAAAAAAGGCAAACGGAAAAAAGAGGGCGAATAAAACGGCAAGGGTGAAGTGGGGGAGAGGAAAACGAGAGGCAAATGGCAAATAATGTAATGCGAGAGATAAGGGATTGTGATGGGTACTTGGTATGTTGACTTTTGCGTAGACTCCCCGGCAACGGCGCCAGAAATTCATCTTGCTAACTCTTGAGCACTGCGTTGGATTTCCTTGAAGAGGAAAGGATGATGCAGCAAAGTAGTGTATGTATTTCCCTCAGTTTTTGAGAACCAAGGTATTAATCCAGTAGGAGGCTACGCGCGAGTCCCTCATACCTACACAAAGCAAATAGCTCCTCGCAACCAATGGGAATAGGGGTTGTCAATCCCTTCACGGTCACTTACGAGAGTGAGATCTGATAGAGAAGATAGATAACATTTTTGGTATTTTTGTTATAAAGATGCAAAGTGACATAAAAAGCAAAGCAATAATAAAGTGATGGAAGATTAATATGATGAAGATAGACCCGGGGGCCATAGATTTCACTAGTGGCTTCTCTCAAGAGCATAAGTATTTTACGGTGGGTGGACGAATTACTGTTGAGCAATAGACAGAATTGAGCATAGTTATGAGAATATCTAGGTATGATCATGTATATAGGCATCACGTCCGAGACAAGTAGACCGACTCCTGCCTGCATCTACTACTATTAATCCACTCATCAACCGCTATCGAGCATGCATCTAGAGTATTAAGTTCAAGAAAACAGAGTAACGCCTTAAGCAAGATGACATGATGTAGAGGGATAAATTCATGCAATATGATAAAACCCCCATCTTGTTATCCTCGATGGCAACAATACAATACGTGCCTTGCTGCCCCTCATCACACTTTGGAAAGGACACCGCAAGATTGAACCCAAAACTAAGCACTTCTCCCATTGCAAGAAAAACCAATCTAGTAGGCCAAACCAAACTGATAATTCGAAGAGACTTGCAAAGATAACCAATCATACATAAAAGAATTCAGAGCAGATTCAAATATTGTTCATAGATAATCTTGATCATAAACCCACAATTCATCGGCCTCAACAAACACACCGCAAAAAGAAGATTACATTGAATAGATCTCCACGAGAGAGGGGGAGAACATTGTATTGAGATCCAAAAAGAGAGAAGAAGCCATCTAGCTACTAACTATGGACCCAAAGGTCTGAGGTTAACTACTCACACTTCATCGGAGGGGCTATGGTGATGATCTAGAAGCCATCCGTGCTGGATTCCCCCTCCGGCGGAGCTCCAGAACAGGCCCCAAGATGGGATCTCATGGGTACAGAAGGTTGCGGCGGTGGAATTAGGTTTTTGGCTCCGTATTTGATCGTTTGGGGGTACGTAGGTATATATAGGAGGAAGAAGTACGTCGGTGGAGCCAGGGCCCCACGAGGGTGGGGCGCGCTGGGGAGGCGCGCCCCTACCTCGTGCCCACCTCAAGCTTCCTTGGCGTAGGGTCCAAGTCTCCTGGGTCATATTCCGTGAGAAAATCACATTCCCGAAGGTTTCATTCCGTTTGGACTCCGTTTGATATTCCGTTTCTTCGAAACTCTGAAATAGGAAAAAAAAACAGCAATTCTGGGCTGGGCCTCAGGTTAATAGGTTAGTCCCAAAAATAATATAAAAGTGTAATATAAAGCCCAATATGGTCCAAAACAGTAGATAATATAGCATGGAGCAATCAAAAATTACAGATACGTTGGAGACGTATCAGGCGGCGCTCTGTCAGCCTGCAGAATTAGGTATGATAGTAGTGTTTGCTATCTAATCAGTGCATAATGACTGATTTGCCGCTTTGGTGACCCCTTTGTCTATAAAAGGAGTCCCAAGGCAACCGTAGAAAGGGTTGGACACTCGGTTGGCTAATCCATCCCCTCACACACCCATATGCATAGCTGCTCTTGCCCCGAGGGAACCCTGTCGGGCAAGCGCGCTACGCTCATCACTATTTTTCCACTATCAATCCACCAAAGTAGGAGTAGGGTTTTACACCTCACGGTGGCCCAAACCTGGGTAAAAATCGCCTATGTGATCTATGTCGTGCTGCCCCACGCTCCTCTGCTCTTTGTGCAATGAGCCATCCCCCACCAAACCAGCAAGGGACTCTTGGTCCCATAGGTGGCCATGATTTCTCGTGACATCTTTGGCGCGCTAGGTAGGGGGATCACTTGCGCGAACTAGAAAGCGTGAGCAACGCGTCATTTTCATCGCCATCTTCATCATCTTGCGGCTTCATTGACTATGGCGCCCAAGAAGAAGCCCGGTGCTACAGCTCACCCTTCCACCTCGAAGGCTCCGCCGCACGCGGCCATCAATGCCGTGGGGATGCGGAGGCCCACGAGGATGTGGGCGGTGCGGGGGACGCGGTCGACGTAGGCGGCGTCGTCACCACCTCCCCCATGGACGAAACAGGAGCAGGAGGCACAGGGGGAGAGCAACATCAGCATTGTCCAGGTGGCCATGCTCCACGAGGTACGAGCGAAGGGGTTGTTCCATCTGTACCTCTGCCCTCGCCGAAGGACACAGCCAAAGTGGTGACACCCGGACTGGGGTGAATCGCCGCCCTCCGGCCGCCCCCGCCACGGGCGCGACCGCAGGGCATGTGCCACCCTCAGGAGGGGTCGACCCAGCCATTGTGCCAAACGGAGCCGCTGGCCCTCAAGCACCTTCACCGCATCACCGTGCCATCCAATTGGCCGGCTCGCTACAGCAAGGGCGCGAAGCCGTCGCCACCGGCGGCGTTAGAATCCGGGCGACGGTGCGGTCTACATCATCATCACCGATGCCGAGTGCCGCTACGGAGGCCATGGCACGTGCCCAGCTGCTGTTGAGGTTCCCCCGATGGCCGATCAGATGGATGAATGGAGAGCCGCCAGTCAGAGTCTGATTGGCTTCGCCGAGGCTGGGGGACTCACAGCTGGCCGGCCCATCGCGGCCTCCCCAAGCGACGACAACGGCTCGCGCCGCTGGCCGCACGGATGGGGCCACCCCCACGGTGCAGTCCCCACCACGGAAACCAGCGCGGGCGTGGCAGAATCAAGAACCCGATGACGTCTCCATGGCCTCTTACGACCCTCGAGCGCGTGATGAGGACATCAATACCATTGTTACACCCACAGCCCCTACTGCTACATATACTGGACCAATTACTAGAGCTCGCGCACGCCAATTAAATTATCAGGTACTTTCGTTTCTTGGTAATGATTCTAATGTTCATGAGAATATGATGCTGCCTAAATTGGATACATTTGTTTTGCTTACAAATGAAGGCCCTAGCTTGGAGAAGGATGGACATTGGAGCAAGAACAAGCATGGAGATAATGCCATGCGCAAGGGGAACAAGAACGGAGTTACAAGTGATGATTTCAGGACTTTGAAGCCACCATAATGGGTGCATGAAGCCTTGGACGAAATATACAAGATGCTACTTCATAAATGTCGTCCCGAGGCTATTCTAGGTGCTGCGTCACCTTATTAGTGGGCCAGGCCCATGTAATTTCGAAATACTTAAGTATAGGCTGTTTTTAGAGTCCGTATGTGTGGGGAAACAAGAGTTAGGGTTGATTTCGGACCCCTCCACCAAGGGCCACGAAATTCCCCCCTCTTCCTCCATATATACAGCCCTTAGGGCACCGTTTAGACCTTGGGTTTTGTTTAGATTAAAAGTTCGCCATAGCTGCAACTTCGCGTACTTCGTTTGTGTTCAACGACCAGACAAAGGCGTCACAGAACCCCACCTTGATCAATAAAGCTTTCATCTTATATTCGCAATATCCAGATTGCAATCTCAGTTTCTTGCTTGTTCTTCGTTTGCTCGCAGAAAACAGACCCTCGTGGTCAGGTTGATCGTGCTCCGGCGTGGTCAATAACCTCTCGGAGTTGGTTTAGCGATTGCTAAGGCGCGACGTCCTCGCCGTTACGTAGTCGGATCGTCAAAGTCGACTTCCTCCAAAGCGAAAACCAACATCTCATCGAAAGACGGGACACCTTTGCCTCTATCAAGTGGTATCAGATTTCCAGGTTGCTCGGTGAGATTTTACAGTTTTCCGTAGTTTAGATCGAGTCTGTTCTTCATACCTATAGTCCACGAAAAAGCCACAAAAAAATTAGGGTTAGTTCATCATATCCGAACCAATCTGAGCCTTTGCATAATCTTTTTAGGGTTTTGCTTTGTTGAATTTGCGGTTGCATCGTCGTGTCTAGTTGCTGGTCTTAGCGTCTAGTCTTTTAGAGTTTGAGTTCGGTCATAAGTTGTCACGCCGCCACCGCACCATCATCATCGCCTCGCCACCTACCATCACCGCTCGAATCCGTATCCATATACCACCACCAATCAGTGTCCATATATCACCACCGATCCATATCCATATACTACCACCGCTACCACCACCGCTGCCATATACCACCACCATATATCCACCAGAATCCGAGTTCCTTGCATATTAGGGTTGTTTTCGGATCCATCTAGTTTCGATTCGTGTTTCCTTGCCGGAGTAGGTTTCGGAAAAAAAAAGTCCGAAACCACCCTCCGTTTAGGCCCAAAATTTTCCGAAACGTACTTGTCAAAAAATTTCTGGCTATCCTATTTTAGGTGTTTCTAAGTGTATTGAGACGATCGCCGTTATAGAAAGTTTTTTGACCCGTTTCCAGTTTTTGGGTCCGGGCAGTCGAAAAAAATAAAATTTTTTGGTCGAAAAAATTTCGTGCCCATCCTGTCAGTTTGACCTGGGAAGAGTTTTGAGACACTCGCCATTATAGTGATTTTTCGCAAAAAAAAAGAGCAGCGCAAAAAAAACAGCGCAAAAAAAAAGAGCGAATTTTTTTTTCCAGAGTGTGCTTTTCCGTTGTTTCCGTGCAGCGCCGTGATTTTGTTAGTGTTCTAGGCTCGCGTCTCTAGCACGGTCTAGCCTAGGACCAGCACAGTACCGTCGTTGAGCGTTTATTCAACTTTGCATCTCTGAATTGATTATTAATGACCCTTTTTGCTACCATATTATAAGCCTTCCCAGCTCCACATACATCTACATCGTGCGTTTGACTCTCCACGTAATCGCTCTATCCAAGCTTTGAGAGTTTTGACTACATCGGTGGCGATCACCGCTTCTTCTGGGTAAGAACTGGTAAGAATTTGAGATTTGCTTGACGGATTTGTGACTGTCCACCACACCACCACCACCACTTCCTAGTAGTCTGTCGAATCATATTCTTGTGTGTTTCTATTGCTGCTAACCATGGCAGGATCACAAGCCGACGTGACTGATTGGGAGAACATGACAAACAAAGCGCTACATGATAAGTTTCAACAAATGATGAGTGGGCAGGTGGAAGATGTGCTAAATAGATTTGAAGAGGCCATGGAGAAGATAGATGGCATTGAGAAGGCGTTCGAAACAAAGCTCGATAACAAGTTTAATGAATTGCTCGCGCGTCTACCACCACCACCACCGGCGGCACCTAACGCACCTCTACTACAACAACAAGGACTACCTCCACATCGTGAAACAGCCCTCCGCCGAGCTTCCGTGTCCCTCTTCACCGGCCAAGCTGCTGGTGCTGCTGTTGATATACATGGCTCCTGCTGCTGCGGTGGGGGAGGATGATTATGTGAGAGATTACGAGGATGAGGTTGATCAACATCACGTGCAACCACCAGCACCACAACCACCAGGTCGTCCACATGCAAATAATGGCAATGTTCGGGCTCCCCTTCAGGTACGAGATCATGACCATCTCCCTAAACTGAAATTGAATATTCCACCATTTGAGGGTAGATATGTTCCTGATATATATCTTACTTGGGAGTTAGAAACTGAACAACGATTTACATGTTTAGAATATCCTGAGGAGAGACGTGTTCTGCTGCCGTTTGTGCTTTCACTAGCTTTGCATGTGTTTGGTGGTCGAACATTGTAGATTATATCCTGTTCCAGCTACTTGGGCTGCTTTGAAAACTGCTATGCGTATCGTTGGGTTCCACCATATTATCAACGTGAATTACTTCAAAATTGCAGCGCTTAAGACAAGGAAAAATTCGGAGAAGAATATTATCGGAATTACAAACCGGCTTGATTAGATGTGGTATTGTTGAGGAGAATGAAGCTATGCTTGCACGTTTTCTGGGTGGATTAAATAGAGATTCAGACCATTCTAGACTACAAGGATTATAATAATATCACTCGATTATTCCATCTTGCTTGTAAAGCTGAGCGTGAAGTGCAGGATCGGCGTGCCTTGGCGCGGACTAACTTTTCGCAGGTCGACCTTCATCATGGACACCACGTGCATCATCTACTTCCACACGTTCTACTACACCGCACCTCCGTCGGCTGCCACCTCCAACCGTGATACAAGAAAGCAGGCACAACCACCACTATCGCCAAGAGTACACCGCTGGGCCTACAGAGCTCTTCTTCTTCCATGGCGTCAACAGGGCACACAAGTGATATTATTTGTCGTCGTTGTAAGGGAAGAGGACATTTTATGAGAGAATGCCAATCTCAGCGTGTGATGATTGCTACTTGAGGATGGTGGGTATGAGTCTGCTAGTGACTATGATGAAGAGACTTTGGCTCTTATTACACATGAAGAACACGGTGGAGATGATTACGATCCCGAGATGAAATACATGGCTGCTGAAGATGCCGACAAGTATGAATGTTTAGTTGCTCAACGTGTTTTGAGTGTGCAGGTTACACAAGCTGAGCAAAATCAGAGGCATAACTTGTTCCATACAAAGGGAGTTGTGAAGGAACGTTCTATTCGCGTCATCATAGATGGAGGGAGCTGCAACAACTTGGCTAGCATGGATATGGTGGAGAAGCTTTCTCTCACCACAAGACCACATCCACATCCTTACTACATCCAATGGTTCAACAACAGCGGCAAGGTTAAGGTAACACGTCTGTTCGTGTGTATTTTAGTATCTCTACATATGCTGATTATGTTGATTGTGATGTGGTACCTATGCAAGCATGTTCCTTATTACTTGGTAGACCATGGCAATTTGATAAAATTCTGTACACCATGGTAGAAACAATCAGTATACTCTTGTTCACAAGGATAAAATATTACTTTGCTTCCTATGACTCCTGATTCCATTTTGAAAGATGATATTAATAGAGCTAATAAAGCAAAACAAGAGAAAAATAAGAGTGAAAATCAGATTGTGGCAAAAGAATTTGAGCAACAAATGAAGCCTAATAATAAACCATCTAATGTTGCTTCTGAAATTAAACTGAAAAGTGCATGTTTATTTGCCACCAAATCTGATATTGATGAGCTAGATTCTAGCAAATCTGTTTGCTATGCTTTTGTGTGCAAAGAGGCATTATTTTCATTCGAGGACGTGCCTTCCTCTTTGCCCCTGCTGTCACTAACATTTTGCAGAGTTCGGACGTCTTCCCACAAGGCGTGCCACCGGATTACCACCTATTCGAGGATTGAGCATCAAATTGACTTAATTCCGGTGCATCGCTACCCAACCGCGCACCATACCGTACCAATCCGGAGGAGACGAAGGAGATTATCGTCAAGTACAGGAGCTGCTCGACAAAGGTTATATACGCGAATCTCTTAGTCCTTGTGCTGTTCCTATTATACTAGTGCCTAAAAAGGATGGTACGTCGCGTATGTGTGTTGATTGTAGAGGCATTAATAATATTACTATTCGTTATCGTCATCCTATTCCTAGGCTAGATGATATGCTTGATGAATTGAGTGGCTCTACAATATTCTCCAAAGTTGATTTGCGTAGTGGATACCATCAAATTCGTATGAAATTGGGAGATGAATGGAAAACAGCATTTAAAACTAAGTTTGGATTATATGAGTGGTTAGTCATGCCTTTTGGGTTAACTAATGCACCTAGTACTTTCATGAGATTAATGAGCGAAGTTTTACGTGCTTTCATTGGACGATTTGTGGTAGTTTACTTTGATGATATACTGATTTATAGCAAATCTTTGGAAGAACATTTGGAACATTTACGTGCTGTTTTTAATGCTCTACGTGATGCACGTTTGTTTGGTAACCTTGGGAAGTGCACCTTTTGCACCGACCGAGTATCTTTTCTTGGCTATGTTGTTACTCCACGGAATTGAAGTTGATAAAGCCAAGATTGAAGCTATTGAGAGTTGGCGCAGCCCAAAGCGGTCACACAAGTGAGGAGTTTTCTTGGACTCGCTGGTTTCTATAGGCGTTTTGTGAGAGACTTTAGCACCATTGCTGCACCTCTCAATGAGCTTACAAAGAAGGATGTGCCTTTTGTTTGGGGTACCGCATACGGAAGAAGCCTTCACGGTATTGAAAGATAAGTTGACACATGCTCCTTTACTCCAACTTCCCGACTTTAATAAGACTTTTGAGCTTGAATGTGATGCTAGTGGAATTGGATTAGGAGGTGTGTTATTACAAGATGGCAAACCTGTTGCATACTTTTCTGAAAAATTGAGTGGGCCTAGTCTGAACTATTCTACTTATGACAAAGAATTATATGCTCTTGTTCGGACTTTAGAGACATGGCAACATTATTTATGGCCCAAAGAATTTGTTATACATTCGATCATGAATCTTTGAAACATATTAAAAGTCAAGCTAAACTGAATCGTAGACATGCTAAATGGGTTGAATTCATTGAGACTTTCCTTATGTCATTAAACACAAGAAGGGTAAAGAAAATGTTATTCTTGATGCTTTGTCTCGTCGCTATACTATGCTTTCACTACTTGACTTTAAAATATTTGGTTTGGAGACCATCAAAGATCAATATGTGCATGATGCTGATTTTAAAGATGTAATGCAGAATTGTAAAGAAGGAAGAACATGGAACAAGTTCGTTATTAATGATGGTTTTGTGTTCCGTGCTAACAAGCTATGCATTCCTGCTAGCTCTGTTAGTCTTTTGTTGTTGCAGGAGGCGCATGGAGGAGGATTAATGGGACACTTTGGCGTCAAGAAGACGGAGGATATACTTGCTACACATTTCTTTTGGCCAAAGATGAGGCGGGATGTTGAGCGTTTTGTTGCTCGCTGCACTACATGTCAAAAAGCTAAGTCACGACTCAATCCTCATGGTTTATATATGCCTTTGCTGTGCCTAGTGTTCCTTGGGAGGATATATCTATGGACTTTGTTTTAGGTTTACCTCGAACAAAGAAGGGAGGATAACATATTTGTTGTCGTGGATAGATTCTCGAAAATGGCACACTTTATACCATGTCATAAAAGCGATGATCTTGTTAATGTTGCTGATTTGTTCTTTCGTGAAATTATTCGCTTGCATGGTGTGCCAAATACTATTGTTTCAGATCGTGATACTAAATTTCTTAGCCACTTTTGGAGATGTTTATGGGCTAAGTTGGGGACTAAACTGCTTTTTAGTACTACTTGTCACCCCCAAACTGATGGACAAACTAAAGTAGTCAATAGAACATTGTCTACTATGCTTAGGGCTGTTTTGAAGAATAATAAGAAAATGTGGGAAGAATGCTTGCCTCATATTGAATTTGCTTATAATCGTTCATTGCATTCTACAACTAAGATGTGCCCTTTTGAAATTGTGTATGGCTTCCTACCTCGTGCACCTATTGATTTGTTGCCTCTTCCATCTTGAGAGAAGGTTAATTTTGATGCTAAAGAACGTGCTGAATTGATTTTAAAAATGCATGAGATAACTAAGGAAAACATTGAGCGTATGAATGCTAAATATAAACTTCTTTGGAGATAAGGGTAGAAAACATGTTGTCTTTGCACTGGAGATCTTGTTTGGTTACATTTGCGTAAGGATAGGTTTCCTAATTTGCAAAATCAAAGCTAATGCCACGTCTTGATGGTCCATTTAAGGTGTTAGAGAAAATAAATGATAATGCATATAAACTTGAGCTGCCTGCAGATTTTGGGGTTAGTCCCACTTTTAACATTGCAGATTTGAAGCCTTATTTGGGTGAGGAATATGAGCTTCCGTCGAGGACGACTTCATTTCAAGAAGGGAGGATGATGAGGACATCAATACCATTGTTACACCCACAGCCCCTCTTGCTACATATCTTGGACCAATTACTAGAGCTCATGCGCCAATTAAATTATCGGTACTTTCGTTTCTTGGTAATGATTCTAATGTTCATGAGAATATGATGCTGCCTAAATTGGATACATTTGTTTTGCTTACAAATGAAGGCCCTAGCTTGGAGAAGGATGGACATTGGAGCAAGAACAAGCATGGAGATAATGCCATGCGCAAGGGGAACAAGAACGGAGTTACAAGTGATGATTTCAGGACTTTGAAGCCACCATAATGGGTGCATGAAGCCTTGGACGAAATATACAAGAGGCTACTTCATAAATGTCGTCCCGAGGCTATTCTAGGTGCTGCGTCACCTTATTAGTGGGCCAGGCCCATGTAATTTCGAAATACTTAAGTATAGGCTGTTTTTAGAGTCCGTATGTGTGGGGAAACAAGAGTTAGGGTTGATTTCGGACCCCTCCACCAAGGGCCACGAAATTCCCCCCCCTCTTCCTCCATATATACAGCCCTTAGGGCACCGTTTAGACCTTGGGTTTTGTTTAGATTAAAAGTTCGCCATAGCTGCAACTTCGCGTACTTCGTTTGTGTTCAACGACCAGACAAAGGCGTCCACGTAACCCCACCTTGATCAATAAAGCTTTCATCTTATATTCGCAATATCCAGATTGCAATCTCAGTTTCTTGCTTGTTCTTCGTTTGCTCGCAGAAAATGACCCTCGTGGTCGTTGATCGTGCTCGGCGTGGTCAATAACCTCTCGGAGTTGGTTTAGCGATTGCTAAGGCGCGACGTCCTCGCACGTTCGTAGTCGGATCGTCAAAGTCGACTTCCTCCAAAGCGAAAACCAACATCTCATCGAAAGACGGGACACCTTTGCCTCTATCAGCGCGTCCAGGCCAACGGTGAGCCCCGGAGGAGAGGTGGAGGGAAGACGCACGTGTCGTCATCGAGCAGCACCGCGACTACCACCGCCCGGCCAACGGGTGCGATGGTCCTAACGGAGGGTACCTTCCTTTCGAGGTTGGGTGCCCTGCCTTTACTCGCGAGCTGCCGCAAGTCCGTTGGCCATCCGCTCATACGTTCAAGCCAGAGATACCAGAGAAGTATGATGGAAGGTAGAACCCGGCAGAGTTCTTGAGCATCTACACCATCGCTATTCAGGCTGCCGGGGGAAGAGATGAGAAGGTGTTTGCCAACCACTTCCCTTTGGCACTCAAGTCCAATGTGAGGTCTTCGCTGATGCATCTGCCATAGCACTCCATTTCGTCATGGGCTGACCTATGCCATGAGTTCATTGGCGCCTTCATGGGCGGCCATCAAGAACCAGGATGGCCTAGTTACTTGCAACTTCTCCAACAGGAAGAAGGAGAGACCCTCCACAAATATTTGCAGAGGTTCAGCAGAGTCCACGGGAATATCCCGAATATCCATCCAGGAGCAGTGATACCTACCTTCCAGTCCAACATGCGCAATCGCAGGATTCGTTCCAAGATGAATGTGCGGTTGCCCAAGACTGTGAAGGAGCTTTACACTTTGGTGGACAAGTGTGCTCGGATGGAGGAGGGAAGGAAACTCCCTGGAGAAGAATATTGCATCAACATCGACTCAGAGGATGACGATGAATCCACCAGTCAGAAGAAGGGCAAGAAGTGCAACAAGATGTGCAAAGACAAGGTAGTGATGGCCGTTGAAGGATTGTGCACGCTCAATACCGGCTATAAGGCTAAGGCCGAAGCCCCCGGCAAGGAGGCTGCTGCACCTGCTGATTGCCGGGAGGCTGCGACTGCTGAGAAGGATGGGAAAGGTGATGGGCCGTACTGTAAGATCCATCGGACTAAGGGCCACAATCTTCAAGAGTGTCATCAGGTTGAGCGGCTCGTCAAGAGGCACAGGGCTGAATATGAGAAGCGAGACAAGGAAAAAGGTCAGAATGGTGCAGGCGCTAAGGGCCGGGGTGGTGAAGCAAATCGCCTCGACAAGGCTCTTCAGAACCAAGGAAAACCTGCCAGGGGCCGAGAGAAGGAAGTTTGTAATGACAAAAGTGATGGAGGGGATGAAGAGGAAACAAGTGAGCAGGAGTTCCAGAAGGCCACTGACGCCCTATGCATTTACGGGGGCGCATCTCTACACTCCTCTCACTGCTAACTTAAAAGGTGGGCGCGTGAGGTTAATGCCGTGGAGCCAGCAGCAGAGGCTCGGAAGCCGCTCAAATGGTCACGCACGCCCATCATCATTGATGAAGAGGACCATCCTGACCACTCCACCGCGATATGATATTTTCCGTTATTGGTCTCTCCAACAATTCGCAACCTCAAAGTCACAAAGATGCTGGTTGACGGCGGGGCTGGGTTGAATCTGATTTCTCCAAAAGTTATTAGCAAGCTTCAGATAGCGGAAGAGGAGCTGAAGGTCACGAGCACGTTTCAAGGAGTTAATCCCGGCAGGAGTCAAACTAAGGGAAGGATCATGTTACCACTGACATTTGGGGGAGAACTGAACTATGGGACTAAGAAGGTTGTGTTTGATGTGGTCAACTGATACGTCTCCAACGTATCCATAAATTTTGATTGTTCCATGCTATATTATATTCTGTTTTGGATGTTTAATGGCCTTTATTATACACTTATATATTACTTTTGGGACTAACCTATTAACCGGAGGCCTAGCCCAAATTGCTGTTTTTTTGCCTATTTCAGTGTTTCGCAGAAAAAGAATATCAAACGGAGTCCAAACGGAATGAAACCTTTGGGAACGTGATTTTCGGAACAAACGTGATCCAGAGGACTTGGAGTCCACGTAAAGAAAGCAATGAGGAGAGCATGAGGCAGGGGGCGCGCCTACCGCCCCCCCCCCCCGGGCGTGCCCTCCACACTCGTGGGGGCCACATTGCTCCACCGACGTACTTCTTCCTCCTATATATACCTACGTACCGCCAAACCATCAGAGGCATCCACGAAAACCTAATTCCACCGCCGCAACCTTCTGTACCCATGAGATCCCATCTTGGGGCCTTTTCCGGCGCTCCGCCGAAGGGGCATTGATCACGGAGGGCTTCTACATCAACACCATAGCCTCTCCGATGATGTGTGAGTAGTTTACCTCAGACCTTCGGGTCCGTAGTTATTAGCTAGATGGCTTCTTCTCTCTCTTTGGATCTCAATACAAAGTTCTCCACGATTCTCGTGGAGATCTATTCGATGTAATCTTCTTTTGCGGTGTGTTTGTCGAGACCGATGAATTGTGGGTTTATGATCAAGTTTATCTATGAACAATATTTGAATCCCCTCTGATTTCTTTTATGTATGATTGGTTATGTTTGCAAGTCTCTTCGAATTATCAGTTTGGTTTGGCCTACTAGATTGATCTTTCTTGCAATGGGAGAAGTGCTTTGCTTTGGGTTCAATCTTGCGGTGTCCTTTCCCAGTGACAGCAGGGGCAGCAAGGCACGTATTGTATTGTTGCCATCGAGGATAAAAAGATTGGGTTTATATCATATTGCATGAGTTTATCCCTCTACATCATGTCATCTTACTTAAAGCATTACTCTGTTCTTATGAACTTAATACTCTAGATGCATGCTGGATAGTGGTCGATGTGTGGAGTAATAGTAATAGATGCAGAATTGTTTCGGTCTACTTGTCACGGACGTGATGCCTATATTCTCATAACGATGCTCAATTCTATCAATTGCTCGACAGTAATTTGTTCACACACCGTAGTACTTATGCTCTTGAGAGAAGCCACTAGTGAAACCTATGGCCCCCGGGTCTATTTTCAATCATATTAATCCTCCAATACTTAGCTATTTCTATTGCCGTTTATTTTACTTTGCATCTTTATTTACTCTTTATCATAAAAATACCAAAAATATTATCTGATCATATCTATCAGATCTCACTCTCGTAAGTGACCATGAAGGGATTGACAACCCCTTTATTGCGTTGGTTGCGAGGTTCTTATTTGTTTGTGCAGGTGCGTGGGACTCGAGCGTGGTCTCCTACTTGATTGATAACTTGGTTCTCAAAAACTAAGGGAAATACTTATGCTACTTTATTGCATCACCCTTTCCTCTTCAAGGGAAAACCAACGCAGTGCTCAAGAGGTAGCAAGAAGGATTTCCAGCACCGTTGCCGGGGAGTCTACGCACAAGTCAAGACATACCAAGTACCCATCACAAACCCTTATCCCTCGCATTACATTGTTTGCCATTTGCCTCTCGTTTTCCTCTCCCCCACTTCACCCTTGCCGTTTTATTCGCCTTCTTCCCATATGCCTTGCTGTTTGTGTTTCCACGTGCCTTCTATTTGCTTGCATCTTTGCTTGCTAAAAATCTATTGATATGGTTCCACTTAAAGTGTTCTACTTGGATCATCTTCGATCCTTATGCACTCGTGGTGAAACCCCAACTAGCCTAGTTGATGGGAAATCTTTAGATGAGCATGCTCATTTTGTGTGTCACGGTTTTTCTGAAAAAGGGAGACTCTTATGGAATCAAATAAACAAATTGTTGTGTTATGCTTGTAATCTTTGTGGAATTTGTGATATTACTTGTTGCTCTAAGAACCCTAAAAAACACCTCCCCTACCTATGTGAGTTTAATGAAAATGAAATCTTATCTTCTTATGCAAAGGATGTTTACAGCTACTATGATATCAAAAAAATTGAAGAATTTGTTGCTTTTAAGGGTTCTTATGAAGTTGCTTCTTTGATTGAAAAGTATGATATTACTCTTTACGAATCTGAAAATTTTGACATACTTGAATATTGCTATGAAAACTATGCTCATAATGTCTATGTCAAAGAATTTATTGAAAGAGTTACCGTTGCTTTGGAAGAAAATAATGATACGCATGAATCTATAGATAATGATGATTCCGATGATTTTATTGAAATATCCCTTGATGAACATGATGCTTGCTATTCTTGTGGCCATGATGCCAATATTTATGAAGATGAATTTGCTATAGTTCCTTATGTTAAACATGAGATCATTGCTATTGCACCCATACTTGATAGTTCCTTCGATGAAAAGCATGATTGCAATGATGTTATTATAAATTCTCTTAATGTCAATTGTGTTAATGATATGAAAAACCTCAAGCTTGGGGATGCTAGTTTTGCTATGACTACTATTTGTTGCATTGATCATGATTGGGGTGATTTTTCTTATGATCTTGAAAATTTATTTAAGCCCCATGATGAATATGAGATTGATAATAATGTTTGCGATAGTATTGAAAGTGGGTTTGGAAGAGTGTCAAGTTAAGATCCCACATATTTGGATTATGTTCAATCTTATGAATTTTTTGATAAAAGTGGGTTTGGAAGAGTGTCAACTTTAGATCCCACATATTTGGATTATGTTCAATCTTATGAATTTTTTTGATAAAAGTGGGTTTGGAGAGGTCATGACTCTAGTTAATGTTAATCCCACTATTTTGGAAGAGTGTCAACTTTGCATGCATGTGGTTCATAAAGAGAATATTTTATGTGATAGCTATGTTGTTGAATCTTATTATGATCCCACATGTAATTATTATGAGAGAGGGAAATATGGTTGTAGAGATTTTCATGTTGCTAAATTACCTCTCGCTATCTTGAGATTGCTATTGTTTCTTTCCGCTTCCTTGCATATGCTAGTTTTTGCTTCCCTTGATAATTTGTTTGCCTATAATATGCCTATGCATAGGAAGTATGTTAGACTTAGATATGTTTGTCACGTGTTTTATGATGCTCTCTTTGTGCTTCAATTCTTGTCTTTCTTGTGAGCATCATTGAAATCTCAATGCCTAGCTAAAAGGCTTTAAAGAAAAGCGCTTGTTGGGAGACAACCCAATATTTTTACTTGCTTTTATTCAATAAATCTTTGATCTAGCCTCTGGTTAGATTTGTTTTTACGTTTTAGTTAGTGTTCGTGCCAAGTTAAACCTATAGGGTCTTCTTGGATGATAGTTATTTGATCTTGCTGAAAATTCCAGAAACTTTCTGTTCACGAAAACAATTGTTAAAAAACACCAGAATGTGATAAAATATTGATTCCAATTGCAGCAGATCATTAAACAAATTTTATAAGGCTTCCTATTTTGGTAGATTTTTCTGAGTTCAGAAGTTTGCGTTAGTTACAGATTACTAAAGACTGTTCTGTTTTTGACAGATTCTGTTTTTCGTGTGTTGTTTGCTTATTTTGATGAATCTATGGCTAGTAAAATAGTTTATAAACCATAGAGAAGTTGGAATATAGTATGTTTAACACAAATATAAATAAATAATAAGTTCAATACAGTACCTTGAAGTGGTGTTTTGTTTTCTTTCACTAGCGAGCTCACGAGATTTTCTGCTAAGTTTTGTGTTGTGAAGTTTTCAAGTTTTGGGTAAAAGATTTGATGGATTATGGAACAAGGAGTGGAAAGAGCCTAAGCTTGGGGATGCCCATGGCACCCCAAGATAATCTAAGTACACCTAAAAGCCAAAGCTTGGGGATGCCCCGGAAGGCATCCCCTCTTTCGGCTACTTCCATCGGTAACTTTACTTGGAGCTATATTTTTATTCACCACATGATATGTGTTTTGCTTGGAGCGTCTTGTATGATTTGAGTCTTTGATTTTTAGTTTACCACAATTATCCTTGATATACACACCTTTTGAGAGAGACACACATGATTCGGAAATTGTTAGAATACTCTATGTGCTTCACTTATATCTTTTGAGCTATATAGTTTTTGCTCTAGTGCTTCAATTATATCTTTTAGATCACGGCGGTGGATTTGTTTTATAGAAACTATTGATCTCTCATGCTTCACTTATATTATTTTGAGAGTCTTAAAACAGCATGGCAATTTTCTTTAATTATAATATCATGAGAAATTTGATGCTTGATAATTGTTTTGAGATATAAAGGTGGTAATATCATAGTTGTGCTAGTTGAGTAATTGTGAAATTGAGGAATACTTGTGTTGGAGTTTGTGATTCCCGTAGCATGCACGTATGTTGAACCATTATGTAACGAAGTCGGAGCATGAGGTATTTATTGATTGTCATCCTTTGTGTTGCGGTCGGGATCGCGCGATGGTTAACTCCTACCAACCCTTCCCATAGGAGCATGCGTAGTAGTACTTTGCTTCGAGGGCTAATAAATTTTTGCAATAAGTATATGAGTTCTTTATGACTAATGTGAGTCCATGGATTATACGCACACTTACCTTTCCACAATTTTCTAGCCTCTTCGGTACCGTGCATTGCCCTTTCTCACCTTGAGAGTTGGTGCAAACTTCGCCGGTGCATCCAAAGCCCGTGATATGATACGCTCTATCACACATAAACCTCCTTATACATTCCTCAAAACAGCCACCATACCTACCTATTATGGCATTTCCATAGCCATTCCAAGATATATTTCCATGCAACTTTCCGCCGTTTCGTTTATCATGACACGCTCCATCATTGTCATATTGCTTTGCATGATCATGTAGTTGACATCGTATTTGTGGCAAAGCCACCGTTCATAATTCTTTCATACATGTCGCTCTTGATTCATTGCATATCCCGGTACACCTCCGGAGGCATTCACATAGAGTCATATCTTGTTCTAAGTATCGAGTTGTAATTCATGAGTTGTAAGTAAATAAAAGTGTGATGATCATCATTATTAGACCATTGTCCCAAGTGAGGAAAGGATGATGGAGACTATGATTCCCCCACAAGTCGGGATGAGACTCCGGACTAAAAAAAAGAGGCCATGAAAAAAAAGGAAAAGGCCCAAAAAAATGAGAGAAAAAGAGAGAAGGGACAATGCTACTATCCTTTTACCACACTTGTGCTTCAAAGTAGCACCGTGATCTTCATGATAGAGAGTCTCTCATTTTGTCACTTTCATATACTAGTGGGAAATTTCATTATAGAACTTGGCTTGTATATTCCAAGGATGGGCTTCCTCAAATGCCCGAGGTCTTCGTGAGCAAGCAAGTTGGATGCACACCCACTTAGTTTCTTTTGTTTGAGCTTTCATACACTTATAGCTCTAGTGCATCCGTTGCATGGCAATCCCTACTCCTTGCATTGACATCAATTGATGGGCTTCTCCATAGCCCGTTGATTAGCCTCGTCGATGTGAGACATTCTCCTTTTTTGTCTTCCCACATAACCCCTATCATTATACCTTATTCCACCATAGTTCTATATCCATGGCTTGCGCTCATGTATTGCGTAAAAGTTGAAAAGGCTGAAGCGCGTTCAAAGTATGAACCAATTGCTTGGCTAAAACCGGGGTTGTACATGATATGAATATTTTGTGTGGGGAAGATGGAGCATAGCCAGACTATATGATTTTGTAGGGATAACTTGCTTTGGCTATGTTATTTTGATAAGACATAATTGCTTGGTTAGCATGCTTGAAGTATTATTGTTTTTATGTCAACATCAAACTTTTATCTTGAATCATATCAAATCTGAACATTCGTGCCATGATAACCAACAAGTATAGGGGATCGCAACAGCTTTCGAGGGTAGAGTATTCAACCCAAATTTATTGATTCGACACAAGGGGAGCCAAAGAATATTCTCGAGTATTAGCAACTGAGTTGTCAATTCAGCCACACCTGGATAACTTAATATCTGCAGCAAGGTATTTAGTAGCAAAGTAATATGATAGTAGTGGTAACGGTAACAAAAGTAACGGAAGCAAAAGTAATATTTTTGGTATTTTGTAGTGATTGTAACAATAGCAATGGGAAAGTAAATAAGCGTAAACCAGTATATGGAAAGCTCGTAGGCATTGGATCGGTGATGGATAATTATGCCGGATGCGGTTCATCATGTAACAGTCATAACATAGGGTGACACAGAACTAGCTCCAATTCATCAATGTAATGTAGGCATGTATTCCGAATATAGTCATACGTGCTTATGGAAAAGAACTTGCATGACATCTTTTGTCCTACCCTCCCGTGGCAGCGGGGTCCTAATGGAAACTAAGGGATATTAAGGCCTCCTTTTAATAGAGAACCGAAACAAAGGATTAGCACATAGTGAATACATGAACTCCTCAAACTATGGTCATCACCGAGAAGTATCCTGATTATTGTCACTTCGGGGTTGTCGGATCATAACACATAATAGGTGATTATAGACTTGCAAGATAGGATCAAGAACACACATATATTCATGAAAATATAATAGGTTCAGATCTGAAATCATGGCACTCGGGCCCTAGTGACAAGCATTAAGCATAGCAAAGTCATAGCAACGTCAATCTCAGAACATAATGGATACTAGGGATCAAACCCTAACAAAACTAACTCGATTACATGATAGATCTCATCCAACCCATCACCGTCCAGCAAGCCTACGATGGAATTACTCATGCACGGCGGTGAGCATCATGAAATTGGTGATGGAGGATGGTTGATGATGACGACGGCGAATCCCCTCTCCGGAGCCCCGAGCGAACTCGGATCAGCCCTCCGAGAGGTTTTAGGGTTTGGCGGCGGCTCCGTATCGTAAAACGCGATGATTCCTTCTCTCTGATTTTTCTCTCTCCGAAAGCCAATATATAGAGTTGGAGTTGGCGTCGGAAGGTCTCCAGGGGCCCACGAGGTAGGGGGCGTGCCCAAGAGGGGGGCGCGCCCCCCACCCTCGTGGACAGGGTGTGGGCCCCCTAGTCTTCATCTTTGGCGAGGATTTTTTATTATTTCTTCTAAGATGTTTCGTGGAGTTTCAGGTCATTCCGAGAACTTTTGTTTTCTGCACATAAAGCAACATCATGGCAATTCTGCTGAAAACAGCGTCAGTCCGGGTTAGTTCCATTCAAATCATACAAGTTAGAGTCCAAAACAAGGGCAAAAGTGTTTGGAAAAGTAGATACGACAGAGACGTATCAACTCCCCCAAGCTTAAACCCTTGCTTGTCCTCAAGCAATTCAGTTGACAAACTGAAAGAGAAAAAGAAAAAAATTTACAAACTCTGTTTGCTCTTGTTGTTGTAAATATGTCAAGCCAGCATTCAAGTTTTCAGCAAAGATTATAACTAACCACACTTGCAATAATTCTCAGGTCTCATGTTTACTCATATCAATGGCATAATCAACTAGCGAGTCATAATAATAACTCTCGGATGACAACACTTTCTCAAAACAATCATAATATTATATAACAAGATGGTATCTCGCTAGCCCTTTCTGAGACCGCAAAACATAAATGCAGAGCACCTTTAAAGATCAAGGACTGACTAGACATTGTAATTCATGGTAAAAGAGATCCAATCATAGTCATACCCAATATAAATTAATAGTAATGAATGCAAATGACAGCTGTGCTCTCCAGCTAGTGCTTTTAATAAGAGGGTGATTACTCAACATAAAAGTAAATAGATAGGCCCTTCGCAAAGGGAAGCATGGATTTGTAGAGGTGCTAGAGCTCGATTTTGAAATAGAGATAAATAATATTTTGAGCGGCATACTTTCATTGTCAACATAACAACTAAGAGATGGCGATATCTTCCATGTCACACACATTATAGGCGGTTCCAAAACAGAATGGTAAAGTTTATACTCCCCCTCCACCAACAAGCATCAATCCACGGCTTGCTCGAAACAATGAGTGCCTCCAACATACATCAGTTCCCAGGGGGAGTTTTGTTTGCAATTAATTTTGATTTAGTTTGCATAAAGCATTGGACTGGGCATCCCGGTGACCAACCATGTTCTCGTGAGTGAGGAGCGGAGTCCACTCCTCTTGAGAATAACCCGCCTAACATGGAAGATAAGGACAACCATAGTTGATACATGAGCTATTCGAGCATACAAAACAGAATGTTTATTTGAAGGTTTAGAGTTTGGCACATACAAATTTACTTGGAACGGCAGGTAAATACCGCATATAGGAAGGTATAGTGGACTCATCTGGAATAACTTTGGGGTTTAAGGGATTGGATGCACAAGCAGTATTCCGCTTAGTACAAGTGAAGGCTAGCAAAAGGCGGAAGCGACCAACTAGAGAGCGACAACGGTCATGAACATGCACTAAAATTAGTAAACATTGGATGCAAGCATGAGTAGGATATAATCCACCATGAACATAAATATCGTGAAGGCTATGTTGATTTGTTTCAACTACATGTGTGAACATGTGCCAAGTCAAGTCACTTAAATCATTCAAAGGAGGATATCACCCCATCATACCACATCACAACCATTTTAATAGCATGTTGGCACGCAAGGTAAACCATTATAACTCATAGCTAATCAAGCATGGCATAAGCAACTATGATCTCTAATTTTCATTGCAAACATGTTTATTCATAATAAGCTGAATCAAGAATGATGAACTCATCATATTTACAAAAACAAGAGAGGTCAAGTTCATACCAGCTTTTCCCATCTCAGTCAGTCCATCATATATCATCATAATTGCTTTTCACTTGCACGACTGAACGGTGTGAATAATAATAAGAGTGTACGTGCATTGGACTAAGCTGGAATCTGCGAGCATTCAATAAGCAGGAGAAGACAAGGCAATATGGGCTCTTGGTTAAATCAACAATAAAGCATATAAGAGCCACTTCAACAATTTAATTATGGTCTTCTCCTATCGACCCTCAAAGAAAGGAAAGGAAATAAAACTATTTACACGGGAAAGCTCCCAACAAGCAAAAGAAGAACAGGAAATATTTTTGGGTTTTATTTTTAGTTACTACTACTACAGCAGGAAAAGTAAACTAACTAGAAGTTACACTAATTTTTTGTTGTTTTCTTAAAGTTTAACAAACACACAAGAAGAAAGCAGGAAAAAGAAAATAAACTAGCATGGATATTACAGTGAAAGAGTATGAGCACCGACATCTAGCAATGAGTGTGGGTGAACATAAATGTAATGTCGGTGGGAAATACGTACTCCCCCAAGCTTAGGCTTTTGGCCTAAGCTGGTTCATTGCCAGGGATAGCCTGGCGGATACCCATAGGTGTAGCTGGGGTCATACTGCGATGCAGCGGCTATCGCCTCCTGAGCTGCAGCGTGGCGTCGAGCCGCCTCCGCTCTCCTTTTGTACTCTTCTGCCTCCTCTCTGGTAATAACATATCTTCCTTTTGTCTGAGAGTCAAAGAAGGCAGGAGCAGGAAGAGTAATACGGACAACATGCCATTTGTTAAAGATTAGTCGATACTGGAGAGGTGATTCAGTCCTCTCAACAAACTGGTGGGAAACCATAGAATCAAAATCTAAATAAGTAGGGGGTAACTCCATATCACCCTCACGAATGTCTATCTCAAGAAAATTAGCTAAGCGGGTTGCATAAATTCCTCCAAAGAAATCTCATTATATCTATTATGATGCAACCTCTGAGCTACAATGGCTCCCATATGATAAGATTGGTCTCCCAACACAGCACTCCACGAGAATCTGAGATCAGGGACACACATGTGACATGCTTCATCCTTAGCATTTACGCACCTACCAATGAAGAGAGCAAAATAATGTATAGCAGGAAAGTGAATGCTCCCTATAGTGGCTTGCGTTATATCTCTAGATTCCCCCATAGTTATGCTAGTAAGAAAGTCCCTAAATTAAGATTTACGGGGATCAATAGTACTACCCCATTATGGGAGTTTGCAAGCAAAAGTAAAATCCTCTAAGTCCATGGTATAAGATTTGTCATAAAGATCAAACATGACAGAAGGAGAATTATGCGAAGATGAAAACTCAAACCTCCTCACAAATGAACTAGTGAGATCATGATACTGTGGGAATTTGTTTTCCTCGAAGTCCACAAGACCGGCGTTACGCAAATATGCGTTAAATTCTTCTTTGATTCCCGCTTGATCCATAAAATTTTCCGAAGGCCATTCACAGGGCCTCACAAGAGCGTCTCTTGGTGGTTCCTCGTCAGCATCACGCATTGCAAGCCTGGGACCTTGCTTCCTTGAAGAACCACCTTGGAACATCTTCCTAAACATATTGTTTTCTCTGAAAAATTTCTGAAATTTTTAGTAACTTCAAACAAAAGTGAACCAACTTCAATAAGATTGATAGCAACTACTCCTGCAAGTGCCTAGAGCCTCTATCAAGCATTAAATTTGTAATGAATTAAACACTAGAACAAAAACTAATTGGACCAATGGAGGAGTCACATACCAAGGAACAATCTCCCCAAGCAGTTTTGTGAGAGGTGCTTTGAGCAAGGAGATCGAAAATCACAGCAACGGGGGCTGGAACTCGTGTTTGAGCTAGATATTCGTGTTTGTGGGAGGAAGAAGAAGAAGAAGATAGGTGCAAGAATAAGTGGAGGAGGGCCACCATGGGCCCACGAGGCAGGGCGCATACAGGGGGTAGGGCGCGCTTCCACCCCGTGGCGGTGGCAGCTCCCCATGCGGTAATTTTTGCACTAAAAATCCTCAAATATTCCCCAAAAAATCATATTAAATTGGCATGGCATTCTGAGGACTTCTATTTTCGGGATATTTTTATATTGCACAGATAAATCAAACAGACAGAAAAATACTATTTTTACTTTATTTCAACTAAATAACAGAAAGTATAAAGAGGGTACATGTGACGCCCCAAGACCGGAGCTTCAGTTGCCTTCCAGGGTTCCGAGTTTTGTCGTGTGATTTGTTTTGTTTGAGCATTCATCTTGTCATCTCTTGCATTGCATCATGTCATCATGCCATCATATCATTAATTCTTAAAAACTCTTCTAAATAAATTGTATGGATTTTTCGATCCATTTAAATCGAGGGATTCACATGGTGTTTTCTCTTTATAACATATCCTCCTAATAGTTATGGAGCTATTATAATTTATTCCATTTATTTGGAATTGATCATAACACACTTGCCAAATAATTTCGTTCCTTTTTCTGCTTCAAGTTTGGTCTCCAAACCTTGCCATTATTTATTCTATCATTTTTCCGGAGTTCCACCAAAAATCCTCGAGCCATTTTTGTTAAATTCTTCATATTTTCATGAGTCCGGGAAAATTATCCGCGCCCGCAAGTCCTTTCCCTAACCCTCTCTTTCTTTTCTTCTCTTTATTTGTTTTCTGCTTAAGAAGATAGAAGAGAGAAGAGAGGAGCCAGCCCAGCCGGCCTCCTGGGCCTCCCAACTCCCCGCGCCGGCCCAAGGCCCATGGCCCCTGTTTCTAACCCTAGCCCGCAGGTCTCTCTCTCCCTGCTCGATCCTCCAGCGCCGTCTCCTTCCCGATCCCCTCGTTCCTTCCCGATCCCATCTCCTTCCTCTCGCTCGAGCCCCCTCCTCTCGATCCCTCACTCTCTCCCCTCCTCCCGACCGCATCGCCAGGGAGCCCGAACCCCCGCTCGATCTCCTCGCCTCCCCTCCTCTCGATCTCCTTCTCCCTCTCGTCTCTCATGGCGCCTCCAGGCCGGACCCCCCCCGGTGGCCTCCTCGTCGCCGCCCTTGGTGCCGCGCCACCGCTCCCTGCCCATGATCGCCGCCGCCCGCCAGGTCCTCTCCTCCAGGTGCCTCCTTGCCGCCCGAGGACTGCAGCCCCCGCCTCGCGCGCCTCTCCTCTGCAGCTCCTCCTCCGCCTCGACCTCGCCCGCCCGCAGCAGCAGGGGAGCTGCTGCATCCTCGCCGTCCCCAGCAGCAGGGACCAGGAGCTCAAGCCCTTGCCATGGCCGCCGCCCGTTCACCGCCTCCGGCCAGGTCCAGCCGCCCTCGGCCTCCCCTCGAGCACCCGAGGCCCTGCGAGGCCATCAGCATCGCCGCGGTCCCGTTTCACGTGAAGCCCCTGCTCCACCACCACCAGCGCCCGGCGTCTCCGTCCCGTTCCGTTTTGCTGCTGCCGTCTCCGGAAACGCCAAGTACCACGACTACCCTCGAGGTCATTCGGTTTCCGTCAAGATCGACTACGGGGATACCACCAAGTTCCCCTTCGGAATGTACCAAGTTCGTCTACACGTGGATGCGACAAGTACCCCTACGGAAACCTGAATCGCCAAGACTGGATCCGATAAGTACCCCGATGACGTGTACCACTACCGTCGACCCCGGAGGCATCGGATGCGCCAAGTCCCTCTTCGAACATCTACGAAAAACGTGTACAACTACCGTCGCCGAAGACCTGTGTAACGGAACCGTCAAGTTCGACTACCTTCGTGTGTACCACTACTTCCGATGACGAGATGTACCACTACCTTCGAACATGAGCGTCTACTTCCCGACAACCCGAAGGGTTTCGGACCCGTCAAGTACCTCTTCAAAACGAGCGTGAGCGACTACTTCCACGACGTCCGTGAACAACTACGGACGCCGAACGTGAAACACTACTTCCTCTACCGTCGCCGTGTACCACTACTTCCCTCGGCGATCATCGCGAGAACGACTACTTCCTCTACTTCCCTCGACGACCCGTGAACGTCTACTTCCCTCTACGAAACTCGACCCGTCCCGATTGCTCGTTCCGAAGGTATAACCCGTGATGACCGACCGTGATCGAATCATCCTTGCGATGCCCCTCTTTTGCCATGCCACCGTTCCGTGGGAACCGGGAATCCGGGATCACCCCACCATCTTGCATGACTCGCTTCCGTCACGCTTTCCTTTGTGCCGGTATCTCAATCGAGTTATCGGAACCGATATGTTGCCGTGGCACCATTTTCGGATTCGTTGCCGTGGCACCCCTTTCTTCCACCACGGTGACATAATGCTTCATATCATGCTCATGTTAACGTTTTCATAAAAATTGCTTAAAAACTTGCACATGTCATCCGCATCATGATAACAACATTTAATTGTTTAAAATTGTTGTTTGCTTTAATTTGCTTAAATGCCATGCTAAAATGATTTATTTCATAACTTAATAACCGTAGCTCCATTTTAAATAAATTATATATGTAAATGGGGTAGAAAAATGCCTAGATTAACATGGTAGCTTTACTTTGCATGTTTAACAACTCTAAAATATGCTTTAGGTCAGATCTGTTCCAAATTCGAATATTGCATATGGGGATTTTCCGGAATTGTTGTTCGTTGTTTCCGGCCTCATTTAATCTTGCCTAATTAGATAGTTTATTTATGCTTCACCCTCTTGCCATGTTTAACAACCTTTAATATTGTTGAGTACCTAATCGGGAGAGAACTAAATAAGTGATGTGGTGTTTTCGTCAATATGCAATTCGTTGCATATTGAGCTCCACTTAATTTGTAGGATTGTTTGTGCATATTGCCATGCCATGTTATTTAAACCGGACATGCATCATACTTGTTTGTGCATCATGCCATGTTCACGTGATGGTTGTTTTACTATGTTGTTTGCTTCTTTCCGGTTTGCTTCTCTCGTTAGCTTCAGTTTCCTTCCGGAGTTGTGAGGATTCGTTCGACTTCGTCCGTTTGTCTTCTTCATGGACTCGTTCTTCTTCCTTGCGGGATTTCAGGCAAGATGACCATACCCTCGAAATCACTACTATCTTTGCTTGCTAGTTGCTCGCTCTTTTGCTATGCCTATGCTACGATGCCTACCACTTGCTTATCATGCCTTCCCATATTGCCGTGTCAAGCCCCTAACCATCCTTTCCTAGCAAACCGTTGTTTGGCTATGTTACCGCTTTGCTCAGCCCCTCTTATAGCGTTGTTAGTTGCAGGTGAAGATGAAGTTTGTTCCTTGTTGGAACATGGAGATGTTGTTCCTCGTTGGAACATGTTTACTTGTTGGGATATCACAATATATCTTATTTAATTAATGCATCTATATACTTGGTAAAGGGTGGAAGGCTCGGCCTTATGCCTGTGTTTTGTTCCACTCTTGCCGCCTAGTTTCCGTCATACGGTGTTATGTTCCCGGATTTTGCGTCCCTAACGCGGTCGGGTGATTTATGGGACCCCTTGACAGTTCGCTTTGAATAAGACTTTTCCAGAAGGCCCAACATTGGTTTTACCATTTGCCTCACCTAGCCCTTTTTCCCTTGGGTTTCGGAGCCCGAGGGTCATCTTATTTTACCCCCGGCCGGTGCTCGTCGTGAGTGTTGGTCCAAACTGTCGACCGCCGGTGTACCGGGGGCAACTCTGGGTTGGCCTACCGGAAGTTTGGACAATCCGGTGTGCCACGAGACCGAGGTACGTCGACTCCTATCAGATTTGTCGGCACATCCGGTGGCTTTGCTGGTCTTGTTTTATTGCTGCGAAATGTCTTGTAGCCGGATTCCGAGACTGATCGGGTCTTCCGGGAGAAGGAATATCCTTCGTTGATCGCGAGAGCTTATCATGGGCTAAGTTGGGACACCCTGCAGGGTTTGAACTTTCAAAGCCGTGCCAGCGGTTATGTGGCAGATGGGAATTTGTTAATGTCGGTTGTAGAAAACCGAAGTTGATCTTAATTAAAATACACCAACGCGTGTGTAACCGTGATGGTCTCTTCTCGGCGGAGTCCGGGAAGTGAACACGGTGTTGGAGTTATGTTTGACGTAAGTAGTTTCAGGATCACTTCTTGATCATAGTTGTTCGACCGTGCTTTTGCCTTCTCTTCTCGCTCTCTTTTGCGTATGTTAGCCACCATATATGCTAGTCGCTTGCTGCAGCTCCACCTCACTACCTTGCCATACCTTTAAGCTTAAATAGTCTTGATCTCGCGGGTGTGAGATTGCTGAGTCCCCGTGACTCACAGATACTTCCAAAACCAGTTTGCAGGTGCCGATGAAACCGTGCAGGTGATGCACCCGAGCTTAAGGAGGAGCTCGATGAAGATCTTGTTCTTTGTGTTGTTTCATTTCAGTTGATCAGTAGTGGAGCCCAGTTGGGACGATCGGGGATCTGTGTAGCATTTGGGGTAGTCTTCTTTATTTTGGTTCCGTAGTTGGACCCTGATTGTATCTGTTTGATGTAATGTTTTACTCATGTATTGTGTGAAGTGGCGATTGTAAGCCAACTATGTATCTCTTTCCCTTATGTATTACATGGGTTGTGTGAAGATTACCTCACTTGCGACATTGCTTTCAATGCGGTTATGCCTCTAAGTCGTGCTTCGACACGTGGGAGATATAGCCGCATCGAGGCGTTCAAGTTGGTAATCGAGCCTTCCCGACTTAGGAGCCCCTACTTGATTGTTTGTCATGCGTTGTTGAGTCTAGAACGGAAAATGTTTTGAGTCTTAGGATTATATATATCGGAGAGTAGATTCTTTTTACTCCTCGGTCCTTAAATCGCTCTTGTGAGGTATCCCGACGTAGAGTTTTGTCTTTCCTCTCCTCTAATTTCACTAAAAAATTTTTTAGGATCACGTGGGTATCTTGGAATCGTTCGATGGTTTTGTGACGAGAACATTGTTCTTGGTGCCTCGACATTTAGGGGTTGTGGCGGTGTCCGGGGAGTTGAGCTCCGAGGTGTTGTCGTCACAATTTTATCGTTGCGATTCTGGAATACCGAGTTTTGCCGACATCGAAATCTCTTTTGTGCGCTTGTTGGTGAGATAACCTGATAGCCCGATCTTGTGGCGAGTCTTGAGTATTGCCATGACTTGTATAACGGATGTTTTTCGAAGGTCGAGGTACACGATTTCCGAGGATTTCTTGGTTATGTGTTGACGGATGGATACAGCTGGATCTAGGTATTGTTAGTTTGGGTGATATATTTTGTGTCCCCTGTATCCCCAACACCAGATTGCATAACCAGAAAGTTTCGGGAGTTTATAGGTGGGAATTCAAGTATCTCGTAGGATATCTTTCCAACACACACATGATACGATATGGGATCTATCATATGTTTGTTTCTGGCTTATTCTGCAAGCCAAATCCTTGTTTTGTTTTATTTGTGGTATTCAAGTTGCTTCAATGCCAAGTGTTGATTCCATACCTTTCCTAATTGGTGTTCTCATATTGCTATGTGAATACTAATCCTTCGTGATCATCGAGGTCGTCATGTTAATTCTTTTCTCAACCAGCGTGCTTCTCTTTAAGTGGATCCGATCATTTCAACATCCGCAAGATCAATTCTAAGCTTTTTCTCAACGGTGTTCGTTTCATCCGACCCAAGTTGCCTTTGTTTTCCCGCCCTCCCACCCCTTTTTTCTTCAAGGACTCAGATTTCTTAATCAAGTATCCATTTTATTGAGTGAAGTTTCTTCATTCTTTTCCTTTAATGTTTTATCCGGTGATTTCTCATGAAGATGCTAAAGGAAGCTTCAACCTTATCATTGTTCCATTCTAATTTTCTTCTCCGGTGGATTTAAGTCAAGTTTTCAATGTTGATCGTATTCTTTTCATCGTTTCAAATGCTTTCTCATGTCGGTGCATCTCTTAATCATCCACTTCTCGCTATTCAATTGTTCCGGAGTGTTAATGATATCTCAGAAGATTCTAGTTTCCATTCTCAGTTCACTCAAGTACTTTTGAGGATGCTATCTCATTCAAGCCATTTAATTCTACCGGTGCAATATCTATCTCAAACAATTGTTCAACGGTGGTTCTTTTGAGTGGGCCCTAACCCACAGGTCTTTCCCAGGATCTTACCTGACTCTTCTAATTTTCCAGAGCTATTCCCAAATTCATTGCAAAGTTTGACGTAAGAATGAGTTTTTCATCAGTCATATGTCTTTCTCCAAGATCTTTCAAATTTTTTTCATTGTTGGTTCAACCTTTCTAATTTTCATTCCGGAGTGCCTCAATAATTCATGGTGATGTTTCTCGTCGTCATTCTCGAATTTTGAAGACCGAAGAAGAGTTTCTCTTAAATCTCGCTTCTTTCTCTTCAAGATTCATGGTTCTAGCTTGATGCCATCCTCTCATAATTATTTTCGATTGTGAAAATTCTTTTCACCCATCTGGAGCATTTCAGGAGTCTTTTCAGTTTGATTCTTCGGAGCCCATCATCTCAGAATTATCCATTCCAGCGTTCAGCTCTTGTTCTCCAAATCTGACCGGTGCATCGTCGAAATATCCTCTAATCAGTTCATGATCTCTTCGTTCTAATGTATCTAAATTCTCTCAAGTATCTTCGTTCATTTTCTAATTCTTCCCGATGTTTTGTTATCTTTTCTTCATTCATTTTCAATTCTTACGGTGGTTCGTTCAAGATTTCACTTCCTTCTTTATCATATCAATTCATTTGTTGTTTCCAAATCCCACCGGTGGTTCCATCAATACCTTCCCAAGTTTGCGCCATATCTATCTTAATCCTTGCAATGAGAATAAGTAGTATGCCAAATCCGTTGCTTGTCATCAATTTAATTGGTGAAGGATACGCATAATGTAATTCTTATTCTTGTTCCATCGAGTAAATCCAATTCCTTATTCCGGAGGTTCATCAAAAATTCGTGATTTCATTTGTTCATCTTTTCTTACCGGAGTTCTTCATGGAGGTTCTACATGATGGTTCGTCAAGGTTTCTTTTCATTCTTCAATTGTTCTTCAAGATTTCTCGTGGAGTTAAGATCCGTCAAGCTATACTCTAAAATAAGCATGGTGTTCAACACATGTTTTGTTTTGGGGAGTTCAAGTATTCTTCTTCTTGCATTTCGAAGTGCAATTCTTTCTACCTTATCTCTTGAGATGGTGTTATGTCTTCTTGACAATTTTCCTTCATGCTTCATGATTCACATGTTGTCAAGAATGAGGTATTTTAAATCCATCAATCTCTTCATTGGAGTTATCTTGGGCTATATTTCACCTAAAGCTTTCCCTAAGGATTGTTGCTATTTATGGTGCTTATTAATGACCCAAGTTCTTCATTTGCCCTCCCGGTGAAATAAGTTTCTCGTCTCCTTGTTGATATCAATTCAATCGTTTGTTTCCGTTGGTGGCAGAAGCTCACCTCATAATTTTGAGATGTTTTCATAAGCCCACTACAAGCTTATCCTTATCGTTGTTGTTTTTCAAACAACTCCGTTCAATCCTACTTCGTAAGGATGCTCTTTCAAATTCATTTATGGTGGGAGATGTTGGTTTTATTCTTCGTTCTATTCATTCCAACTTTCTATCGATCATGCATTGTTTCCGGAGGCATGGTGATGTTGCTCTTTTCACCCATCACCTCGTTTTGTAAAGATCATGTTCTTTTTCTTGCATTATCCATTTAACCGGAGGTTGTGTCATCTCTTCAAGTTCTTTTCATCTTATCAAGTTCTCCTTCTTCTTTTAGTCGGAGTGCTGCCCAAATTTTATCAATCTTATTCCTTGTCTATCTAGTTTTAACCGGAGTGGTTTCAGTATCTATGTTATCACTTAACCTCTTGTTTTTCGTCGTATCCCTTGTTCCTTTTTTCTAACAGAGTGTTTTCAACTTTGTTCATCTTCATTGTTTTCTTTCTTTCATTTCGTTCAACCTCTCAAGGTTCATTGGTTTCATTCGTTTGTCAAAGAAGCAACTTTGTTTTACCTCTCCCTCTTCCGTTTTTCTATCCGGTGCCATCCTAGATCTCGGGACGAGATCCTCTCGTAGTGGTGGAGTGTTGTGACGCCCCAAGACCGGAGCTTCAGTTGCCTTCCAGGGTTCCGAGTTTTGTCGTGTGATTTGTTTTGTTTGAGCATTCATCTTGTCATCTCTTGCATTGCATCATGTCATTATGCCATCATATCATTAATTCTTAAAAACTCTTCTAAATAAATTGTATGGATTTTTCGATCCATTTAAATCGAGGGATTCACATGGTGTTTTCTCTTTATAACATATCCTCCTAATAGTTATGGAGCTATTATAATTTATTCCATTTATTTGGAATTGATCATAACACACTTGCCAAATAATTTCGTTCCTTTTTCTGCTTCAAGTTTGGTCTCCAAACCTTGCCATTATTTATTCTATCATTTTTCCGGAGTTCCACCAAAAATCCTCGAGCCATTTTTGTTAAATTCTTCATATTTTCATGAGTCCGGGAAAATTATCCGCGCCCGCAAGTCCTTTCCCTAACCCTCTCTTTCTTTTCTTCTCTTTATTTGTTTTCTGCTTAAGAAGATAGAAGAGAGAAGAGAGGAGCCAGCCCAGCCGGCCTCCTGGGCCTCCCAACTCCCCGCGCCGGCCCAAGGCCCATGGCCCCTGTTTCTAACCCTAGCCCGCAGGTCTCTCTCTCCCTGCTCGATCCTCCAGCGCCGTCTCCTTCCCGATCCCCTCGTTCCTTCCCGATCCCATCTCCTTCCTCTCGCTCGAGCCCCCTCCTCTCGATCCCTCACTCTCTCCCCTCCTCCCGACCGCATCGCCAGGGAGCCCGAACCCCCGCTCGATCTCCTCGCCTCCCTCCTCTCGATCTCCTTCTCCTCTCGTCTCTCATGGCGCCTCAGGCGGACCCCCGGTGGCCTCCTCGTCGCCGCCCTTGGTGCCGCGCCACCGCTCCCTGCCGCGGTCGCCGCCGCCCAGGGTCCTCTCCTCCAGGGTGCCTCCTTGCCGCCCGAGGACTGCAGCCCCCTGCCTCGCGACGCCTCTCCTCTGCAGCTCCTCCTCCGCCTCGACCTCGCCGCCGGCAGCAGCAGGAGCTGCTGCATCCTCTCGCCGTCCCCAGCAGCAGGGACCAGGAGCTCAAGCCCTTGCCATGGCCGCCGCCCGTTCACCGCCTCCGCCGGGTCCAGCCCCTCGGCCTCCCCTCGAGCACCCGAGGCCTGCGAGGCCATCAAGATCGCCCAGCGGTCCCGTTTCACGTGAAGCCCCTGCTCCACCACCACCAGCGCCCGGCGTCTCCGTCCCGTTCCGTTTTGCTGCTGCCGTCTCCGGAAACGCCAAGTACCACGACTACCCTCGAGGTCATTCGGTTTCCGTCAAGATCGACTACGGGATACCACCAAGTTCCCCGCGAATGTACCAAGTTCGTCTACGTGGATCGACAAGTACCCTACGGAAACCTGAATCGCCAAGACTGGATCCGATAAGTACCCGATGGCGTGTACCACTACCGTCGACCCGGAGGCATCGGATCGCCAAGTCCCTCTTGAACATCTACGAAAAACGTACAACTACCGTCGCCAAGACCTGTAACGGAACCGTCAAGTTCGACTACCTTCGTGTACCACTACTTCCGATGGCGAGATGTACCACTACCTTGAACATGAGCGTCTACTTCCCACGACAACCCGAAGGGTTTCGGACCCGTCAAGTACCTCTTCGAAACGAGCGTGAGCGACTACTTCCACGACGTCCGTGAACAACTACGGACGCCGAGCGTGAAACACTACTTCCTCTACCGTCGCCGTGTACCACTACTTCCCTCGGCGATCATCGCGAAAACGACTACTTCCTCTACTTCCCTCGGCGACCCGTGAGCGTCTACTTCCCTCTCTGAAACTTCGACCCGTCCCGATTGCTCGTTCGAAGGTATAACCCGTGATGACCGACCGTGATCGAATCATCCTTGCGATGCCCTCTTTTGCCATGCCACCGTTCCGTGGGAACCGGAATCCGGGATCACCCACCATCTTGCATGACTTCGCTTCCGTCACGCTTTCCTTTGTGCCGGTATCTCAATCGAGTTATCGGAACCGATATGTTGCCGTGGCACCATTTTCGGATTCGTTGCCGTGGCACCCCTTTCTTCCACCACGGTGACATAATGCTTCATATCATGCTCATGTTAACGTTTTCATAAAAATTGCTTAAAAACTTGCACATGTCATCCGCATCATGATAACAACATTTAATTGTTTAAAATTGTTGTTTGCTTTAATTTGCTTAAATGCCATGCTAAAATGATTTATTTCATAACTTAATAACCGTAGCTCCATTTTAAATAAATTATATATGTAAATGGGGTAGAAAAATGCCTAGATTAACATGGTAGCTTTACTTTGCATGTTTAACAACTCTAAAATATGCTTTAGGTCAGATCTGTTCCAAATTCGAATATTGCATATGGGGATTTTCCGGAATTGTTGTTCGTTGTTTCCGGCCTCATTTAATCTTGCCTAATTAGATAGTTTATTTATGCTTCACCCTCTTGCCATGTTTAACAACCTTTAATATTGTTGAGTACCTAATCGGGAGAGAACTAAATAAGTGATGTGGTGTTTTCGTCAATATGCAATTCGTTGCATATTGAGCTCCACTTAATTTGTAGGATTGTTTGTGCATATTGCCATGCCATGTTATTTAAACCGGACATGCATCATACTTGTTTGTGCATCATGCCATGTTCACGTGATGGTTGTTTTACTATGTTGTTTGCTTCTTTCGGTTTGCTTCTCTCGTTAGCTTCAGTTTCCTTCGGAGTTGTGAGGATTCGTTCGACTTCGTCCGTTTGTCTTCTTCATGGACTCGTTCTTCTTCCTTGCGGGATTTCGGCAAGATGACCATACCCTCGAAATCACTACTATCTTTGCTTGCTAGTTGCTCGCTCTTTTGCTATGCCTATGCTCGATGCCTACCACTTGCTTATCATGCCTTCCCATATTGCCGTGTCAAGCCCTAACCATCCTTTCCTAGCAAACCGTTGTTTGGCTATGTTACCGCTTTGCTCAGCCCTCTTATAGCGTTGTTAGTTGCGGTGAAGATGAAGTTTGTTCCTTGTTGGAACATGGAGATGTTGTTCCTCGTTGGAACATGTTTACTTGTTGGGATATCACAATATATCTTATTTAATTAATGCATCTATATACTTGGTAAAGGGTGGAAGGCTCGGCCTTATGCCCGGTGTTTTGTTCCACTCTTGCCGCCCTAGTTTCCGTCATACCGGTGTTATGTTCCTGGATTTTGCGTCCCTAACGCGGTCGGGTGATTTATGGGACCCCTTGACAGTTCGCTTTGAATAAGACTTTTCGGCAAGGCCCAACATTGGTTTTACCATTTGCCTCACCTAGCCCTTTTTCCCTTGGGTTTCGGAGCCCGAGGGTCATCTTATTTTACCCCCCGGGCCAGTGCTCGTCGTGAGTGTTGGTCCAAACTGTCGGCCGCCGGTGGCCACCAGGGGCAACTCTGGGTTGGCCTACCGGAAGTTTGGACAATCCGGTGTGCCACGAGACCGAGGTACGTCGACTCCTATCAGATTTGTCGGCACATCCGGCGGCTTTGCTGGTCTTGTTTTATTGCTGTGAAATGTCTTGTAGCCGGATTCGAGACTGATCGGGTCTTCCGGGAGAAGGAATATCCTTCGTTGATCGCGAGAGCTTATCATGGGATAAGTTGGGACACCCTGCAGGGTTTGAACTTTCGAAAGCCGTGCCCGCGGTTATGTGGCAGATGGGAATTTGTTAATGTCGGTTGTAGAAAACCGAAGTTGATCTTAATTAAAATACACCAACCGCGTGTGTAACCGTGATGGTCTCTTCTCGGTGTCCGGGAAGTGAACACGGTGTTGGAGTTATGTTTGGCGTAAGTAGTTTCAGGATCACTTCTTGATCATAGTTGTTCGACCGTGCTTTTGCCTTCCCTTCTCGCTCTCTTTTGCGTATGTTAGCCACCATATATGCTAGTCGCTGCTGCAGCTCCACCTCACTACCTTGCCATACCTTTAAGCTTAAATAGTCTTGATCTCGCGGGTGTGAGATTGCTGAGTCCCGTGACTCACAGATACTTCAAAACCAGTTTGCGGTGCCGATGAAACCGTGCAGGTGATGCACCCGAGCTTAAGGAGGAGCTCGATGAAGATCTTGTTCTTTGTGTTGTTTCATTTCAGTTGATCAGTAGTGGAGCCCAGTTGGGACGATCGGGGATCTGTGTAGCATTTGGGGTAGTCTTCTTTATTTTGGTTCCGTAGTTGGACCCTGATTGTATCTGTTTGATGTAATGTTTTACTCATGTATTGTGTGAAGTGGCGATTGTAAGCCAACTATGTATCTCTTTCCCTTATGTATTACATGGGTTGTGTGAAGATTACCTCACTTGCGACATTGCTTTCAATGCGGTTATGCCTCTAAGTCGTGCTTCGACACGTAGGAGATATAGCCGCATCGAGGGCGTTTCAGTACAGAAGGTTGTGCCTTCTAGTTTCATCCGTCTCATGATCATCAAAAGGAATCCACTAACAAGGTTGATCAGGTCTTGTTAACAAACTCATTCCGATTAACATGGAACCGGAGAAATTTCGAATGACACTATGTTACCTCAACGGGGATATGCACATCCCCTATAATAAGAATATCATATTTTTCTTCTTGACAGTAGGAAGAGGAAATTCAAAACCTCCAAAAATAATCGATGGAACTTTTCCAATAGAGTTGATGCTATAAACTTGAGGTTGTTTCCTCGGAAAGTGTACCGTATGCTCATTACCATTAACATGAAAAGTGACATTGCCTTTTTTGCAATCAATAACAGCCCCTACAGTATTCATAAAAGGTCTTCCAAGAATAATAGACATACTATCGTCCTCGGGAATATCAAGAATAACAAAGTCCGTTAAAATAGTAACGTTTGCAAACACAACAGGTACATCCTCACAAATACCGACAGGTATAGCAGTTGATTTATCAGCCATTTGCAATGATATTTCAGTAGGTGTCAACTTGTTCAAATCAAGTCTACAATATAAAGAGAGAGGCATAACACTAGCACCGGCTCCAAGATCACATAAAGCAGTTTTAACATAATTTCTTTTAATGGAGCATGGTATAGTGGGTACTCCTGGATCTCCAAGTTTCTTTGGTACTCCACCCTTAAAAGTATAATTAGCAAGCATGGTGGAAATTTCAGCTTCCGGTATCTTTCTCTTATTGGTAATGATATCCTTCATATACTTAGCATAAGGATTTGTTTTGAGCACATCAGTTAATCGCATATGCAAGAAGATAGGTCTAATCATTTCAGCAAAGCGCTCAAAATCCTCATCATCCTTTTTCTTGGATGGTTTGGGAGGAAAAGGCATGGGTTTCTGAACCCATGGTTCTCTTTCTTTACCATGTTTCCTAGCAACAAAGTCTCTCTTATCATAACGTTGATTCTTTGATTGTGGGTTATCAAGATCAACAGCAGATTCAGCTTCTACATCATTATTATTACTCGGTTGAGCATCAACATGAACATCATCATTAACATTTTCACTAGGTTCATGTTCATTACCAGATTGTGTTTCAGCATCAGACATAGATATATCATTTGGATTATCAGGTGGTTCAACAATAGGTTCACTAGAAGTTTGCAAAGTCCTATCATTTTTCTTTTTCTTCCTTTTAGAAGAACTAGGCACATCAGTTTTATTTCTCTAAGAATCTTGCTCAATTCGCTTAGGGTGGCCTTCAGGATACAAAGGTTCCTGAGTCATTCTACCAGTTCTAGTAGCCACTCTAACAGCATAATCATTTTTCTTAGTATTCATTTCATTTAGCAAATCATTTTGAGCCTTAAGCACTTGTTCTACTTGAGTGGTAACCATAGAAGCATGTTTGCTAATGAGTTTAAGTTCACATCTAACATTAGCCATATAATCACCCAAGTGTTTAATCATATCGGAATCATATTTCAACTGTCTACCAAAATAAGCATTAAAATTTTCTTGTTTGACAATGAAGTTATCAAACTCATCCAATCATTGTCTAGCAGACTTATAGTGAGGAATATCACCTTCATCAAATTTATAGAGAGAATTTACCTTTACTACCTGTGTCGGGTTATCGGGATAAGGAGGTTCTTTAATAGGTAATGGATCAAGATCATATGTTTCTTCAACAGGCGGTATATTAAGACCATGTATTTCTTCAATAGGAGGTAAATTCTTAACATCTTCAGCTTTAATACCTTTTTCTTTCATAGATTTCTTTGCCTCTTGCATATCTTCAGGACTGAGAAATAGAACACCTCTCTTCTTCGGAGTTGGTCTAGGAATAGGCTCAGCAATTGGCTCAGGAGCTGGCTCAGGAGGTGCCCAATTATTTTCATTTGTCAACATATTATTCAATAGAATTTCAGCTTCATCTGGTGTTCTTTCCCTGAAAAGAGAGCCAGCACAACTATCCAGGTAATCTCTGGAAGCATCGGTTAGTCCATTATAGAAGATATCAAGTATTTCATTTTTTCTTAAGAGGATGATCAGGCAAAGCATTAAGTAACTTGAGAAGCCTCCCCCAAGCTTGTGGGAGACTCTCTTCTTCAATGTGCACAAAGTTGCATATTTCCTTTAAAGCAGCTTGTTTCTTATGAGCAGGAAATATTTAGCGAGAAGTAATAAATCATATCACAGGGACTACGACACAACCAGGATCAAGAGAATTAAACCATATCTTAGCATCACCCGTTAATGAGAACGAAAATATTTTAAGGATGTAAAAGTAGCGAGATCTATCATCATTAGTGAACAGGGTGGCTATATCATTTAATTTAGTAAGATGTGCCACAACAGTTTCAGATTCATAACCATGAAAAGGATCAGATTCAACCAAAGTAATTATATCAGGATCAACAGGGAATTCATAATCCTTATCGGGAACACAAATAGGTGAAGTAGCAAAAGCAGGGTCAGGTTTCATTCTATCTCTAAGAGATTCTTTACTCCATTTAACTAGCCGCCTCTTAAGTTCATATCTATCTTTACAACCAAAAATAGCTGCAGAAGATTCCATATCGAAAAGATAACCCTCAGGAATAGCAGGCATATCTTCATCATCACTTTCATCAACATTCAGTTTCAATAGTTTCTCTCTCTCTAGACCTAGAAATTTGTTCATCAAGAAATTCACCAAGGGGCACAGTGGTATCAAGCATAGAAGTAGTTTCATCATAAGTATCATGCATAGCATAAGTGGCATCATCAATAACATGCGACATATCGGAACGAATAGCAGAAGAAGGTTTAGGTGTCGCAAGCTTACTCATAACAGAAGGTGAATCAAGTGCAGACCTAGATGGCAGTTCCTTACCTCCCCTCGTAGTTGAGGGATAAATTTTTGTCTTAGCGTCTTTCAAGTCTTCATAGTGTCCAGCAGATATAAATACCAAGTAACTCAAAGCATAGAGCTATGCTCCCCGGCAACGGCGCCATAAATTGTTCTTGATAACCCACAAGTATAGGGGATCGCAACAACTTTCGAGGGTAGAGTATTCAACCCAAATTTATTGATTCGACACAAGGGGAGCCAAAGAATATTCTCAAGTATTAGCAACTGAGTTGTCAATTCAGCCACACCTGGATAACTTAATATCTGCAGCAAGGTATTTAGTAGCAAAGTAATATGATAGTAGTGGTAATGGTAACAAAAGTAACGGAAGCAAAAGTAATATTTTTGGTATTTTGTAGTGATTGTAACAATAGCAACGGGAAAGTGAATAAGCGTAAACCAGTATATGGAAAGCTCGTAGGCATTGGATCGGTGATGGATAATTATGCCGGATGCGGTTCATCATGTAACAGTCATAACATAGGGTGACACAGAACTAGCTCCAATTCATCAATGTAATGTAGGCATGTATTCCGAATATAGTCATACGTGCTTATGGAAAAGAACTTGCATGACATCTTTTTTCCTACCCTCCCGTGGCAGCGGGGTCCTAATGGAAACTAAGGGATATTAAGGCCTCCTTTTAATAGAGAACCGGAACAAAGCATTAGCACATAGTGAATACATGAACTCCTCAAACTATGGTCATCACCGAGAAGTATCCTGATTATTGTCACTTCGGGGTTGTCGGATCATAACACATAATAGGTGACTATAGACTTGCAAGATAGGATCAAGAACACACATATATTCATGAAAACATAATAGATTCAGATCTGAAATCTTGGCGCTCGGGCCCTAGTGACAAGCATTAAGCATAGCAAAGTCATAGCAACATCAATCTCAGAACATAATGGATACTAGGGATCAAACCCTGACCAAACTAACTCGATTACATGATAGATCTCATCCAACCCATCACTGTCCAGCAAGCCTACGATGGAATTACTCATGCACGACGGTGAGCATCATGAAATTGGTGATGGAGGATGGTTGATGATGACGACGGCGACGAATCCCCCTCTCCGTAGGCCCGAAAGGACTCCAGATCAGCCCTCCTGAGTGGTTTTAGGGCTTGGCGGCGGCTCCGTATCGTAAAACGCGATGATTTCTTCTCTCTGATTTTTTTCTCTCCGAAAGCCAATATATAGAGTTGGAGTTGGTGTCGGAAGGTCTCCAGGGGGCCCACGAGGTAGGGGGGCGCGCCCGGGAGGGGGGCGTGCCCCCCACCATCGTGGACAGGGTGTGGGCCCCCTGGTCTTCATCTTTGGCGAGGATTTTTTATAATTTTTTCTAAGACGTTACGTGGAGTTTCAGGTCATTCCGAGAACTTTTGTTTTCTGCACATAAAACAACATCATGGCAATTCTGCTGAAAACAGCGTCAGTCCGGGTTAGTTCCATTCAAATCATACAAGTTAGAGTCCAAAACAAGGGCAAAAGTGTTTGGGAAAGTAGATACGACGGAGACGTATCATGCCATAATAAGAAGAATTACATTGAAATTATGCTAAGTAGCATTCCACATCAAAAATTCAGTTTTTATCATTTACCTACTCGAGGGCGAGCAGGAATTAAGCTTGCGGATGCTTGATATGTGATATGTCTCCAACGTATCTATAATTTTTGATTGCTTCATGCTATATTATATTCAGTTTTGGATGATTAATGGGCTTTGTTATACACTTTTATATTATTTTTGGGACTAACCTATTAACCGGAGGCCCAGCCCAAAATTGTTGTTTTTGCCTATTTCAGAGTTTCGCAGAAAAAGAATATCAAACGGAGTCCAAACGGAATGAAACCTTCGGGAACGTGATTTTCGGAACGAACGTGATCCAGAGGACTTGGACCATATGTCAAGAAAGCAACTAGGAGGGCACGAGGTAGGGGGGCGCGCCCTCCACCCTCATGGGGCCCACGTTGCTCCACCGACGTACTTCTTCCTCCTATATATACCTACGTACCCCCAAACCAACAGAAGCATCCACGAAAACCTAATTCCACCGTCGCAACCTTACGTGCCGTGAGATCCGTCTTGGGGCCTTTTCGGCGTCCCCGGAGGGCGCATGATCACGGAGGGTTCTACATCAACACCATAGCCTCTCCGATGATGTGTGAGTAGTTTACCTCAGACCTTCGGGTCCATAGTTATTAGCTAGATGGCTTCTTCTCTCTCTTTGGATCTCGATACAAAGTTCTCCACGATTCTCGTGGAGATCTATTCGATGCAATCTTCTTTTTCGGTGTGTTTGTTGAGACCGATGAATTGTGGGTTTATGATCAAGTTTATCTATGAACAATATTTGAATCTTCTCTGAATTCTTTTATGTATGATTGGTTATCTTTGCAAGTCTCTTCGAATTATCGGTTTGGTTTGGCCTACTAGATTGATCTTTCTTGCAATGGGAGAAGTGCTTAGCTTTGGGTTCAATCTTGCGGTGTCCTTTCCCAGTGACAGCAGGGGCAGCAAGGCACGTATTGTATTGTTGCCATCGAGGATAACAAGATGGGGTTTATATCATATTGCATGAGTTTATCCCTCTACATCATGTCATCTTACTTAAAGCGTTACTCTGTTCTTATGAACTTAATACTCTAGATGCATGCTGGATAGCGGTCAATGTGTGGAGTAATAGTAGTAGATGCAGGCAGGAGTCGGTCTACTTGTCACGGACCTGATGCCTATATACATGACCATACCTAGATATTCTCATAACTATGCTCAATTCTATCAATTGCTCAACAGTAATTTGTTCACCCACCGTAATACTTATGCTCTCGAGAGAAGCCACTAGTGAAACCTATGGCCCCCGGGTCTATTTTCCATCATATTAGTCTTTCATCACTAAGCTATTTCTATCGTCGTTTATTTTACTTTGCATCTTTATTTACTCTTTATCATAAAAACACCAAAAATATTATCTTATCATATCTATCAGATCTCACTTTCGTAAGTGACCGTGAAGGGATTGACAACCCCTTTATTGCGTTGGTTGCGAGGTTTTTATTTGTTTGTGTAGGTGCGAGGGACTTGTGCGTGGCCTCCTACTGGATTGATACCTTGGTTCTCAAAAACCGAGGGAAATAATTACGCTACTTTGCTGCATCACCCTTTCCTCTTCAAGGGAAAACCAACGTAGTGCTCAAGAGGTAGCAATACGTCTCCAATGTATCTATTATTTTTTATTGTTCCATGCTATATTATATTCTGTTTTGGATGTTTAATGGGATTTATTATACACTTTTATATTACTTTTGGGACTAACCTACTAACTGGCGACCCAACCCAAATTGCTGTTTTTTGCCTATTTCGGTGTTTCGTAGAAAAAGAATATCAAACGGAGTCCAAACGGAATGAAACCTTCGGGAACTTGATTTTCGGAACAAACGTGATCCAGAGGACTTGGTGTCCACGTAAAGAAAGCAACGAGGAGAGCACGAGGCAGGGGGCGCGCCTACCCCTGGGCGCGTCCTCCACCCTCGTGGGGCCCATGTTGCTCCACCGATGTACTTCTTCCTCCTATATATACCTACGTACCCCCAAACCATCAGAGGCATCAAGGAAAACCTAATTCCACCGTCGCAACCTTCTGTACCCGTGAGATCCCATCTTGGGGCCTTTTAAGCTCTGCTGCTGGAAGGGCATTGATCACGGAGGGCTTCTACATCAACACCATAGCCTCTCCGATGATGTGTGAGTAGTTTACCTCAGACCTTCGGGTCCATAGTTATTAGCTAGATGGCTTCTTCTCTCTCTTTGGATCTCAATACAAAGTTCTCCACGATTCTCGTGGAGATCTATTCGATGTTATCTTCTTTTGCGGTGTGTTTGTCGAGACCGCTAAATTGTGGGTTTATGATCAAGTTTATCTATGAACAATATTAGAATCTCCTCTAAATTCTTTTATGTATGATTGGTTATCTTTGCAAGTCTTTTCGAATTATCAGTTTGGTTTGGCCTACTAGATTGATCTTTCTTGAAATGGGAGAAGTGCTTAGATTTGTGTTCAATCTTGCGGTGTCCTTTCCCAATGACAGCAGGGGCAGCAAGGCACGTATTGTATTGTTGCCATCGAGGATAAAAAGATGGGGTTTATATCATATTGCATGAGTTCATCCCTCTACATCATGTCATCTTACTTAAAGCATTACTCTGTTCTTATGAACTTAATACTCTAGATGCATGCTGGATAGCGGTCGATGTGTGGAGTAATAGTAGTAGATGCAGAATCGTTTCGGTCTACTTGTCACGGACGTGATGCCTATATACATGATCATACCTAGATATTCTCATAACCTTGCTCAATTCTATCCTCGACAGTAATCTGTTCACCCACCATAATACTTATGCTCTTGAGAGAAGCCACTAGTGAAACCTATGGCCTCCGGGTCTATTTTCAATCATATTAATCTTCCAATACTTAGCTATTTCTATTGCCGTTTATTTTACTTTGCATCTTTATTTACTCTTTATCATAAAAATACCAAAAATATTATCTTATCATATCTATCAGATCCCACTCTCGTAAGTGACCGTGAAGGGATTGACAACCCCTTTATCGCGTTGGTTGCGAGGTTCTTATTTGTTTGTGTAGGTGCGTGGGACTCGAGCGTGGTCTCCTACTGGATTGATACCTTGGTTCTCAAAAACTGAGGGAAATACTTACGCTACTTTACTGCATCAACCTTTCCTCTTCAAGGGAAAACCAACGCAATGCTCAAGAGGTAGCATCAACCTCCCCCTGCCGTATAATGGGATTCTTGGACGCCCAGGTTTGGCAAAATTCATTGTGGCATCCCACTATGCCTACAACACCTTGAAGATGCCAGGGCCGGTAGGAGTCATTTCCATCCCGTCAGAAGAGAAGGACGCAATCATTTGCATGGACAAGATGTACTGGGACACAGTCACGGCAGAGGCCATGGCAGCGGCAGCTCCCGCCAAGGAAAACTGTGGAAAGAAGAAGGACAACAGGGACACCATCAAGGAATCCGGGAAGAGCACCTCTTCAGAGTGCGTTGTGCCTATTGATGACTTGCCGGAAAGTTCCAACAGCAAGAAATCCAAGATCGCCTCACCGCATATGAAGAAGGTCCCGACAGGGCTGGCTGGCATTGATGGTACCTTCACCATCAGCGCACCCTCGATGACAAATAGGAAAGCGCGCTCGTTGCCTTCCTGCGGGCGAATATCGATGTGTTTGCCTGGCAACCATCTGATATCCACGGTGTTCCCACGGAGGTAATCGAGCACCACCTTGCCGCCTGCCCGCATGCGCGACCCGTCAAGCAGAAGGTTCAAAAGCAGGCCTTGGAGAGGCATCAGATCATTGCTGAAGAGATCAAGAAGCTTGAGGCAGCTGGTCTGGTCAGAGGAGTACTGCATCCGACATGGTTAGCAAACCCAGTGGTGGTGCGCAAGGCTAACGGGAAATGGAGGCTTTGCATAAATTTCACAGATCTCAACAAGGCTTTCCCGAAGGACCCACTTCCCTTGTCGCGCATCGACCAGATTGTGGACTCCACTTCAGGTTGTGATTTTATCTCCTCTTTGGATGCATACTCTGGATATCATCAGATCTTCATGTCCAAGGAAGACGAAGAGAAGACCTTGTTCATCACCCCATGTGGTACATACTGCTTCGCGCGCATGCCTTTCGAGTTAAAGAGTGTTGAGTCCACTTTTGCAAGAGCAGTCCAGATTGGTTTTGAATCGCAGTTGCACAGAACATTGAGGCTTATATGGATGACATCGTGGTCAAAACCAAGGATGGATCAACCCTCATCGAGGATTTAGAGGGGACATTTGCCAATCTACGCCTGGAGAAGTGTGTATTTGGCGTTCCCTTTCGCAAGCTACTTGGATTCTTCGTGTCCCATCGAGGGATCGAAGCCAACCCCAACAAGATCAAGGCTATCGGCGAATCTGAGCACCAGGATGATTAAGGATGTGAGGCGTCTGACAGGGTGCATTGCCGCGCTTAGCAGATTCATCTCCAAGTCTGCCGAGCGCGCCTTGTCGTTCTTCAAAATTTTGAAGAAGGTAGGGCCCATGAAGTGGACCCCGGAAGCAGATGCAGCTTTGCAAGAGTTGATGGCTTACTTGTCCTCTATACCCACTTTGGTTGCTCCTAAACCCCAGAGCCATTGCTGCTATACTTGGAGGCAAGTAATCAGGTGGTTAGTGCAGCCCTAGTGGCACAACGGGAAGTAGAGGAAGCAGAGAGTGAGCAAAGCCCGACAAGACCAGATGAGGATTAGGACAGAGAAGAGCACGACAGCAAGGGCAACCCCAAGGATGCAGCAAGGAAGAAAGTGGTGCAGCGCCCAGTGTACTTCGTCAGTTCCCTGCTGCAGGGGGCTAGATCGAGGTACTCTGGTGTGCAAAAATTGATTTTGGGCCTCATCATGGCCTCAAGGAAACTGCGCCACTACTTCCAAGCCCATGAGATCACGGTTGTCACTCGCATCCCATTGCAAAGGATACTCCAGAACCCTGAGGCTACCGGCAGAATAGTGGAGTGGGCTTTGAATTATCCAGCTTTGGACTAAAGTTTGAGAGCATATCAACAATTCAGAGCAGGGCATTGGCAGAGTTTATTGCAGAATGGACGCCAACCCCTCATGAAGAAGTGCCGGAAATAGTTATCCCCGGCAAGGAAGTGCCCCATGGATGGATCATGTATTTCGATGGTGACTTCTCCTTACAAGGTGTAGTGGCTGGCGTGCTTCTCGTTGCCCCCATAGGGGAGCACTTGAAGTACGTCGTCCAGATGCACTTTCCCCGGGAGGAGGCAACCAACAATACAGCAGAGTATTAAGGGCTCCTTGCCGGGCTCAGGATTGCAACAGAATTGGGAATTAAGAAGCTGATCATTCAAGGAGATTCACAGCTTGTGGTGAGACAAGTCAACAAGGATTACCAAAGTCCATTGATGGAGGCATACGTTGAGGAAGTGAGAAGATTGGAGGCACACTTTGACGGATTGCTAACAGAGCACGTACCCCATGCAGAAAACAGCATAGCTAATCATCTGTCAAAGTGTGCTGTGCAAAAGCTTCTTGTGGAACTAGGGACTTTTGTTCTCCATCTTACTCAACCCTCCGTGTCCCCAGCAACAATGGCCCGGAAAAGGAGGACGATGGACTCCGGTAAGCCTCTCCCGGTGGAGCCTCCCGGGGCTCCTTGCAGGGACCCTGCCGGAAACAACTCCTCATCACTTGCCGGGCCGCACCCTCCAGCCTGGCCAATGGTCCCCGCGAACAAGGAACGTGCCCCCGCAAATGAGGAGGTGCCGCTAGTCCTTGTTGCCGAGCCTCAGGCTCCAACTTGGGCAAGGCACATAGTCCATTTCCTCTAAACTGGAGAACTTCCCGATGAGCAAGAGGAAGCTGAAAGAGTAGCCCGTAGGGCCACTATGTATCAGTTTGTCGATGACACTCTGTATAGAAGGAGGACCAATGGTGTGAAATTGAAGTGCATCTATTTGGAAGAAGGAAAGGAACTGCTGACTGAAATACACAAAGGCATGTGCGGCTCCCACATTGGATCAAGGGCATTAGTTGGGAAAGCATTCCGACAAGGAAATTGGCCACAACCCTCCAAAATGCGGTCGAGCTAGTCACCAAGTGTGAAGCCTGTCAGTTAATTCCAAGAACATCCACCTGCCTGGACAAGCTCTTCAGACAATCCCTTTGTCATGGCCGTTTTCGGTCTGGGGGTTTGATATCCTCGGCCCTTTCCCCCAAGCTGCCGTGGGCTTTGAATTCTTGTTCGTTGCTATCGACAAGTTGGAAATAGCTGCCGTGAGAAAGGTGACTGCTCAGTCCGCTATCAAGTTCTTGAAAGAATTGGTGTGCCGTTTTGGAGTCCCGACAAGGATCATTACCGACAACGGCACCCAATTCACGAGCCGCGCCTTCATGCAATATGTTCATGCCCTCGGAAGCAAAATCTCATTCGCCTCTGTTGGACATCCCAGAAGCAATGGACAATCTAAGAGGGTGAACGCTGAAGTGTTGCGAGGACTCAAGACGAGAACCTTTGATATGCGGCAGAAGCACGACAGGCGGTGGATTGATGAGCTGCCGGTAGTTCTCTGGTCCCTCAGAACGACACCAAATCGAGCTACCGGGCAGACTCCCTTCTCCCTCATTTACGGGGCAAAAGCAGTTATCCCCACAGAACTCATTTACAAGTCCCCTCAAGTGCTTGCCTACGATGAAGTAGCACAGGATCAGCACCGGCGTGATGACACTATGCTTCTCGGGAGAACCATCTCCGGGCTGCTACGCGTGCTGCACGCTACCAGCAAGCCCTGCGTCGCTATCATAGCTGCAGGGTTCATGCCCGGTGTTTGAGGAAGGCGACCTTGTCCTTAGGCGCGTTCAGTCTGCCAAGGGTACAAACAAGTTGACGCCAAAGTGGGAAGGCCCTTACCGGGTAGTTCGAGACACTAGACCTGGCGTAGTCTGTCTGGAGACCGGAGATGGCATTCAATTGCAAAACTCATGGAATGTTGAGAATCTCCGCAAGTTCTACCCGTAAGGCGCGGCTGTCGGGCCCTGCCCGGCAGCCACCCTTTTGTACATGCCTTGCCTCAGCCGCATGTAACCCCTTGTACAAAGCCAGGCGCAGACCCTGAGCAACAGAGAAATGAACGAAGCGCTGGGGCCCCAGACAAGTTGCATGCATGCATAAGCATATCATCAACATTGCATAATCATGCCATATGCATTGCATAAGCATTTCATGAGAATTGCATATAGATAAGATCGCATATTGCATCATTTCCATCAGCATGAGACTGCAGGTTCCTGTCGTGAGCTTGGCCTCTATAGGAAGCTAGAAAGATGAACTAACACTGCGGTCTCCGGCACACCAAACAGATAAGTTTCATCTCTTGTCCATAAGTGTTCTGTAAGCAAATACTTGTGCATAAGAAAACCTCGCCACTTTTTGAAACTTAGGTGCTCCCATCCCTGGTTGCGAACGTTGCTTCGACCAGGGTGGTCGCAGTTGCCTTTGATGAAAAGAGGTTTGCGGGGGGCTCGTCCCTCATTGCAATTTTCGCCCGGTAGGCTTAGTCCCCGACAGCAAAATTGAGGGTACCCACAGGATAGCCTATCGGGGGAAATTTGTTTATTTATAATATAGAGGCATTCCACCTCTGCATGGACATATACATGCGTGAATCCCCTCCAAGGTTCATCTATTTCATTAATATGCTGATCAAACAAGTACAAACCTTATAGGACACAAGCATGGATACAAGATATTACATTATTTGAACTAAAATTTGGCAAGTGCCTACAGATTTAAGATTGAAAAAAGATAAGTGCCCCGTAATCTCCTCTTTTCGTTTCCCCCCACCAGGTATTGCGGTGGGAAGAGGAGAGGACGAAAAGGATGCCCAAGCAGGAGCCCATCCCGGTCCCGCCACAACCTGTTGGGCACGGCTTGACAAGATCGAGAGTGGCAAAGCTGCGAAGGAGGAGCGCGGAGAGTAGAATGGCGGTGCCCTGGTCACCACCTCTAGGACCAGCAAGAAGCCCCGGCTTGAGCACCGGTGAAGTCATCCACCAAAGCTCAGTCGGAAGATTGCTGGAGGGGAGGCGAAGGCACCAAGGGAACATCCCTCCCCGGTCATCACCCAAAGAGACCGGTGATGATAATGTCGGGGAGGGAGGGGAAGAGCAAAAAGACGAGGTGGCAGGTCGCCGGCAGGAGGCGAAGGCATCCACGCCATCGTACCTGCCTTCTCCGCCTTCCCTCGTTTTCTCTCCCTCAACACCACTCCAGAGAAGCGCCAGGACCCCAGCCTGACGCCTTCCCCGGAGATGCAGTCAAAGACCAAGACGGCCGGGGGGATTGGGGCTCGCCGCCCCCACCTTGGCGGGCAGGAAGGCATGCCTCCCTTCAGCATCAGCCCCGGGTTCACCGGAAGGGGCAGTGCTGGGATTACCGACAATCCCTAGCCATACCTCCCAGGTGAACGTCGAGGGTGCCAAGGACCTGGTCACCAAGCCGACAAGCAGCGGCAGCACCTGGCAATATGCCACCGTACCTGACGGACGACCGACCGCGTAAGAAGGAACAAGCATTTCCCTAGAATAGGTAGGCTTGATATCTCCCAAACCACGGACGGCTCGTCCGCCGCGTCTTCTCCAAGCATGGACCAGACTCACTCCCCAAGCACCAACACAAACAATTAGTGGTACCAACCTCAACCTACTGCCTGGGGCCTAGCCCAAGGCTCTTTTCTTCAGTATAACCAGCAGAAGGCAAAGGATGGAGGAGAAAGGGGGTAGAGATGGATGCCTCCGCTCTTCCCCCGCCCCTCCTTTTATAGGCGGGCCAGGGAGGAGAGCTGATTCTCCATCGGGTGACCGCCGCCCTCCTCCGCCAATTCAAGAAGGCCAGGCCCCTCGCCTTGATGCTCTCCCGCACCACGCGCCTCCATTACCTACCCCGCTCGATGCATGCCGCATACGTGGCTAAGGATAAGGGTGTGGTGGGAAGAGTGAATTGGAAGTTTCTCCCTTGTGCGTTAAAGTCATTCACGGGCCGTTACAAGAGCGGTCCCACCATGATTGACTTTACACGACACACGGGGAATCCGGAAACGAGCCCGGGCTCAAGATTAATGAAGGAGCAAATAAGATCTCAAGGGCCAACCACTTCTATGCCCCTGCCTATGCACCTATTAGGGCCTACCCTCACGACGCTCGGCAACGCGTTCGGGACATGCCCGGGGGGCGTCTGTCAGTGCACCAAACCCTGGGTCCGTTGCCCAGACTATGCATAGGCACGAGAAGATTACAACACCAAGATCATAATGGAGCACAAGGAATCAGCTCTTCGAAGGACCAACATGCAGCACAAGATGGCCAAGACAAGCCAGAGGAGCAAGATAGCGCTAAGGAAGAAACCTCCCTTGCCGGGTAGGCGAGCCTGACAAGGGCGGGGTCACCCTCGGAAGCGAGCCTCCAGGACATCCCGTAGGCCTGCCGGGACTCGCGGGTGCAGAACCACCTCACCACACCACCTCACCACGACGCACGTCATCGATCGGTGCGGTGTCAAGCCCCAAGGTGACTAGGTGCCTGCTATTTGCCACATGGCATCCACTTCCTATAGAAAATGCCCCCAAATGACACTCGTACTGCGACTTGTCGAGTGAACAGATGCGAAGTTGGAAAAACAGCCCAGCAAGGCTTGTCGGGCAAGCTACGATGTCACGTTGAGCGGCGCATTTAATGTGCTTTGTCAGCCTGTAGAGTTAGGTATGATAGCACTGTTTGCTCTCTAATCAGTGCATAATGACTGATTTGCCACTGTGGTGACCCCTTTGTCTATAAAATGAGGACCAAGGCTAATCCATCCCCTCACACACCGATACACATAGCTGCTCTTACCCCGAGGCAACCCTGTTGGGCAAGCACGCTACGCTCATCACCATTTTTCCACCATCAACCCACCAAAGCAGGAGTAGGGTTTTACACCTCATGGCGGCCCGAACCTAGGTAAAAATCACCTGTGTAATCTCAGTCGTGCTGCCCCATGCTCCTCTGTTCTTTGTGCAACGTGCCATCGCCCCACCGAACCAGCAAGGGACTCTTGGTCCCATAGGTGGTCGTGGTTCCCCGCGACAGTCGGGGACAAGCGATGGTCTTGTGCTACCAATGTAACATACCAAAATTCTAAATTTTGGAATGTTATATAAAATAGATAGTTTTGCTTGGTTGTATGATTGCTTGAGTGAAATTGAGTGAAATTCGTATCTGTTTGAAAGTTAAATGAGAGGGAATAAAAGGACTTTCCCAAAATTTCATTTTGCATTTTGATCTCCGTGAATTCAAATACTTTTCAAATACAAAACCCTAGAGAGAAGATGACATGACTTCTTCCATTTATTTAAATGAAAAGGATTGTTGAAAATATTTGAATTTTCATTTGGAAAATATTTCCAATTCAGAAAATTTATGCAACTCAATGATTTTCACGAGAGAAGATAAAACGACTTCTTCAAAACATATGAAATATGAGTTGGAAGTTTAGAAGAATCAAATTTAAAGTCATTTTGAAGTTATTTTCAATTTGGAGTTATTTGGGTTTTATTCAAATTATTTTTCTCCAAAAATAAAATATATGAAAATTAGGATAAAATAATTCCTGCATTAGAAAATGGAGATAAATAAATTAGAAATGATTTTGTATTTTTAAAATGGTTTTATGAAGTTTCATTGCAACAAAGCCTTGTTTGCTTTATTTCAATTTTTGCTGAATTTATTTTACTCTAGGAAAATGTTCAAGTCGTGAAAATCTTTTCTTAAAATTTTTTATATATAATATGCCTATATAAAGTTTTATTTTTATATTCGTTCTTCAGTTTTTCCCTTCCTGTTTCTATTTATAAAAAAACAAAATGCGCGTACTCCCTGGCTATATGTCGCCCACATGCGCAGTATAGTAGCTTCTAGCGCCCCATTGTTTTTTTCTCTTAAATAGGCCAGGCCGAGTCAGCCTTTTCCTTTTCAGATTTTATTTTCCTTTGGCAAAAAAAATGCAGCACGTACGCGCGCGGCCGGCCGATGGGCTTTAGGCCCGTGCGAGGCGCTTAGCTCTTCTCCTCTGTTTTGTTTATTTTGGTCTATATTTAGTCCCACGTTGCCTAGCCTTTGATATCTAAGCCTCTTTTCCACCTATAAATATAGACCCATTGAGACTCCAAAAATCATCAGATTCGGGTTAAATCAATATTTTGGTTTGACTAGATTCCTTAAAGAAAAATATTTTTCTCCTCTCCGACGCGACTTTTGGGAATTGTCTCCTCTCTTCGAAGTCATCTTTTCTCTACTTTATAAAGCTCTCTTTCTTCGTTTTTTTCTTTTTATACTTCCGTACTTTATTATTTCTAGACTAATACGATAGAATAATTAGATTATCAATTAGTCTACGTATTTATACATTAGACCTTAGCCGTAGCTATTTTCTTCGGTAAAATAGTTTGGCCCTGATTTTTCAAATAGCCATAACTTTTCACTCGTTTATCCAAATTAGATGAAACCAGCGCCCATAGCTTCGTCTTGTTTTCACCTATCCAGTGAATCTGTCACATCAACTTTTTAAAATTTCGAATTTTGTTCAGATTCATATTCAAACTTTTTTTGAACATAACTTGAGTTTCGTAACTCCGATTTAGTTGATTCTTTTTGCAAATTGAAGCTCTTGACCTAAACTTTCTGATAAGGCCAAATTCACATAATTTTGGTACTGTAGAAATTGTTTTATGTGCAAGAGTTATTTGCTTGGTTTTGATGTTTTCCGAACTGCGTTCTTCGTTCTTCCCGATCTTTTGAGTGATTGCTTATGTGTGGTTACTATTGCTTGCGTACGATAGATTGACCGGAGTGTGACGAGTAGAAATTATCAAGCGTTTTGAGTGCGAATCATCTTCATCAACAGTACAGGCAAGTTCACACTTTGATCATATCCCTTTCATACCCAGTTTTTATGCATTAGTTTCACCCTCAAACATTGCATGAGTAGGATTGATAACATGTGGGTATTGGGAAGTAGTTGATGAGGTAGGAACCTATTGCCCTTCATTCAAACCTTTGGAGTTACTACTACGTTATGCTTATACTGCTATGCTATGCTCGTAGACGTGGATTGGTTTGAGAGAATTCATGAAAGATGCGAGAGTTATTATTATTAAGGAAACTTAAGGTGGCTACTTTAATACACATCTGGGTGGATTGGTTGGGGCATCCTGGAGCACCCAGTGGTTTGCCGGGCACCTGGAGAACCCAGTGCTTTCCCAAGGGGATCCCGGAGGACCTGTGTGATCACCTTATGGAATGCCACCCAGGCTCAAAGGGATCATAAGATTATTCATGCTAGAAACTTCCGTGTGCAGCCACAAGCTATTATGGGATCTAGCATAGTTGAGTAAGTTGCATGAGCTCTTGAAGAGGTGGATCAACAGGTAGAGGGATGTAGGTTGGTATGATCTACCCGGAGTAAAGAGTTAATGTTTCTGAAAGACTGTGTCTCGGTCATCCGTTTCTCAAACACCATGTAGTGCGAGAAATCCAACGGAAGCGATCGAGTCCTGTGGGGGAAAAGTGCGCAAACCTCTGCAGAGTGTACAAACTAATCATGATTAGCCGTGTCCCCGGTTATGGACATCTTGAGTATCTGGTTCTTGGATTATCATGTTGATCTCAACACTTTGTTTAATTAACTTGATTGGGTTAATTATTATTATTATTTTGGGATTGAGTTGGAGGAACCTTCTCAATATTTATCAATCAACTTTGTAGTTAAATAAAATATATGATGCGGAGCATACCACGTTCATCCCCATGTACACTCCAACCACTCTCCAAGCCCCAAGGATACATAAGATGATACCTCGACTATGCGCCATTGGACCCAAGGTGAACTCACTCCTCTTCGAACCGTCACTTTCCACATGTGAGACATGGCTACTACCTCATGCCTGGACCTTGCATACACTCAGGTACAACCGAGACGACCATGGAGGATCCAAGGACCAAGGCCAAGCATGGAAGAGAAGGAGGAAGAGAACACGGCCGCTCCAGAACAGCGGTACTACCGCCACCCAAGCGGTACTACCGCTAAGGCCACCCAAGCGGTACTACCGCCCCTCCAGCGGTACTACCGCTCAAGCGTACTACCGCCCCTCAAGCGGTACTACCGCTCAAGCGGTACTACCGCCATGAGCCCGTACTACCGCCTGCTTTCTTGTGACTGCTGGCCTTTGGCCTTGTATCCCTCTCCCACTTACCCCTTCGTGGCTTAGACTATAAATAGACCACCTCCACTTCCTTTCTAGGGTTAGCTTAGGGTTAGCTCATGTTTGTGTGAGAGCCTTGCTCGTCCACTTGGTTACTTCTCCTCGGAGCTCAGGACCTCTTCGGAGAAGATCCCCCAAGCGGATTCAAGACCCCCTTGTAGGGTGGACCCCATCAAGACCTCCTCACGGAGAAGAACGGCTACCGTTTGTATCGTCCTTTGTTGACCTTGAATCATGTATCTCCCTTTGTGTTCTTTGATCTAGCATTTGTGTGACCGATTCCTTGTTGGTTGAGTGTTTTCCCTCGTTCCTCCCCGTGATTTCCTCGTGTTCTTCCGCTCGTTCTTCGTGTCCCACCGTAGGATCCGCTCCAACGTGAAAGATCGTCCACGTAGGGTTCCGCCCTACATCATCTATGGATCAGAGCTTAGGTTGATCACGTTTTTGGAGCCCCTACCCCTCTTTTTCTAGCTTGATTTTGTTGATTTCGTCCTAAATCCGAAAATCCCCACCAAAAATAGCCCCAAATTTTTTTTGTGATTTGTTAGTTTTGATGATGTTTTGTTGATTTTGATCCATGGATTTGCTTGGTTTCAAGTGGATCTAGCATTCCCCCAAGTTTCCCCATCTTTCCTCCACGAAATCTCTCCAATTTTGACCCCGAAATCATCCATTTCCGCCCCAAAATCGCGCCCCTATCCGGATTTGCGAAAAATCCCGACACGAGCGGTACTACCGCCCTTCAAGCGGTACTACCGCTTAGCACCTCAAGCGGTACTACCGCCCTTCCAAGCGGCACTACCGCCTCCCAGAGCCAGTTTTTGCGAAAAACCCGACACGAGCGGTACTACCGCCCGTTCCAAGCGGTACTACCGCTTCGAGCGGTACTACCGCCCTCCCGAGCGGTACTACCGCCCTACCCAGTTCAGTTTTTCCGTTTCACCGTTTGCCATAACTAATTCATCCGAGTCCGATTTTGGCGTTCTTTAGCTCGTTTGAAGCTATTGACACCCCCCTTCCCATAAAAATACTACCATCACCATTTGACTCCATCAAATTTTGTGAACTTTGGCATCTTTGCCTAGGGCTTCCGCCACATCCTCCGCATAACCACCACCGACTTCCGCAACCTAACCAATTTTGTTCCCCATAGCATTAGTGGTTGCTTGAGTAGTGATTCGAGTCTCCTAAGGTGTTTCGGCTACTTAGGGATGATTGCTTCTTCATCAACCACGACCACCACTTCCACATAACCTTGCCCACCATACACTTCCGACAACCCAACTTAACCCAATTGTTGATTGAGCCTTTTCGAGTTGTGGCTTGTGTCTCCTAAGGTGTTTCGGCTACTTAGGGACGGCAACTTCAACTCCGACACGTGTATAGCCCATCATTCCACTTCCGCATTGCGGTGCAAACCACCACCGCATTCCGCTACCACCATTTTGACATTTGACGTTGAGATTTTGAGTTCGCGGTTTTCCGTTTCCTAAGGTGTTTCGCTACTTAGGGACGCGTCTCCATCATCTTGGTATCTACATCAAGAACACCGCCACTCATCATCGCCAGGACGGTAACCTCCATATCATATTGGTATCGTGGTATCCATCCATTGTATATTCCCTTGCCATTGCATTGTTAACCCCTAGCCTTACTTTTGCGTTACTTGCCTATCGAGACTAGCCATTTGAGTATTGCGGCAGCGTTACTTGTGCACATTAGTGATCATACCTTCCATTACATACCATACCATATCATAGTGGTATCATATCATCCATTGTGTCTCAAGTTTGTTCCGCATATACACAATTGCTATCTTAGTTTGTGCATTGTGCAAAGTGGCCATAGAAAAAAAAGAAATAAAGCTTTTAAGCAAAAGAAAGAGAGCAAAGAGCTTGTAAGCAAGAGCCATAGCATCATACCATATTGCACATAAGATTGTCATATCCGATCATCTTGGATCATCTTGAGAGAAACACCGAACCATACATACATAGCATACTTGGGATAGAAGTTTATCCATTTTGCATCTTATAGGTTGTGCACAAGTGTCGATCCGCCTATTGAGCAATCGTGCTAGCGTCTCTCTTGAGTTGTGCAACACGGCGTTTTCCGTGGATTACACATTTTGTGCTCATTCCTTGGTTGCACGACCCCATTTATCTATCCGTGTGTGTGTTTCCGTGTGCCATTCTTTGCTATTGGTCCATTTGTTTCACTTGCGAATTTGTGAATCTCGTTCAACATTATTGACTCTTGCTAACATTTTGCATTAAATTTTTGTGCCACTATCCTCACCGAGCTCCTCCATAAGCTTTACTTGTGTAGGTGTGAGAACCGACAAGGATTGGTACCAATAGTGCTATTTCATTGTCCGCATTTGAGTGAACTTGATTCATTGTCAACATCGGTCAAGGTACATTGGTATAAGTCCTTCTCTTTCTCCCACTCATATTTGCTCGAGTCTTGTGATGGATAGGCAAGGCATTTCATCTCCGGTCTTCGACAACAACGACGGCGTGACCAACTACACCACCAAAGCGTCTCTCTTCGATCTACAACGACAAGTGCAAAGCACACAATCAAGATTATGGAGCGCGCCGAGAACATCTCCATCGACATTCATCACTCCGAAGCAAGGAGAAGGGACTACTTCGATAAGAAGCTTGCCGCACATAAAGAGGAGCAAGATGCAAGGATGGAGGAGATTCGGCCTTGATCAAGTCTTCTTCCCTTCGTCATCTTCAAGGCGGCGACGCTCAAGCCACAAGTCTTGGGCCCAAGCGATGCAAGCGCAAATCGTCCTCGTCCACATCTACATGGCGACCACCATCACATTCGTGATCAACATCGTCATGAAGGGCAAGTCACCTCAAGCATCATGTGCACGACGACGACGAGCGACATCTACTACGAGCTCAAGCACGACAACGACATCATCATCATGAAGATGCTCCTGGCGCAAATGCACGAGTTCCAACAAGCCCTACTTCATGCCAAGTCGAGCTTCATAAGCACAAGAGAAGACCGCGAGGCGACCACCACCAAGGCGGCGCTACGGCTACATCAACCACTTGGCATCTTCGCCAAGTGTTCTCAAGGCATCTTCGCCTTTGGACGTCACGGCATCTTCGCCTACTTCCCACGTACGCCTACATCGACTTCATCAAGTCCAAGGCGACCACCTACGAAGCGAGGGCGACACTTCCATCTTGAAGCCCTCAAGGAAGATGGCGAGCATGGGAAACTCCTTCGGTCATGGAGACGAGCTATGAGGTGCCACATCATATGGGCCTCCAACACCAAGGCGGTGACAAGGCAGTCGAGCAAGGGCCATCCCCTTGACCACGGCGATGATGCGAACCTCCTCAACAACATGAAGGCAGCGCCCACATTGGACTCATACTCCGAGTCAAGCTACTGCGACCGCGCATGGAGACATTGCACCTACATCTCTCGGCACCCACATATGTTGAGATGCCCCATTTGCCATGTGAGGAGAGCCACCACCCCATGAGTGACATGAGTGACTCCACTATACGTGACATTGAGAGCATTTCCTATGAGAGGATGAGTGTGACCACCACTAGCCCCACACATGAGAGCATGCCACACATCCTATGTGAGGTTGAGAGCCATTTGAGTGACTCCACCAACCATACGAGTGAGAGCATCATATTGAGAGTGAGTGAGCCACAACACTTAGTGAGTGAGGTAGTTGACACGACACATGAGGCCACTATGATTTCTAACGACTTAACCTCTACTCCTAGTGTGTTTTCTTCTTTGGTGCTAGGTCTCCTACATGGCGACATGCCTATCCTCGGCAGTCCATCCCTACATTGGAGACGGCGATGGCCATGGTGGGCGATGATGCACCCCCACATGGTTCCATCAAGATGAAGATGACAACGAGGCGATCTTCAACACCTCACCTACAACACATGAGCGACGCTCCAATGGTAACATAGGTGATGGTGCTTCTCATGTCCCACTAGTGGACTCTCTTGACTTGATTGCTCCCATGATGTTGACACACCTATTACCATGCTCCATGCTAGTGAAACTTCTTCATGCCTTGACTTACCTATTTATGATGAATATGATGATGAGCATGTTGAGTTGCCTAGTTGTGATGCTATGCTTCATAGGATATCATGTGAAAATTCTATTGGTCACTTCATGTTTGACAATCCATTGAACTTGACATATGCTATGAGTGAGATCTCCCATATTGCATCATTACAATCTCAACATAGTAACTATGCATGCCCAATTAAAATAAATCCCATTTGCACTTATGGCATAGATGACGAGATGATGGTCATTGGCCTTTGCTTCTCTTGTGATGATATTGCCATGCTTCCTTTACATGATTTATGCAATTCATCTAATATTCCATGCCATGATCACATTGTTCCAAATATGCATTATTGTGGATGTTGTCAATATTCTCCACATGATATTTCTACTCTTGCTCATGAGGAGACCCCCATAGTTTCCTCATACATGTTTGGAGATTTTGATTCATCCCATCCTTTGCATGATTTCCATGATTGCTTGCACCATATGCATTCCATGAATAACAATGCTCTAGATATTTCTCATGATGCATTACACAATTTGAGTCTCCATTATGCTATACATAATAACAAACCTCTCATGATGGATGACATGTTTCTATATCACGCATCTCATTTATTTGAGCATTGGATATTTTGTGCTAACCGACACATGCATGTGCGCATCATGATGGATGATGTGTACATATACCATGCACACACAATTTTTCCTTTGTCTTTGTTTTGTGTAGGTACTCATGCATACTCTTCAACTTCTCAATCCCAAGAGTTGTGGCTTGAGCTCTTGAGAGCAACGATGACTTGGGATCACGTGGACTTTCATTCCCACCATTCCTTTTGCACAAGGACTACAGCATCTCTTTTACTTGTCTCTCACACGGCTTTGGGCTATTTACCACTTGTTACCTTATGCCCATTCTATCGTGTTCACTTTGCATGTTATGCTTGCTTCTATGCCTTTGCCATGCAATTGTGACCCTTGCTTGCATATACCCATGATTCACCATCACGATACTCATATGTGTATTTGCATGCTTGGTGGAGATCCTTGTTGCTTTAGCCATGTTTATCATGTGCCCCATGCTATTGATGCTTGTTGTGTTGGGAGAGTCATGATGATCCATTGCTATTTACATATGGCTCCTCGCCAAGACATTCATGCTAATGTCCTCATATCTTGCTGTCATCTTTGTGCTACGTCATGTGATTTACTCATGCCCACTATTTGCACACATGACATGCTTGCCATGATTCCTTCTAGTATGTTGCATCTTCGCACTACTAGCTTGCTTGACTTGATCGCTATGATTGCTTGCTATGTTGCATCACCCATGTTCCACTATCACTTGCTTTCTTGGGTTGATGACATATATGCTCATGCCTCTCACATGATATATCTTGATCATTGCCTCTTGTGTCCATTAGTTGCCTCTTTCATATCCACTTGTATTGAGTGCAACCATACTCTGCTTATTGATTTTGGAGACTTTGACATATTACATGTGATGCATGCTTGTTTGATTGCGCCTATTGCATTTGGTTGTTCTTGCATCATATGCCTCCATACTATGAAACGCTCCCTTGTAGTTTCTTATGATGAGCATGATGCATACACTTGTTGGGTATCTTACCACTCGAATGATAGGTTTTGCATTTCCGCTAACCTCATTTGTTTTTCCGAGTGTTTGTCATGTTCTTTCATTTTGGAGGTTTCACAAGGCGATGCCGTTATCGACAACTTGGTCATGCGAAGGCATACGATGTGCGACACCAAAATTTTCGACATCCTCCTAAAGGTGACCTCCTTCCCTTTGAGCCATCCTCAAATCGCATATTGGATGGGTCACTCTTTCATTGTTGTTTCTTTCTTGTTGTCTACATGCTACATCTATTGGATGGAGGAGCAACATTGGAGATTGGCTCTTTGGACCTTCACATTGAGGCGCTCGCACTTATTGGATGCACCTTCGTTTCCACTCTTGCCACAACATCGAGCATTGGTATACCAACACCTCCATATTTGTTGATTGTGCTCATACTCATGCTCGATGGACATATCACACTCACCACAAATTTGCGTCTTATGCATGGATTGACACACATTGTGATTGCCTTGTTGCATCTTGTATTCCCATGTCATCCATGATATTTGAGCTTGTTCACTTCCTTAGCAAATTTGTTGTGATCTTTCTTGATGGCATATTCATACATAATGATCACATTGCCTACCATCAATTGCATGATGACATTCACATATCGAGCATCCATTGCTATGTTCATGCTTTTGATGCACCATCCCTTTATGACATCATATTGCACCGTGGTTGCATTGCTCATACTCATAACACAATTGAGTGCACAATGATTGCATTTGTTCCCATGAATGCTTTGCATCTCATTCTAGATCATCTTGATAAGCTTCATGCGTTTTGTCACGACCAATCTTGCCGCACGGACTCATTCTTACATGATGGACACTTTGGGTGCGCTAACCATTGTATTTCCGAGTGTTTCTTGTGTTTGCTCTTTTTCCATGTCTATCACTCCGGCGACACCTTGGACTACTTGGATTGCGCCATGTCTTCAACTTTGTCCAACTACAAGTCCGTCTACGACAACCGTTTCCATGGTGATGAGGATCACGATCCGAGTCGGATCTTTCCCAAGGAGGGAGATGATGCGGAGCATACCACGTTCATCCCCATGTACACTCCAACCACTCTCCAAGCCCCAAGGATACATAAGATGATACCTCGACTATCGCCATTGGACCCAAGGTGAACTCACTCCTCTTGAACCGTCACTTTCCACATGTGAGACATGGCTACTACCTCATGCCCGGACCTTGCATACACTCGGGTACAACCGAGGCGACCATAGAGGATCCAGGACCAAGGCCAAGCATGGAAGAGAAGGAGGAAGAGAACACAGCGCTCGAGCAGCGGTACTACCGCCCACTCAAGCGGTACTACCGCTAAGGCCACCAAGCGGTACTACCGCCCCTCAAGCGGTACTACCGCTCAGCGCACTACCGCCCTCCAAGCAGTACTACCGCTCAAGCGGTACTACCGCCATGAGCCCGGTACTACCGCCTCTGCTTGTCTTGTGAGCTGGACCTTTGGCCTTGTATCCCTCTCCCACTTACCCCTTCGTGGCTTAGACTATAAATAGACCACCTCCACTTCCTTTCTAGGGTTAGCTTAGGGTTAGCTCATGTTTGTGTGAGAGCCTTGCTCGTCCACTTGGTTACTTCTCCTCGGAGCTCAGGACCTCTTCGGAGAAGATCCCCCAAGCGGATTCAAGACCCCCTTGTAGGGTGGACCCCATCAAGACCTCCTCACGGAGAAGAACGGCTACCGTTTGTATCGTCCTTTGTTGACCTTGAATCATGTATCTCCCTTTGTGTTCTTTGATCTAGCATTTGTGTGACCGATTCCTTGTTGGTTGAGTGTTTTCCCTCGTTCCTCCCCGTGATTTCCTCGTGTTCTTCCGCTCGTTCTTCGTGTCCCACCGTAGGATCCGCTCCAACGTGAAAGATCGTCCACGTAGGGTTCCGCCCTACATCAATATATTCCTTTGCAGTAGGGAAAAATTGGCTTTTCGCAAAACATTTATAACCATAGAGCTTTTCCACCAGCCAAATATGCATGTAGTGATAGCTATTATTCATCATTATCCTATGGTGTGAATTTGCCAGTACATTCAATGTACTGACCCTTTGTGGCTGCAACGTCTCATGTTGCAGGATCTTACGACGAGTAAGTGATACGTTAGGGTTACGATTTCTACACTCAACTTTGCCATTGGTGTTGATGGGAATCCACAACCTTGTTGTTACTTCCGCTATTTGGATTGAGGTAATAGTATTTACATTACTTTATACATGTGATTTACCTTTGTTATAAATCCTCGAGTACTGTGTGTGTCAGCATACCGATCCAGGGATGACACTTAAGCACAGAGACTTGACCGTCTGAGGTAGGGTTGCTACAAGATGGTATCAGAGCACATGTTGACTGTAGGACGTGACCCTAGAAACTGACAAGCCCAAAGGAAAAGATTTTTCTCTACAACTTTCTGTTCAAAAAGATCTTTTACCTCTCCTCTCTTCTGAGCTTATTCAAGTATTCCCTTTTAGTGAGACCATACCCCTTTCCCTTTTGACCACGAAGATTCGACTGATGAGACCGCTCCAAGAAGCACAAGATATTGGACAACTAAGACCATTCGGAATGAAGAGGAATTTACAGAGCATTATAATAATGGAAACTACAACAGTTGAAGACTCCGAAGACTAGGAGAATTTGAAGGCTCTGAAGAATTCCCAGATTGGTATGACCTAGGAAGGCTACCCTTATGGAACTTGTCATACTACTGAAGTTGTCAATACCCGAGAACAAGGTGTATCGGAGAAAGACCAAAACATGGAGCATTAGATCTCAAAGTTTTTGTCAAGAGAACCCTAAGACGGGAGATATCAACTATGGAATGATAGCTCATGGTAATGACAAGAGCAGAAACACGGATATCCATGATGTTATCGCCGCTTATGATATTGTCACCGTGTTGAGTTGAGCATGCATTTTGTCAGAAGGATTTAATGACCAGAAGGCTGACGGAGCACCTATCAGCAAAAGACGAAGTTTTAACCTTAGCTGATGTATCGCCAGGATCTGGAGTGTTACATCAAGAAGTTAAGATAGATATGCAAGAAGCCGTATTTGATAAGGAAGCATTTCGTGAAGAACTCAGGACCCAGAAGCTGGAAGTAGTCAAGCTGGAGGAGTAAAACCTCGAGATACCGGAGATTCGTCAGGAACCGAAGGGCAGTAGGACCAGTGATAGAGGCGAGGGTCCCGATCTTTCGATGAGATGATAACTATCGATTTGGTGGAGACGACTTTGACGATCTGACTACAAACATGCATGACGTTGTGCCATAGCAATCGCTAAACCAACTCCGAGAAGTTATTGACCACGCCACAGCACAATCAACCTGACCACGAAGGTCTATTCCTGCAAGCAATCGAAGAACAAGCAAGAATATGATAATGCCATCTGAATATTACGAATATAGATGAAGTATTGATAAAGGTGGGGATCCGTAAGCGGTCTTGGTCTCGTCGTTGGACACAAACAAAGTACACGAAGTTGCAATGGCTAACTTTTAACTAAACAAATCCCAAGGAAAAAGCTACTACATGGATCTACTTATATAGGAGCAAGGGGTGGCGGCCAAGGAGGTGGGAGGACGTCCCAAGGTAGCCTAAAACCAACCCTAGGTCGTAGAAGGCTGATGGGCCCAAGTGGAGGTGCTGCAACACCTTTGGACTTGTTGTTTGACTCGGATTCTGCTGCAGCGTCAGATTGTTCCGTCCATATCTCAACGCTCCAGATGAATTTAAAGGTGAATCCAGTTGGGTTGGAAAGAGGACGAAATCTACTTTCCAACAAAAAAAGAATCACCCAATTCGGAGTCCGTAGGAAAAAGTTGTTGGCATTTTGAGTCAGGTATGTCTGTGTAGTCCGAATCTGAATCCAGAACGTGAGAGACTTGGACTCTATCTTCTCTTGGCCCAAAAGTGACGTGGGAGCACTTTTTGAACAGAACCTAAACTTCTCCTTTTGCCTTATCTTCATATGTGGATTGTACAAATGTCCCATACACCTGACAAATATGCATGTATGCAATATTTTTGGTCGTATCCAAGGTAGTCATGTCCTCATCATCCTCCCCTTCTTGGAAACAAAGCCGTCCTCGGCGTTGCTTAATCTGAAATCTGGCTAACAAAAGATACAAGGTGTACACGTTGTATATATATATATATGTCATCCATTTTTACTGATCTCATTTGGTGCACATGTGACACAGTTATACAAGAGCACCCTTCAAAAGTCGTGAAATGTAAAGCCAATATATTATCACAAGAAGTCAAAGGCATGAAAATGTTGCAACTCAGTTTGCACATATAAGTGAAGCTCTTATTCATATCAAAAGATTGACAATGCTTATCATTAAACCATCCCAACATTGATGAACCATCACCAAGATTAGAGGTCATATCAAAATGATTAAACATTGGCACAATTATGTAACACCCCCGGTGTAATGATGCTACAGTAACCCCTAGGGTTAAGTTAATCGTTTTGCTAAACATGTTCCTGATCATTTTTGTCTCATGCTCTTTCACATTCCAGTTGATATTCAAATTCTGTGTGAAATTCAAAATGCTCAGACATGAACACAAAAATGTTCATCATGTGCCAAATAATCCACAACTAATATTGGTGGTGAACCAACATTTTTGCAAAAGGTTTAAGTGGCCTAAGCTACTTAAAGCAGTGACCTAAGCAATTAAATGCCCTTTTTAATTTATAAAATTGGCAACTATCCCAAAAGCCTCCCACCCTTTTTGTGGCAGTGCAATATACTTCTTTGAAATTATTTTGGCCAATGGCACAATTTTTGCAAAATCTTTATTGGCTAAAAAGAAAAGGCAAAAGCTGCTGGAAAAAGAAAAAAGGAAAGCAAAAAAAAAAAGGAAAGGGGCGAGAGCCTGGCCTCCCAGTGGGCTTGGCCCACCCGAATAGCCCAGCCCGAGGCTAGGCCGCCCACTCCCCTGTCGTCTTCCCCTCCTCCACTTGTCGGCGAGCGACCGCACACAAGCGTCGCCGCCGAACCACCTCGTCGGCCCACGCCACATGGCGCCGAGAGGGATAAGGGCAGTCTGACGCCTCGGGCTCCCTCCCACTCGCCCACTTGCCACTCTCCCGCTCGCTCTGTCGCCTCGCCTCCATCTCGAGATCCGCCCGCCGGCGGAATCGCCGCAAATCCTCCGATGCCATCGCGGCGGCCGCACCGCTCTGGCCGCTTGCGTTGACCGGAGAGCCACCGTCTCCGCCCGTTCATTGGAGCCTTGGTGGGCAGGGGACCTCTCTGACTCTGCGCGCCGCCGCTTCTTCGCTCCGGCACGCGGCGACCTCGAGCACCTCTGCTACTCCTAAGCTATCACGGGCCTGCTTGCGTGCCGCGCGGTGAGCTCCTCCGCCTCCTGCTGCTCCCTGTTAATCTCCTAGCGCGTCGTAGCTAGCTCGCCATCGTGCCCGAGCTCTGGTCGCCGCAGTGCACCTTGCCGTCGTGGCCACGCTCGCCGGTGAGCTCGCCCGAGCTCGTTGTCGTGCTCAGCACGCACATAGGGCTCCGTAGCGCTAGCTAGCTCGCTCCGTCGTGCCGACTGTAGCCGGATCCCCTCGTGCCCGAACTCTGGCACCGCCTCCGCCGTTTGCCGTCGCCGTCACCGGCCTTTTCTGGCCGAGCCACCACCACAGTTCAACGCTGCTTTCTGCTTTCGTGAGCCACCGCCGACGTGGCGACTTAGGGCCACCCGAAGTCGCATTGCCAGTGCCCCACTGCCCCGATTGACCGGGTTGACCAGTCAACTGCTGGTGAGGCAGCCCGGCCACTAACGTGCGGGCCCCACCACGTAATTAGGTTAACTAAACGGTTTTATAATTAAAATTATTTAGTTAGCTTAACTGAACAGCGGCAGTGGGCCCGATGGTTTTACTAACTGAATTTAGATTAGTTTTAACTCTGTTTAAACCCATTTGTCTATGACAGGTGGGTCCCCATGTCGATTTTGACCAGTCAACTTGATTGTTGATCGCTGACGTCACACATACGTCATCTTGGCGTCTTTTCCTTTTCTCATTAATTTGAATAATTCCGAATATTGTTTAAACTTTAAAATTCATAGAAAATAAACCGTAACTCCGATGAAAATGTTTTCTATATGAAAGTTGCTCGAGAAAAATCCAGCGAATCCAAATCGTGGTCCGTTCATCATCACATGCCCTAGCATGCTGAACATGGAACTTTCCCCTCTTTTCCTTTGTCCTAATCCACCTAACACCGAATTCATCCTCGGATGTTTCCCCCCTTCGTCTGCAACGTGTAGTACCGCGTTAGAGCACGCCTAGCGCTACGTATCGCCATGTCATGCTTATTGTTACCTCTGTTTGCTATGTATTTACTGTTTCTTCCCCCTCTTCTCTTCGGTAGACACCGAGACCGATGCCGCCCCTGTGATCGACTACGTCGACGACGACCCCCTCCTTGCCAGAGCAACCAGGCAAGCCCCCCCTTTGATCATCCCGATATCGCCCATTCCATTCTCTCATGCTTGCATTAGATTTTGCTACTGTTATTGTTTGCACCTATTCTGATGCATAGCCTGCTTTTGTAACCTGTGGTTGTACCTTACCTGCTTATCCTAAATTGCTTAGTGTAGGTTGGTTAGAGATCCATCAGTGACCCCCACTTTGTCCCGACTGCCCCGCTGGATTACCAGAAGACCCGATCAACGGGATCGAAGACCATGCCCCGACACCGCACATCACTTCCCCTTAGTTGCTTGACACTATTGGGTTACTATCGAGTCTGGGGTGAGACCTCATCGAGACTTCCGATGTTAACCTGTAGTGTAGTTATTGGTTGTGGTCATCGAGGTGATTTCCTCCTTAACCACTTCGATCGACTCGTCGTGCAATCCCTCAAGTGTGAACCTCGAGGGTGATTCCTCTTCGTTCACCACGATGATTACATCTAGTGGAATTCATCGGGGTGATTCCTCAGTTTTCCCTTGATGTTTGGACACGGTTACTTGGACTTTACCACATTACTTGGAAAGGCGGGGCGACCACGAGAGGTACCCTTGAGAGCTTAATTGCAGTGATGTGGAGTCGAGCGGACACGGAAGGTGCCCGCGAGATAATTACGGCGTGGCGGGCATTCCTAGCCCTTGCCGCAAGTCCTTGAGGCAGAACAGCGGGGTCACATCTTTCGTGAGTCTCGCTTGTTACCGCGTTCCTAATCCACTACGATTTGGATATTTGATCCGAGGGGCCTCGGCTGATAGCACTAACCATCACGTGGGCATAGTATGGGCGTTCTGCGTCGTATACATCAGCGAAGCTTAATAGGCGTCGGCGGCCGGCGGCGCGCCGGGTTGGACTGCGTGGCGCTTGCCTTGTTGAAGGAGGTAGCTAGGTCTGCTCACTGCCGCCCACATAGCGTCTGAGGAGTTCGGGGAGATGGCCCATGACCCACAGGGGCATAGGTTTAGTCGGCGTGCTGGCCTCTCTATTAAGCCTAGGTCGGGTTGCGGCGTATTGTTTGGCGAGGCGGGCATGACCACAGAAAGTGTGTCGGCGGAGTTAAGCGGCGTGGTGGGTAAGTTGGTGCACCCTGCGGTGAAGAAAACATCTATCGATAGCCTGTCCTCACGATAGCGGACACTTGGAGTTGTATCGATCGATACAACTAGAACTGGATACTTGTGATGAGAATTGGATGGTGATGAGGATTTGATTGTGATGATAAGCTGGATAGTATGGCTCAGGATGCCTTTCTCGCAGGAGTCGAGAAAGGATCTCGGCCGAGTTGATAACACTACTACTACTTTACTTTATGCTACTCTACTCCTTCCGGTTCTTTGCAAGATGGTGGTTTCGGAAGATGCTAGTCTTTGATAGGACTAGGCCTTCTCTCTATTCAGGCATTTCGCAGCCAGTCCACATATACAGCCTTCCTTTGATAATGTTGCATATGTAGTGTAGATCCACCTTGCGAGTACTTTGGATGAGTACTCACGGTTGCTTTGCTCCCCCTTTTCCCCTTTTCTTCTTCTTTCGGTTGATGCAACCAGATGGCCAGACCCAGGGCGGATGCCACCGTCGATGCTTACTACTACGTGGAGGCCGCCGATGACCAGGAGTAGTTAGGAGGCTCCCAGGCAGGAGGCCTTGCCTTCTCGATCGTAGATGCTTTTGTGCTAGCCTTCTTAAGGCAAACTTGTCTAACTGATGTTTGTACTTAGATATTGTTGCTTCCGTTGACTCTTGTGTATTCGAGCTTATGTATTCGAGCCCTCGAGGCCCCTGGCTTGTAATATAAAGCTTGTATTATTTTGATTTGTGTCTAGAGTTGTGTTGTGATATCTTCCCGTGAGTCCTTGATCTTGATCGTACACATTTGCGTGCATGATTAGTGTACGATTGAATCGAGGGCGTCACAAATTATTTTCAAACATATTTGATCCAAATCTGATTTATTCCCTGATTCACTTGATTCTTTTGCATCGATAGTTAATTAAATGGGTTCACTCAAAATTGTTTGATCACATGGCAAAGTCAAATCATCAACATAGTCCTCTATAGTAGGTGGTGTGATCAAAGTAGTGGGAAGCTCACCGCATGGTGCACTTAAATTGACAAGACATTCATCATACTCATGTGGAGGTGGAAGATTAGTACCTTTGTCATTACCTCTTATGATCAACTCAGATGATGTAGGCACTCTCGGTGATGATGTGTCACATGGTGGAGGTGATGTAGTCCTCACAACAACCGATGTGGTTGTCATAGTATGCCTAGTAGTTGAACGGACAACCGTATCAACTCTTGGAATGTGCAAGCAAGATGAAACAAATGGTCCATAGGATAACACTCTTCATGAATTAGTATCTCCTGAATGTCACGATTTAATCCTCCCCAAAATCTATCCATAAAATCTTCTTCACTTTCTTCTAAAGAGGAATGCAGCAAGGTAGTTTGTAAAGTATCATAATATTTCGTTACGGTGTCACTACCTTGTTTTAAATGTTGCAACTTTGTAATCATGTCACAAGTATAATAAGCGGGAACGAATGTATGTCGCATGGCAAGTTTCAAATCATCCCAAGTAGTAGGTATATCATTAGGGTGTAACCGACAATATTCACTCCACCAAACTACAACATAACGAGTGAAAGAGCCAACCACAACCTTAAATTTTTTAAGTACATCAAAATTATTGGAAGCAAATATATTATTTATGTCAAACTCCCATTCAATATATAAAGCAGGTCTAAAACGGCCATTAAATGGTGGTATAGAAACATTAACCTGATCATGTGCATTTGGATGTTTGTGCACCTCTCGTGACGGTTGTGGCATTTGCATAGGTGATGGCACGTCTCCCACGATCGACAAACCCCATGAATTGACTCTAGATCCTGTCATGATTAGTAGAAACAAGAAAGAAAATTCAAGAATAATGTTCCTATGGACTACTAGGATGTGGTGGTAAAGCGCTCATAGTAAAGCAAATATCAATATCTTACAAGTTCTTACCAAGCAGCAGGTGGTGACAGGCAACCAGCGGTGTCCAATAGCTCTGAAGATTGTGTAAAGCGATTGCCAGGGGAATGTACGTATACACGGTGCAGAAATATGTGGAGGTGGGTTGGCTATATATGGTAGCAAAATATTAGCAATAATCAATTCAGAGATGCAATGTTGAATAAACGCTCAACGACGGTACTGTGCCGGTCCTAGGCTGGACCGGTCTAGAGACGCGAGGCTAGAACACTAATGAGGTCACGGCGTAGCACAGCTAGCATCAATGAAGTATACTAAGTAGCTCTGGACATCAAGATATAAGTGAAGATCCTGGCAACGGTAAAGATAATGATGAAAACAAGCGCCAAGCAGGATATACAACAACTCTCATCGGGGAAGCTGATCGTAACCCACGAACACCTATGGGACGGCGGACCGAGTCCCTTCGGTTCGATGGGGCGGAGATCGCCTGAAGAGCAGATCGAGCGATGCACACGAGCAGTTTACCCAGCTTCGGAGCTCTCGGGAGATAATACTCTGCTGCTGCTTGTCGATTGTATTGTGTTCTTGCTAGGGAGCACGAGAGCTACAAAACCTAAGCGTGAGTGTTTCTAGTTTGAATGAGTCGAACCGAACCCCCTCTCGTTGCGCATGGGCCTCCTTTTATAGGCTCAAAGGGTCACCAACAGGTGTAGCGTAGACAAGGGCGAAATGGGAAAATGAGTTGCGGTTGGTACAACTACTTTGTACAGTGTATTCTACCTAACTCTGACGGCAAGGGACAAAAGCATTAAATGCCCGTCCATGTCGCCTAAACAGTGCAAAAAGGACCGTCGAGGCGCCACCGCTTGCCACGATGGCACTCCTGTCAGTGCCGCTTACCGCTGCTCTCCGCTGGCTGCACAGCCTCTTGACACGCATGCCTGGGATGGTCCCATGGCGACACGTTGGTGGATGAGCTGGAGCGGAGATGAAGAGTGGTTACATGCCGCGGCAAGCGCCTTGCCGCGGCTGAATCCTTGTCGCGTCCGGAAGCTTGTCGCTCACCGGGCCCTCCCGGCAAGCTCCTCTTGCCGGGGTCTTGTCTTCTGCGTGCCTTGAGTGGCCTTCCCGGCAAGCTCCTCATGCCGGGGACTTGTCTCCTTGGCTTAAATACTTTGTTCTTGAATGGCTCCAAAGGACCATGGAGGACCTTGGCGGTCACTAGGCAAGCCTTGCCGCGGGGTGCTGCAACTGCCCGTGCACGAGTTCGGGATACTAGGGTACCCCTACTCTAGTACGCCGACAGGAGCCCCGGACTGGGCCACCTGCGGTGCGGCGCTGTTGGGCGGGCCCAAAAGCAGTCTGCAGACGCTTGCGCCTAGAATCACGCCGTGGCGGCTCCGGACCCACCACGTCCCCACAGACAGCCTGCGCCCGAGCGTGGCGTCGTGGGAGAGATCGTGGGGTTTCTTTAGTGGAAAAGTGGAGCGTCCGCCCCTCTCCTCCTTATAAACAGGGGAAGCAGGGGCAGGTCGCCCACCTCGCCATTGCTGTCCCATCTCGAAAACCACCGCTCCCCTTCTCCTCTAGTCACGAAGAGCAGCGCTCCGCCCCCATCGCCACCAGCGCCATCAACGCCGTCGGTCTCCTCCACCACCTCCGTCATGGCTCCAGCCGACAAGGGAAGGGCATGAAGTCGGCGGGCGCAGCGGCTCATGGCGGCTGTGAAAGGCGGGCCATCTTCCCCCAGCTCGGCGCAAAGGAGCTGAGGGAGGGCTACTACCTCTTACGGTCGGCGGAGGCAGGCGCATCCAGCGCGAAGGTACTCTCTGCCGCATCGAGTTGGGTCAGCGGGTACCCCTTCTTGGCGCTCTTCTTCTATTGTGGGCTTTGCCGCCCTTCTCTGAATTCTTCTGCGATATCATTGAACACCCTACGGGCTTCGCCTCCTTGATTTCACCCCAATGCTGTCTGACCATGGCAGTTTCGCACACCTTTGCGAAAACTTTGTCGAATCCACCAAGCGTAGACCTCTTCCGCCACTTCTTCATGCCCAGCGTCGAGAGAGGAGAGCCACTTGGGAGGGATTGCTTGGATCTCCGGATCGGCAAGAAAAAGCCTATCTGGAAGGAGAGCTCCGCAGCAAGTGGGAGGAGTGGAGAGCGATTGGTGTTGGATCGTTGAGGAGAACCGCAGCCCTTCACTACCCAGCGCCAAACTCCCATAGTCTTGGCAGCGATTGGAGCAACTTGGCGCTGGAGGATGCTAGGTTGAAGATTGCCGTGACCGGATCTTGCGCCTCGGGCTTGCGGACTCACCGTGGCGCTGTTGGCGCAGATTTCCTTCGCCGCCGCGCCGCTCCCTTGCGGGAGAGGAGGAGACCTTCTGGGAGTTCAAAATCGGCGGACATCATGAGGCTGCGCCGGGGCCTCAACTGGAATTTCAGCATCTTGGAGTTGGATGCGATGTTCTGGAGCTATTCAAGCACGACCCCGATCACCCTGACTGGTTTAGGTTGCCGAGGGGAGTCGTCCCATAGTGCAACAGCTCTTCGCTCGACCGCATCCGCGCAATGATGCCGTTGTGCGATTCGCATGGGATCGTTCCAACCTGGCAAGAGCCAGCGGACGGCGTTGTCGCGGCAGTTCTTGACAGCTTGGAAGAAGTGCCGATCCGCCCGACGAGCGAAGTGGCTCACCGTGACACTACCGGCGCCGAGATACAACGCATTGCCACGAGTTGGAGGCGGCGGCAGCTGCTGCGCTGGCGGTCAGGTTCACCGTGGAGGAGGCGAGAGGCAGCGGCGGCAAGCCTTGCCCGATCGAGAGGAGGTTGCCGACGAGGAGGAGCAGGCGAGCCGAAGTTGAGCCGGCGAGTCTGCGAGCGGCTCCTCCATACCTTCAAGTAGCTTGCATGGCGGAGCCACAGCTCCACCAGAAGGCGTCTCCAGCGAGGCGGGGAAGTGTGCAGGGCGGCGACGGGCCAACAACCGCAGCACCGTGCGGCCAGCGCTCCACAGCGGCAAGCACATTGCAGCAGAGCACCCCACACCGCTGCAACAAGCGAGGCGGGATCCTCTCGAGCCACTGCTGCCACCCCGCCAAGCGGTCAAGAGAACCTACTCCTTCGCCTCTTCGCCTTTGGAGGCGAGCCGAATTGATCTCTCGCGCTCAGCTCCGGCGAAGAAGAAGAAGAAGAGTAAGCTTCTATGTTGTGCTTGTATTTCTTCAATTTGGTTGCTTCGTCTTGTATCTGATTTGCTTCATTCTGAACTCTTTCCTTTTCAGGGCCTGGCCCAGAGGCGTCGAAGAGAATAAAACCCGGTGGTTGTCATCGAGGCGATCCCCCGTGGCAGCAGGAGGCGTCTGAGACCCCCTTGCGGACCAGCAACCCTTCCTCAAAGCAGCCCCGGCACTAGCCCCCAGCGTAAGTATATGGTTTACTTCTTACGGTTAGGTGTGCATGGGTGCTCCTTCTTCTTGATATCGATTTGTTGATTTGTGTAGGGCGAGCAGCCTCGCCGGGAGTGCCGGAAGCCGCTCCCAAAATTCCTTCTGCTTCGACTACGCCGCCAAGGGAGGATTCTCCGGCAAGGGAGCGTTCTCCGGCAAGGGAGGCTTCTCCGACAAGGGAAGCTTCTCCGACAAGGGGCAGCGCCGTCGATCCTCCGGTGGTGGAGACCACGGCCACAGATCCCATCGCAGGTAACCCTCTTGCCTGAAAATTTCCCTTGGGTTCTTTTTCTTCTGTTCTTCTTTTCGAACATTTGCTTGACTGTTCTTTCTTTTTGGTCGTCGAGATCCATCCGCCCTTGAGCCGATGGGCCGAGGTCGCCGGCGAGGAGGGGCAGCGGCAACACCGATAGCGTCGCCACCATGGAGGAAGAGGTTGGCGCCGATGGGTCCGCCGGCGAGGAGGCCGCCAAGGCTGCCGCCGCAAAGGCTGGCGAGGTCTCGATCGTCTTGGCGACCACGAGGCCGCAGGGCGCCAGCGCTTCGCCGACCGCCGATCCCTCCGCCACGGTCGGCGTCCGGCTCGAAGAGCCCCAGCCGGCGCCCTATCGAAGGCGGCGGCGGCGTCTTCATCAAGCTCCCACAGGCGTCGAGCTCCGGCGCCGGTCGAAGGGAGACCTTTGTGAAGAGCTGCTCGCCTCCGCTGGGCTGTCGCTGGTTGTGCGCCAAGCAGAGAGCAGCGGCGAATCGAGGAGGAGCATTGCTTTGAAGAAGCTGTTGTCGCTCTACCGCGCCCGACAAGCCAAGTTGGAATCCGGGAAGCACTTGTCGCGGCGGGCGGAGGCGGACATGGATAAGCCTTGAGAAGAGCTCCGGCGCCAACCAAAAAGCTCTCGGGCGTGGCGGAAGAGCGGGCGACTGTTGAAAGCGCACAGCCTTCATTCTTGAGAAGGCTGAGGTCGAGGAGCAGCAACGGCTTGCTGCCGAGAAGCTATCTGCGCAAGAAGGCGAGTTGGCGCAGCGGAAGATCAATCTTGACAGCTATGAGGAAGAGCTTGCCGCGTGTGAGCAACCAATTGGCGGAGCTCTCAAGGAAGCAAAATATCTTCTGCTGCAGCTGCCGAGGCCGCCAAGAAAGAGTTGGAGGCGAAGGTGGCGCGGCTGGAGGCCAACCTCGGAAAGAGCGGCGAGGAGCTTGCTGCGCTGAAGCACGAGCGCGAGAAGGACGCCTACACTCTTGGCGAGTTGCAGGGCCGTCTCGTTGAAAGGATCAAAGAGCTCGATGCCGCCAAGGACTCCAAGGCAGATCTTGAGCTGAAGGCGACCACCACGATCAGAGGCGGCTGGGCCGGCGCCAAGGAGGCGGGAGGTGGCCGTGTTGGAGAAGATCAAGACCGGCGAGGCTGCTGCAGAGTGCCACGACCACCGAGAACACCTTGGAGAGAACATGATGCCTTTGGACGGAGGGTCTTGTGGATCTGCCGCCGCCATCGACAAGGAGCTGATGGAGCTGGGGATGGTGGATCTTGGGTACTCTTCCGATGAGCGCCTCAACCCAGCGCCAAGCTCAGCTTGTTCCTCAAGGCGTGGTGATGGCTCTCCAGCGACTCGGGAAGAGATCCCAAAGCAGCTGGCGAGGAATCGCGCCCGGATCTGCTTGGGAGCTCTCGGAGGGTGTTGATGAAGGTGGCCTTCCGCAATCGAGGCCTCAACCTCAGCAGCGTCCTCGGATCCTTGCCGCCCGGATGGCGATGTGGGCGCTCAAAGCCCTTATCGCACCCATTGTGGACAAGGTGGGCAAGATCAAGCGGGTTGATGGCGACTGCGTGAGACTAGGCCGTAATTTTATCTTTCCTTGTCGCTGCTGATCATGTTTAGGAGAACAATTTATTAGATCTGCGACAAGCTATTTTTGTAATATAACTCTATCTTAGGCAATGATTGCAATGTTATTTTCTTTACTTGATTCCTTCCTTTGTATGTTTGTGCCCTCGCTTTTAGGGAACTTGTCGGTAGCGGTACCTTTGCATGGCGGCTGAGTCTTGAACGTCGGCAGCCTCTTTGGCGGTGCCGCTTCGACAAACAACCTTATGCAACTAGTTGCAGCTCACTTAAGTTGTTGAGCAGACTCGAAACAAAGTAAGGCGCGACTAGCTACTGAGTTAGTTCCTCCGCGCACGAGTTTTCCATACAAAGTACTATCGTTCGAGGAAGATAACTTAAAATTTAAAACTAATCGCTCAAACTTTGGCAACTTAGCTTTTACATCGTTTGCTTCCGGTAAGCGAAACTTCCTCGGCGGCGACGCTTGGCCCACACCATTATCTTCTCCTTCCCCGGCTAACTTGTGGGCGAAGGAACCTTCCTTTCTTTGAGAAAGAGAAAGAAGAAAAATAAAGTTATGGAGCCTTGTGGCTCGTTATTGCTTACCGGCGTGGATGCTGCACAAAATGTTAGATAACACATGCAAAAGGATGATGAAAGCATGTAGTTGATAAGTTGTCGCAACACATGAGCTTTACTTATGCTGCGGGGTCTGCGCCCGGCTTTGTACAAAAGATTACATGCAACATCGGCAAGACTTGTACAAAAGGTGGTTGCGGAACAGGTTCCGGCAACAGCGCTTCTGAGTAAAACTTACGAAGATGCTCGATGTTCGAGGAGTTGCTCACGGAATGCCATCTTCGGTCTCAAAGCGGACAGCGCCGGGCCTAGTGACTCGTTTCACCCGATAAGGGCCTTCCCACTTGGCGTCAACTTGTTGGAATTCTTGGCGGACTGGCGCGCGAAGAACAAGGTCGCCTTCACGAGGCTTCGGCACTAACTGCGGCTATGGTAGCGGCGCAAAGCTTCTTTGATAACGAGCAGCTCGTCTGCTGTGACTGAAGACGGTCCTCCTCAAGGAGCAGCGCGTCATCTTATCGCAGCTGCTCTTGCTCAAACTCATCATAGCGAGTACTCGAGGTGACCAGTATCTGAGTTCCGTGGGGAGAACTGCCTCTGCTCCATAGACTAGGCGAAGGTGTACGGCGGTGGCTCGATTTGGCGTCGTCTGATCAACCAAAGAACCACGGCAGCTCCTCAATCCAGTTTCTTCCGCACTTGTGCAGCCATCGAAAGTTCTTGTCTTGAGCCCGCGCGCACGCCAGCATTGCCCTCTCTGTTTGACCGTTGCTTCTCGGATGAGCAACGAAGCAAAAGCAGACCTTGGCGCCAAGATCTTGGGCGTATTGCATGAAGGTGCGACTCGTGAATTGTGTGCCGTTGTCGGTGATGATCTGTTAGGAATTCCAAAGCGGCAAACAATCGACTGAAGAACTTGACGGTATTGTCTTTGTCACCTTCCTCCTTGCTTCCACTTCCGGCCACTTTGTGAACTTGTCGATTGTGACGTACAAGTACTCAAAGCCCCGACAACTTCGGGGAAAGGGGCCAGAATGTCGAGCCCCGGACCGAAAATGGCGGGATAAAGGGATCGTCTGGAGAGCTTGAGCTGGCTGGTGTATCTGCTTGGAATGGGCCTTGCACGCTTCACACTTGGTTACTTGTGCGGTTGCATCACGGAGGCTGTCGGCGAAGAAACCTTGCGGGAAGCTTTGCTTGGCAAGTGCTCTTCGCCAATGTGGTGACCACATATGCCTCCGTGTATCTCGCCAACAGCTTCATCCATCTTCCGTTGAATACACTTCAATTTCACACCGTTGAGTCTTCTTACATACAGCGTCTTTGTCGACAAGCAGGTACATACTTGACTGCCGGCTACTCTTTCCGCTTATTCTTGCTCTTGGGAAGTTCTCACATCGAAGGAAGCAGACGATCTGCTGTGCCCATCTTTGGAGCTTGTGGTTCGACAACAAGGACTAAAGGCACATATCTGCTGCTTGGGAACATCCGCTTCTCGGCAGAACCCGTGCTCGGCGAGCTTGATGTTCCCGTCAAGCTTGCGGAGCAAGACTTGTCGGGGCGTCGCTTCAGCGGAACAAACCCTAGGGCTTGTCGGAGCAGACTGCTCCTCGGCACTCTTAGTGTTGATCACGGGGACCTTCTGGCGGCGGCTTGGGGAGCTCGGCGGGAAGTAGTCACCAAATCAACTTCCTCTTCTTGTTCATCCGAGTTGATGGCGCTTCTGATCGGTTGAGTCAGCGAGCACAAAATCCCTGGTTCCACGGGTAACTTGAGTCTGGCGCGCTTGACAGACCATCGGCAATATCATTACGAGCTCTTGGAACATGTTCCATCTGCGGGCCGTCAAAGTGCTCTTCTAGCTTTCTCACTTCATCAACGTAGGCTTCCATCAACGGACTCTGATAATCTTTGTTCACTTGGCGGACGACAAGCTGCGAGTCACCCCTGACAATGAGTTCTTGATCCCAAGGTCTACCGCAATTCTGAGACCGGCAAGCAAACCTTCATACTCTGCAGTATTGTTTGTCGCTTGCTCCTTGGGAAAGTGCATTTGGACTATGTACTTGAGGTGTTCTCTGGTGGGTGCGACGAGCAGCACGCCCGCACCGGTGCCTTGCAGCGAGAAGGCACCATCAAAGTACATCAGCCACTCTTTACTTGCTTCCTTGACGGGGATACTCGTCTCTGGAATTTCTTCATCTTGCGTTGGCGTCCATTCTGCTATAAACTCTGCCAATGCTCTGCTTTGGATAGTTGAAGTGCTTTCAAACTTGAGGCCAAAGCTTGACAATTCCGATGCCCACTCGACAATCTTGCTGTTGCTACGGATTTTGCAATATCCTCTTGAGGAAGCGGTGGCGATTGTTATCTCATGTGCTTGGAAGTAATGGCGCAGCTTTCTCGAGGCCATGAGGAGGCCGAAAAGCAATTTCTGCACACAGTACCTTGACCTAGCCCCTCTGAGAAGGGCCGACAAAGTAAACTGGGCGCTGCACCATCCTTTTCTGCATCTTCTCGCAATCCTGCGCAGATTCGTCCTTATCGGGACGAGCTTGTCGGTGAAGCCCCACAGTCGCTGGATGCATCTGCCTTGGTTGCCGGCTCATCATCCGCCTCCCTTTCCGCTACTAACGCAACACTAACCACTTGATTGGTTACCGCTATATATAGCAGCAACTTCTCTTGTGGCCTAGGTGCGAAAAGTATTGGAGTGGAGGACATGTACCTCTTTAAGTCCTGCAGCGCATCCTCCGCTTCGGGAGTCCATTTCATTGTACCTACCTTTTTCAAAATTTTGAAAAATGGCAGGGCGCATTCAGCAGAACCTAGAGATAAACCTCTTTGAGAGCAGCCACGCAACCGCAAGTCTTCGTACATCCTTGGCGCTTTGGTGCTTCAATCTGCTCAATGGCCTTGATCTTGTCGGGATTGGCTTCAATTCCCGAGACACGAAGAACCGAGAAGCTTGCGGAAGGGACTCCAAACACGCACTTCTCGGGGTTGAGTTTGAGGTTGATCTTCGCAGATTTGCAAAAGTCTCAAATAAATCTTGAACGAGTTGCTTTGTCCTTGCTCTTGACCACTATGTCATCCATGTAGCTTCTACATTTACGTGCATTTGCGGCTCAAAAGCGTCATGGACTACTCTTGCAAGCGTTGAACCAGCATTCTTTAGCCCAAAAGGCATCCGTACAAAACAGTATGTGCCACATGGGGTGATGAATGCGGTTTTCTCTCATCCTCTTACGCCATGAAGATCGATGATATCTGAGTATGCATCAAGAAATGAAAGCAAATCACATCCAGCCGTGGAGTCAACAATCTGGTCGATGCGGCAAGGAAATGGGTCTTTGGGACAAGCTTTATTAACATCTGTGAAGTCGATACAAAGTCTCCATTTCCCATTTGCCTTGCGTACAACTACAGGATTGGCCAACCACGTAGGATGGAGCACTCCTCTGACAAGGCCTGCTGCTTCCAATTTCTTGATCTCTTACGCAATGAATTCTTGGCGCTCCTTTGCACTGCTTCGACTTTACCTTGGCGGGCGCGCATGAGGACAGACAGCTAGGTGATGCTCAATTACTTTCACAGGAACACGGGGATGTCGGGGCGGTTGCCATGCAAACACGTCGGCGTTAGCCCGCAGAGAAAGCAACGCGGCGCCCTTCCTATTTAGGGTCGAGAGTGGCAGCGATGGTGAAGGTACCACCGGTGCCGTCCTCCTTGGCGGGCACCTTCTTGGTCTTCGGTGGAGCTGCCATCGTCTTCTTGCACTTGCCGGTGGAGCTCGATGGTGCGTCCTCGACGGTAGCACAGCACTCTGAGGAGGTGCGCTTGTCGGAGTGGGCATCAGAGCTCTTGCCGGACTTGGTCTTCTTCTTCCCCCCGGGAGCTTCAGCGGCAAGTGACTTGCTATCTGTTGCAGCTGCTGCCTCCCGGTAAATCTTGTCGGCGCAGATAAGAGCATCCTTCTTGTCGCCATGGACAGAAATGACACTTATCGGGCCTGGCATCTTGAGCAAGTTGTATGCATAATGAGAGGCCGCCATGAATTTGGCGAGCGCTGGACGGCCGAGTATCCCATTGTAAGGTAATGGAAAATCAACAACGTCGAGCGTGACCCTCTCGTTCTGAAGTTTAGCTCGCTGCCAAATGTTACCGCAACGTAATCTTCCCCTTGACTTGCTCCTTCCGGGTTGATTCCTTGGAATGTGCCGGTCTCTTGAGCTGTTGTCGAGGATTTGAAGCTTACGGAGCACCGCGGAGGAGATCAGGTTTAAGCCGGCCCGCCGTCAACTAGCATCTTGGTGACCTTGAGGTTGCGGATAGTTGGTGAGACCAACATCGGCAAGCACCGACCGCAGATTATGCGATCTGGGTGGTCCTCAATATCAAAGATGATAGGCGTCTGGACCATTTGAGAGGCTTGCGTGATTCTACGGATGGTTACGCTGCATTAACTTCCGCATCCACTTGCTTGAGTTGGCGGTGTGAAGTATCTGAAGCACCGCCGTCAACGCAGAGGACCTCTGTGGCTTTCTGAAACTCCTGCTCATTGGTCTCGTCGTCTTCCATATCTTCATCTCGCCGTCGTCTTCATCCTTGTCGCGGCCGCGCGGAGGTCTGTCTCCTTGCCGCTGCTTGGCCTTGCCGCGGCGTCCTCCCCGGCCGGGTCGCTTCTTGCCAGCTCCCCCAGCACCTTCCTGGGCCTTCTCCTTATCGCGCCGCTCGTACTCAGCCTTCTGCCGTTCAACAAGTTGCTCGACCTTCTTGCAGCTCTGGAGGTCGTGGCCCTTGGTGCAGTGGATCTTGCAGTACTGTTTGTTGGAGCTGTCCTGCTTGTCGACGGCCGCCACAGCTTGGCGGGCGGTGTCAGCGGCAACCTCCTTGCCGGAGCCACCAACTTTGGCTTTCTTGGCAACACCACCGTTGCCGGACTGCTCGACAACTAGCACCTCTTTGCCTTTCTTCTTTCTATTGTTCCGTCGCCGGCTCTTCTTCGCCGGGCGGTCTCCTCACTATCGAGATCCTGCTTACATATTCTCTCACAGAGTCTCCTCCTTCCTCGTACGTGCACACTTGTCGGCCGGGGCATACAGCTCAGGGCGTCCTTGACTTTGCACATCGCCATCTCTTCCCTCATCCAGCGGTTCCGCGTATTGATGAAGCAGCGATCACCGTGGCGGGGTGGACATCACGGGATGTTGTAGTGCACGGCTGAATCTCTGAATGAACTTGCGCGAGGACTCTCCTTCCTTACAGGCGGCGGTGAAGGTCGCTCTCTTGGCCATGAGGCTTGTGGCCTTTGTGAAAGCGCCGACAAACTGATGGCATAGATTTGCCAAGAGGATATGGACCTGTCCGGCAAGTGCATGAGCCAAGATCGACATTGGGCTTGAGTACCGGCGGAAGTAGTTGGCGAGGATCTTGTCGTCTCGTCCCCTGCAGCTTGCACCGTGATGGTGTAGATCTTTGAGGAACTCCGACGGATGCGTCCTGCCATCGTACTTCTCGCACGTCGGCAGAAATTCTTCTTCTTTGGGCCCTTTGGACTTGCCGCAGCTCACGAGTGAGCAGGGGCAACCTACCACGTCTGACAAGTCGCTGGTTCCCCAGGCGCATGCATATCGACAGAGGGCCCGGTAGCGCTGGTCGGATTGACGTCGCGCTTCTCTTGGCGCTCGATCACGAGTTTGGCGTCTTCTTGTTGCCGTTCTTGAAGAACTTGGAGCTGATCACGGCGAGCTCGTGGATCCGATGTGCGCGTGGAGTCGCCGTCGAGGTGGATCCGACGAGTTGGTGATCTTGGCCTTGAGGTGGAGAGTGCATGGTGGTAGCACCCCACAGGTTTAAATCGCCACCGGCTCGGGCCTTGTCGTCCCGCCGCGGCAGCGATGTAGTTGGTTGCCGCGGGGCGTCGCCGTTGGCAAAGCCGATGAGACTCTGGATGGTGGCCCTCCATTCGTCGGCCTTGTCGGTTGTTGGAGGGTAGTCTAGAAGCAGTTGAGCTCTCGCCAAGGCTTCCGCTGGAGTGGTGGGTGGCAGTGGTGAACGACGCGAGGAGCGGGATATGCTCGGACTTCTAACTATGTTAGAAGGAGCAGCGTCCCGTCCAGGCGACCGTACCCCGCTTGCGCCAGCATGCTGGCGTGCACGCCGGTCTTGAGGGCCTCGGGATCCTCCAGCTTGGCCTTGATCCAACGAGCGTATGGTACTATGAATACCATGACGCTGTCGGTCCCGCGCCTCCTGAGATGGGCGCGGTGTGTGTACGGATGCCGAGGTCTGCGCGGCCTTGTCCTTGGACTTGGCAGTGTCATGAGCTCCCTCGTCGATGCCCGTTCTTCCGCCGGCGTCTACCCCGCCATCCGTTTGCTCCGGTGGTGGCGGGATCGACGTGGACGGCTCCGCTGCCGCCAAGCCTTCTTCTTCGGTGGCATGTTGATGAAGATGATGAAGATGTTGCTCGTGTGAGCGCGAATCAGGTTCACACAGCCTCGGCGCCCTACAGGCGCGCCAAAGATGTCGGGAAGCTGATCGTAACCCACGAACACCTATGGGACCGGCGGACCGAGTCCCTTCGGTTCGATGGGGCGGAGATCGCCTGAAAGAGCGGTCGGCGATGCACACGAGCAGTTTACCCAGCCGAGCTCTCCGGAGATAATACTCCTCTGCTGCTTATGCGATTGTATTGTGTTCTTGCTAGGGAGCACAGAGAGCTACAAAACCTAAGCGTGAGTGTCTCTAGTTTGAATGAGTCGAAGCGAACCCCCTCGTTAGCATGGGCCTCCTTTTATAGGCTCAAAGGGTCACCAACAGGTGGCAACATAGACAAGGGCAAAATGGGAAAATGAGTTGCGGTTGGTACAGCTACTTTATGCAGTGTATTCTACCTAACTCGACGGTGAGGACAAAAGCATTAAATGCTCGTCCATGTCGCCTAAACAGTCTGAAAAGGGACCGTCGAGGCGCCACCGCTTGCCACGATGGCACTCTGTCGGCGCCGCTTACCACTGCTCTCCGCTGGCTGCACAGCCTCTTGACACGCACGCCTAGGATGGTCCCATGGCGACACGTTGGTGGATGAGCTGGAGCAGAGATGAAGAGTGGTTACATGCCGCGGCAAGTGCCTTGCCGCGGCTGAATCCTTGTCGCGCCGGAAGCTTGTCGCTCACCGGGCCCTCCCGGCAAGCTCCTCTTGCCGGGGTCTTGTCTTCTGCGTGCCTTGAGTGGCCGTCCCGGCAAGCTCCTCTTGCCGGGGACTTGTCTCCTTGGCTTAAACACTTTGTTCTTGAATGGCTCCAAAGGAACCATGGAGGACCTTGGCGGTCACTAGGCAAGCCTTGCCGCAGGGTGCTGCAACTGCCCGTGCACGAGTTCGGGATACTAGGGTACCCCTACTCTAGTACAACGACACTCTCTCTCCAACTTTCCTCTTGAAAAGTTTGAGCCACTTTTCTGATAACTTTTTTCAAAGAATGCTACTAACTAAAGCTTTCCAATGCAAAAAGAATCACTCAATTCCGAATTGATATGAGGAGTCAAAGAATTCTAAAACTGGCCTGAAAAACTAGAATAAGCTGTGTCCGCGAACTTCGGAGGGCAAAAAGACCTATTTAGAAGCCGATTTTGAGGGGTCAAATAGTGAACATGCTTCTGCAACTAGATAGATGCGGCTCGTCGCTAGCTTTAATTTGAGTACTTGTGAAGCCAAAACTGACTTCGTATGAGGAAGTTATGTCTGTTTTACTGAACAGTGCACAAAACAGATTCCAATCCGAATTCAACTACGAGATTGAGTCTAGATAGATCCAAATTTTATTTTATTTTCTTCTCTTTTTTTTCCTCGCACTTTTTTTATTTCTCTCCTCTTTTTCTCTAACTCTTTTTTTACTTTTTTACTTTTTTTCCCAAAACAAACTAGATAAGATGCAGATTAGATCAAGCAAAGATGTGAACGATCTGAACTATGATTATGACAATGAACGATGGGTAGCACGTGGTGGAAATTGATGGATGGGTGGTGGACAGCGGAAGGGATAACGATGCAGCAGCGACGTGACTAATGTGAACAGAACTCAAAACTCTAAACGAACTAGACACTAAGACCAGCAACTCGACATGACGATGCAAGCGATAATTCAATAATGCAAACTATGAGAGGAAAATTGCAAAGGCTCAGACTGGCTAGGACAAAGGAAAAATAGATCTAACTTTTTTTGTGGCTTTTTCTTGGACAATATGTAAGAAAATAATTCTAATTTAGGGATAACTGGAAATTCTCACCGAGCAACCTGAAAACTGATATCGCTTGATAGAGGCGAGGGTCCCGATCTTTCGATGAGATGATAACCATCGCTTTGGTGGAGACGACTTTGACGATCTGACTACAAATGTGCACGACGTTGCGCCTTAGCAATCGCTAAACCAACTACGAGAGGTTATTGACCACGCCGCAACACAATCAACCTGACCACGAAGGTCTATTCCTGCAAGCAATCGAAGAACAAGCAAAAATATGATAATGCAATCTGAATATTGCGAATATAGATGAAGTATTGATAAAGGTGGGGATCCGTAAGCAGTCTTGGTCTGGTCGTTGGACACAAACGAAGTACACGAAGTTTCAATGGCTAACTTTTAACTAAACAAATCCCAAGGAAAAAGCTAGTATATGGATCTACTTATATAGGAGCAAGGGGTGGCGGCCAAGGAGGTGGGAGGACGTCCCAAGGCAGCCTAAAACCAAGCCTAGGTCGTACAAGGCTCATGGGCCCAAGTGGAGGTGATGCAACACCTTTGGACTTGTTGTTTGACTCGGATTCTGCTGCAGCATCAGATTGTTTCGTCCATATCTCAACGCTCCGGATGAATTAAAGGTGAATCCAGTTGGTTTGGAAAGAGGACGAAATCTACTTTCCAACAAAAAACGAATCACCCAATTCGGAGTCCGTATGAAAAAGTTGTTGGCATTTTGAGTCAGGTATGTCTGTGTAGTCCGAATCTGAATCCAGAACGTAAGAGACTTGGACTCTATCTTCTCTTAGCCCAAAAGTTACGTGTGAGCACTTTTTGAACAAAACCTAAACTTCTCCTTTTGCCTTATCTTCATATGTGGATTGTACAAATGTCCCATACACCTGACAAATATGCATGTATGCAATATTTTTGGTCGTATCCAAGGTAGTCATGTCCTCATCAACCAGGGTTCATGCCAAGGATGTTGGAACCCGGAAGATTGGAACGCGACTCCAGAATTATTGAAGTACGTCACGAGAGACTTCGCGTCAACAGAGATGATCTGGTAAAAGAACTTGAGAAGGACAAGCACGATTGGAAGAGGCCATCAGAGACATGAACAAGACTTGAAGAGTTTGGCGACTTTGATGATTTATTGACCTTTAGAAGACCAAACCCCTGTTAAATACCTATGTTAGATGCGACGTTTGTGAGCTGTCATCTGTTTGATTTTTTTTCGACAGCCACGATAAAATCTGTCTTTTCAAAACTATTGCTTGTATTGTGTGCATCCCTCTCTATCTCTCTTATCTCACCCCAAACCCATGGACCCAATAGAGGATGAATGGAGATGAACTCATATTTTCTGGACCGATGTGTCAATTGGAGACAGACCGATGGATTCAGAACATGGAGGATCATATGGAGAATAACCCTATAGTCGAAAAGGATATGACCCAGCATGCTCTTCAGTGCTTTGAAAGAGGTGCTGCTACTTGGTGGAGGATGTACCAAACCATTAATGGATGGCAAGGAGTAACCCCTTGGAAAGAATTTAAGTTGACTAAGTCTCGGCTTGTGTCCCAGAAATTGAAGTCTTATGAAAATGATATGAAGAAACCTTCGGCATGCAAGCTCTGTGGAGAAATAGGACATAACCATAAAGAACATAAGGATGAATGTCCTAATTGTGAAGGAAGTCGCCCAGCTGAAGAATGCCCAACTAGGCAGATTACTTGTTTCTAGTGTGAAGGGACTAATCACTACCCTGCTCAGTGTCACATTTACCTCATGGTACAATGAACCATCCAGCAGAAGAAAGAAGTAATGAAAGGAGCCCTCATGGAAATTTTAGAAGAACCTGTGATGAAGGAACAGGTGAAGGACACACTTAAATAAGACCCAATTAAACCCTGCACCAAGTCATGCTATTCATGTGGAGAAGAAGGACACATCTCCCAAAATTGTATGAATGGGGATCTAGTAGAATTCCCGACGGAGGAAGTATAGTATGACCTACAGGAAATAGAAGCCCTGATTGGAATGGAAAAGTCCAGAAAGAGAAGTAGATTGGATTCCAGGAAGGACCTGAGTCATATCACCCATTTCAGGTGCAAGGAGTCAGGGCACTACTTTAGCAGTTGCCCAAAAAGGAAGCCGAGGACCCAAGGAGGCTATGTAGTCATAAGGAAACCACGAGACTTGTCAGAAGTAATATGTTTTCGTTGTAATGGAGCAGGGCACTTTTCCAGGGATTGTCCCAATGAGAAGTAGGCTCGTGTTAAATAGTTGAGCCTGTGAGAAGAATAGTAGTAGTAGTGAGAACATTCCTGTATGTCGAGGTGATGAGTTGAGGCATGTAATGGAAAAGCAAGAGATTGTAATCATTGGATAATCAATAAAGTTAGCATCGTTGGTACTGATTTGGATTTTATAAGTTGTTACTCTATGAAGAGAGATTTTGACCATTTTCGAGGATATGAGAAATATGGTCTATAGATGAATTGCGCATTTTAAGGGTGGTAGTACCCTGTGAGGAAACTTGACCCCTGGAAAAGATAATGATATTCCACGAAATAGACTTCGGACAAAATAAGTATGAGTTTTGTCTCGATATGTGGGATACCCCAAGAGGATGAAGGGATGAAGTATTATTGGATATAAAGAAGGTAGGATGTTGGTGCTATGGAGCAATAGTAACTCCATGATGAGTTTGAGTATTCGCATCTTAGTTTGGTACCAATAGAAGGAAAATAGACAGTACAATTGGATGGATTTTAAGGATGCTAGGGAGTTGGATGTTGGAATAATGATCAGTTGCCCCGAGGATGTGTTCAAGGATTACAAGTGTTGAGATGGGCCATAACCCATAGGCCCCAGGACCTGCCAAGAAGCAAGCACATTCTTGCTGCAGGAAAAACCCTGGAAGAGATTACGACCTTACCCACCGACGATTTTATAGGAGTAACGCAAAACCTGGGAGTTGTGAAGGAACGATAGATGTTGGTTTGGCTTGCAGAATCCATGGATTTATCCGAACTTGGTTTGTCGACAAGAGAAATTCTGCAATGGTTGTGAGGATGACCAAGTGTTAGAATGCGAGATTCGCTAAACCATATACAGGGTAATGATTTGGGTGCGGGATGGATTGATCACCATACCGACTTACTCTTATTATTCGCCTTGCTATATGGGATGGTAAATCTGAGTGACTTGCCTATAGTGGAGAGACGACGATCAAAACCTTGTTTGAACCTTAGAATGGTATAAGTATTTTTCCATTGTACAAGGCAGATTTTGCCAACCGTAGGTTATACGGTGAGGATCAACCAGACCCATTTCCTGCAGGAGAAACCATAAATCGTTGACCACCATGAGATATCGATAGTTGTTTAGTTTTGGCGCCAGACCCGTCAGCTAAGAAGACCCAGTCATGGAAGAACCTTACCAAGATGAAAGGACAGAAGAATTTTGGTAAAGGTTATGCCACTATCGGAAGAGCCCAGAGAAGGAATTATCCTGAAGATCTGAGAAGACCGACACTGTCAACAATAAGGATGAAGTATATGAGTATTGATGAGACCGTAACGATGTTTCTAAAGGGTGGTAGCACCCCAAACCCCGGAGACAATCGATGGAAATTGAGAAGACCCCAAACCTAACCTACTTCTTTCTAGCCTCTCCGAATCTCGAGGACGAGATTCATTTTAAGGGTGGTAGGTTTGTAACATCCCAAAATTCTAAATTTTGGAATGTTATAGAAAATAGATAGTTTTGCTTGGTTGTATGATTGCTTGAGTGAAATTCGTATCTGTTTGAAAGTTAAATGAGAGGGAATAAAAGGACTTTCCCAAACTTTCATTTTGCATTTTGATCTCCGTGAATTCAAATACTTTTCAAATACAAAACCCTAGAGAGAAGATGACATGACTTCTTCCATTTATCTAAATGAAAAGGGTTGTTGAAAATATTTGAATTTTCATTTGGAAAATATTTCCAATTCAGAAACTTTATGCAACTCAATGATTTTCACGAGAGAAGATAAAATGACTTCTCCAAAACATATGAAATATGAGTTGGAAGTTTAAAAGAATCAAATTTAAAGTCCTTTTGAAATTATTTTCAATTTGGAGTTATTTGAGTTTTATTGAAATTATTTTTCTCCAAATATAAATTATATGAAAAATAGGATAAAATAATTCCTGCATTAGAAAAATGGAGATAAATAAATTAGAAATGATTTTTGTATTTTTAAAATGATTTTTATGAGGTTTTATTGCAACAGTCGCACTGTTTTCTTTATTTGAATTTTTGCCCAATTTATTTGACTCTAGGAAAATGTTCAAGTCGTAGAAAATCTTTTTCTGAAAATTTCTATATATAATATGCCTATATAAAGTTTTATCTTTATATTCGTTATTCAGTTTTTCCTTACCTGTTTCTATTTATAAAAAAACAAAATGCGCGTACTCCCTGACTATATGTCGCCCACATGCGCAGTATAGTAGCTTCTGGCGCCCCATTGTTTTTTTTCTCTTAAATAGGCTAGGCCCAGCCAGCCTTTTCCTTTTCACATTTTATTTTCCTTTGGCAAAAAAAAATGCAGCACGTACGCGTGTGGCCGACCGATGGGCTTTAGGCCCGTGCGAGGCGCTTAGCTCTTCTCCTCTGTTTCGTTTATTTTGGTCTATATTTAGTCCCACATTCCCTAGGCTTTGATATCTAAGCCTTTTTTCCACCTATAAATATAGACCCATAGAGCCTCCAAAAAATCATCCGATTCGGGTTAAATCAATATTTTGGTTTGACTAGATTCCTTAAAGAAAAATATTTTTCTCCTCTCCGGCGCGACTTTTGGGAATTGTCTCCTCTCTTCGAAGTCATCTTATCTCTACTTTATAAAGCTATCTTTCTTCATTTTTTTTCTTTTTATACTTCCGTACTTTATTATTTCTAGACTAATACGATAGAATAATTAGATTATCAATTAGTCTATGTATTTATACATCAGACCTTAGCCGTAGCTATTTTCTTCCGTAAAACAACTTGGCCTTGATTTTTGAAATAGCCATAACTTTTCGCTCGTTTATCCAAATTAGATGAAAGCAGCGCCTATAGGTTCGTCTTGTTTTCACCTATCCAGTGAACCTGTCACATCAACATTTTGAAATTTCGAACTTTGTTCAGATTCATATTCAAACTTTTTTTGAACATAACTTGAGTTTCGTAACTCCGATTTAGTTGATTCTTTTTGCAAATCGAAGCTCTTGACCTAAAATTTCTGATAAGGCAAAGTTCACATAATTTTGGTACTATTAGAAATTGTTTCATGTTGCAAGAGTTATTTGCTTGGTTTTGATGTTTTCCGGACAGTCTTCTTCGTTCTTCCCGATCTTTTGAGTTATTGCTTATGTGTGGTTACTATTACTTGCCTACGATAGATTGACCAGAGTGTGACGAGTAGAAATTATCAAGAGTTTTGAGTGCGAATCATCTTCATCAACAGTACAGGCAAGTTCACACTTTGATCATATCCCTTTCATACCCAGTTTTTATGCATTAGTTTCACCCTCAAACATTGCATGAGTAGGATTGATAAAATGTGGGTATTGGGAAGTAGTTGATGAGGTAGGAACCTATTGCCCTTCATTCAAACCTTTGGAGTTACTACTACGTTATGCTTATACTGCTATGCTATGCTCGTAGACGTGGATTGTTTTGAGAGAATTCATGAAAGATGCGAGAGTTATTATTATCTAAGGAAACTTAAGGTGGCAACTTTAATACACATCGGGGTGGATTGGTTGGGACACCCTGGAGCACCCAGTGGTTTGCCGGGCACCTGGAGAACCCAGTGCTTGCCCAAGGGGATGACGGAGGACCCGTGTGATCACCCTATGGAATGCCACCTAGGCTCAAAGGGATCATAAGATTATTCATGCTAGAAACTTCCGTATGCAGCCACAAGCTATTATGGGCTCTAGCATAGTTGACTAAGTTGCATGAGCTCTTGAAGAGGTGGATCAGCAGGTAGAGGGATGTAGGTTGGTATGGTCTACCCGGAGTAAAGAGTTAATGTTTCTGAAAGACTGTGTCTCGGTCATCCGTTTCTCAAACATAATGTAGTGCGAGAAATCCAATGGAAGCGATCGAGTCTTGTGGGGAAAAGTGCGCAATCCTCTACAGAGTGTACAAACTAATCATGATTAGCCGTGTCCCCGGTTATGGACATCGAGTATCTGGTTCTTGGATTATCATGTTGATCTCAACACTTTGTTTAATTAACTTGATTGGGTTAATGATTATTATTATTTTGGGATTGAGTTGGAGGAACCTTCTCAATATTTATCAACCAACTTTGTAGTTAAATAAAATATATTCCTTTGCAGTAGGGAAAAATTGGCTTTTCGCAAAACATTTATAACCATAGAGCTTTTCCACCAGCCAAATATGCATGTAGTGATAGCTATTATTCATCATTATCCTATGGTGTGAATTTGCCAGTACATTCAATGTACTGACCCTTTGTGGCTGCAACGTCTCATGTTGCAGGATCTTACGACGAGTAGTGATACATTAGGGTTATGATTTCTACACTCAACTTTGTCGTTGGTGTTGATGGGAATCCACAACCTTGTTGTTACTTCCGCTATTTGGATTGAGGTAATAGTATTTACGTTACTTTATACATGTGATTTACCTCTGTTATAAATCCTCGAGTACTGTGTGTGTCAGCATACCGATCTAGGGATGACACTTAAGCACAGAGACTTGACCGTCTGAGGTCAGGTCGCTACAACCAATCTATCCCCCTAGGAGCATGCGTGTAGTACTTCGTATTGATGACTAATAGATTTTTGCAATAAGTATGTGAATTCTTTATGACTAATGTTGAGTCCATGGATTATTTGCACTCTCACCCTTCCACCATTGCTAGCCTCTCTAGTGTCGCGCAACCTTCGCCGGTACCATACACCTGTCGGATGTGGGGTTCTGGCAAACCCTTAAGGTTCAAACTCTGGGGTGCGCGCGAAGTCTTTCCCTCCTACCGATCCACGCCCTAGCTCGCTAAGATCTCGCGGACGAACTCGACCAACTCGCAACACAGAAAGACACGAGATTTATACTGGTTCGGGCCACCGTTGTGGTGTAATACCCTACTCCAGTGTGTATGGTGGTGGATTGCCTCTTGGGCTGATGATGAACAGTACAAGGGGAAGAACTGCCTCCTGAGGTTGAGGCGTTCTTGTGCTTGTCGAACTTGTGTGGGCGAGCACTCGATGCCTCTACTGTGGTGGCTAGCTCTACTTATATAGGCCCTGGTCCTCTCCCCAAATATTGAGCGGGAAGGGAGCCAACAACGACGGGCAAATTTGAAGGGAGACAACTAGTACAAGCTATCCTGGCAAAAGCGGTCTTCGCCTACAAAAGGCTCTGGTGGTGACACCGTCTTGGTCTCCACAATGACCTCCGTCCTTCCGTCCTTCTGGTATTGATCTTGTTGCACTGTTATGGCAACCTTTGCCTGATGCCTCGGTGCTCCTCGCCTGCGCTTGCCTCCTTAGCACCAAAGAGGAAACAAGGACGCTGCTGCTGTGTGGCGCCCCTTTGGTGCCGATCGTCATGGCTCACGTCATGAGAGCCTCGTGAGGTTTGCCCCGCCTTGATATCTCCGCTCCTCATGACCCTGCCTGGCTAGGCACTCCTGAGGAGGTCCTGCCTCGTCCGCCTCGCGAGGCTTGGCCCCTCGCGAGAGTCTTGGATGCCTTGTTGATGAAGATGGGATGTACGGCACGCTGACTTATCCACGCCGTGGGTCGTAGGCACGCAAGTCTGAGGAAGCCAGTTCCCAGAACGCCGACAGTAGCTCCCGGGCCCAAGGTGTGCTCGGGCTTGTCTTCGCGGCGAAGCCAAGGGTCAAGTACGGAGCGCCGCGGGCCCCCAAAGCCCGCGGCCTTGGTTGACGCGTGGCAGTTGATTGGACGTGGGCGTCTCCGCTTCCCCACGCTACCTCAGCAACTGATCAATTGGACAAAAGGCTGGCGCGGATAGCGCTTGCCTTCACTATTTGTTCCTTGCCTTTCTCCAGATCCCCTTTCTTGCTCCTCGCCACCGCTACCTCCAGATCTGCTCCAATCCTGCTCCGCATGTGCAACCCATGGCGCCGCGCAAGTTCAGGGGCTTCCTCAGCGCCGGCTTGGTATGAGCCGGCCCTTGAAGCGCCCACCGTCACAGAGAAGAGCCTCGCCTCCGTGCGCCTGCTGATGGTGGGGGAGAGCAACAAGTGGGGGAAGACGGAGCTCCGGCTCGCCTCCGATGTGCTGGATCCTGAGGGAGGCACCTTCTTCCCCTTCTTCTCGAGCAGCGTTGCCGTCGGGTTGGTCCCTCCTTTCTCCAACTTCTTTTATGAGGTTCTCAACCATTACGGGCTACTGGCGCTGCACCTCCATCCCAACACTGTCCTTCTCTTGTCCATCTTCGCCTAGTACTGCGAGGCGTACCTGGGCATGCTGCCATCCGTGGCGCTTCTGCGCCACTTCTTCTTCCTTCGCTTCACCGATGGGCCACCCTCCGGATGCGCCAACTTCATCGCGTCTGGCAAGGCCAACTCGACCTCGAGCACCGGGAAGAGGGCCGACAATATCCAACCCAAATGGGCCATGATGGACGCCAAGCGCGCCGATCCGCGCCTGGTGTTACCGACGCAGGCGCCCAGCTCAACAAGGGGTGGCCCAAAGGCGGAGCTTGCCGATGGCGGCGTTATGCGTGTTGGGGCAGATGACGACTGACTTGAAGCCGGGCAACGCGAAGGCAGCCAAGGTGACGGGGGCAATGCTCCTGAGGGAGTTATTGATGCTGCGAGTTGCCCGTCTCGGTAGCGCTTCGCGCCTTTGTGGGAGCTTGAAGAAGAGGGAACAAGCCCGTCGAGGCACAGGGCCCTTCCTAGCGACGAATTGGATGTTGTCCTACGCCTCATAGTTGGGGACAACCAGGAGTACCTGCCTAGTGCCTTCGTTCCTTTGTTCCTCCACAAGGACTGGGAGGAACTTGTCGCCTCCAGGCCGACCTTTGATGCACGCGGCCTGGTGCCGCCGGCGCTCGCATGAGCTCTTGCACCACCGAAGTTGGTGGAGGTGTCCTCTGACGAGTCCCGTGGAGGGGAGGAGGAGGAGGTGGATTCGGAGAAGACTCTTGAAGAGGTGGGGGAGACTTCTCCTCTGAACAAGGCCGAGATCCTCCGCGCCCTGCCCGACGACGCCGAGGCCGACGCCCGCCAGGAGGAGAAGGAGCAACCCCTCATCCCGACACGGGGCAGGTCATCGTTGGTTCCTCGAAATGTCGCCCCTGTCTCGACGCCTCCTGAGACCGGCTCCGGCCCTTCTGCCGCCGGGGCCCACGTGCCGACTCCTCAGGTCCCGACGCTGTCAGGCTTCAAGCTCCCCAAGCGGAAATATGTTGCAGTGGATCGGTAAGTGCCTTTAAGCTTCGCCTTGTCTGTGCTTGTACTTGTTATTTCCTGATGTTCGCTCTTGGTCGATCAGGCTGACGCCTTCAGTGAAGAAGAGGAAGGAGGATACGGCGGTCGTGCCTTCCTCCGCAAAGAAAGGAGGCAGCAACGCCCGCACCTCCCCAACCCGGTCGTCCTATCGAGGCCAAGAGGAACATCGCCGTGTGGAATTAGCCCCGTTGGCCCCGCTGGCTCCGGAAGTGCCGGTGTCTGGCGCGGTTGATGAGGTCCCAGCTGCTCCGGAACCCGCAATCTCCTAGGCCTTGGTGACGGCGTCGCCTCCTCCCACTGCTGCACCTCCACTCCCAGGTTCTTCTGCTCCTGCTGCTGTTCTGGAACATGCTCTTTCGGAGATGACCCAATTACAGGCAGATCTCCTGAGCGCGGGCCCACGCCTGACGGCCGGGCACCTGGAGCTGGCCTCAGGCTGGCTTCACTCTGACTTGGCGATTCGCGCGGCGCTGAGCCAGGCCACAACATCTTCCGAGAAGGAGAAGCAGAGTGCCGCCAATGCTGCAGCCGGTTGTGAGGCGGCACTGAAGGACGCCGACGCTGCCCGTGACCGCAGCCAAGAGCTGGAGGATGAGCTGAAGAGCCTGCGCGACAAGCATGCCCAAGAAGCACGCTGCCGCCAAGCGAAGGAGGAGGAGATGACAGCCCGGGAGGATGCCATCAAGAATCGTGATGCTGAGGTGGCGGAGTTGGGGAACACGCGGGCCACCGAGCGCAACCGGTTGGAAGAGCTGGAGTGGAAGGTGAAGGCGAGGGAGGACGATCTTGATGCCAAGACGCGAGTCCTGGCTGAGGACCGCATGGCTTTTGCCGATCTCGAGGAGAGATCTCGCAAGGCACTGAAGACGCTCTATGAGCATGGCCTGGAGAAGTCGCTGGCCACCGATGAGGATGGCCCCGCCCGGCTGCTTCCCCTCTTGGTGAAGGTGCTCGAGGAAGTCGTTGATGGTGTCGGTCCCATGGCGGAGGCAGAAGCTCGCGTCCTGTCTTCAGCTGCATTGACTCGCGTCTTCAGCCACCTGCACCTTCACGACCCCAACGCTTGTCTTGACGAGCTGCTGGAGCGTGTGGCTGAAGATCAATGCGAGGCCACCGCCGCAGCTATACATGGTCAAGTGGAGGCCTTGCTGAAGAACTTCCGCGGCTTTGTCTCCGCTCCTTTGTCCGGCGATGGCGCCGATCCTGCAGCTGGTGATGAAGACAACGTCACCCACGAAGGAACACCTTCTGCAGGGGATGGCGGTGTCCAGGGGTAACCTGCGGCTACTCTCCTGTTTCATCCCTGCAACATGCATCAGCCCTTGCGGAGGCATTTAGACTTTTCATTTGGTATTGTGAGGACAACATGTTTGTAATATTTGCTCCGAGACTTTGTGCTTCCCTTCCTATTTGCTTTGTGTTCTGCGTCGGCAGAGCCCGACCCTGCGCATACCCCAACCGCCATTGGGCCGACCGGAGACCAGGACGAACCAAGGAGTGAGGGGCTACGTGACCAGTTAGGCTCTGAGTCGCGATGCTCGAGAGTCCCCTTGACAGCATAAACAGCTTATAGGGAGAGTATGCGAAGATAGACTAATGTTCTACGTCGGCAGAGCCCGGCCCCGCGCATACCTCAACCGCCATTGGGCTGACCGGAGACCAGGACGGACCAAGGAGTGAGGGGCTATGTGACCAGTTAGGCTCCTGAGTCGCGATGCTCAGGAGTCCCCCTTGACGTGCAAACAATCTCCATGCCTTCCCTCGCCGAGGCCTCGGGAGGGGCGTGCGACGACCGGGTCCGGTAGACCCATTGGGGCGGCGTGCGCTTGGGCGTGACCCGAGAGTAGCCCCCAGGCCCGGGAGGCCTGGTTGGGTGGCGTACGCTTGGGCGTGACCCGAGCGCAGCCCCCGTGTCCTGCCCCCTCGTGTGGCTCGCCCGAGGGGAGGCGTTGCGGTGAGGCCGGACGGTAAGCTCTGGGCTCCCTGAGGTTGGTATGACCGTGGAGCCGCCCTCAGTTGTTTATCACCAGCACGGAGCATAGTGCTTCCGCTTGTGCATGGGCATAGCCGCTCCTCGACAGTGTCTACGGCCAGCGCCGAGCATGGTGCTTCCACTTGTGCGTGGGAGGGGGGCCCCCTCCGGGAGGAGCCCCCGAGGCGTGTACAGCCCCGCCCTAACACGTGGCTTGCTCGACAGGGCTGCGAGGTGTATCTGGGCACTCGTGAGCTAGCGCGGGACTCACGAGGCCCTACCTCAAGGCGGGTTGCGCTTGGTCTTGAGTCTTGGTCGCTGCGTGTTCCTGCAACGCGGTTAGGTGCAAGCACTCTACGTCCTCAGGTCCCGGCCCTCGAGCGAGCTCGGCCGCCGCTGGTATGCCAGGTCGCGATGCCGTGGTCAAGGCCAGGGGGTGAGGGCTGGAGAGCCAGTAAGAGCTCCTGAGTCGCGATGCTCAGGAGGCCCCCTTTTATCGCGCAAGCGAATTGCACGAGATGAATGGACCCGTGGCGGGTGGCGATCGAGTAGGTGATAACCGTAGGCAGGCTAAGCATGGAAGGCAAATCAGCTTGGGTAAATGCAGGAAGATACATGCCACTGGGTCTGGCCCGAGCAGCTTGGGGATGATGCAGCCCGAGGGGCTCCCCCAGCAAGATAAGCTAAAGACATAAGCAAAAGGGATACATACCACAGGGACGGACCCATGCGGTCTGGGAATAATGCAGCCCGAGGGGCGCTCCCAGCTAAACGAGCTTGGAAAATTTCACCTGGTTATGTAGACAAAGTAGAGTTGGTGCAGCTAAAGGCGTGCGCCGAAGGAATGGCTCTTCACGAGCCACCGGGGCCCTGAGCCTCGGGAGAATCTCGGGGCTCGGGAGGTCCCTTGAAGACCGTCTCCATTTCTTCCATGACGGCGTGGTACCTGGCCTCCTGAGCTGCCAGGACACGCCGCATGTTGCGCTGATAGGCTGACGCCACGCTCGGCAAGCCGAAGGGCATGTGAACGTAGCTGTGTGGCGGGCCTTACAGCAGCCCACTCTCGAAGGCGAAGCGCTCTGAGATGCGTGCTGTTGAGCCACAGGGCGTCGATCACGCACACGCAGCCCAGCATCCACGCCTGGATGGGTAGCTGCGCCTCGGGAGCGGCTGTCGCCGCGCATGGCTCTTGCGTTTTGCAGTTCCTGAGTGGTCTTGGTGATGAACTCCTGAGTGGTGGGCACTCCTTGCCCTGTGTTCTCCTGAGGGAAACGTGCCGCGAGGCACGCCTCCATGTGGTGCCCAAGTGCCTCCCTCGTGAGGTTGGCAAGGTCTGAGGCCCTCCAGAAGAGATCCCCCGAGCCCTACCCGAGGAGGGCACCGGGCGCGCCTTCCTATGCGATGGAGGGAGGCGCCCCTGGAGCGGGCGCTGATCCTGACGAGGCTCCAGCTGCGATGCCACCCTCTTGAGGCCCGGCATGGCGCAACTGCTTCTTCTTGGGGATGGCCTCCGGTGGGCCCTCACTTCTGCTGTCGGGGTCGTTGATTGCTGCATCTTGGAAGGCGCGCTCGAGGGAGCACACCGCATCTCTCTCTTCACATGGGACCATGACGATTCCACATCTTCTCGGCATCTTGAGGACGTTGTAGCCGTGATGGGTGACTGCCATGAACTTGGCGGGGCGGATACACGAGGATGGCGTTATCGGCGGCGGATGTCTTGACGTCGAAGTTGATGAGCTCGGTGCGGTAGTTCTTGCGCTCTCCGAAGGTGAGGCAGGCGGACCTGCCCTATCGGCATGGTGGAACCGTCGGTCACTCCTGAGAAAGGCTTGGTAGGCTGGAGTTGCTCATACAGCACTTGGAGGTTGTCGAACGTGTCGACGGACAGGATGTTGAGCCCTGCGCCGCCGTCGACGAGGGTCTTAGTAACTTGCACATTGCTTGATGGTGGTGAACAAAGCATCGGGAGGCGCCAGTGGTGGCTGCACACCAGGCTGATCTGCCGAGTTGAAAGTGATGGCGCCTGGGACCACTTGGCGGGCGCATGGCCTCGAGCTTGGGGAGCACGCGTTCACTTCCTGGCGAACTGTTTGAAGATCGTTGAGAGGTGGGGCCTCGCACCGCCAAGATCTGACGATTGCACGCGGCTCTGAAGCCCCAGCCCCTCATCCTGATGGTGATCGTCTTTCCTTCTTGGTGGCGACAGCGGGGAAAGACCAGCGTTGCCCTGGGGGCGATCCTCACGAGGCTGGTCCCTCCAGGCACCCTCGGGAGGATGATCTTGCCAGCGGTCCTCACGAGGCCTGTCGCGCCACTCCTGGCACGGGCCACTGTCGTCCCAGTGTCCGTCTCCACGTCCTCCTCCACGGCCATAGCCCCGGTCTCTATGCACGGGGCGTCGACCGAAACGTCCTTCGTGAATGGCTCCGAGCTCTTGACAGTCACTGGTGTTGTGGGTGTTCAGATTGTGGAAGGCGCAGAACAATCGGCTATTCTTGGATGACTCGGGCTGATCTCTGCCCCGCTTGGTGTCGGGCTCCGCTGCGAGCACTGCCGCTTCCTTGCGCTTCACGTCCTTGGCCTTGGCTTTCTTCTCCTTCGCAGCCGCAGCTGGCAGCTCGAGGAGCGAAAGGCGCCCCTCCTCAGCTCTTGCGCACTTGGTCGCCAGGTTGAACAGCTCCTGAGATGTGCACAACTCCACGTGGATAGCGAGCTCTTCCTTCATCTTGACATCATGGACGCCGTCTGAGAACACGGAGATGATGGCCTCGTCCGTGACCTTGGGGATCTTGAGGCGAGTGTTGTTGAAGCGCTGGATGTACTTCTGGAGGGTCTCTCCTGGCTGTTGCTTGATGCGGCGCAGGTCAGCCACGGCCGGCGGGCGGTCGCGGGTGCCTTGGAAGTTGGCGACGAAGCGGTCGCGCATCTCATCCCAGGAGGAGATCGAGCCGTGCTGCAGGTTCAGTAGCCAGGAGCGGGCACCATCCTTGAGAGCCATAGGGAACCAGTTTGCCATGACTTTCTCGTCGCCGTTGGCTACTTCAATGCTCAGCTCGTAGAGCTGCAGGAACTCCGCGGGATCGGAGGTGTCGTCGTAGCGGGGAGGCAGATCCGGCTTGAACTTGCGTGGCCAGGAGACGCTACACAGCTCGGGGGTGAAGGCGCGGCAGCCGGCCGTGGTTGCCGGGGCCCGCCTCGGAGGTGGAGCTTGGTCTTGATGAGGTCCGCGCGGCGCCACCGCAGGTGGCGCACGGTCTTGGCAAGGCGGCGTAGGGAGTGCAGGTGCAGCTTCTCGCGGCAGAGGGATTTCTTGGCAGCTCCTCTCTTCGCGCGCGGGCACCGGACGTGGCGGATCATGTCGTGGGTCCACGCGCCTTGGCGCCAAGGCGCGGTCTTGGGGCAAACATGGTGGGGGTGCGCCATGAGCCACGTCGCCTGTGGCTGGCGGAGGGTGAGGCAGAGAGAGGGACGGCGTCGGGGAGCCCCCTGCGGCGGAGATGAGCTCGGCGACGCGGTCGAGCCACTCCTCGTAGAGGTCGTCGACTGGGCGGTAGCGCAGGAGCTCTTTCGCCGCGAGGAGCACGGCCCGCGCCTCCATGGGAGCGCGGCGTGCATGAGGCGAAGAACCGGCTGGGGTCAGAGATGGAGTGGCGATGCAGCCGTCCTGCCGTATCGATGGATGCAGCCAGGACGCCTGTTGCTCGTTCCCCGCCGGGCCGGTGGCAGCGTTGGCGGCGGGAGACGGAGAACGACGAGGTGGCCCGCCGATGGGAGCCATCTGAGCAACGCGGGCGGTGAGGGCAGTCCGGCGCTCAGCTCGAGCGCGGCGAGCGTCCACCATGGAGACGACGGAGCAACGAGCGAGGAATCGACGGAAGGGAAGCTACAGCGCACCCCTACCTAGCGCGCCAAATGTCGGATGTGGGGTTCCGGCAAACCCTTAAGGTTTGAACTCTGGGGTGCGTGATGACCCACAAGTATAGGGGATCTATCGTAGTCCTTTCGATAAGTAAGAGTGTTGAACCCAACAAGGAGCAGAAGGAAATGATAACCGGTTTTCAGCAAGGTATGCTCTGCAAGTACTGAAATAAGTGGTAACAGATAGTTTTGTGATAAGATAATTTGTAACGAGCAACAAGTAACAAAAGTAAATAAAGTGCAGCAAGGTGGCCCAATCCTTTTTATAGCAAAGGACAAGCCTGGACAAACTCTTATAGTAGGAAAAACGCTCCCGAGGATACATGGGAATATCGTCAAGCTAGTTTTCATCACATTCATATGATTCGCGTTCGGTACTTTGATAATTTGATATGTGTGTGGACCGGTGCTTGGGTGCTATTCTTACTTGAACAAGCATCCCACTTATGATTAACCTCTATTGCAAGCATCCACAACTACAACAAAAGTATTAAGGTAAACCTAACCATAGCATGAAACATATGGATCCAAATCATCCCCTTATGAAGCAAACACATAAACTAGGGTTTAAGCTTCTATCACTCTAGCAACCCATAATCTACTTATTACTTCCCAATGCCTTCCTCTAGGCCCAAATAATGGTGAAGTGTTATGTAGTCGACATTCACATAACACCACTAGAGGATAGACAACATACATCTCATCAGAATATCGAACGAATACCAAATTCACATGACTACTAGTAGCAAGACTTCTCCCATGTCCTCAGGAACAAACGTAACTACTCACAAAGCATATCCATGTTCATAATCATAGGGGTATTAATATGCATATATGATCTGAACATATGATCTTCCACCAAATAAACCAACTAGCATCAACTACAAGGAGTAATCAACACTACTAGCAACCTACTAGTACCAATCCCGGACTTGGAGACAAGAATTGGATACAAGAGATGAACTAGGGTTTTGAGAGGAGATGGTGCTGGTGAAGATGTTGATGGAGATTGCCCTCTCCCAGTGAGATGGCGTTGGTGATGGCGATGACGATGGTTTCCCCCTCCCGGAGGGAAGTGTCCCCGGAAGAACAGCTCTGCCGGAGCCCTAGATTGGTTCCGCCAAGGTTCCGCCTCATGGCGGCGGAGTTTCGTCCCGAAAGGTTGCTTTTGATTTTTTTCTCGACGAAAGACCTCATATAGAAGAAGATGGGCATCGGAGAGCCACCAGGGGGCCCACGAGGTAGGGGGCGCGCCCTAGGAGGGGGGCGCGCCCCCCACCCTCATGGACAGGGTGTGGGCCCCCTGGTCTTCATCTTTGGCAAGGATTTTTCATTATTTTTATAAGATGTTCCATGGAGTTTCAGGACTTTTGGAGTTGTGCAGAATAGGTCTCTAATATTTGCTCCTTTTCCAGCCTAGAATTCCAGCTGCTAGCATTTTCCCTCCTTATGTAAACCTTGTAAAATAAGAGAGAATAGGCATAAGTATTGTGACATAATGTGTAATAACAGCCCATAATGAAATAAATATCGATATAAAAGCATGATGCAAAATGGACGTATCAACTCCCCCAAGCTTAGACCTTGCTTGTCCTCAAGCGAAAGCCGATAACGATAAATATATCCCCATGTTTAGAGGTAGAGGTGTCGATAAAAATAAAATACGGACATGAAGGCATCATGATTATTCTCATAACAGCAACATATATAGATATTGTCATACGATTTCTTATGTTCAAGTAATAATCCATTCACAATGCAGAGTACGAATCATAAACTTTATTGAGAACCAACAAACTATAATCTCAGTCATTGAAGCAATTGCAATTTATCATAACATCAGAAAGAGTCTATGTCAGAGCTTAACAACAAGTCCACATACTCAACTATCATTTAGTCTTTCATAATTGCTAACACTCACGCGATACTTGTGGTTACAGAGTTTTAATCGGACACAGAGAAAGATAGGGGCTTATAGTTTCGCCTCCCAACCTTTTACCTCAAGGGTAATGTCAACAATAATAGCTCATGCCCCATACATCTAATTAGATATATTAATCAGGATCTTTTCAACACACTGTGCTTGCCAAAGGATAAAAGGTAAAAAGGAAAGGTGAAGATCACCATGACTCTTGCATAAGGTAGAAGATAATAATAACAGATAGGCCCTTCGCAGAGGGAAGCAGAGGTTGCCATGTGCTTTTATGGTTGGATGCACAAAATCTTAATGCGAAAGAACGTCACTTTATATTGCCCCTTGTGATATGAACCTTTATTATGCAGTCCGTCGCTTTTATTTCTTCCACATCACAAGATCGTATAAAGCTTATTTCTCCCACACCAATCAAACATACATATTTAGAGAGCATTTTTTATTGCTTTGCACCGATGACAACTTACTTGAAGGATCTTACTCAATCCATAGGTAGATATGGTGGACTCTCATGGCAAAACTGGTTTAAGGGTTTTTGGAAGCACAAGTAGTATCTCTACTTGGTGCTGAGAATTTGGCTAGCATGAGGGGGAAAGGCAAGCTCAACATGTTGGGAGATCCATGACCATATACTTTATCTCAGATATAAGAAAACATAACTCATTACATTGTCTTCCTTGTCCAACATCAACTCTTTAGCATGTCATATTTTAATGAGTGCTCACAATCATAAAAGATGTCAATAATAGTATATCTATATGTGAAACCTCTCTTTCCTTATTACTTCCTATTAATTGCAACGATGACCAAAGCTATGTTTGCCAACTCCCAACAACTTTTAATCATCATACTCTTTCTATGTGAAGTCATCACTTTCAATAAGATCAATATGAACTCTTTGTTTCTTTTTATTATTTTTCTTTTTCTTTTATTCACTCAAGATCATGGCAAAATAATTAAGCCCTTGACTCAACACTAATCTTTATTATATAGCTCACGGACTCGATTACATAGAGAGATCATAAAGCAAAAACTCAAAACTAGATCATGCCATAAACTTTATTCTACTAGATCAAGATACTACTAATAGGATCGAACTAAGAAAAACGGTAAAGATAGGAGATGTGGTTGTGATACGATACCGGGGCACCTCCCCCAAGCTTGGCAGTTGCCAAGGGGAGTGCCCATACCCATGTGATTATGTCTCCTTTGTTGGTGAAGAAGATGGTGGAGGTGATGGATAGTCGCACATCGAGCGTAAGAGGTCCTCCAACTTGCGGATAATGCCCTTGAGTGCAACAATAAGCTCCTTCAACAAAATATTTTCACTTGTGAGATACTTGTTTTGAATACGAGCTAACTCAATCATCTTGAAAGCTTCGGTTTCAGTTGGGGTGAGAAAGTTGTGATCAAGTTGGAGGGTGTCTTCTGCTGCCGGAGCTTGGTCCTCCGTGGCCTTCTTGATCCTTTCATCCTTGTTGATCTCCATGGGTTCTTCCCTCTTCAGCTCTATCTTCATTAGCCAAGCATCTTTGTCACCATTGTCGGAAGAGGGGGACGACATGATGCCTGGCCTTGACAACCCTGACAGAAAACAGCTCGAAACAAGAACAAAGGATATTTGCGTGATACGGGAGTCAAAACCTCCGGGAGAATATATAATGATTTTTTACCGACCAAAATAAGTATCGTGCAAGAAAACAGAGTCCGGAAGGCACACGAGGTGCCCACGAGGTAGGGGGGGCGCCCAGGGGGGTAGGGTGCGCCCTCCACCCTCGTGGAGCCCTCGTGTCCTTCCCGGACTGCTACTTATTTTTCTATTTTTCTAAATATTCCAAAACGGAGAAATATTGCCTTAAAAACTGTTATGGAGTCGGTTTACTTACCGTACCACATACCTATTCCTTTTTGGAGTCTGAAACGTTCCGGAAAGTGTCACTTATGTATTCCTCCGGGGTTACGGTTTCAATAACATTGGTTTCAACATTTATAGGATTACCTGAGATATAATGTTTGATTCTTTGACCGTTTACCACCTTCGGATTTGTGCCCCCGAAGTTGTTAATTTTTATGGCACCGGAACGATAGACCTCCTTGATAAAGTAAGGGCCTTCCCATTTAGAGAGAAGTTTTCCTACAAAAAATCTTAAACGAGAGTTGTATAGCAATACATAATCACCTACATTAAACTCACGCTTTTGTATCCTTTTGTCATGCCATCTTTTAACTTTTTCTTTAAATAACTTAGCATTTTCATAAGCTTGGGTTCTCCATTCATCAAGTGAGCTAATATCAAATAACCTCTTCTCACCGGCAAGTTTGAAATCATAGTTGAGCTCTTTAATAGACCAATAAGCTTTATGTTCTAGTTCGAGAGGTAAGTGACATGCTTTTCCATAGACCATTTTATATGGAGACATACCCATAGGATTTTTATATGCGGTTCTATAGGCCCATAATGCATCATCAAGTTTCTTGGACCAATTCTTCCTAGACCTATTGACAGTCTTTTGCAAAATTAATTTGAGCTCCCTATTACTCAATTCTACTTGACCACTAGACTGAGGGTGATATGGGGATGCAATTCTATGATTAACATCATACTTAGCAAGCATTTTTCGGAAAGCACCATGAATAAAGTGTGAACCACCATCAGTCATTAAATATCTAGGGACTCCAAACCTCGGAAAAATAACTTCTTTAAGCATTTTAATAGAGGTGTTATGATCAGCACTACTAGTTCGAATAGCTTCTACCCACTTAGTAACGTAATCAACAACAACTAAAATATGTGTATATCCATTAGAGGTAGGAAAAGGTCCCATATAATCAAGGCCCCAAACATCAAATGGTTCAATAACAAGTGAATAATTCATAGGCATTTCTTGAAGTCTACTAATATTACCAATTCTTTGACATTCATCACAAGATAGGACAAACTTACGGGCATCCTTGAAGAGAGTAGGCCAATAAAACCCGGATTGCAATACCTTATGTGCAGTTCTATCTCCATCGTGGTGTCCTCCATAAGCTTCGGAGTGACACTTGCGTAGGATCTGTTCCTGTTCATGCTCAGGTACACAACGTCTAATAACACCATCTACTCCTTCTTTATAAAGACGCGGGTCACCCCAAAAGTAATGTCTCAAATCATAGAAAAACTTTTTCTTTTGCTGGTATGTGAAACTAGGTGGTATAAATTTAGCAACAATGTAATTAGAATAATCAGCATACCATGGAGTACTACGAGAAGTATTTATGACATTTAATTGCTCATCAGGAAAGCTATCATCAATACGTAGTGGGTCATCAAGAACATTTTCTAACCTAGACAAGTTGTCTGCAACAGGGTTCTCAACTCCCTTTCTATCAACAATATGCAAATCAAATTCTTGTAGCAAGAGAACCCATCTAACAAGTCTAGGTTTAGCATCTTTCTTTTCCATCAGGTATTTAATAGCAGCATGATCAGTGTGAATAGTTACTTTAGAATCAACAATATAAGGTCTAAACTTATCACATGCAAATACAGCTGCTAAGAATTCCTTTTCAGTAGTAGCATAATTTCTTTGAGCATTGTCTAGAGTCTTACTAGCATAATGGATAACATTTAATTTCTTATCAACTCTTTGCCCTAGAACAACACCTACAACATAATCACTAGCATCACACATAATTTCAAAGGGTAAATTCCAATCAGGCGGCTGAACAATAGGTGCAGAGATCAATGCTAACTTAAGTATTTCAAATGCTTCTACACAATCATCATCCTGAACCGGGTTTTCACCATGGCCCATGCATCTCGCACCCCCTCCCTACATGATGATATTTTCCATAATTCAAAGTGTCGTCGAGCTCCCTTAAAGTAATTCGCCAGTTCGGCCATATCATCCGGCACCACTTCGGGCGGCCATAATGCCTTGACCATGTTCTTTGTAGCTTTTCGAGCTCTCTCATGAATCACAGACAATTCTTTTATAAGATCCCCGCCAAAGGAATTAACCTCTTCTCCGGGATGACCAGTTAGGAGACGTAGCACATATTTGTTATATTCAAGCATTGCGAGCGGCTATGTACATCCAATGCTTAAATGACACATAATGAACATGCCACTTTTTAATCTTTGGTTATCTCCCAGAGCCTGCGCCAAATGAGCTTTAAAAATCTCCAGTTCCTTGGCATGTTGCTGGTTCTCTGCCTTCAGTTTGTTGGTTTCCTCATGGATTCATTTTAAAACCCATAGACCAGCTTGATGCCGTGACTCAGCATACCGTTGGGACTCCTTGGCGGCATACAGGTCCTTTTGTGGTTGACCTATGGATTTAGTTTCTACAAAGAAAGCCAGTGCCAAATAGGGCACATTGGTGCAATTCATGCATGTTAAGAACTTCCCCTCACCATGGGCCTCCCCGGTGAACTTTTTCACCGCCTCTAATTCGGCCTTTACATTAGCCAACTGTGTTTAGCTTGACTCAAGGTCCTCTGTCAACTTTTTAATCTGGTCCTTTGAAGCCTACCGAAAACCATAAATAACTATGTTCACAAACCCTTAACTCGGCCATCCCGCTTGAATCAAGGCTTGGGGGCTACTGGGTTAGCATTTATATTTGGTTGTCAGAACCTATCCCTTACCTGCATATTGGCTGGCAAAAGGTTAGCATTCCTCTCAAGGCCTGTTCGAGCTGCTCCGAAGTATGCATCAACCGAATTAAAGGCGTTAAACTCTTGATCGGAAAAGGTAGCATGGCATAGGGATTCTTTCGGTCGCAGATGATTCATCATGCTTTCAACTTCAGAGTTGGCGATAGAGACATCATCAAGATCTTCTAAAGGCTGGTCTGTGGTGGTATTCCCCGCTTCGACCCCTGTCTGTACTGAGGGTCTTCGGTCGCATCCTGACGCTCCCTTGACGTCTTTGGTCAGTCGGGGTGGTACCTTTTTCCTGCAAGCACAGATTGAATGTTAATAGACCCCCGCAACAATGAGGCCACTAATGAGCTAATGGCAATTTCAAAGTACACCACCGTTTTTCCACATACATGTTTGGTGGAGCTCCCGCGGCCGCCTTTCATTTGAAGGTTCCTTTGTTGGACGGAATTGATGTCACCCCATTCGGTGTTCAGCATGAGGTACGACGACCCTTGGGAGTAGAAGTTAGCATAACCGGAGCAGTGCGAGGCAAACTCCCTGTTTGACAGGAGGCCTTCTTGCTACTTACGGCGGAGGATAGGAGAAGCCCGGGGTGATCAGCTATGATAGACACCTTGGAGCCATCAATGCTTTCCTGAAAGAAAGCCCCGTCCTCAAAATCGATGGACACCTCCGGGTCCTCGTGAAATCCCGGGTCATCGTCCTCTAGCTGGGGGCAAGGGCAGCTGATGCTTTCTACCTAGCGTCTCCAGCTCTATTCGGAAAAATGGTTGAGGCAATGAGTATCCGGATATAATGTCTAGGCTATGTCTGCGAAAAAAATTACCCATTGGACGAGGTTATAGCCCGAGTAGCCTTTCCTGTTTCTCGGGCAGGCAAACTCTTCTTCCTCGCCTTTGAATAGATCTGCCAACATGGCGGACATTGCTTTTGAGCTATCCGGCCCCTGCCGCTTGTAGCGGGACACATTGCTCGTCCCGTTGTAGCACCACAGAGGGTGCACCCTTTGCTGAAGGGGTTGCACGCATCGATCGATCGCTGCAGCCATTACATCAATCATGGTAAGCCGATGCTACTTCTTGAGCTTGCGCTGATTTTTTGCTTGAAGTGGAAAGGGTGATGCAGCAAAGTACAGATAAGTATATTCCTCAGTTAAGAAGCAAGGTATCAATCCAGTAGGAGGCACAAGCAAGTCCCCAATATATGCACCTGCACAAACTAACAAACACTTGCACTCAACGCGAAAAAGGGGTTGTCAATCCCTTCACGGTCATTTGCAAGAGTGAGATCTAATAGAGATAGATATAAAAGATAAGTAAAAGGCAAAATAAAATAAATATAAATAAATTGCAGCAGGGTATTTTTAGGTTTTAGGTTTTATAGATCTGAAAATATATGATAGAAAATAGACCCGGGGGCCATAGGTTTCACTAGAGGCTTCTCTCTTGAATAAAGCATACGATGGGTAAACGAATTACTGTTGAGCAATGTACAGAAAAGCGCAAAGTTATGACGATATCTAACGCAATGATCATGAATATAGGCATCACATCCGTGACAAGCGAACCGACTCCTACCTGCATCTACTACTATTACTCCACACATCGACCGACTCCTGCCTGCATCTAGAGAATTAAGTTCATAAGAACAAAGTAACACCTTAAGCAAGATGACATGATGTATAGGGATAAACTCAAGAAATATGATATAAACCCTATTTTTTATCCTTATTGGCAACAATAAAATACGTGCCTCGCTACCCTTACTATCACTGGGTGAGGACACCGCAAGATTGAACCCAACATAAAGCACCTCTCCCATTGCAAGAAAAACCAATGAAGTAGGCAAAACCAAATCGATAGATCAGAGAGAAATACCAAGCTATATCAATCATGCATAAAAGAATCTCAACAAACGCACTGCAAAAGAAGATTACATCGAATAGATCTCCAAGAACATCGAGGAGAACATTGTATTGAAGATCAAAGAGAGAGAATAAGCCATCTAGCTATGGACCCTTAGGTCCATGGTAAACTACCCACGCATCATCAGAAGGGCATCTTAGGTTGATGTAGAGGCCCTCCATGATCGAAGCCCCCTTCGGCGGAGTGCCGAAAAAGGTCCCAAGATGGGATCTCACGGGAACAGAAGCTTGTGGCGGCGGAAAAGTTTTTTTTTGTGTCTCTTCTAATGTAAGGGGAATATTTGATGATTTATAGTGCAAAGATTAGGGCTAGATGGTCTATGAGAGGCCCACAAGCCAGGGGGCGCTCCCCCACGGCTTGTGGCCGCCTCGTAGTTCTTCTGGCCTCCTATCCAAGTCTTGTGGGTTTTTTCTGGTCCGAGAAAAATCATCGTAAAGTTTTATTCTGTTTGGACTGTTTGATATTCCTTTTTTGTATAAGTCAAAAAACAAGGAAAAAAATAAAAACTAGCACTGGGCACTAGGTTAATAAGTTAGTCCCAACAATGGTATAAAATAGCATATTAATGCATATAAAACATCCAAAACAGATAATATAATAGCATGGAACAATAAAAAATTATAGATACGTTGGAGACGTATCAAGCATCCCCAAACTTAATACCTGCTCGTTCTCGAGTAGGTAAATGATAAAAACATAATTTTTGATGTGGAATGCTACCTAACATATTTATCAATGCAATTCTTCTTATTGTGGCTTGAAAATGTTCAGATCCATAAGATTCAAAACAAAAGTTTAATATTGACATAAAAACAATAATACTTCAAGCATACAGGTAAAGAAATCATGTCTTCTAAAAATACCCTGGCTAAAAGAAAGTTATCCCTACAAAATCATATAGTCAGGCTATGCTCCATCTTCATCACACAAAGTATTTCATCATGCACAACCCCGATGACAATCCAAGCAATTGTTTCATACTTTTAATGTTCTCAAGCCTTTTGAACTTTCACGCAATACATGAGCGTGAGCCATGGATATAGCACTATAAGTGGAATAGAAGGTGGTTGTGCGGATAAGACAAAAAGGAGAAAGTCTCACATCTACTAGGCAAATTAATGGGCTATGGAGATGCCATCAATTGATATCTATGCAAGTGAGTAGGGATTGCCATGCAACGGATGCACTAGAGCTATAAGTGTATGAAAGCTCAAAAGAAAACTAAGTGGGTGTGCATCCAACTTGCTTGCTCATGAAGACCTAGGGAAAATTGAGGAAGCCCATCATTGGAACATACAAGCCAAGTTCTATAATGAAAAATTCCCACTAGTGTATGAAAGTGATAAAATAGGAGACTCTCTATCACGAAGAACATGGTGCTATTTTTCAAGCACGAGTGTGGAAAAGGATAGTAATATTGTCCCTTCTCTCTTTTTCTCTACTTTTTTTTCATTTTTTTCATTTTTTCATTTTTTCTTTTGGGCTCTTTGGCCTCTTTTTTTATGATTTTATTTGGGCTCTTTGGCCTCTTTTTATTTTGAAGTCTGGAGCCTCATCTCGACTTGTGGGAGAATCATAGCCTCCATCATCCTTTCCTCACATGGGATAATGCTCTAATAATGATGATCATCACACTTTTATTTACTTACAACTCAAGAATTACAACTCAATACTAGAACAAATATATGACTCTATATGAATGCCTCATGCATATGAGAACAATATGACAATGATGGTGCGTGTCATAATAAAAGGAACGATGGAAGTTGCATGGCAATATATCTCGGAGTGGCTATGGAAATGCCATAATAGGTAGGCATGGAGGCTGTTTTGAGGAAGGGTATATGGTGGGTTTAATGCACCGGCGTAAGTTGCATGGTACTAGAGAGGCTACTAATGGTGGAAGGGTGAGAGTGCGTATAATCCATGGACTCAACATTAGTCATAAAGAACTCACATACTTATTGCAAAAATTTATTAGCCATCGAAGCAAAGTACTAATATGCATGCTCCTAGGGGGATAGCTTGGTAGGAAAAGACCATCGCTCGTCCCCGACCGCCACTCATAAGGAAGACAATCAAAAGATAAATCATGCTCTGACTTCATCACATAATGGTTCACCATACGTGCATGCTTTGGGAATTACAAAATTTAACACAAGTATTTCTACCAATCCACAATTACTCTAGCGTGACTCTAATATCACCATCTTTATATCTCAATACAAATGCAAGGAATCAAACTTCTCATATATTCAATGCTCTTTATGAAAGTTTTTATTATATCCCTCTTGGATGCCCATCATATTAGGACTAAATTCATAATCTAAGCTAATTACCATGCTGTTTTAAGACTCTCAAAATAATATAAGTGAATTATGAGAGTTCATATATTTCTACAAAATAAAACTACCACTGTGCTCTAAAAAGATATAAGTGAAGCACTAGAGCAACTACCTAGCTCAAAAGATATAAGTGAAGGACATAGAGTATTCTAATAAATTCAAGATTAAAGCTTGTCCCTCTCGAAAGGTGTGTACAACAAGGATGATTGTGGCAAACTAAAAAGTAAAAACTCATATCATACATGACGCTCCAAGCAAAACACATATCATGTGGTGAATAAAAATGTAGCCTCAAGTAAATTTACCAATGGATTGAAGACGAAAGAGGGGATGCCATCCGGGGCAACCCCAAGCTTAGATGCTTGATTGTCCTTGAATATTACCTTGCGGTGCTGTAGCGACCCGACCTCAGACGGTCAAGCCTCTATGTATCCGTGCCATCCCTGGATCAGTATGCTTGCACACACAGTACATCAATGTATATATCAAAGTGCAATCACATGTATAAATAACGTAAAACTGATATATACCTCATAAGTCACAGTGAAACAATCAATCGGTGTGGAGTCCCATCAACGCCATCGGCAGGTTGAGTGTAGACCGTAACCCTCTACCGTACTCTTACTCGTCGGAAGAAAGTATACGCAACATGATACGTTGCAGCCGTATAGGTCGAGACATTGAATGTACCGCAAGATCACAATAATAAAAAACAGATGATAAACTATACTATATGCAGTATGGCTGTGTGGCTCTGTATCTGAGTTTTGTTTGCGTAAAAGCTGATTTATTTTCCCTACATCAAAGGAATAAATGAAGTCTGTACTATGGAGTTTTCTATCATGACATGGTTCCGCCAACCGATGTCTCATAGCCCAAAATCATCATAAGTTGCCCACAATTAAGTTATCAATCCGGTGTTGAGAGTTCCGAGATAGATCCAAGTCCAGAGGCTCAAATTGTTCGTAACCGGGGACACTGCTAATCGATTAGGTTTTAACCCTCTACAGAGGTTTGTACACTTTACCCACAAGATTAGATCCCTCTCTTTACGTTCTCGCACTTTAGGGTGTTTGAGAACAACTAAGGTCAACCAAGCCAGAGCCCATAGTGACTTGCGGTTGCACAGTTAAGCTTCCGGGCATGAAGTATTCTTCCGTCTCTTTGAGCCTGGGTGAATCTTCCCACAAGATGTCATGGCGCTTCTCCATGCATCCCGGCCATCCACTGGTTGCTCCAGGGTGCCCGTCAACCGTCCTTCACCCAGTAGTGTGTATTGAGTTCTTGTCTCGAGTCTTGAAGTCTTGAGGCCTTGAAGATGCAGTTCTTGCAGATTCCATCATGAAGTTGTCGTCATTGACGTAGAGTCCTCCTTCACACCTCTCGTGCACTCATACCAAACCCCGTCTACTGTAGCGTAGCATTAAAACTATATAACGCTCCGGGCTTGGTAACAGGGAGTTAGGTTCCTACCTCATGCATTCTACTCAACTACAAGATTCAATAACATTACTGGAGGGACTGTTGCAAAGATGACCCTAAATGCAATAAAAACATAGGTATAAAAAGCATGGTCAAAGTGAACTTGCCTAGTAATACTTGATGAAGATTATAACGCTCTCAGAAAACTTGGTAGAACTATTCGTCACTCTCCGAAGAAAATCTAAACATGTCAAACATAGCATTCACATAAGCAAACATCCTAGCAAACAATTTTAGCACTCGAAATAACAATCAAAACAACAAATAAAATCGATAATAAAACTCAAACAAAATCCAAAGAAACTTCAAATAAAACTACAGAGAAAAACTACTAACTAAGATCTATTACTTTGCTACAAACATCTAATATAGTTTTGCCCGAAGTAAAAACTTAACAACAATTAAAACACTAAACTAATAAATTAACAGAAAATAAAAAGTAAACCAACTAAGTTAACAGAAAGTATTTTTCATAAAACTTTATTTGCAAAAATAAACAAATAAATAGCTTTTATAAAACTCTAACTAAGACCAATACAAGTTTTCATACAAAACTAACAAAATAAATTTTAAAATAAGAATAAAATTGTCTATAGTTAAATAAAAGAAACAAAACTAAATTTGTCAAAAGTGACAAAAGAAATAATTTTAAAACAATTAAAACTATAAAGAAAAGGTTAAAACAAAAGTAGAACTAAAACAGTACTGTTTTGCCTAATAATCTAATTTAAAATAAATTAAAATAAATAACTATATGCTACTAGATAAACCAAACAATAAAAAATAGTAGCAAAAAGAGTCAATCAAAAATATTTTATAAAACTCAAGATACGACCAAAATAGTGATTTGAACAAATTTCATCAAACTCAAATTTACACTACTCAAATTTGAAAACTAAGTACACAACCAAAAACTTCAACAAATGTGTGACACAATGCAAAAAGAATCACTCAATTTGGATCTAAAACATAAAAGTTATAGAATATCTAAGATTGAAACTTTTATGTTTTTTTATAGAAACGAAAATAAAAAACAGAACGGGCAAGTCTACTGGGCTTAGGAGCTGAGCGATCTGTAACTAACCGTCGCTCGACCGGAACTTTACAGAAACGTGCACGTATGTTCAAAACAGAAAAACCGGCAAACCGGTTCGATCTAAACCATAATAAACCGTGTACTAAACCAAACCAACTGATCTAAAGAACCGATCTACTAAAACCGATCTAGCACTTAGCACTTTGAATAATAAAAATAACGATGGAGCTGGACTTACAGAGAAGAAACGGCAGTGGCAGAGAAGCAGGGCGCCGGCAGGGTGGTGGCTCCGGTGACCGGCGGTGGAGACGGCGATGTCAAGTGGGTGGAGGACTCCGAGGGGGTCCGATTTTTAGTTGAAGGTGGAGGTCGGGGATGACGGAGGTGAGCAGAGCGTCAAGATGAACTCAGTGCTCCGGCAATGTCGGGTGAGGTCCACGACGAGGCTCCGGTGCTCCCTGGATGACGAAACGATGTCAAGAAGAAGCACAATGATGAGAGAAGTATGTTGGACAAGATTTGGTGGTTCGGGGTTGCTCACCGGCGTCGGGATCTACGGTGAACCGTCTCGGCTCCGGCGAGATCCAAACGAAGATCACGTGAGGTAGCGGTGGTTTCGGCATGGGGTTTTTGGGGGCGCCGGGCGAGCAGGTGGCTGGGTATTTATAGGACATGTTCTTAGGGCAGGGGCAAGCTGTAGATAGGGTTTCCGCCGTTTGCGCGTGCGGCATTGCAGCCGTGCTTGAGCTGGGTTCCTCATGTTTCATGTGACGGGAGAAGATGACGGGTGGGGTCCAGGCGCCAGGGAAAAAAATGAGGGAGAGATGACGTGAGAGAGACAGAGAGGGAACGAGAGGGAGGGGTGGCGGCGGCTCGTGGGAATTGCTCCCGTGCGTGCGCCCTAGCGCTAGCCTGGGCTGGGCCGGTGCGCTCGGCCTCGCGGGCTTCTTTAAAAAAAAACAGCGATGAAAACAATAATAATAATGACAGAATAAAAATATATATATATGCATATTATATACCAAAATTCTCAGAATACAATTTCCTAAATCATGAACATATTTTCATGACGAAATAAAATAGTTTTTTATTTTTGCAATAACTCCAAAATGAAAGGAAATTTGAGTTTCAAATAAATTGTCAAACATTATCTCTGATTTTTTTTGGAGTGTCATATTCCTCCTCTCATATATTTTTTTATCAGAGACTTTTTTGATAAGATGCAAACTTAAAATTAGACAGGGATTCAAAATGAAAAAATTGGGAAAGTCCTTTTATTCCCTCTCATTTGATTTTTTTAAATTCCACTCACTTTCTAACAAACAATCAAGCATACAATCAAATAAATAAATATAAATATTTATTTAATATAACATTCCAAAATTTAGAATTTTGGGATGTTACAAACCTACCACACTTAAAATGAATCTTGTCCTCGAGATTCGAAAGGCTAGCAAGAAAAGGTTAGGGTTTGGGGGCCTTCCAGCAAATCCATCAATCGGAATGGTCTAGTGTGCTACCACACTTAAAAACAGGGTTATGGTTCCAACAGATCTTATGTACTCCATCCTTAGGTGAACACTATCGGTCTTCTCACAACTTTGGAGTAACTCCTACACTAGAGCTCTTCTGGTAGGGTCAAAACCTTTTTCTCAAATACGTGTCCTTTCATCCTGGTGAGGTTCTTCCGAGACTGGGTCTCCTTAGCTGACAGGTCTGTCGCCAATAAACAACTATCGAGATCTCATGGTGGTCAACCATTACAGGTTTCTCCTGCAGGAATAATGGGTTGGGTTGAGTATCACCGTATGACCTACGTTTGGCAACGGTTGCCAGTACATGGATCAATCGTCCTACCATTCTAAGGTTGTTTGGCTTATCATGTCGACACTCTTCTAAGGTTTTCAAGTCTCTCTGATTTTCCATCAACATATGATAGTTCATGATAGAAGTCTCTGGTATGGGGGCCACTCCATCCCGTACTTGAACCATTACTTCATACACTGACGGTGAATCACGTATTCTATCACTTGGGCATCCTCACAAGCATTGCAGAATTTCTCTTGTCCTCAAACAGGGTTCGGGTAAATCCATTGGTTCTGCAAGCTGGGCAAGACATCTATCGTTTCTTCACCACTCTCAGGTTTTTGCATAACCTCCTATGAAACGTCCGCTGATGGAATCATAGTTTCATCCAAATTTCGTCTTCCAGGGAGTCCTTGATTCCTTATAAATTATTGGGCCTGTGGGTTGTGGGCCCAATTAAACACTTGCACATCTTTAACTCATCCTTTCAAGGATTAATGTTCCATATTCCCATCATTATACCTCTTTTAAAACCAATAGTATTTCAATCCTTCATACCCTTGTGGTGACGATCATACAAAACTCCAACTTATTTGGTCCGGCTCCCTTCTATGGACCGTCATGAATAACACAGTTCTTTCTCATTGATCCTGTGGCTTTACGAAGTACTACCACACTTAAAATGAAATGCACTAGTTCATCAATAAATCATTTTCATATCAAATCTTTTATTACATCCTTAACCATTTTTCATGAATCCAAATTCCATAAAGTACTTTTATTACAAATGCTGCCACCCACATGGTTTGGTATGGTCAAGCATTACTTCCCACTTTATTCATTTTTCCTCCTTGAGGATCCTTCAGTCCCACTGGAATTGTGCGACATGCTCCTTGAAATCTTCAATCTTCCGTTTCATCGTAGTGGCCTTGAGCTTCATATCCATCATCTCTGCACGCACTTCTCTTAGGTATTCCTGAGTATAACGGAGTCTTGCTTCAAGTATTTCTCTAATCTGGCGTATGGCTTCCATGGCTGCTTCATGAACAGCATCGAAGAAAGTTGCTTGTGGTACACGTGAGATGAAAAAGTGCTGCCCCATCATCTTTGGGCAAACTCCTTTCATACGGTGGAGGTGTACCTCCACATACCAAAGTTCAATTCCCTTTTGCATGAAGGGGTAGCCTTTGTAGACTGCATCTCCTTCAAGGTGAATATGCTTCATCATGTCCTTCAGGATCTTCGGGTAATCATGATCACTTGTCAGGGTCATGATCATTTCTGGGCCCTTGAGGAATGACTCATAAAGGGTCGTCATCTGGAGTTGTAAAACAAAAATGGTACTTAGAATAAGGTATGTATCTCCTTGGGTAAACATTCATATCATCCAAACAAAACTTCAAACTCAATTTCCAACAACCAGTTTATGCATCACAACTCATTTTCTTCCATGTTCACCCAGAATATTAATTTAATTTCCAAGATAAAACATAACAACTCCTTAAAGCCTTTTAGAATATGACATATCAACTTTATTGAGTCATGAATTTATTACAATCTCTGATTAATCTATTACATAACTCAACTCCGCATTCTCATGAAAATAGAAGTGTTTTCCATACTACACTTATTATTGATATCAACATCTCCACTACTCAGCTCCAGCTTTCTCATGATTTGAACAATCCCTAGCAAAATGTCCTGCTTCCTTGCAACGAAAACAAATGACGAGACGATGAAACGATGTCAAGAAGAAGCACAATGACGAGAGAAGTATGTTGGACAAGATTTGGTGGTTCGGGGTTGCTCACCGGCGTCGGGATCTATGGTGAACCATCTCGGCTCTGGCGAGATCCAAACGCAGATCACGTGAGGTAGAGGTGGTTTCGGCGTGGGGTTTTTGGGGGCGTCGGGCGAGGAGGTGGCTGGGTATTTATAGGACATGTTCTTGGGGCAGGGGGCAAGCCGTAGATAGTGTTTCCGCCGTTTGCGCGTGCGGCATTGCAGCCGTGCTTGAGCTGGGTTCCTCCTGTTTCATGCGATGGGAGAAGATGACGGGTGGGGTCCAGGCGCCAGGGAAAAAAATGAGGGAGAGATGACGTGAGAGACAGAGAAGGAACGAGAGGGAGGTGTGGCGGCGGCTCGTGGGAATTGCTCCCGTGCGTGCGCCCTAGCGCTAGCCTGGGCTGGACCGGTGCGCTCGGCCTCGCGGGCTTCTTAAAAAATAGCGAGGAAAACAATAATAATAATGACAGAATAAAAAAATATTTATGCATATTATATACCAAAATTCTCAGAATACAATTTCCTAAATCACGAACATATTTTCATGACGAAATAATTTTTTTTGTTTTTTGCAATAACTCCAAAATGAAAGGAAATTTGAGTTTCAAATAAATTGTCAAACATTATCTTTGATGTTTTTGGAGTGTCATATTCCTCCTCTCATATATTTTTTTATCAGAGATTTTTTTGATAAGATGCAAACATAAAATTAGATAGGGATTCAAAATGAAAAAATTGGGAAAGTCCTTTTATTCCCTCTCATTTGATTTTTTTCAAAATTCCACTCACTTTCTAACAAACAATCAAGCATACAATCAAACAAACAAATACTAATATTTATTTAATATAACATTCCAAAATTTAGAATTTTGGGATGTTACAGGTGCCTTGGGCATCCCCAAGCTTAGGCTCTTGCCACTCCTTATTCCATAGTCCATTAAATCTTTACCGAAAACTTGAAAACTTCACAACACAAAACTCAACAGAAAACTTGTGAGATCTGTTAGTATAATAAAACAAATCACCACTTTAGGTACTGTTGTGAACTCATTCAAAATTCATATTTATGTTATATCTACTGTATTCCAACTTCTCCATGGTTCATACCCCTGGATACTACCCATAGATTCATCAAAATAAGCAAACAACACAAAGAAAACAGAATCTGTCAAAAACATAATAGTGTGTAGTAATAAGGAAATTTCATGTACTTCTGTAACTCCAAATTTTTTGACAAATTAGGAAAATCTAGGAAATTCATATATCAATCTTGTGAAAAAACTTCGGATCCAAATCACGTTTCTCTGATTTTTTTTAATTTTGGTAATGAGCACAAAAGTTTCTGTTTTTCAGAAAGATCAAATCAAATATCACCATAGACCATCCCAAAGGTCTTACTTGGCTCAAACACTAATTAAAACACTAAAACATAATTAGTATAGAGATAATTATGTGTATTTATTGAAAGACAGGAACAAAAACAAAAAACACAAAATAAAAATTGGGTAGCCTCCCAACAAGCGCTATTGTCTTATGCCCCTAGCTAGGCATAATGCATAGATCTAGGTGTTGTAATATTTGGTATTAAATCCATAAGGAGCTCTCATAGTAGATTCATATGGTAACTTAATTTTCTTTCTTGGAAAGTGTTCCATGCCCTTAACGGAAATTGAAATCTAATGTTTCCTTCTTTCATATCAATAATTGCACCAATCATTCTTAGGAAAGGTCTACAAAGTATAATAGGGCATGTAGGATTGCCATCTATATCAAGCACAATAAAATCTATGGGCACATAATTCCTATTTGCAACAATTAGAACATCATTAATCCTTCCCATAGGTTTCTTAATAGTGGAATCCGCTAGATGCAAATTCAAAGACCAATCATCAAAATTTTGGAAACCTAGCACATCACATAAAGTTTTGGGAATAGCGGAAACGCTAGCACCCAAATCACGCGAAACATTACACTCATAATCTTTAATATTAATCTTAATAGTAGGTTCCCACTCATCATAAATATTTCTAGGGATTGAAACTTCCAACTCAAGTTTTTCTTCAACGATTTCATCATAGCATCCACGATATGTTTAGTAAAAGCCTTATTTTGATAATAAGCATGAGCTGAATTTAGCATGGATTGCAATCAGGAAATACAATCTATCAAAGAACAATTATCATAATTAAAGTCCTTGAAATCCAAAAGAGTGGGTCCATCGCTACCTAAAGTTTTCACCTCGCCAATCCCACTTTTATCAAAATTTTCATTAAAATCTTCACCCTCCAAATTACTAGGACGCCTTCTAGCTAAAGTTAACTCTTCTCCAGTACCATCTTTATAAGTTCTATATTAGCAAACAAATATTCAATAGGAGTCACACCAATCACTTTAAGATCTTCATCATTATTAAAAGCTTCACGTTTAGCAGCCATCGTATTTAGTAAAGTCATTTGCTTATCGAAAATTTGTCCTACTAGGTCTTCAATATGAGCAAATTGAGATTTAAGACCAAATATTTCCTTAGTAACATTATCAAGCTCTTTCCATCATAGTTTTTTTTCTTTAAGTTCGTTCCTAAAGAAACTATTATGCTCAAATTGTAAGGACATAAAGATTTTTGTATTGTTTTCAACTTCTTCCAACTTCCTAAAGTAAAAAATCAAGATTCTTGGGTTGAGACATATTGGCAAGCAACCAATCTAGCACACAAGCACACAAAAAGCAAACGAAAAGATGAATGGAAAGAAGGCAAATATTTTTGTGTTTTTCTAAAAATGTTTTAGAAGTGGGGGAGAGGAAAACGAGAGACAAATGGCAAATAATGTAAATGCAAGAGATGAGATTTTATGATGGGTACTTGGTAGGCTTGATGTAGAACCTCCCCGGGAACAGCGCCAGCAATTCCTCCTTCTACTTCTTGAGCTTGCGTTGATTTTTCCTTGAAGAGGAAAGGGTGATACAGCAAAGTAGAGATAAGTATTTCCCTCAGTTAAGAACCAAGGTATCAATCCAGTAGGAGGCACAAGCAAGTCCCCAATATATGCACCTGCACAAACTAAAAAACACTTGAACTCAACGCGAAAAGGGGTTGTCAATCCCTTCGCGGTCATTTGCAAGAGTGAGATCTAATAGAGATAGATATAAAAGATAAGTAAAAGGCAAAATAAAATAAATATAAATAAATTGCAGCCAGCTATTTTTAGGTTTTTGGTTTTATAGATCTAAAAATATATGATAGAAAATGGACCTGGGGACCATAGGTTTCACTAGAGGCTTCTCTCTTGAATAAAGTATACGGTGGGTGAAAAAATTACTATTGAGCAATTTATAGAAAAGCGCAAAGTTATGACGGTATCTAAGGCAATGATCTGGAATATAGGCATCACATCCGTGACAAGTAGACCGACTCCTGCCTGCATCTACTACTATTACTCCACACATCGACCGACTCCTCCTGCATCTAGAGTATTAAGTTCATAAGAACAGAGTAACACCTTAAGCAAGATGACATGATGTAGAGGGTAAACTCAATCAATATGATATAAACCCAACCCTTTTATCCTTATTGGCCACAATACAATACATACCTCGCTACCCCTACTTTCACTGGGTGAGGACACCGCAAGATTGAATCCAACACAAAGCACCCCTCCCATTGCAAGAAAAACCAATCTAGTAGGCCAAACCAAATTGATAGATCGGAGAGAAATACTAAGCTATCTCAATCATGCATAAAAGAGTTCAAAGATGACTCAAATAATATTCATAGATAATCTGATCATAAATCCATAATCCATCGGATCTCAACAAACGCATCACAAAATAAGATTACATTGAATAGATCTCCAAGAACATCGTGGAGAACATTGTATTGAAGTCCAAAGAGAGAGAAGAAGCCATCTAGCTACTAGCTATGGACCCTTAGTTCCATGGTAAACTACTCACGCATCATCGGAAGGGCAGCAAGGTTGACGTAGAGGCCCTCCATGATCGAATCCCCCTCTAGCAGAGTGCCGGAAAAGGCCCCAAGATGGGATCTCACGGGAACAGAAGCTTGCGGTGGCGGAAAAGTATTTTGGTGTCTCTTCTGATGTAAGAGAAATATTTGAGGATTATAGTGCAATGATTAGGGATGGACGGTCTACGAGGGGCCCACAAGCTAGGGGTGCGCCCCCACGGCCTCTGGCCGCCTTGTAGGTCTTATGGCCTCCTCTCCAAGTCTCTTGGGTTTCTTCTGGTCCAATAAAAATCATCGTCACTACAAAAAAGAGACACATCCGTGCCATTTTGGGCCGAATGAATTTTTTTCTGTGATGCTTATGACACTTCTATGACAATAATTGTGACAAAACCCGGTATCATCATAGATGTGGTGGGCTCCTACTTCTATGACAAAGAATCATGACAGAAAATGGGCTTTTCGACCTGGGCAGGCCGGAGACGCAGGTGCATGACATTCTTTGGGCCGTCCATGACGGAAATAACTGTGATAGAAGTGAGGGCGAGGAAGATATCGGGGAATTCCCGATTACGGTGGGTGGTCGGGGCCGAGCGATGCACAGAGGGATTGCGCATTTCTCTCGTACGCGTACGTGCGTGGGTGCGAGGCGTTGGGCTCTAACTAAACCCGAGCAAGGAGTTCGCCTACTGAACCCGAGCGATTGCACTGGCTACACATTACTGAACCCGAGCGATCTATCGATCCCTGGCTACTAACTGAACCCGATCGAGCGATTCCTTCGCTACTACTGCTAACTGAAACCGATCGAACCTACTACTTCTTGATGAACAGTGAGCATTGTTGGGGGTTGGATGAACAATTCCCGGTGGGGGTTGGATGAATAGGACCTCGTGGTAGTAGCTAGAGGCCGTTGCCGCTGGATGAACTGGACCCCGATCGAGCCGGTTGGGGGTGGATGAACAGGACCCCGTGGAGGGCTAGTTGAACAGTAGCCGGTGGAGGGCTGGATGAACAGTAGCCCGTGGAGAGATGGTTGAGCAGTAGCTGGTGGAGGACCGGTGGAGGCTGGATGAACAGGAGCCCGTGGATGAACATTAGATGGTGGAGGTAGGAGGGAGACGCCGAGGATGAACAGTCGCAGGTGGAGGCTGGAGGAGGTCGACGCTGGATGAACAGTAAGCCGTGGAGGCTGGAGCGAGGCAATAGACGGTGGATGAACAGTAGCCTGTGGAGTCCCATTTTGCGATACGCCACACCTCTCCCGATGAAAACGACCCCCGTTTCGACCGTATGAGGTCGAAGAGAAGTCCGTTTCCTCCGTTTTGCGTTAGGCCACACCCCTCCCGATCAACAGGACCCCATTTCGACCGTAGGAGGTCGAAGCCATTTTGCGGTACACCAGACCACTCCTGGTGAACAGGATCCCGTTTCGATCGTAGGCGGTCGAACACAAGGCCGTTTCCTCCGTTCTGCAGTACGCCAGGCCTCGTTTCGGCTGTTCTGTCCAAGCCGGTTGGCTCCGGATGAACAAGACGCATTCCGTTGCCTCTTGATGAACACGATGACGCAGTTTCTCCGTTCCAACCTAGCCGGTTGACGGCCGATGAATAGGATGCCTTCGCTGCTCTCCGCCACCCTCTGCATGTACATGAGCCCTAGCCGTACGTATGCGCGAGTAGGCGTTGGAGACCCCGGCTGTATGTACGTACGTGGTCGTATTTACTTTCTTGCACCCTGGTTGTACGTACGTGTACACGATATTGACAGGACTGCATGACATACTACGTCCGCACCTCTACTACGACACGTGCCCTTCCTTACTCGGCCACGGTTCATCACTACAGCCTGCAGACATACCGATCGACCAGTATGTACGTACACGTTCGCGACCAGATAGACAACCCTACGCACGGTTTGACCGGGTGGGTCCCAGCTGTCAGGGAGGTAAGGAGGCACTTCCTTGCATGCGAAGATATAGGTGGTGCGTCCCAGCTGTCAGGGGGAGAATCATATTTTTTGCCTGTAATATGGACGCACTTTGCTGTAGGGTGAAACCCTAGAGGGGATATTTTCACACTTGGAGGGGGAAAAGAGGAAGAACTCTCAAGAACACAAGGCACAAATCACTCAAACAAACCCAATATCACATCCACTAGAGTGGCACACAAGAGATCCACAAGATTACATGAACAATTCAAGGAAAATAGCACTAGGTAAGTTCTTCCCACTAGGTGAGGTCTTGATCTTGATCTCCTTCAAGAGGAGGGCTTGATAATCCCAAGGATTCTTCCCAAAGAGGGGCCTTGATCTCCAAGAGGAGGAGGATACAAGGAGCAAAGATCTCTTTGGTGTTCTAAAATACTTTGCTAACCTCACAAATGACCTAGGAGATGAGTATATAAAGACTAGGGACAGACTAGGAGGGGAAGAGGGGTTACATGGGCAAAACCCGCAAAAAACACGAGCTGAACCGGCGGGGTCCGGGCACCCGGGCACACGGGGCCGGGCACCCGGCCTAAACAGGGAGGTGGCTGGGCACCCGGGGGCCCAAGGGCCGGGCACCTGGAGGGGCGGCAGGAGGCCGGCTGGGCCATGGCCGGGCACCCGGGGCCTCAAGCCCGGGCACCCGGGGGGGCGCTCGCGGCCTGGTGGAGTGGAGGTCGGGCACCCGGTGCAGCTCCTAGCGGCTGGAGGAGCGGGGGCCGGGCACCCGGGGGCGCGGCTGTAGGGAGGCAGGAGCCCGGGCACCCGGGGGCTGCAGGTGCCGGGCACCAAGGGTGTCCAGGGGTTTTGCCCCTCCTCCATCTTCACTCTTCTCCTTCTTCTCTTCTTTCCCTTGCTCCGTGGTCGCTCGAGTCTCCTTCCTTCCCTTCTCACGGTCATATTCCTCGTACCTAAGAATGAACAATGTTTCCGATGATGGTAGAATCCAATTCTCACATGAATCCAAACGAGACTCGAAGAGGAGAGAGTCAACCTCGTTCTCGATGGCGCGGGCACGTGCTCTTGTGATCGGGCCACTTGGTGCTTGCGGTGGTGATGGAGTGTTGATGTGAGTAGGCAAGGGATGCTCCGCATCATCTCCCCCTTGGGAGATATCCGTCCACGGATCGTGCTCGTCATCACCATGATACTTGGCCAAGTCTTTGACGTTGAAGATGTCGCTTATGTTGTACTTGTGACGTGGGATGTCGACCTTGTAGGCGTTGTCGTTGTAGCGTGCTAGCACCTTAAATGGACCGTCGGCTCTCGGGAGTAGCTTGGACTTGTATTCTTTGGGGAAGCGGTCCTTGCGTAGATGTATCCATACTTGATCACCCGGTTGGAACACCATCGGCGACTTGTTGATGTTGAGCTTGGAGGCGAGTCGTTGTACTTGGCGCTCGATCGTGGAACGTGTATCTTCATGCATCTTCTTGAGGTATGTGGCTCTTGTACTTGCATCCATGTTAGCTCGTTCTTTAAGCGGTAGAGGGAGAATTTCCAATGGCGACAAAGGGTTGAAGCCGTAGAAAAAAAAGACAACCTCGAAGGGGGACTTGCCGGTTGTAGAATGTCTTGCGCGGTTGTAGGCGTACACGGCAATGGGTAGGCACTCCTCCCACTCCTTGATGTTCTTCTTTATCAACACGCGTAGGAGAGTTGCAAGCGTTCGGTTGGTGACTTCCGTTTGGCCATCGGTTTGAGGGTGGTACGCCGTGGAGAAGAGTAGCTTGACTCAGAGCTTGGCGCATAGTGTCTTCCAAAAGTAGCTTAAGAACTTGACTTCACGATCCGACACAATTGTCTTTGGCACACCGTGTAATCTCAAGATTTCCCTACAAAAGAGATTGGCAACATGTGAAGCATCGTCTATCTTATTGCATGGGATAAAATGAGCCATTTTAGAGAATCGATCCACAACAACAAACACGGAGTCCTTGCCATTTTGTGTCCTAGGTAAGCCAAGCACAAAATCAATGCTAATATCTTCCGAAGGTTAATGTGGAATAGGTAAAGGCATATGTAAACCATGGGATTGAGATTGTGACTTAGCTTTGAAACATGTAGAGCAACGGTTGGTGAAGCGGGCGACATCGCGAAACATCTTGGGCCAAAAGTAGTTCTTGGAGAGCATGGCATAAGTCCTGTCGCGTCCAAAGTGTCCCATGAGTCCACCTCCATGAGCCTCTTGCAAAAGTAACAAACGAAGAGAGGACTCGGGAACGCATAGTTTGTTAGCTCTCATAAGATAACCATCTTTGATATAGTATCGTTCCCAAGAAGTATGTGTCACACACTTAGCATAAGGAGTAGCAAAATTCACATCGTGCTCATATAAATCTTTGATATGATCAAATCCAACAACATTCGATTCAAGTTGAGTAAGTAACATGCATTTGCGGGAAAGGGCATCCGCCACAACATTCTCTTTACCCTTAATGTACTTGATCACATAGGGGAAAGATTCAATAAATTCACTCCATTTAGCATGTCGTTTATTCAACTTGGTTTGGCCTTTAAGGTACTTAAGTGTCTCGTGATCGGTATGTATGACAAACTCATGCGGTCTAAGATAATGTTCCCAAGTATGTAACACACGCACGAGAGTATACAATTCTTTATCATAGATGGGGTAGATAAGTTGAGCACCGGATAGTTTCTCACTAAAGTATGCAATAACTCGCTTTTTTGCATCAAAACTCCACCAATTCCATTACCACTTGCATCACAATGAACCTCAAAAGTTTTTTCAAAGTTGGCAAAGCAAGAATTGGAGCATGAGTAAGCAAGGATTTGAGCTCATCAAAAGTGGTGGACTGCGAGGGTCCCCAAACAAAAGGAGCATTTTTCTTACGCAAGGCATGCAAAGGGGCGGCAATAGTGCTAAAATCCTTCACAAAGCGACGATAGAAACCCTTAAGGCCAAGAAAACTCCGCACTTGTTGCAAAAATGTGGGTTGTGGACAGGTTTTAATTGCTTCAATTTTAGACTCATCAACATGGACACCCTTTGAGGAAACAACAAAACCCAAGAAAACAAGCTTGTCAACACCAAAAGTGCACTTTTTCATGTTTGCATAGAGACGTTCCTTGCGAAGAGTTTACAAAACAGCCCTAACATGTTTTAGATGTTCTTTGATCGATTTGCTAAAAACAAGTATGTCATCGAAGTAGACCACAACAAACACTCCAATGTAAGGACGAAGCACAAAATGCATAAGACGCATGAAAGTACCGGGAGCTTCCGATAAACCCATAGGCATAACCAACCACTCGTACAAGCCAAATTTGGTTTTGAAAGCGGTTTTCCATTCGTCACCTTCTTGTATACGGATTTGATAATAGCCACTTTTAAGATCAATTTTTGAGAAAATGGTGGCACCGCTAAGCTCATCTAGCATATCATCTAGGCGAGGGATGGGATGCCTATAACGAACGATGATAGCATTGATGGGTCTACAATCAGAGCACATGCGAAAACTACCATCTTGCTTGGACATAAGTATAACCGGAATGGCACAAGGGCTTAAGCTTTCACATACATGACCGTTGTCGATGAGTTGTTGTACTTGCCGTTGGATCTCCTTAGTTTCTTCGGGGTTGACGCGGTAGGGAGCCTTGTTCTGAAGAGGTGCTCCGGGGATGAGGTCGATCGTATGTTCAATGCCACGTAGAGGAGGAAGACCGGGAGGTAGCTCATCGGGAAAGACATCCTCGAATTCCTGCAACAAGTTAGAAAACACTAGAGGAAGAGGATTAGGAGCGTTAGTTTTTGTCACCTCATCCTTGCATAGGAGGACAAAGTGGATGACACTCGATGGGTTCTCACACACTTCTCTCATCTCTCTTTTTGTGGCTAGGAGGACTAAGTTTTTCTCTCTTGGCGAAGAGGCGCTCAATTTTGGCTTGTGGCTCTCACTTTCTTTTGGTGGATCGCTCTCTCACTAGGATCTCCATGATGGGTGGATGCTTGCTTATCGGCGATCACTTGGCTTGGTGACAATGGTCAAAGCACATATTCCTTGCATTTCATCTTGAAGCTATAGTGGTTGGTTCGTCCGTTGTGTATGACTCCGCGGTCGAATTGCCAAGGACTCCCCAAGAGGAGATGGCACACGGACATCGGGACCACGTCGCACTCCAATGTGTCCTCGTAGGCGCCGATCTTGAAAGAAACTTGCACCGTATGCTCCACTTGAATAGTGCCAGAGTCGCTTAACCATTGCACCTTGTAGGGGCTAGGGTGCTTCTTCTTGACCAATTACAGCTTGGAACATAGCTCTTCACTTGCCAAGTTGTGACAACTTCCTCCGTTGATGATGACTTTGACGGAACTCCCATTGATGCCGGCCTTTATGTGGAAGATGTGGCACCGTTGGTCCTCGTCTTGGTGGTGTTGAAGCGTCAAGACCTTGGAGACCACGAGAGAGGGACTTGAATCGTTGTCGCAAAACACTTGGTCATCTTCATCTTCGTTCACGCGCCGATGTATGTCCACGTGCTCAATGTCTTCCATTTCTTCTTCACTCATCGAGTTGTATGTGCCATCATCGTTGAAGATCATTGTACGCTTGTTGGTGCATTCGAAGGACTTGTGTCCTCGGCCACCACATGTGAAGCACTTAAGTGAACTTGTCTTGAGGGTGTCGGTTGGTGGCACCGAAGATGAGGATGACTTGGGCTTGTAGGTGCTTGCCGGAGGACGAGTCGAGGAGGGCGTAGCTTGCTTGGAACTTGACTTGTCGCCGGTACTTGGTGATGCTCTAGTTGAGGTAGGAGGTGCCGAAGTCACGGGAGCTTGAGAGTAGGAGCCGTAGGTCTTGGACGAGTACTTGGTGTATTTGAAGTCATCTTGGACTTGTCGCTCCGCCTTGGTCGCTTGATGAACTAGCTCGAGAAGGTTTGAGTATGGTTGGAAGTCGGCAATCCGCTTGATTGGGTGGTTGAGGCCGTTCAAGAAGCGTGCCATTGTTTGCTCGTCGTCTTCCTTGACATTGGCTCGTATCATGGCAATCTCCATTTCTTGGTAGTATTCTTCCACCGTCTTCGTGCCTTGTTTGAGGAGTTGCAACTTCTTGAAGAGATCACGGATGTAGTGTGTAGGCACGAATCGAGCTCTCGTGACATCCTTCATGGCCGTCCAAGTTGTGATTGGTGGTTTGCCTCTTGTGCGTTGTCGCTCAATCACTTGTTCCCACCAAATGAGAACGTAGTCTTGGAACTCGAGGGAGGCCATGGCGATCTTCTTTTCCTCGTTGTAGTTGTGAAGACGGAATATCTTGTCCACCTTCAAGGCCCATGAGAGATATTCTTCGGGATCATTGCTTCCTGAGAACTTGGGCATGGTGAACTTGAGCTTTCCGTAGCGGAGTTCTTCATCGAAGTAGCGGTTTTGATGTCGCTCTTGCCGTGGAGGAAGGTCCTCAAATGCTCGTTCCTCGAGATGTCGTGCTTGGCGTGGAGGAGGGTCTTGAAGCACTTGTTCCGCTTGGTGACGTTCTTGTCTTGGAGGAGGACGAGGGATATGCGCTTGGTTGCGCCTTTCTTGTTGCTCTTCGCGTCTCGCGGCTTCTTCTTGTATCTCTTGACGAAGAGCTTCATCTTGTTCACGTGCTTCCCGACCGCATTGGGCAACGACCCGTGTGGAGTCTCGTAGTGCATCGAGGGCCGCTTGAGCTTGAACTTCACGCCGTAGTTGTTGTTGTCGAAGTGCTTCGGCATCTTGCTCCTCTTGGTGTAGGCGCGCTCATTCCTCTTGTTCTTGATGGATGGCGTCTTCGTCTTGATGTTGTTGCCGTGGCACTTGTGGAGGCATTTGCTCTTGCTCCCTTGGTAGTGGCGCTTGTTGTCGCGCCCTTTCTCGTGCTTGAACTCGGTCTTGTAAGCCATTGCCATGGAATGAATTTTCTTGAGCATGGCGATCTTGGGGAGCATCACATCACGGGACTCGAGCTCGGGGAGGACTTGTATCATAAGATGAGTAGTCCGAAGAGTTTCGACTTGAGCGGTGGCTTGAGTGGCGCCGTCTTGTTGAAGTAGACGAGGAAGGCGGGCGTTGCACAATCATGTTGCGGAGCACTTCCATTTGTGTAGTGAACTTGTCGGCGATGTAGTCGCGGTTCCTTGCTTCCGCTTGACGAACGTCGGCGGCAAGTCGGTCGAGGCGTTCACCCAAGTCCACATTTTCTTGATGGAGAGCTCTTCGCGCGATGAAGAAGTGGTTCTTGGTGATGAAGTCGTTATCACCATCTTGCTCCACGAAAAGCGGGTTCGCCGACGCACTTGGCCTATCCATCATAACCAAGGGGGTGAGTAGCAAAGTGAGAGAACAAAACCGAAGTTACCTTTTCCGAGGATTGAGGATGTAACAAGTGTCACTCAATGTAATGCCTCAATAGTAGAATTGGAACCGGGTTTGTTTCTCACACCTACAAGTAAAAGGCTTATGGAGGAGCTCGGTTAGGATGGTGGTAAATATTTCAAGCAAATGTTAGTCAAGATATCGATAAGGTTGAGAAGGTTCACAAAAATGCAAGTAAAGCAAATAGATCAAAGCCAAGAGTATCACTAGGAACACACACACGGAAGATAGTTGGGATCCTCACAACCAAGGGGTGAGCTCAAAATGTGCAACCACGGAAAATGCTCTTGTTGTGCGAATGCTAGAGAGACGCTAGCTCGATTGCTCAAATGGGCAAGATATGCATGTGCATCAACCTATAAGGGAAACGTGTCGTCTTCTATCCCAACTATGCTATATGTGGTGACCAAGATGATATGCAAAATGGCTCAATGCTATTGCTTATAAGCTCTTTGTGTCTCCTCTTTTTAATTAAAAGCTTGTCTTTTTTTCTTTTTTTTTTCACTATGCTTGATGCTCGAGCCAAGTATGATATGAGACAAGTATGTAAGATATGCACGGGAGAGACTTATGGCACTAAGATGATAACAAGATCACTACGGTGCACAATAGCGTGGCCCGACAATTCTCAACTCGCTAGTCTCGATAGGTAAGCAACGCAAAAGGCTCGGGCTATCAATGCAAAAGCAAAGGTAAGGAATAAGTGTCATCGAGGTTACCATCTTTTCTTACGGTTAGCGGTGAAGAAGACTCCGAGGTGATGATGAATGTCACACGCACCTAAGTAGCCGAAACACCTTAAGAAACGCAAATCGCAACTCAAATCAGTCAAATGCGGAAGGTGGGTGTTTTTGTGATGATTTTTGGATGGTGGCTAATGGTGGTGGTAATGATATATGTGGATGGGGGATGTCAAGAGCTTCCAAATGATCTAAAGAACACAAAAAAGGGACTTGGGAGCTGGAAGTTATGGCCAAATTAGTGGTGAAAGTGGGCTGATTTGGGGGGTGCGGGCACCCGGGGGTGGAGGGTGCGGTGCCTGTGGTGGACCGGGCAAACAGCCGAGGGTCTGGCACCAGTGGTGTCGGGTTTGGGCGGAAAAATTGGGGGAAATGCAAGATTTCGTGGATTTCAGGGTGGGAATGGTGGTGATTGTTGGGGAGGGGCTAGATCCACTTGCTAAACATCAAATCCATGGACCAAAACAACCAAATCTCACAAGATCCAACAAATTGCAAGAAAAATTTATGGGGCTATTTTTGTGGGGAATTTTCAGATTTGGACGAAAAACACCAAAATCAAGCTAGCAAATGGGGGGATGGGACTCCAAGATGTGAATCAACCTTGCTCATGATACCAAGATGTTGTAGGGTGAAACCCTAGAGGGGATCTTTTCACACTTGGAGGGGGAAAAGAGGAAGAACTCTCAAGAACACAAGGCACAAATCACTCAAACAAACCCAATATCACATCCACTAGAGTGGCACACAAGAGATCCACAAGATTACATGAACAATTCAAGGAAAATAGCACTAGGTAAGTTCTTCCCACTAGGTGAGGTCTTGATCTTGATCTCCTTCAAGAGGAGGGCTTGATAATCCCAAGGATTCTTCCCAAAGAGGGGTCTTGATCTCCAAGAGGAGGAGGATACAAGGAGCAAAGCTCTCTTTGGTGTTCTAAAATACTTTGCTAACCTCACAAGTGACCTAGGAGATGAGTATATAAAGACTAGGGACAGACTAGGAGGGGAAGAGGGGTTATATGGGCAAAACCCAGAAAAACACGAGCTGAACCGACGGGGTCCGGGCACCCGGCCTAAACAGGGAGGTGACTGGGCACCCGGGGCCCAAGGCCTGGGCACCCGGAGGGGCGGCAGGAGGCCGGCTGGGCCATGGCCAAGCACCCGGGGCCTCAAGCCCGGGCACCCGGGGGGCGCTGGCGGCCTGGTGGAGTGGAGGCCGGGCACCCGGGGCCTCAGGCCCGGGCACCCGAGGCAGCTCCCAGCGGCTGGAGGAGCGGGGGACGGGCACCCGGTCGGCCAAGGCCCGGGCACCCGGGGGCGCGGCTGTAGGGAGGCAGGAGCCCGGGCACCCGGGGGCTGTAGTTGCGGGGCACCCGGGGTGTCCAGGGGTTTTGCCCCTCCTCCTCCTTCTTCACTCTTCTCCTTCTTCTCTTCTTTCCCTTGCTCCGTGGTCGCCCGAGTCTCCTTTCTTCCCTTCTCACGGTCATCTTCCTCGTACCTAAGAATGAACGATGATTCCGATGATGGTAGAATCCAATTCTCACATGAATCCAAATGAGACTCGAAGAGGAGAGAGTCAACCTCGTTCTCGATGGCGCGGGCACGTGCTCTTGTCATCGGGCCACGTGGTGCTTGCGGTGGTGATGGAGTGTCGATGCGAGTAGGCAAAGGATGCTCCGCACCACACTTCCTTGCGTGCGAAGATGTAGCTGGTGGGTCCCAGCAGTCAGGGGGGAAACATATTTTTTGCAAAATATGGTGGCCTGTCCGGTGTGTCCCTGCTGTCAGGTGGAGGAATCATTATTTTGCACGTAATAAGGAGGCACTTCCTTGCTGTAGTCATGGACCCAGCTGTCAGCCTCTGCACGTACAATACTCTTCCAATGGAAGTCGTTCCTTGACCACATTGACCACGCCGCGCCAAGAGCACCAAGGCGGTGGACGATGGTGAGGCCTAGGAAGGGGACGACGCGGAGCTGGGGAAGACGCGACAGTGGATGCCCACGCTGAGAGGAGTATGAGGGTTTACTGGTTCGGCTACGGTGTGAGGCCGCTGTCATCGCAGAATAACAGGGGTTATGGGTGAGTACAGGGATGGCCTGGCCAGAGGTTGGAGTACGGTGGGACGGTCAGGCCTACGCAGCAGTAGAGACGACCATGGGAGGCAGGAGCAGGCGGCACGACCGACGCTGGTTTGGGCGGATGGAGCAAGAAGAACAGAGGTTGAAGAAACACTACGGCCGTTGGATGGACATCGTACGGTCACTGGAGCTAGAACTGTTCATATTGACTAAGTTGACAAAGCCCTCCATCCGCGTCAGTAGGCCCACAAGTCAGCCTCCAACTATGGTGGGTCCCAGATAGCAGGGGGAGTATTCATTTTTTTTGTGTAATAAGGAGGCATGTCCTTCCTTGCGAAGATATAGCTGGTGGGTCCGAGCTGTCAGCGGAAGGAACATTTTTTTTGCGAAATACAGAGGCCCTTCCGGTGGGTCCCTGCTGTCAGGTGGAGGAATCATTATTTTGTAGTAATAAGATGGCACTTCCTTGCGTGCGGCCGTGGACCCAGCTGTCAGCCTCTCCACGTACAGTGCTCTTCCGATGGATTTCGTTTGTTGACCACGTTGACCACTGAAAGTGCAACTATCCATGGGTGGTTTTGGTAATTCCTAACAACATATAACTCATTGAACTAATGCTCTTTCAAGATGATCATTTCAGAAAGTTCAATGATTAGCATGGCATGGACTAGGAATGTGGACCCCACAAAATCCTAAGGACACATATTGGCTCAAGCTCAAGACTCTACATTTTCATTTTGGTGATCCAAGATCACATTAAGCTCATAGGAAAAGCCAATACTATTAAAAGGGGATGAGGCGTTGCCTAATGGCTTGCTTGCTCAAAATGCTTAGTTATATGCTCCAAAATCCCTCAACCACTTTCTCATATCCATATATGTCCCAAACCAAAAGTCAAACTCAGCCCCGCCGATTTGATCTATCCGGCGCCACCGAGTTCATTTGACATAGCCACTGCCAGAAAACCTAATCAGTTCGGTCTCACCGAGATGGGATTGTAAATTCTTTGTTTCCCTTCATAGTGATTCGGTCTAACCGAGATGAGCGATCGGTCCCACCAAGTTTGCAACACAAACTCTCTGTTTCCTTTTTGTAACGTTTCGGTCTCACCGAAATAAGCGATTCTGTCCCACCGAGTTTGCATGACCAACTCTCTGTGTGCCAATTATAGAAAATCGGTCTCACCGAGTTTATGTGATCGGTCCCACCGAGATTACATTATGCCCTAACCCTAATGAAATCGGTCCCACCGAGTTGACATGTCGGTCCCACCGAAAAGCCTAACATTCACATTTTGAACTAAATCGGTCTGACCGAGTTTCATGATTCGGTCCCATCGAGTTTGGTGAATTGCGTGTAACGGTTAGATTTTGTGTGTAGGCTATATATAACCCTCCACCCACTCTTCATTCGAGGAGAGAGCCATTAGAACGTGCCTACACTTCCAGCATTCATTTTCTGAGAGAGAACCACCTACTTATGTGTTGAGACCAAGATATTCCAATCCAACCACAAGAATCTTGATCTCTAGCCTTCCCCAAGTTGCTTTCCACTCAAATCTTCTTTCCACCAAATCCAAATCTGTGAGAGAGAGTTGAGTGTTGGGGACACTATCATTTGAAGCACAAGAGCAAGGAGTTCATCATCAACACACCATCTATTACCTTTTGGAGAGTGGTGTCTCCTAGATTGGTTAGGTGTCACTTGGGAGCCTCCAACAAGATTGTGGAGTGGAACCAAGGAGTTTGTATGGGCAAGGATATCGCCTACTTCGTGAAGATCTACCCTAGTGAGGCAAGTCCTTCGGAGGGATAGACAAGGTTGCTTCTTCGTAGACTCCTCGTGGGTGGAGCCCTCCGTGGACTCGCGCAGCCGTTACCCTTCGTGGGTTGAAGTCTCCATCAATGTGGATGTACGATAGCACCACCTATCGGAACCATGGAAAAAAATCTTCGTGTCTACATTGCGTTTGCTCCCTCCAAACTCCTCCCTTTACCTTCATGTGCAATGTTTTACATTCCGCTACTATACTCTTAGACTTGCATGTGTAGGTTGATTGCATGACTTGTGTTAAGTTGCTAAAATCTGCCAAGACTTAAAATTGGGAAAATGCTAGATTTTTATTTGGTCAAGTAGTCTAATCACCCCCCTCTAGACATACTTTCGATCCTACAAGTGGTATAAGAGCTTCGGTCTCCATTTGCCTTGATTTCCATAGCTTTGGTGATCATAGCCTTGGTTTCACAACCTAGGAGAGTATGGCATCTAGCGAGGGAAATTACCAACGTAGAGGTCCTTACTTTGATGGTACTAATTTTGCTAGTTGGAAGCATAAGATGAAAATGCATATTCTTGGACATAACCCCGCCGTTTGGGCTATTGTTTGTATTGGCTTGCAAGGTGAATTCTTTGATGGGAGAGAACCGAACCGTGAAGCTACCGCGGAAGAGTTGAAGATGTTGCAATACAATGCTCAAGCCTGCAATATCCTCTTCAATGGATTGTGCCCCAAAGAATTCAACAAAATCAACCATCTTGAGAATGCTAAGGAAATTTGGGATACTTTGATTGATATGCACGAAGGTACCGAATCCGTCAAGGAATCCAAATTGGATGTGCTTCAAAGTCAGCTTGGCAAGTTCAAAATGAAGGATGATCAAGGTGTCGCTGGAATGTACTCTAGGCTTGCTCTCATCACAAATGATATTGCCGGCTTAGGAAGTGAAGAGATGACCGATAGATTCATCATCAAGAAGATCCTAAGATCCTTGGATGGAAAATATGATACCGTGTGCACATTGATCCAAATGATGCCCAATTACAAAGATCTCAAGCCAACGGAAGTCATTGGAAGAATTGTTGCTCATGAGATGTCACTCAAGGATAAAGAAGAGCTTCACAACAAGTCTAGTGGTGCTTACAATGCCTCATGTGATGCTCCTACATCTTCAAGTGAGAAACAAGCCTTCAATGAGGAATTGAGCCTAATGGTGAAGAATCTCAACAAGTTCTACAGGAGTAGAAGCAAAGAAAGAAGTTCCAAGTCAAGGTCCTACAATGACAAAAGATCTTCTAGTCGTGAGTGTAATTGTTACAATTGTGGAAGACCCGGACACTACTCCAATGAGTGTACGGCTCCCTATAAAAGAAGAAAAGATTCACCCAAAAGGAGAAGTAAAAGAGAAGAATCACATCCAAGAGAGAGAAGGAGTAGAGATGATCGTTATGAACGAAGAATCTCTCGCAGAACCAAGGATTCGGAAAGGAAGGACAAGTCATCAAGGAGCTACACAAAACGAAGACATCAAGCTCACGTTGGTGAATGGGTATCCGGCTCCGACTCCGACCATCACTCCGAGAGAAGTTATCACTCCGACTCCGAATATACTCAAGATGAAGGTGTTGCCGGTCTAGCACTTGTGTCAACCAACTCCTACGACATATTTGACTCACCAAATGAAGTAATTGGAAGATGCTTCATGGCTAAAGGCCCAAAGGTATCACATCCCGAGTATGTTGGTTTCAATAGTGATGAAGATAACTTGCTAGGTGATGATGATTTACTTGTTGACAACTCTAGTGATGAAAACTATGATTAAATTGCTATTAATCATGCTAATCAAGATAAAATGAATGACGATGATAAGAAGTAGATTGAGCGTCTAACTAAAGAGCTAAACACTCTTAAGTTAGCTCATGAAACTACCTTGGAAGATCGTCGATAGCTTTTAAAGACTCATGAGAAGCTATGCTTTGAAAAGATCAACCTTGAGCAAGAGCATGGGTTCTTAAAAGCAATCAATGATGAGCTTCGCAAGAAAAGTTCTTCTTATATTGCTAAGTGTTTACTCTTGTCTACTTACGTGCCACAAGTAAAGTCTAGCAACAAGAGTAAGAAAGATTCTTCTTCTAGTAGTAACAATAATCATGTTAAATCCAATATTGTTGATTCTAGTAGTTCTCTTGACTCCACTAATGATTCTCTTAGCCAAGTTACACTTGAGGAAGAAAATAACTTATTCAAGGGAATTATAGAGAAAGGTGTTTACAAGAGCCTTGCCGAAAGTAAGCAATTTGAGGAAATTGTATGCAAGCAAGGAAGGCACCGGAAGAATCAAGGTATTGGTTTTGAACGAAAGTTCAATGCCAATGGAGTTGAGTGGGAAGAAGATCAATACCCCAAGACGAAGTTTGTTCCTCAACAAGAGAAGTATGATCCTACCTCTTTCAAGGGGACACAAGCTCAAGATGATCTTCCACCACACGACCACAAGCAAAAAGGCAAGGACAAGCTTCAATAGGAGATTGATGCATTTGAAGAAGCTCCCTAGGCCTGGGTCAAGTGGGTTCCCAAGACTACATCAAGTTCTACTTCGTCAAGTACGCCTACAACTCCAAGGATTCCCAACAAGATGATGTGGATCCCGAAGAAGAAGAACTAGAGAGTTCTTGAGGGTGATTCCGCCAACATACTTCACTCATATCATCTTGGCAATGACAAGTGCAATGAACTTCCACATCTTGCACTAGTTCAAGGAGTCACAACCCCTCTTGCTGGTAAGACAACAGACAAGGTAACCTAATGCTTTCATGAACATCATCTTGTGTGAACTTCACTCAATGTCTATGGATATCCTTGTTTGTTCCTTGTGGGACTAAACCGTTGTCGGTGTACAAAAATAGGGGCACGTTTTTTGTACCCCTTTACCTGTGCATGGGCAGTCAGAGCCGCGCCCACGGCCACACCAAGCAGAACAAGGGAGGTGAGCCAAGGTAAGACCGAAGCCCAAGACAATCAAAGCAACGCCAAGGCCAAGACCACGAAGAGCAGAGGGACGAAGCAGGTTCCCCCAGCAAGACCCTTGCCGGGCGGCCTCAGCGGCCCTGGCAAGACCCTTGCCGGGCGGCCTCAGCGGCCCCGGCAAGACCCTTGCCGGGACAGCTCGCCCTGCAGCAATAGAGCGAGCCACCCTTGAGCCGATGGCCCCCAGCGCCACCATCAGCGTGGGGCCAGGGCTCGGGAAGGCACCTATGTGGTGGCATGCAGATCTTTGTGAAGACATATTCAAGATCAGATGAGGATTAGAGGACGACGATTCTCGGCAAGATCCTTGCCGAGGAAGGCCACCAGACCCCCGGCAAGATCCTTGCCAGGGACGACAGCACGCCACGGCAAGACCCTTGCCGGGCTACCAGGCAAGGCCCTCGCCAAGGATGCCAGTGAGGCCACCGCCAGACCCGCGCCGATCAAGCTTCGACCACCGTTCACATGCAGCTGCCAGCCCAACCAGCTGGGCAGGCACCTGCGTGGCAACATGCAGCTCCCAGGCCAACTCATCGAGCGCCTGCGTGGCGGCATGCAGATCTTCGTGGAGGCTCCTCCACCGCGCCACCTCAGCTGCCTGACTGCCTACATGGCGCCACGCATATGGCGCGTGTCAAGACGAGGAGGAGTGGCGACGGACGGGACAGGCCTCACCCCCGTCCCTAATAAAGCAAGGGGACACCTAAGCTACGCATTAAATGTGTCTTGTCACATGTCTGAGCGATAAGCTCGTGGCACTCAGACGCCTTTCCACCTCCCGTGTGTCACCGTGGCAGCCCCTTTCAACTATAAAAGGAGGCCCATGGCATCTTGTAGAGGATTCGGCTCTTCGAACCACGCTGACCACAGCTAGTTCGAGAGCTCAAGAACTCTCGTAAATACAACCACCAAAGCAGGACTAGGGTTTTACGATCCTCGCGGCCCGAACACAGGTAAACGATCCTTGTGCTGTCTACTAGCCCTGCTCTCCTCGCAACCCTGCGCCCCGGCAACCATACTAGGGATTCTTGTGATCCCATAGGTGTCGTTCCACACCGACATCTTTGGCACGCCAGGTAGGGGAGCGCAATTGTGAGAATCTGGTCTGGTAGTTAGCCTAGCAGTTCTTCGTCGCCATGGCCCCTAAGAAGAAGACGGCCACGGCGATCGGCTCGTTGGGAGCCGAACGACCCGTGCCTGTGCGGATGAGCAGTGGACCGGTCGCAGACAGGACCCGGGCCGCGGCCCGCGAGCACCAGCATCGCCCAGGCAGTCGGAGCCTGGCAAGCAGCGTCATTCTTGCGCCAGACGACCGGCTACACGTTGCTGGATCCAAAGACGGAGCTGGGTCCCCCGCAGGCGGCGCGGGGCCCTCCGGGGGGTCGTTGTGCCGACTCCGGGCGGCGCGGCAACCTCCAGGACGCATACACCGGCGACCACCGTGCGTTCTTCGCATGGTGTGCGCGCCGAACAGCGTCACCACGTTGGTGACCCTGGGCACCGCCGTGGGAAGAGCCCTGTGCGTTTTCAGCAAGATGAAGGGGTTCAGCCCGCTCGCCGAACCGCTGGCGAAAATGGCACGCAGCCGCTGGATCGTGATGGAGCTCCTTCTAACGTAGTTAGAAGTCGAAGCGCGCCGCGATCCACGCAGCTGTCGCCACCGCCCATGCCAGCGGAAGCTTTGGCGCGCGCGCAGCTGCTCCTCGATTTCCTTCCTACTGCGGAGAAGCTCGACGAGTGGAGGGCCACCATCCGGAGCCTCGTCGCCGTCGCCAACAAAGACTATCTGCGACCAGCGGGGCCCTCGGGTCGGCGCCCCACCGAGCCACCACATGCTGGCGCTGGGAGGACCGAGGGAGCTGCGGCCATGGTGCACTCTCCTCCTCCTCGCCAGCCGCCGCGGGCGTCGGCCCGTCGTGACGACGCTTGTGATAACATCTCCATAGCGTCGTCTGACCCGCGGACCCTCCGCGACCAGCGCCAGGTCCTTCGGGAACAAGCTCACGAAGACGCCCGAACCACCGTCGAGCGTCGGCGCGAAACGCGCCGCCAGTCGGACAAGCGGGCAGGACCCGCTATGGACCACCTGGCACCGGGGGGCTCCGGCGGCCTACCTTACGAGGTGGGCTGCCCGACCTTTACCCGTGAGCTGCGGCAGTTCTAGTGGCCGTCCCACCGCACGTTCAAGCCCGAGGTCGGGGAGAAGTACACTGGCAAAACCCATCCGTCCGAGCTCCTCAGCATCTACACCATCGCGATGCAGGCTGCTGGGGCTCATGACGACAAGGTGCTTGCCAACTATTTCCCACTAGCGCTCAAGCCCAATGTGATGTCTTGGTTGATGCACTTGCCGGTGGATTCCATTTCTTCTTGGTCGGATCTGTGCCATGAGTTCGTTGGCGCCTTCACAGGAGGCCACCAAGCTCTTGGCCAGGCCAGTGATCTGCACATCATTCCCTAGAAGGACGGGGAGACCCTGTGCAAGTACATCCAGAGATTCAGCCGGGTGCAGTACAACATCCCCGACGTTCATCCTGTCGCTGTGATTAGCGCGTTCCACCAGAACGTGCGCAATCGCAAGATGCGCGAAGAACTGGCGATGACCAAACTTGTGACGCCCCGAGACCGACGCTCCAGAAGGCTTCCATATTTTCGTGATGACCGTGTGTTTCATTTGTGCTTGTTCTTTTATTTTTGCATTGCATCATGTCATCATACACATCGCATCCACATGTTTTCATAAAACTTGCATTCGCTCGGCGTTGCCGTTTCTCCCTTTGCCTTCATCACCTTCCCTCGGACCGCTTTGCCTTTGTTGACCGTTCCAGACCAATCGGGTTTTTTTCCCTCTTGACCATGAGGGCCTAACCCCCCCTTTTCGTGCGTGTCCGAAACTTCCCGGACCCAACTCGAGCAGTCATCACCGTCGGGTTCGGATCATCCTCAAACATCTATAAAAACATCTCCGTTTTCTTAGTTGGACCCCCTAGCCTTTATTTTTTCTCGACCTGTCCGATTATAATCGTAGGGACGAGATAGCCCTACCCTAATCCCTACCTATATAAATAGTCAAACCCTAGTCCGAGCCGTCCCATCGATTCCATCCGTCCCATCGAGCTCCCCCTTTCCTCGGGATCTTGCCCGATCCACCCAATCGATCCTGCCTTCTCCTCATTTTTCCCATCCCACCAACCAGCAAACCCCCACCTCTCCTCCTCAGATCGACTCTGCGCTCGATCCCAAACGGATTAAGGCGCTGCCTTCGCTCCCATGCTCGAGTGCCTGCTGGAGCTCAACCTCGCGCGGGCCTCGAACCTCTTCGTCGTCCCGAGCAGAAACGCTCGACCTCGTCTCCTCTCGACCCCGAGCTCGTTGCCTCCTCCTCGTGCCTTCCTCACCTGCCCTGAGGCCACAGCCGTCGACCTCGTCAGTCAAGTCGCCACCGGCGACCTCATCCACCAGGGTGTCGCCCTCATCCACCAGGCCAGGCCGCACGCTCCTTCTCCTTGTCCTCCTCTTCTTCTCGTTTCTCCCCTTCTCTGACCTCTTCCTAGTCTCACCCCTCTCCCGCAGGAGCTCCCCGCCGCCGGATCGGGTCGCCTCCACCCGGTTCCTCTCGCGTCGTCGCCTCGCAACGCCCTGCCCACGCCAAGTCCCAGCGCCGCTCCATCTGCATCACGCCCAAGTCCCTCGCCGCCCCTGCTTCTTCTACATCGAGCAGCAGGTCGAGCGCTGCGCTCGCTCGCGTGCATCTGCTGCAAGTGGCCCGCCTGCTTCCTCTGCAGTCCGGCCGCCTCCTCCTCTGCTTCTCCTTCAAGCAGGAGGTCGACTCCTCCGCCTCGAGCCACGACCGCGCGTCTCTTGCGTGCGTTGACTGCGCCCAGGCCCAGTGCCTCGCCTCTGCTGCCTGTGCCCCGCCTCCCACCGACCTGGGCCATAGCCCATGGTGAGAAACCCCCCTTCTCTCATGTTCTGTTTCGGCCCAGTGCATGGATTCGGCCTGCTGCGTGTTTTTCCCTCTGTTGCGATTTAGCTTTATCCATAGAATTGTTGTTTTACAGAAAAACCCCTAGTGTTAATGCATCTAATAACTAATTAACCATGCATCATATGCAAATATTTTATACATGTAAAATGCTTAGTTTTTCAAGTATTTTCTTAATATGCAGCATTCATCCATGTTTAAAATGTTTAAATTGTTGTTTGATTAAATTTGCTTAACTGCCATGTTAAAATGATTTATTTCATAACTAAATAACCGTAGCTCCGAATTTAATAAACTTTATATGTAAATGGGGTGGGAAAATGCCTAATTTAACATGGTGGCATTACTTTGCATGTTTAACAACTCTAAAATATGGTTTAGGGCAGAACAGTACCAAATCCAAAATATTCATATGAGGATTTTCTGGAATTGTTGTTTGTTGTTCCGGCCTCATTTAAACTTGGCTAGATAGGTAGTTTTATTATGCTTCACCTCTTGCCATGTTTAACAACATTTAATATTGTTGGGTACATAAACGAGAGTGAACTAAATGTTTGAAATGTGGTGTTTCATCAATATGCAACTCGTTGCATATTATGCTCCACTTAACTTGTAGTATTGTTTGTGCACTTTGCCATGCCATACCTCATTAAACCGGACATGCATCATACTTGATTGTGCATTATGCCATGTTTATGTGATGGTTGTTTACCATGTTGTTTGCTTCTTTCCGGTGTTGCTTCTTCGGGTTAGTTCTGATAACGTCGCGTTTGTGAGGATTTGTTCGACTATGTCGGTTTGTCTTCTTCATGGACTCGCTCTTCTTCCTTGCGGGATCTCAGGCAAGATGACCATACCCTCGAAATCACTTCTATCTTTGCTTGCTAGTTGTTCGCTCTATTGCTATGCCGCGCTACCTACCACTTGCTATATCATGCCTCCCATATTGCCATGTCAAGCCTCTAACCCACCTTTCCTAGCAAATCGTTGTTTGGCTATGTTACCGCTTTTGCTCAGCCCCTCTTATAGCGTTGCTAGTTGCAGGTGAAGATGAAGATTTTTCCATCTTGGAACATGGATATGTTGGGATATCACAATATCTCTTATTTTAATTAATGCACCTATATACTTGGTAAAGGGTGGAAGGCTCGGCCTTATGCCTAGTGTTTTGTTCCACTCTTGCCGCCTTAGTTTCCATCATACCGGTGTTATGTTCCTTGATTTTGCGTTCCTTACGCGGTTGGGTGTTATGGGAACCCCTTGACAGTTTGCTTTGAATAAAACTCCTCCAGCAAGGCCCAACCTTGGTTTTACATTTTCCTAACAACCTATTACCCTTCCCTTGGGTCGGCCAACCCGAGGGTCATCTTTATTTTAACCCCCCCGGGCCAATGCTTCTCTAAGTGTTGGTCCGAACTAGAGCCACTTGCAGCACCCCCTCGGGGAAACTTGAGGTCTGGTTTTAGTTGTACGTAGTGCTCATCCGGTGTTGCCCTGAGAACGAGATATGTGCAACTCCTATCGGGATTGTCGGCACATCAGGCGGCTTTGCTGGTCTTGTTTTACCATTGTCAAAATGTCTTGTAACCGGGATTCCGAGACTGATCGGGTCTTCCCGGGAGAAGGAATATCCTTCGTTGACCGTGAGAGCTTGTGATGGGCTAAGCTAGGACACCCCTGCAGGGTTTAAACTTTTGAGAGTCGTGCCCACGGTTATGTGGCAGATGGGAATTTGTTAATGTTCGACTGTAGGTAACTTTGACACTTTACTTAATTAAAATATATCAACCGCGTGTGTAGCCGTGATGGTCTCTTCTCGGCGGAGTCCGGGAAGTGAACACGGTTCTTGTGTTATGGTTGTGCGTAAGCAGTTTCAGGATCACTTCTAGCTTCACGAACGTTGTGTTGCTTCTCTTCTCGCTCTTATTTGCGTATGTTAGCCACCATATTTGCTTAGTGCTTGCTACAGCTCCACCTCATTACCCCTTTCCTGCCCATAAGCTTAAATAGTCTTGATCTCGCGGGTGTGAGATTGTTGAGTCCTCGTGACTCACAGATTCTACCAAAATAGCTGCAGGTGCCGATGATATTTTGTTTCCTGATGATCAGTAGTGGAGCCCAGTTGGGACGATCGGGGATCTAGCATTTGGGGTTATCTTCTTTTCATTTGGATTTGACCGTAGTCGGTCTATGTGTGTATTTTGAATGATGTATGATTTATTTATGTATTGTGTGAAGTGGCGATTGTAAGCCAACACTCTTTACCCCATTCTTGTTCATTACATGGGATTGTGTGAATATGACCCTTCTTGCGACAAAACCACCATGCGGTTATGCCTCCAAGTCGTGCCTCGACATGTGGGAGATATAGCCGAACATTGTGGGTGTTACAAGTTGGTAATCAGAGCCATCCCCGACTTAGGAGCCCCCTGCTTGATCGAATCGCTGACGTTGTTGAGTCTAGAAAAAAATGTTTTGATTCTTAGGATTATATATATCGGAGAGTAGGATTCTTTTTACTCCTCAGTCCCTTTGTCGCTCTGGTGAGGCCTCCTAACGTAGAAGTTTTGACTTTCCTCTCCTCAAATTTCACTAATTTTTTTTAGGATCACGCGGGTATCTTGGAATCGTTCCGATGGTTTTGTGACGAGAACATTGTTCTTGGTGCCTGCTGACATTTAGGGGTTGTGGCAGTGTCCCGGGGAGTTGAGCTCCGAGGTGTTTCGCTGACATCGAAAATATCTTTTATGCAGTTGTTCGTGAGATCACCTCGACGCCACCCAGTACTGGGGCGGGAGTTCGGGAGTATTGCCATAACTCGTATAACGGATGCTTTTCGAAGGTAGAGGTACACGATTTCCGAAGGTTTCTTGGTTATGTGTTGACGGATGGATACAGCTCGATCTAGGTATTGTTAGTTTGGGTGAGTTATATTGCGTCCCCTGTATCCCCAACACCAGATTGCATAACCAGAAAGTTTCGGGAGTTTCTAAGTGTGATAGAGGCAAAGGTGTCCCGTCTTTCGATGAGATATTGGTTTTCGCTTTGGAGGAAGTCGACTTTGACGATCCGACTACTTAACGTCGAGGACGCCGCGCCTTAGCAATCGCTAAACCAACTCCGAGAGGTTATTGACCACGCTGAGCACGATCAACCGACCACGAGGGTCTGCTTCCTGCGAGCAAACGAAGAACAAGCAAGAAACTGAGATTGCAATCTGGATATTGCGAATATAAGATGAAAGCTTTATTGATCAAGGTGGGGTTCTGTGGCGCCTTTGTCCGTCGTTGAACACAAACGGCACGCAAAGTTGCAGCTATGGCGAACTTTTAATCTAAACAAAACCCAAGGTCTAAACGGGGCCCTAAGGGCTGTATATATGGAGGAAGAGGGGGATTTTCGTGGCCCTTGGTGGAGGGGTCCAAATCAACCCTAACTCTTGTTTCCCACACATACGGACTCTAAAACAGCCTATACTTAAGTATTTCGAAATTACATGGGACTGGCCCAATAATAAGGTGACGCAGCACCTAGAATAGCCTATGGACGAATATTATGAAGTGGCATCTTGTATATTTCGTCCAAGGCCTCATGCACTCATTACGGTGGCTTCAAAGTCCTGGAATCATCACTTGTAACTCCGTTCTTGTTCCCCTTGCGCATGCCAACATCTCCATGCTTGAACTTGCTCCAAGGTTCATCTTTCTTGTCCATGGTAGGCCCTTCATTTGTAAGCAAAACAAATGTATCCAATTTAGGCAGCATCATATTCTCATGAATATTAGAATCGTTACCAAGAAACGAAAGTACCTGATAATTCAATTGGCGTGCGCGAGCTCGAGTAATTGGTCCAGTATGTATAGCAGCAGGGGCTGTGGGTGTAACAATGGTATTGATGTCCTCATCATCCTCCCTTCTTGAAATGAAGTCGTCCTCGACGGAAGCTCATCTTCCTCACCCAAATAAGGCTTCAAATCTGCAATGTTAAAAGTGGGACTAACCCCAAAATCTGCAGGCAGCTCAAGTTTATATGCATTATCATTTATTTTCTCTAACACCTTAAATGGACCATCAACACGTGGCATTAGCTTTGATTTGCGCAAATTAGGAAAGCTATCCTTACGCAAATGTAACCAAACAAGATCTCCAGGTGCAAAGACAACATGTATTCTACCCTTATCTCCAGCATGTTTATATTTAGCATTCATACGCTCAATGTTTTCCTTAGTTAACTCATGCATTTTTAAAATCAATTCAGCACGTTCCTTAGCATCAAAATTAACCTTCTCCGAAGATGGAAGAGGCAACAAATCAATAGGTGCACGAGGAAGGAAGCCATACACAATTTCAAAAGGGCACATCTTAGTAGTAGAATGCAATGAACGATTATAAGCAAATTCAATATGAGGCAAGCATTCTTCCCACATTTTCTTATTATTCTTCAAAACAGCCTTAAGCATAGTAGACAATGTTCTATTGACTACTTCAGTTTGTCCATCGGTTTGGGGTGACAAGTAGTACTAAAAGCAGTTTAGTCCCCAACTTAGCCCATAAACATCTCCAAAAGTGGCTAAGAAATTTAGTATCACGATCTGAAACAATAGTATTTGGCACACCATGCAAGCGAATAATTTCACGAAAGAACAAATCAGCAACATTAACAGAGATCATCGCTTTTATGACATGGTATAAAGTGTGCCATTTTCGAGAATCTATCCACGACAACAAATATGCTATCCCTCCCCTTCTTTGTTCGAGGTAAACCTAAAACAAAGTCCATAGATATATCCTCCCAAGGAACACTAGGTACAGGCAAAGGCATATATAAACCATGAGGATTGAGTCGTGACTTAGCTTTTTGACATGTAGTGCATCGAGCTACAAAACGCTCAACATCCCGTCTCATCTTTGGCCAAAAGAAATGTGTAGCAAGTATATCCTCCGTCTTCTTCACGCCAAAGTGTCCCATTAATCCTCCTCCATGCGCCTCCTGCAACAACAAAAGACGAACAGAGCTAGCAGGAATGCATAGCTTGTTAGCACGGAACACAAAACCATCATTAATAACGAACTTGTTCCATGTTCTTCCCTCTTTACAATTCTGCATTACATCTTTAAAATCAGCATCATGCACATATTGATCTTTGATGGTCTCCAAACCAAATATTTTGAAGTCAAGTTGTGAAAGCATAGTATATCGACGAGACAAAGCATCAAGAATAACATTTTCTTTACCCTTCTTGTGTTTAATGACATAAGGAAAGTCTCAATGAATTCAACCCATTTAGCATGTCTACGATTCAGTTTAGCTTGACTTTTAATATGTTTCAAAGATTCATGATCAGAATGTATAACAAATTCTTTGGGCCATAAATAATGTTGCCATGTCTCTAAAGTCCGAACAAGAGCATATAATTCTTTGTCATAAGTAGAATAGTTCAGACTAGGCCCACTCAATTTTTCAGAAAAGTATGCAACAGGTTTGCCATCTTGTAATAACACACCTCCTAATCCAATTCCACTAGCATCACATTCAAGCTCAAAAGTCTTATTAAAGTCGGGAAGTTGGAGTAAAGGAGCATGTGTCAACTTATCTTTCAATACCGTGAAGGCTTCTTCACATGCGGTACCCCAAACAAAAGGCACATCCTTCTTTGTAAGCTCATTGAGAGGTGCAGCAATGGTGCTAAAGTCTCTCACAAAACGCCTATAGAAACCAGCGAGTCCAAGAAAACTCCTCACTTGTGTGACTGTTTTGGGCTGCGCCAACTCTCAATAGCTTCAATCTTGGCTTTATCAACTTCAATTCCTGTGGAGTAACGACATAGCCAAGAAAAGATACTCGGTCGGTGCAAAAGGTGCACTTCCCAAGGTTACCAAACAAACGTGCATCACGTAGAGCATTAAAAACAGCACGTAAATGTTCCAAATGTTCTTCCAAAGATTTGCTATAAATCAGTATATCATCAAAGTAAACTACCACAAATCGTCCAATGAAAGCACGTAAAACTTCGTTCATTAATCTCATGAAAGTACTAGGTGCATTAGTTAACCCAAAAGGCATGACTAACCACTCATATAATCCAAACTTAGTTTTAAACGCTGTTTTCCATTCATCTCCCAATTTCATACGAATTTGATGGTATCCACTACATAAATCAACTTTGGAGAATATTGTAGAGCCACTCAATTCATCAAGCATATCATCTAGCCTAGGAATAGGATGACGATAACGAATAGTAATATTATTAATGCCTCTACAATCAACACACATACGCGATGTACCATCCTTTTTAGGCACCAGTATAATAGGAACAGCACAAGGACTAAGAGATTCGCGTATATAACCTTTGTCGAGCAGTTCCGTACTTGACGATAATCTCCTTCGTCTCCTCCTCCGATTGGTACGGTATGGTGCACAGTTGGGTAGCGATGCACCGGAATTAAGTCAATTTGATGCTCAATCCCTCGAATAGGTGGTAATCCGGTGGCACGCCTTGTGGGAAGACGTCGGTGAACTCTGCAAAATGTTAGTGACAGCAGGGGCAAAGAGGAAGGCACGTCCTCGAATGAAAATAATGCCTCTTTGCACACAAAAGCATAGCAAACAGATTTGCTAGAATCTAGCTCATCAATATCAGATTTGGTGGCAAATAAACATGCACTTTTCAGTTTAATTTCGAAGCAACATTAGATGGTTTATTATTAGGCTTCATTTGTTGCTCAAATTCTTTTGCCACAATCTGATTTTCACTCTTATTTTCTCCTGTTTTGCTTTATTAGCTCTATTAATATCATCTTTCAAAATGGAATCAGAGTCATAGGAAGCAAAGTAATATTTTTATCCTTGTGAACAAGAGTATACTGATTGTTTCTACCATGGTGTACAGAATTTTATCAAATTGCCATGGTCTACCAAGTAATAAGGAACATGCTTGCATAGGTACCACATCACAATCAACATAATCAGCATATGTAGAGATACTAAAATTCACACGAACAGACGTGTTACCTTAACCTTGCCGCTGTTGTTGAACCATTGGATGTAGTAAGGATGTGGATGTGGTCTTGTGGTGAGAGAAAGCTTCTCCACCATATCCATGCTAGCCAAGTTGTTGCAGCTCCCTCCATCTATGATGACGCTGAATAGAACGTTCCTTCACAACTCCCTTTGTATGGAACAAGTTATGCCTCTGATTTTGCTCAGCTTGTGTAACCTGCACACTCAAAACACGTTGAGCAACTAAACATTCATACCTGTCAAGATCTTGGCAGCCATGTATTGCGTCTCAAGATCAGAATCATCTCCACCGTGTTCTTCATGTGTAATAAGAGCCAAAGTCTCTTCATCATAGTCACTAGCAGACTCATACCCACCATCCTCAGTAGCAATCATCACACGCTGAGATTGGCATTCTCTCAAAATGTCCTCTTCCCTTACAACGACGACAAATAATATCACTTGTGTGCCCTGTTGACGCCATGGAAGAAGAAGAGCTCTGTGTAGGCCCAGCAGGTGTACTCTTGGCAGATAGTGGTGGTTGTGCCTGCTTTCTTGTATCACGGTTGGAGGTGACAGCCGACGGAGGTGCCGTGTAGTAGAACGTGTGGAAGTAGATGATGCACGTGGTGTCCATGATGAAGGTCGACCTGCAGAAAAGTTAGTCCGCGCCAAGGCCTGTCGATCCTGCACTTCACGTTCAGCTTTACAAGCAAGATGGAATAATCGAGTGATATTATTATAATCCTTGTAGTCTAGAATGGTCTGAATCTCTCTATTTAATCCACCCAGAAAACGTGCAAGCATAGCTTCATTCTCCTCAACAATACCACATCTAATCAAGCCAGTTTGTAATTCCTGATAATATTCTTCTACCGAATTTTTTCCTTGTCTTAAGCGCTGCAATTTTTGAAGTAATTCACGCTGATAATATGGTGGAACCCAACGAGTACGCATAGCAGTTTTCAAAGCAGCCCAAGTAGCTGGAACAGGATATAATCTACAATGTTCGCACCACCAAACACATGCAAAGCTAGTGAAAGCACAAACAAAGCAGGAACACGTCTCTCCTCATGATATTGTAAACATGTAAATCGTTGTTCAGTTTCTAACTCCCAAGTAAGATATATATCAGGAACATATCTACCCTCAAATGGTGGAATATTCAATTTCAGTTTAGGGAGATGGTCATGATCTCGTACCTGAAGGGGAGCCCAACATTGCCATTATTTGCATGTGGACGACCTGGTGGTTGTGGTGCTGGTGGTTGCACGTGTTCGATGTTGATCAACCTCATCCTCGTAAGCTCTTACATAATCATCCTCCCCACCGCAGCAGCAGGAGCCATAGAAGTATCAACAAAGCACCAAGCAGCTTGGCCAGTGAAGAGGGACACGGGAAGCTCGGCGGAGGGCTGTTTCAGCGATGTGGAGGTAGTCCGTGTTGTTGTAGTAGAGGTGCGTTAGGTGCAACCGGTGGTGGTGGTGGTAGACGCAGCGAGCAATTCATTAAACTTGTTATCGAGCTTTGTTTGGACGCCTTCTCAATGCCATCTATCTTCTCCATGGCCTCTTCAAATCTATTTAGCACATCGTCCACCTGCCCACTCATCATTTGTTGAAACTTATCATGTAGCGCTTTGTTTGTCATGTTCTCCCGGTCAGTCTAAATGGCTTGTGATCCTGCCATGGTTAGCAGCAATAGAAACACACAAGAATATGATTCGACGACTACTAGGAAGTGGTGGTGATGGTGTGGTGGACGACCACAAATCCGTCAGCAAATCTCAAATTCTTACCAGTTCTTACCCAAAGAAGCGGTGATCGGCAACCGATGTAGTCAAAACTCTCAAAGCTTGGATAGAGCAATTACCAGGAGAATCAAACGCATACGATGTAGATGTATGTGGAGCTGGGAAGGCTTATAATATGGTAGCAAAAAGGGTCAGCAATAATCAATTCAGAGATGCAAAGTTGAATAAACGCTCAACGACGGTACTGTGCTGGTCCTAGGCTAGACCGTGCTAGAGACGCGAGCCTAGAACACTAACAAAATCACGGCGCTGCACGTAAACAAGGGAAAAGCACACTCTGGATTTTTTTTTCGCTCTTTTTTTTTTTGCTCTTTTTTTTTTTTGCGCTGCTCTTTTTTTGCGAAAAATCACTATAATGGCGAGTGTCTCAAAACTCTTCCCAGGTCAAACTGACAGGCGGGCACGAAATTTTTCGACCAAAAATTTTTTTTTTTCGATCGCCCGACCCAAAAATTGAAACAGGTCAAAAAACTTTCTATAACGGCGATCGTCTCAATACACTTAGAAACACTTAAAACAGGATAGCCGAAAAATTTTTCGACAAGTGCGGTTTCGGAAAATTTTGGGCCTAAGCGGAGGGTGGTTTCGGACTCTCTTTTTTTCCAAACCTACTCCGGAAGGAAACACAAATCGAAACTAGATAGATCTCAAAACAAACCTAATATGAGAAGAACTTCGGATTGGTGGTGGATATATGGTGGTGGTATATGGCAGCGGTGGTGGTAGCGGTGGTAGTATATGGATATGGATCGGTGGTGGTATATGGACACGGATTGGTGGTGGTATATGGATACGGATTCGAGCGGTGATGGTAGGTGGCAGGGCGATGATGATGGTGCGGTGGCGGCGTGACAACCGATGACCGAACTCGAAACTCTAAAAGACTAGACGCTAAGACCAGCAACTAGACACGACGATGCAACCGCAAATTCAACAAAGCAAAACCCTAAAAAGATTATGCAAAGGCTCAGATTGGTTCGGATATGATGAACTAACCCTAAAAATTTTTTGTGGCTTTTTCGTGGACTTTAGGTATGAAGAACAGACTCGATCTAATCTACGAAAAACTGTAAAATCTCACCGAGCAACCTGAAAATCTGATACCACTTGATAGAGGCAAAGGTGTCCCGTCTTTCGATGAGATATTGGTTTTCGCTTTGGAGGAAGTCGACTTTGACGATCCGACTACGAACGTGCGAGGACGTCGCGCCTTAGCAATCGCTAAACCAACTCCGAGAGGTTATTGACCACGCTGGAGCACGATCAACCTGACCACGAGGGTCTGTTTCCTGCGAGCAAACGAAGAACAAGCAAGAAACTGATATTGCAATCTGGATATTGCGAATATAAGATGAAAGCTTTATTGATCAAGGTGGGGTTCTGTGACGCCTTTGTCTGGTCGTTGAACACAAACGAAGTACGCGAAGTTGCAGCTATGGCGAACTTTTAATCTAAACAAAACCCAAGGTCTAAACGGGGCCCTAAGGGCTGTATATATGGAGGAAGAGGGGGGAATTTCGTGGCCCTTGGTGGAGGGGTCCGAAATCAACCCTAACTCTTGTTTCCCCACACATACGGACTCTAAAAACAGCCTATACTTAAGTATTTCGAAATTACATGGGCCTGGCCCAATAATAAGGTGACGCAGCACCTAGAATAGCCTATGGACGAATATTATGAAGTGGCATCTTGTATATTTCGTCCAAGGCCTCATGCACTCATTACGGTGGCTTCAAAGTCCTGGAATCATCACTTGTAACTCCGTTCTTGTTCCCCTTGCGCATGCCAACATCTCCATGCTTGAACTTGCTCCAAGGTTCATCTTTCTTGTCCATGGTAGGCCCTTCATTTGTAAGCAAAACAAATGTATCCAATTTAGGCAGCATCATATTCTCATGAATATTAGAATCGTTACCAAGAAACGAAAGTACCTGATAATTCAATTGGCGTGCGCGAGCTCGAGTAATTGGTCCAGTATGTATAGCAGCAGGGGCTGTGGGTGTAACAATGGTATTGATGTCCTCATCAAAGTGGGAATTCAAGTAGCTCCTAGATTATCTTTCCAACAGACACATGATACGATATGGGATCTATCATATGTTTGTTTCCGGCTTATTCTGCAAGCCAAATCCTTTCTTTTTGTTTTGGTTTGTGGTATTCGAGTTGCTTCGATGTCAAGTGTTGATTCCATACCTTTCCTAAGCGGTGTTCTCATATTTCTATGGGAGTGCTAATCCTTCTTGATCATCGAGATTGTCATGTCAATTCTTTTCCAACCGGCGTGCTTCTCTTCAAGTGGATCCGATCATTTTTTCCACATCCGCAAGGTAAATTCTATGTTTTCTCAACGGCGTTTGTTTCATCCATCACAAGTTGCCTTTGTTTTACCTCCCTCCCACCCTTTTTCCTCAAGGACACAGATTTCTTAATCAAGTATCCTTTATTGATGTGAAGTCTCTTCATTTTTTGTTCAATCAATGTTTTACCCGGTGTTTCTTATGAAGATGCTAAAGGATTCATCAAGTTCGTCACTCTTCACTCGTTTTCTTTTCCGGTGGATTCAATTCAAGCCTTCAGTGTTGATCACATTCCTTTCCTCGTTTTCCGGTGGACCCCGAGCTCGTTGCCTCCTCGTGCCTTCCTCACCTGCCCTGAGGCCACAGCCGTCGACCTCGTCAGTCAAGTCGCCGCCGGCGACCTCATCCACCAGGGTGTCGCCCTCGTCCACCAGGACAGGCCGCCCGCTCCTTCTCCCTGTCCTCCTCTTCTTCTCGTTTCTCCCCTTCTCGGACCTCTTCCAGGTCTCATCCCTCTCCCGTAGGAGCTCCCCGCTGCCGGATCGGGTCGCCTCCGCCCGGTTCCTCTCACGTCGTCGCCTCGCGACACCCTGCCCACGCCAAGTCCCAGCGCCGCTCCATCTGTATCGCGCCCAAGTCCCCCGCCGCCGTTGTTGTCCAGTGCGCTGCGCCCCTGCTTCTTCTGCATCGAGCAGCAGGTCGAGCGCTGCGCTCGCTCGCGTGCATCTGCTGCAAGTGGCCCGCCTGCTTCCTCTGCAGTCCGGCCGCCTCCTCCTCTACTTCTCCTTCGAGCAGGAGGTCGACTCCCCCGCCTCGAGCCACGACCGCGCGTCGCTTGCGTGCGTTGACCGCGCCCAGGCCCAGTGCCTCGCCTCTGCTGCCTGTGCCCCGCCTCCCACCGACCTGGGCCATAGCCCATGGTGAGAAACCCCCCTTCACTCATGTTCTGTTTCGGCCCAGTGCATGGATTCGGCCCGATGCGTGTTTTTCCCCTCTGTTGCGATTTAGCTTTATCCATAGAATTACTGTTTTACAGAAAAACCCCAAGTGTTCATGCATCTAATAACTAATTAACCATGAATCATATGTAAATAATTTACACATGTAAAATGCTTAGTTTTTCATGTACTTTCTTAATATGCAGCATTCGTCCATGTTTAAAATGTTTAAATTGTAGTTTGATTAAATTTGCTTAAATGCCATGTTAAAATGATTTATTTCATAACTAAATAACCGTAGCTCCGAATTTAATAAACTTTATATGTAAATGGGGTGGAAAAATGCCTAGTTTAACATGGTGGCATTACTTTGCATGTTTAACAACTCTAAAATATGGTTTATGGCTGAACAGTACCAAATCCAAAATATGCATATGAGGATTTTCCGGAATTGTTGTTTGTTGTTCCGGCCTCATTTAAACTTGGCTAGATAGGTAGTTTTATTATGCTTCACCTCTTGCCATGTTTAACAACATTTAATATTGTTGGGTACATAAACGAGAGTGAACTAAAGTTTGAAATGTGGTGTTTCATCAATATGCAACTCGTTGCATATTGTGCTCCACTTAACTTGTAGTATTGTTTGTGCACTTTGCCATGCCATGCCTCATTAAACCGGACATGCATCATACTTGATTGTGCATCATGCCATGTTTATGTGATGGTTGTTTACCATGTTGTTTGCTTCTTTCCGGTGTTGCTTCTTCGGGTTAGTTCCGATAACGTCGCGTTTGTGAGGATTTGTTCGACTACGTCGGTTTGTCTTCTTCATGGACTCGCTCTTCTTCCTTGCGGGATCTCAGGCAAGATGACCATACCCTCGAAATCACTTCTATCTTTGCTTGCTAGTTGTTTGCTCTATTGCTGTGTCGCGCTACCTACCACTTGCTATATCATGCCTCCCATATTGCCATGTCAAGCCTCTAACCCACCTTTCCTAGCAAATCGTTGTTTGGCTATGTTACCGCTTTTGCTCAGCCCATCTTATGGCGTTGCTAGTTGCAGGTGAAGATGAAGATTTTTCCATCTTGGAACATGGATATGTTGGGATATCACAATATCTCTTATTTTAATTAATGCACCTATATACTTGGTAAAGGGTGGAAGGCTCGGCCTTATGCCTGGTGTTTTGTTCCACTCTTGCCACCCTAGTTTCCGTCATACCGGTGTTATGTTCCTTGATTTTGCGTTCCTTACGCGGTTGGGTGTTATTGGAACCCCTTAACAGTTTGCTTTGAATAAAACTCCTCCAGCAAGGCCCAACCTTGGTTTTACATTTGCCTAACAACCTATTACCCTTCCCTTGGGTCGGCCAACCCGAGGGTCATCTTTATTTTAACCCCCCGGGCCAATGCTTCTCTAAGTGTTTGTCCGAACTAGAGCCACTTGCAGCGCCCCTCGGGGAAATTTGAGGTCTAGTTTTAGTTGTATGTAGTGCTCATCCGGTGTTGCCCTGAGAACGAGACATGTGCAGCTCCTGTCAGGATTGTCGGCACATCGGGCGGCTTTGGTGGTCTTGTTTTACCATTGTCGAAATGTCTTGTAACCGGGATTTCGAGACTGATCGCGTCTTCCCGGGAGAAGGAATATCCTTCGTTGGTCGTGAGAGCTTGTGATGGGCTAAGTTGGGACACCCTTACAGGGTTTAAACTTTCGAGAGTCGTGCCCACGGTTATGTGGAAGATGGGAATTTGTTAATGTCTGGTTGTAGATAACTTTGACACTTGACTTAATTAAAATACATCAACCGCGTGTGTAGCCGTGATGGTCTCTTCTCGGCGGAGTCCGGGAAGTGAACACGGTTCTTGTGTTATGGTTGTGCGTAAGCAGTTTCAGGATCACTTCTTGATCACTTCTAGCTTCGCGACCGTTGCGTTGCTTCTCTTATCGCTCTTATTTGCGTATGTTAGCCACCATATTTGCTTAGTGCTTGCTACAGCTCCACCTCATTACCCCTTTCCTGCCCATAAGCTTAAATAGTCTTGATCTCGCGGGTGTGCGATTGCTGGGTCCTCGGGACTCACAAATTCTACCAAAACAGTTGCTGGTGCCGATGATACCAGTGCAGGTGATGCTACCGAGCTCAAGTGGGAGTTCGACGAGGACCTTGGTCGTTACTATGTTTTGTTTCCTGATGATCAGTAGTGGAGCCCAGTTGGGACGATCGGGGATCTAGCATTTGGGGTTATCTTCTTTTCATTTGGATTTGACCGTAGTCGGTCTATGTGTGTATTTTGAATGATGTATGATTTATTTATGTATTGTGTGAAGTGGCGATTGTAAGCCAACACTCTTTACCCCATTCTTGTTCATTACATGGGATTGTGTGAAGATGACCCTTCTTGCGACAAAACCACCATGCGGTTATGCCTCCAAGTCGTGCCTCGACACGTGGGAGATATAGCCGCATCGTGGGCATTACAAAAGTTAAGGACGTGGCCGAGCTCTACATTCTGGCCGATAGGTGCGCCCGGGCTAAAGAGGGAAGGAAGTACCCCGGCGAAGATGCCGGTGCGGAAACCGACTCTACCGATGAAGACGCCACTACCCCGACGAGGAAGGATCGACGTCGCAACAGGAAATGCAAGGGCAAGGTCGTGCTTGCCGTTGAGGGGTCTGACGAAACCGGTGCCGACAAGAAGGTCAAAGCAAACGCCCCCGGCAAGGAGATTGCCGGGTGCGCCGCCTGCCAAGCCTTAGCGGCTACCGACAAGCCAGGGAGCTCCGGCAAGCAATACTGCAAAATCCACCGCACCAAGGGCCACGACCTCCAGAACTGCCGGCAAGTCGAGCTGCTTGCTGAGAAGCAAAAGGCTGAGTATGAGAGGCGGGACAAGGAGAAGGACCAGGACGGTGTGGAGGGGTCCGGCAAGAAGCGTGGCGGACAAGGAAGCTGCCCCGACAAGGACAACCAGCAAGAGAGGCCCGCCCTGGGCCGCGACAAGAAATAGGAAGACGACGAACACGATGAGGACGACGAGTCTGGTGAGCAAGGGTTCCAGAAGGCTACGGAGGCCATATGCGTCGATGGCGGCGCCTCACTACATACCTCTCACCGCCAGCTCAAGCAGTGGGCGCGTGAGATTACAGCAGCAGAGCCATCGTTTGACGCTCAGAAGCCGCTGAAGTGGTCCAGCACGCCCCTCATCTTTGACGCCGAGGATCACCCTGACCGCACTACCTCAGAGTGAACAAGATGTTGGTTGACGGCGGGGCTGGCCTGAACCTGATCTCGCCTCTCGTGATAAAAATGTTGCAAATCCCTGATGGAGACCTCGAGGAAACGGGCACGTTTCAAGGGGTAAATCCGGGGAGGAGCCAGCCGAAGCGAAAGGTCACATTGCCTGTGACATTTGGAGGAGAGCTGAACTACAGGACGGACAGGATCGTCTTCGACGTAGCCAAGATCCCCTTGCCCTACGACGGGATCCTCGGCCGCCCGGCACTAGCCAAGTTCATGGCGGCGTCACACTATGCCTACAACATGCTGAAGATGCCCGGGCCGTTGACCATCATCTCCGTCCCCTCCGACAAGAAGGACGCGCTGATCTGCGTCGACCAGCTCTATCGGGAAGCAGTTGCAGCGGCTGCCGCCAAGGCAACTGCTCCTGCTGCTGAAGCCCCCGGAAGAAGAAGCCCGGCAAGACCTCTCGCACCCACTCCAGCAAGCGCACCTCCTTGGAGTGTTGTGCTACCGTCGAGGACGTGCCAGAGAGCTCTACCGACAAGAGCAAGAGATCCAGGGCCGAGCCGCCGCAGACCAAGAAGGTGCCCGGCAGGGAGGATGGCATGGGAGGGGCCTTCATCATAGGCTCCACCCTCGAGAGCAAATATGAAGGCGCGCTCGTCACCTTCCTGCGGGCGAATGTCGACGTGTTTGCATGGAGAGCATCCAACATCCCCGGTGTTCCTAGGGAAGTGATTGAGCACCACCTAGCTGTCCGCCTCCACGCGCGGCCCGTCAAGCAGAAGGTCAGAAAGAAGGCTCTAGAGAGGCAGGAGTTCATCACAGAGGAGATCAGGAAGTTGGAAGCGGCAGGTTTGGTGAGAGGAGTGCTCCACCCGACTTGGTTGGCCAATCCGGTAGTGGTGCGCAAGGCGAATGGGAAGTGGAGACTGTGTATTGATTACACAGATATCAACAAGGCTTGCCCTAAGGACCCCTTCCCATTGCCACGCATCGACCAGATTGTTGACTCCACGGCCGGGCGTGACCTGTTATCATTCCTCGACACCTACTCAGGCTACCACCAGATCTTCATGACGAGAGAAGATGAAGAGAAGACAACATTCATCACCACATGTGGTACGTATTGGTTTTTACGGATGCATTTCGGGTTGAAGAGTGCTGGCTCAATGTTCCCAAGAGCAGTCCAAATTGGTTTTGAACCTCAGCTCCATAGAAATATGGAGGCCTACATGGATGACATAGTGGTCAAAACCAAGGACGGGCCAACTCTTGTGCAAGATCTGGAAGAGACATTTGCTAACCTGCACAAGATCAACCTCAAGCTGAACCCTGAGAAGTGTGTCTTCGGCGTTCTGTCCGGCAAGCTTCTCGAGTTCTTTGTGTCACAGCGCGGGATCGGGGCAAACCCAGACAAGATCAAGGCTATTGAACAGATCGAGTCGCCCAAGCGGATCAAGGATGTGCGTCGGCTCACCGGCTGTGTTGCCGCCATGAGCCGATTCATCTCCAAGTCCGCCGAGCGCGCCCTTCCCTTCTTCAAAATCTTGAAGAAGGAAGGCCCAATAGAGTGGACCCCTGAAGCCGAGGCAGCACTGCAGGATCTGAAGAAATACCTTTCCTCCACGCCAATACTAGTTGCGCCTAAACCACAAGAGCCATTGCTGCTGTATCTGGCGGCGACGAATCAAGTGGTCAGCGCCGCACTGGTGGCACAGAGGGAGGTCGGCGAGGAGGCAGCGGCGGCGGCAGAACCAGCGGATGGCAAGCCAAAGATTCCCCCGGCAACACCTAGTGCCGACAAGACGCGGCCCCCGGCAGAGTTTGATGCCACCATGGCAGTGCCCGCGCAGTCGAGTGAGGTGGTGCCAACGAAGAAAATGATGCAGCACCCGGTTTACTTTGTCGACCCCTCTTGTGGGGCTAGGTCGAGGTATTCCGGCGTGCAAAAATTGCTCTTCGGCCTCCTTATGGCCTCGAGGAAGCTGCTTCACTACTTCCAAGCCCACGAGATCACTGTCGTCACCCGCCTCCCGTTGCAACGGATAACGCATAACCCGGACGCAACCGAAGGATTGTGGAATGGGCCTTGGAGCTGTCAAGTTTCGCTTGAAGTTTGAAAGTACTCGACAATTCAGAGCAGAGTCTTAGCGGAGTTCATCGCAGAATGGACCTCGACGCCTGACGAAGAAATCCAGGAGACCACTCTCCCCGGCAAGGAAGCAGACCACGACTGGAACATGTACTTTTATGGGGCTTTCTGGCTGCAAGGCGCCGGTGCCGACGTGCTACTCGTCGCACCCATCGGAGAACACCTCAAGTACGTGATTCAGATGCACTTCCCCAGGGAGATGACCACCAACAACACTGCCGAGTATGAGGGATTGCTTGCCGGTCTCAGGATCGCGGCAGACCTCGGGGTTAAGAAGCTCATCATCAGGGGTGACTCGCAGCTCGTTGTCAGGCAGGTCAACAAGGATTAACAGAGCCCATTGATGGAAGCTTACGTAGATGAGGTGAGGAAGCTGGAGGAACGCTTTGACGGTATCCAGGCAGAGCACGTCCCCCGAGCAGAGAACGACATCGCCAATTACCTGTCAAAGCGTGCCGCATTCAAGCTACCTGTGGAACCAGGTACCTTTTTGCTCCGGCTAACTCAACCATCCGTCGAACCATCAATGGGGCAGAACAAGCGGAGGAAATTAGGTCCCGGCAAGTACTTTCCTACCGAGCCCCCTGGGGCTGCCGGCAAGGTGCCGCCATGACGCCGAGCCTGCCTAAGAGCAATCGCTCCGACAGGCCAAGCCACAGCCGAGAGACAGCCGCTCCCATGGCGAAAGAAATGCCTTTGGTCCTTGCCGTCGAGCCCCAGGCTCCGGCATGGGCGTAGCATACCGTCCACTTCCTCCAAACAGGGGAGCTTCCTGAGGAGCAGGAAGAAGCAGAGAAAGTAGCCCGTCGGTCCGCCCTGTACCAGTTCGTCGATGACGTCCTGTACCGGAGGAGGCCAAACGGTGTGAAACTCAAGTGCATCCCCCGAGAGGAAGGACTGGAGCTGTTGGCGGAGATACATGGAGGCATATGTGGCTCCCACATAGGGTCAAGGGCCCTTGCCGGGAAGGCGCTCCGACAAGGTTTCTTCTGGCCTACCGCCCTCCAGGATGCGACGGCACTAGTAACCAAGTGTGAAGCGTGCCAATTCCATTCAAAGAAGCTTCATCAGCCAGCTCAAGCCCTTCAAAATATCCCTCTCTCCTGGCCATTCTCGGTCTGGGGGCTCAATATACTGGGCCCTTTCCCCCGCGCTGTTGGGGGCTTTGAGTACTTGTACGTTGCAATCGACAAGTTCACAAAGTGGCCGGAAGTGGAAGCAGTAAGGAAGGTGACTGCTCAGTCAGCCATCAAGTTCTTCAAAGGACCGGTCTACCGTTTTGCTGTGCCAAACAGAGTCATCACTGACAACGGCACACAGTTCACAAGCCACACCTTCATGCAGTACATCCAAGACCTCGGCAGCAAGGTCTGTTTTGCTTCTGTGGCACATCCACAGAGCAACGACCAAGCAGAGAGGGCAAATGCTGAAGTGTTGCGAGGCTTGAGAACGAAGACCTTTGACAAGTTGCACAAGAGTGGAAGGCGCTGGATTGATGAGTTGCCAGCGGTTCTTTGGTCGATCAGGACGACGCCAAATCGAGCCACCGGCCAGACACCTTTTGCCCTGGTATACGGGGCAGAAACAGTTCTCCCACGGAACTCATATACGGGTCACCTCGAGTGCTCGCTTATGATGAGCTTGAGAAAGAGCTGTTGCGCCAAGATGACGCGACACTCCTTGAGGAAGATCGTCTTCAGGCGGCTGTGAGAGCGGCACGCTACCAGCAAGCCTTGCGCCGCTACCATAGCCGCAAGGTTCATGCCCGAAGCTTTGAGGAAGGCGACCTTGTTCTTCGACGCGTTCAGCCGGCCAAGAATTCCAACAAGTTGACGCTGAAGTGGGAAGGCCCTTATCGGGTAATACGAGTCACCAGGCCTGGCGCAGTCTGCCTGGAGACCGAAGATGCCGTCCCAGTGAGCAACTCCTAGAACACCGAGCATCTTTGCAAGTTTTACCCATAAGGCGCGGCTTGTCGGGCCTCCCGGCAAGCCACCTTTTGTACCAGCTTTGCTGGTAAGGCATGTGACCCTTTGTACAGAGCCAGGCGCAGACCCTGAGCATAAATAAATGAAGCGCTGGCGCCCTAAGTCATAGCATGCATGCTAGGTCGAGTCTCTTCCTCGGTTAGGGTTGATAGTGCTCAGCAGCGACTAACCCCTAGCTTAGAGGTCGAGTGCGCGTCTATCTGTTCCTCTTTCGTCCTTTTTTGGTTCGCAGGGCACATGAGCACTTCTTCTGAGCTACTTGGAAGAAAGGAAACGGACGGGCATCCCGACCCCGGAAAACCAGAGTTGCCGGGGGCTACAAATTCGAGGATCCAACCACGGAAAGATAAGACTGCCGGGGGCTGCAGATCCAGATAAGTCTTTTTATCCCCTGTCATGCGTTTCGAAACAGGACTGGGGCATGTGAAGCCACGTTTTTATCTCTAGGCTACCGTGCTCCCTTTTCCCCTATACCGAAGGATTATTTCCTGGGTCCGGATTTGGTTGTATCCGCGACCGTCAGGACCCCGATTCCAAGTCACATCAATCTAGTCGGTAACACCTCACATCACTTTGCGGCCTCACGCACGGTATTCCCACGGGTGTCGCCTTACCATGGCCCGGGACCGTTTGCGCCTTTTGGCTCACGTATATGATAGTGTCGCTAGCATCCATATGACAGAGAACCCGGGCCGACATGGCTAGTCGTGAACCCAAAGCGGCACTAACCCATGGGGACAGGCATACATGAATCACATCGAGCATGTCGGTCATCAACGTGTGAATCCGGGTTGTAGCACTGGCTAACAGGACTCCGTAACCCGGCTGTAGCAGAGCTAGGCAGGACTCGGATGTCACCAAGTGACATTTCCCGGGACATACACAGAACGAAGTGAAACACATGCCGCCACCAAGCGCTCGGCGGTAGAGTGCTGGGCTAGCAGGACTCCAAAGTGAACTGGGTTGTAGCGGACTACTATGGCTCAAGGAAGCACTAGACTACATTTCCCCATAAGAGAGGCTGCCAAGGATAAACAACTAGATTGTCGGATCCCACACATACCAAGCATTTCAAACATACACACAAGATGCTCGATATGTGCAAATACAACATGGCATCACAACATAACTCTACGACTCAAAGTATTTATTCATTAGGCCCGAGGAGCGAGATATTACAAACATGGGTCTCTCGACCCAGCATTCAGAGCATACAAGTCAAACACATGCGAAGCTTAACATGTCTCGAGTACGCATAACTATAAATGAAAAAGCCCGAGAAGCCCGACTATCTACCAGATCCGCCGAGGGCACAAGATCGTAGCTGAAGTAACAAGCTAAACGTCAAGTCCACGCTGAACTATTAGCTAGACCGACGCCTCTCGCAAAAACATAAAATAAGCAAATGTGAGTACAAATGTACTCAGCAAGACTTACATCGAACTAACTACATATGCATCATTATCAACAAAGGGGTGGTGGAGTTTGACCGCAGCAAGCCAGCTTTGACTCGATGGCTATCCTGAACTATGACCCAAGTAACTCTTTGAGGTGGCGCACACGAGTCCACATATTCACCATATCAATACACCACTATGGATCCGCTCCCGTCTCCCTACGAGAACGCCATCCATAGCACTCACGCTTATCTTGCGCATTTTAGAGTATCCCTTTTCACTTGTCTATGAACTGTTATAGGCAACCCAGAACTCCTTTACCGTGGACACGGCTATTCGAATAGATCATTTATAACCCTGCAGGGGTGTACTTCTTCACACACGCTCTCGCCACTTACCGCCATGTACACGTCATGTATCTCGGCAACCTGCAAGCGGAAGCCTGGCGAGGGTGTCGGCCATGGCCTACCTAAACACTCAAGTCCCTAGTCCAGGTTTATCGCCTTCTCGGGTTCCATCCGCAGGGAGTCCGGCCGAGGTTTCCACTAACGGCCCCGAACGATGTGTGCAGGGTTCCCGAGACACCAAACGGGCGAATCTGTACACCGGGACACGTGCCTACCGCAACACAGCCCACCCCTAAGGTCAGCGCTGCGTGCGCGCCCCCAAAGATACTACAAACACGTAAACTACTTTGCAACTCCCTGACAGAGGACAAGAGTGGTTAAGAAGCTGAGAGGGTCCATTGGTTTCGGGCCCAATGCGTGGTAGTAACTGTTTCATGGATCACAAACACAGAACTCAGTTCTTGAGGACGGCTGCAATGAGACAACCCACCATGTACTCCTACATGGCCTCTCACCGCTACCTTTACCAAATCGTGTTCACACACTTTGCTCACACACACAATAGGACATGTTCACACACCTCTGATTCATCCTCGATGAATCGACCTGACTCAACTCTAAGCAGAGCAGTGCATGACAAACAAGCATGAATGAGTAGGCACAACAGGGCTCAAACAACTCCTACTCATGCTAGTGGGTTTCATCTATTTACTGTGGAATGACAGGTCATGCAAAGGATAAAGGGGTTCAACTACCGCAGCAAGTAACAGATGAGTCATTGTTGTCCTAATGCAGTAAAAGAGAGTAGGAGCGAGAGAGTGGGATTGTATCAGAATGAACAAGGGGGTTTTGCTTGCCTGGCACTTCTGAAGATAATATAGTTCTTCATCGGTGTCATCGAACTCATCGCTTGATGCGCCGCTCATCGAGAGGGACAAACACCGACAAACAAAGGAGAAACACAATCAATGCCATGCAACAATATGATGCATGAAGATGACATGGCAATATGCTGTTTATTGGCCTAATGCATCTAGGAACAAGTTAAATGGGGTTGGTTTGAACACTAGGTTCAAATTCAAACTCCATATGTGAGAGTTTAAATGCCATTTAATTTATTTGACCTGATCAGCAGGTATAAGTTGTTCTAACATGCATTAAAATGGTACAGATGGATAGATTGGATTTTTCTGATCATTTTTCATATTTAAATTATTTCATTCTGAGCTACGGTTGATTTTCTATGATTTTTAGAAGTTAGCACTATTTTCTGGAATTTCCTGTATTATTTTAAATCCAGAAAACAATTATCACGTCGAGATTCGCCATGCTTGACCTCAAAGAGGTCAATAGACCCGGTCCAGGTCAAACCTGACGTGTGGGGCCTGCCGATCAGTGAACCAGTGCTGCCTACGGTCACAGACAGGTGGGCCTGGTCAACGGCCACGTCAGCGTAGTCAACACTGACGCGTGGGCCCACTGTAATTAGATTAATCTTAATCTTACTTAGTTAGTCGGTTAGTTAGGCAGTGGGGCCCGGCAGTCTGTGTCACTGTGGTTAGTTAACTAGGTGATTAAGCCCTAATTAAGCAGCCACATCATCATCACCGGATCTACGCCGGCGATGACCAAACCGACGGCGAGAGCTCGCCGGACTTGCGTTAGGGACGGCAGTTCGTCACGCTCCTGGCACCAGGGAGGGCCTCTCGCTCGTCCGCATCCAAAGGACCGGAAGGAAGGCCGCAGGGTGGTCAGAAACAATGCTGGCGGCGAGCTACGGCGGCGGCCGAAGCTTGGCCACGACGGGGAACTTCACTGGAGGGCGATTTCGCGTGGAAGAGAGAGGGAGAAGTGGCGGTGGCTCATGGTGGTTCCAGCAGAGGCGACGGCGAGGACGGGGGCGCACTGGACGGAGCAAATCGACGGTGATGGTCATCGGCATCCGAGGATGAGGACGAGCCCGATGGCGATGTTGCTGCGATTCCGAGGACGTGGGCTTCGGCGGGGAGAAGTGGGCATGGGGGCGAAGCTCGGGGGTACGTTTGGGCGGCGAGGGGTGGCTGGTGGCCGTGAGGACGATGGGTGGCGGCCATGGCTGCTCCCGACCGAGCTCGGGGACGAGCGATGGAGGGGAGGAGAGGGCAAGGGAAGGGGGGAGGGACAGAGGGGATCGAGGGCGCCTCTGCACGGCGATGTGGGAGGGGGGATGAGCCTCCAGCAAGGCAGGAGGTGGCGCGACGCCACAAGCTGGCCCAAGACGCAGCTGCTTTTCGGCGGGGTCGAAGATGACTGGCATCTTGGGCCAGCTGGGCTGAGCCAGCTACAGTGCATGTAAGCTTGGCCAGGTTAGTTTCCTTCTCTCTCAGTTTTCTGTTAATGTTTTTCTATTTTTCTGTAACTTCTGGGCTTTATTAAAAATACCAAAACGTTTCCAAAAATCCTGAAAATATTTGTGGGCTCTGTTTGGAATATTCCCAACAGCCCTCAACTAGTTTCAGAATTATTAGAGCATTTAAAAATATTTATAGGATTTAAATGCTCCAGTTCAATATGAGTTAATTCAATAATCCAAATGTCATGGAAAAATGTGCAACATCTCTGGTTACTGTCTCCAGCATTTTCCAAAAAAATGGTGAACATTTTTTAAGGCCATTTGGGTTCATTGAAAAATATTTTTAGTTGAACCTATTTGAATTGCTTTAGTGCTAGGGCTTGGTCATCCCCACTTCAAGTTTCAAAAGAATTTAAACATGATGCAACAGACAAGTGCTAGCCTAGTGCAGGGTAAGGCTAGGGATGTGACAGCGACAGCAAGGAGGTAGAACGAGGAGCCTGAAGCCCGCTTCTTCCCTGCCTCCGCCAAGAGCGCGAGAACGGTCGAATGGAGAGGGGGAATGGCGAGGCCTGTTGCCGGGCGAAAAACTTTATCTTAAACAAATAACGAGGATTCACTCCTTGTCGCGGAATTTACCCACGAACGAAAAGCCCGACAAGCATCCCTTTTTCATTAAAAAACATCCCATATAGGTACAGTTCGTATGAAATAAAAAAACATGGACAAAGGGGATTACAAGATTTGAATTCAACAAGGCCCGCAGGCTTACAGATTAAAAAAAAGATAAGGTGCCCGTAATACCTTTCTTGTCCCTCTCCTCGGGAGGCAGGTCAAGGAGGCGAAAGGGCAAAAGGAGCGCCTAGGTGAGCTACGAGCAGCAGAAAGCACCAAGAGAACACCTCGGTGACCGCCCACGGGCGGGCCGGTGATGACAGTGCCGGGAAAGGAGCTGGAAGATGAGGCGGCAGGACCGGCAGTACGTGATGAAGGCGTCGGTGCCCGCGTACTCCGAAGTTGACGGCCTTGCCGCCCGTCGTCTTCCTCTTCCGCAACCTCCCGACGCCAGCCGCCCAAGGAGACGGCCCCGAGAAGTTCAAGGAGCTGGCCCCGCCCCCGGCAAAACCCTACCGGAGGAGCGGCTAGGTGCAGATGCTGCTGCTGCCGCACCTGCCCAGGCGCGGAACGTCCGGCGCCTAGTCGGACTCATCCCCGCTGTCCCCCTCATCGCTGTCGCTCGAGGACGAGCTTCCATCATCAGAATCTCCATCAGAGGAGCTCTCCATCCAGCATTTCAGACAAGTTCCGAACTCTCCGAAGACCTTGACGGAAAGCAGGCCATCCTCCATTAATTTGAAGTAGAGGACGAGCCCCGCCGTTAGGCTGTGGATGCGGGTGAACGCCTTCCATCCACGGCGGAGATACATAACTCGAGGAGCCAAGAAGTCGACGTCGACCCGCGTGCCCCCGTTCCCACAACCCCTCAAGTGCAACCTGAGGGTCTGAGGCGGGGCATGCTCCATCACCCAAGCGAACGAGGTAGTGAGACGAAGACGACGACGCGGGGGCCGGCGGAGCCTGATGAAGAACTCGCAAGGCTGGTCTTCAAGATGGCCCTCCATCGGGAAGGGCATCATTGGCGGGGGCGAGGACGGCGCGCCGCCCCGTCCCCCTCTTCCCCGAGCACTACGGCTGACGGCGTCCTGGACTAGGGGGTACTCACCACGTAATCTCCCGATCTATTAGATTGGGCCGAAGACCTCCATGGCCGTATACTCATGGGCCAGTCCGGACTGTTGCCGCATACAAGGAAGATTTCACAAGACTTGGCAATCAAGACAAGGATTCCTCCCCACCGGCGTATTTGTCTAGGACTCTTGTTATCCTAGGCCTCTGGTGCATTATATAAACAGAGGCCGGGCTAGTCGATAGAGATATACAACAATCATACCATAGGCTAGCTTCTAGGGTTTAGCCTCTACGATCTCATGGTAGATCAACTCTTGTACTACTCATATCATCAAGATCAATCAAGCAGGAAGTAGGGTATTACCTCCATCAAGAGGGCCCGAACCTCGGTAAACATCATGTCCCCTGCCTCCTGTTACCATCTGCCTTAGACGCACAGTTCGGGACCCCCTACCCGAGATCCGCCGGTTTTGAAACCGACAACAGCCTCTGCCCCGGCCTCGACCACGGCCTCGCCCCCTCCCCCTTCCCCTCGCGGTTGGTTCCACCATGATAGAGGCGAGGGTGTCCCGATGTTTCGATGAGATGGTGGCTATTGTTTTCAGTGGGAGTCGACCTTGACGATCCGACCATTTAACGCGCGAGACGTCATACTTAGCAATCGCTAAACCAACTTCCGAGGGTTATTGACCACGCCGGAGCACGATCAACCTGACCACGAGGGCCTGTTTCCTGCGAGCAAACGAAGAACAAGCAAGAAACTAAGATTGCAATCTGGATATTGCGAATATAAGAGGAAAGCTTTATTATTGAAGGTGGGGTTCTGTGACGCCTTGGTCTGGTCGTTGAACACAAACGATGTACGATAAGTTGAAGCTATGGCGAACTTTTAATCTAAACAAAACCCAAAGTCTAAACGGTGCCCTAAGGGCTGTATATATGGAGGAAGAGGGGGGGAATTTCGTGGCCCTTGGTGGAGGGGTCCGAAAACAACCCTATCTCTTGTTTCCCCACACATACGGACTCTAAAAATAGCATATACTTATGTATTTCGAAATTACATGGGCCTGGCCCAATAATAAGGTGACGCAGCACCTAGAATAGCCTCTGGACGAAATTTATGAAGTGGCATCTTGTATATTTCGTCCAAGGCTTCATGCACCTGCTATGGTGGCTTTAAAGCCCTGAAATCATCACTTGTAACTCCGTTTGTTCCCTTGGCGCATGCCATCATCTCCATGCTTGTTCTTGCTCCAATGTTCATCCTTCTCCAAGCTAGGCCCTTCATTTGTAAGCAAAACAAATGTATCCAATTTAGGCAGCATCATATTCTCATGAACATTAGAATCATTACCAAGAAACGAAAGTACCTGGTAATTTAGTTGGCGTGCGCGAGCTCTAGTAATTGGTCCAGTATGTATAGCAGCACGGGCTGTGGGTGTAACAATGGTATTGATGTCCTCATCACACCACCATGGGCTCAGAAGGAGGAGGGACGCACTGTCGAGCGGCGACCCTCGCCGCCACTGTCGAGGGACCAGGATTCCCCTTCTCCATGGCGGGTGAGAGGAAGAAGTAAAAGCAGGGGAAGATAGAAGATGGAAGAATGTGGATTGCCATCCCCCTTCCCCCTCTTTATAAAGGAACGGGGTTGAGGCTCGCCGCCCGCCGCCGCCCTGCATAATCGAGGCGAGGGAATTAGGACCGACCCGCTGCCCCAACCAGCGACGACCGACCCGGTTTCCCGCCTCCACCGTTTGCCACCCCAAGCGCATGAAAGACGCGTGGCAGACGTGCATAACTGAGGGGACGGGTGACGCAACCTCTCCCCACCCCGTGATCATGGGGAGTGGAGGCCTCGAAGACCGCACTCGCCCCGCCAAGAATGGGTCGCGCCCACGCTCTCTTTTTACGGGAGGGCGGAGCCGCTTTTTATCATGCGATATGACGATGCGCAGGAAACCGCCCCACGATGTCGCCCACGCCACGCACACCTCCACGCCACGGCCACGCTGCTGGTCGGGAGGCGGAGGCGAGAAGAATCTTACCACGGTAAAACCGCCCACCTGCTCACAAGACCGCTTTGGGCCTGGCCCAACAACGTGTCGCGCTTATGTGTGGCCCAGTTCCCGGGCTCTGCCGGTGTACAAAATAGGGGCACGTTTTTTGTAGCCCTTTACCTATGCACGGGTAGTCAGAGCCGCGCCCACGGCCACACCAAGCAGAACAAGGGAGGTGAGCCAAGGTAAGACCGAAGCCCAAGACAATCAAAGCAACGACAAGGCCAACACCACGAAGAGCAGAGGGACGAAGCAGGTTCCCTCGGCAAGACCCTTGTCGGGCGGCCTCAGCGGCCCCGGCAAGACCCTTGCCGGGACAACTCGCCCCGCACCAACAGAGTGAGCCACACTTGAGCCCACGGCCCCCAGAGCCACCATCAGCGTGGGGCCAGGGCTCGGAAAGGCACCTATGTGGTGGCATGCAGATCTTTGTGAAGACATATTCACGATCAGACGAGGATTAGAAGACGATGATTCTCGGCAAGATCCTTGCCGAGGAAAGCCACCAGACCCCCGGCAAGATCCTTGCCGGGGACGACAGCATGCCACGGCAAGACCCTTGCCGGGCTACCCGGCAAGGCCCTCGCCTAGGACGCCAGCGAGGCCACCGCTGCACTACCGATCAAGCTTCGACCATCGCTCACATGCAGCTGCCACCCAACCAGCCGGGCACTGCGCGGCAACATGCAGCTCCCTGTGCCAACTCATCGAGCGCCGCGTGGTGGCATGCAGATCTTCGGGAGGCTCCGCCACCGCGCCACCTCAGCCTGCCCGACTACCTACATGGCGCCACACACAGTATGCGGTCAAGACGAGGAGGAGCGGCGACGGACGGGACGGGCCTCACCCCCATCCCCAATAAAGCAAGGGGACACCTAAGCTACGCATTAAATGCGTCTTGTCCTGTAATACGAGCGATAAGCTCAGGGCACTGTACGCCTTCCCACCTCCTGTGTGTCACTGTGGCAGCCCCTTTCAACTATAAAAGGAGGCCCATGGCATAATCGGAGAGGATTCGCTCTTCAACCACGCTACGACCACAACTAGTTCGAGAGATCAAGAACTCTCAGAAATACACCCACCAAAGCAGGACTAGGGTTTTTCGCATCCTCGCGGCCTAAACCTGGGTAAATGATCCTTGTGCTGTCTACTAGCCCTGCTCTCCTCGCAACACTACGCCCCGGCAACCATAGTAGGGATTCTTGTGATCCCATAGGTGTCGTTCCACACCGACTCCCGTGTAGGTATTGAAAGTGCAACTCACTCCAAAGTATTGCTCCGAATGATCTACATCGACATTGAGCATCCACATCTTCAACATCTACATGAAGTCATCGTCGACAAAACCTAAGGTTAGTTCATCCCTCGTAAGGGGGATATCACATCTAGGGGGAGCTTTACTCTAAATATTGAGCTAAAGCAACTCCAATGGTGTGAACACAACAATGCTTCATGTAAAATGGTAACCCCACTTGTGCTTAAACAATGAGTATGACCTATGATCAAATGTTCTCATTTGACTCCTAAGTCAATATACTCATATATACATGACCTAGTCATCGCCAATTGCTTGATAGATGCTAGAGTGTTTGTGCATGCTTTGTCACATATTTCATTTGTCATTTTATTGTGTGAGCATGTTGGTTGCATATTTTACTCATTCGAGGACATCCATTTGTTGCTTTGATTGCTCGGCTCTTCTTTTGCCAAATGGATGGACAAGAATGCCTAAGAACTTCCTCTAGCTATCCATGCTTTTCTCGTCTCAAAATCTATTCATGCTACATCACAAAGTTTGATCAAGTCAGATTTGAACCCTCTGTGTGAGGAGCACTCGGAGTCACTGATTCGTCATAGACTTAAACTTCCAAAACCTCTTTGTGCATTTCGGTCTGACCGGTTCATCCTTTTCGGTCTGGCCGAGCTCACTGAGTTGATCTAGGTTTTCGATCTCGGTGCAACTGATTAGAACTTTTCAGTCACACCGAGTTGCAGTAACTGCTTGAGCTTCTCCATCTCATTGCCACCGAGTTGTTCCACTCGGTCACACCAGGGTCAGGATAAAAATACCATCGGGTCAAATTTTGGAAATTCCTCCAAAACCTCTTAGCCCGCGCGTGTCCTGCTCTGCCGCCTCGGATCTCCGGATCATCCTCTCGTCGCCAGTGACCTCCCGCCGCTGGTCTCCGTCGCCGTCAACGGATTTCAACACCGCCCTTGCCACCGTAGCAAGCTCATCACCGAACTAGGGTATGAGTTTGAATCTTTGTGTTGTTCTTTAATCCGATTCTTAGCACAAAGCAAATGCCATGTTTTTTTTGAGGATCAATGCCTCTTTATTGATTAAACGTAGCTAGGGATCTCATCAGAGAGAACCTGGATAATAGACTCCGGTGGACCAACCCACCAAACATTACAAACTTCATCGCCTAAACCTATTTTTGCTAATTTATCCGAGGCACCATTTGCTTCTCGCTTCGTATAAGATCTTCCTGTCCAGCAAAAACATCCTTTAGATTAGATTCGATTCAAAACTTTAGGGTTAGGTTTCCGCCGAACTCATCTCGGACCGACCGAGTTGTGGAAATCGGTCTCACCGATTTGGCTTAGGCCATTGCACCTGCACTTTTCGGTCTCGACCGAACTTGCAAATCGGTGTGACCGAAGTTCAACTCTCGAAACCCTAGCAATCTCGGAGTCACTAAACCGGTCTCTCGGTCTCGACCGATTTCACTAGTTTAGACTCCGTGGTTGCTTTGGTGTCATCGAGTTTAACAAATCGGTAGCTCCGAAATGTTTTCTGTGGAAAACTAAAACTAAGTTTTTGACTCATTTGTTTTGCAAAATCTCTGCACTTTATGATGCTCATCCACTCTATCTCATCTATTACTATTCATGTGGTCACCGTCACTTTGTTTTGCTGTAATGTCCGATCGAGTGATAGCCAGAACAAGTCAGAAGAGCAGGTGAACATAAGTGAGGGCACTGGTCCCTCTAGCAGCTATGATGAGGGTAGCAGGAGCACCCCAAGCAACTTGTCCAAAGCAGCTACAAGGACAAGGAAGAAGAGAAATTTTGACTAAGAAGATGAAGACTATGTGGCTGCTGAGGAAGAAGTCAGATCCAAGAAGAAGGTGCGGAAAAAGGAATATGATGCTGCTGCAACTATGCCAGGAATGAACAAGAAGGCACCTGCCAAGAGAGTGCCCATGTCTAAGGCCAGAGCCTCCACTCTTGAAACTTTCAAATCAACTGGTGGAGAGGCTGCTGGTGAGGGCAAGAAGAAGGAGGGAAAAAGAGTGAGATGGTGCAAGAAAGTAGATCTCGTGGCAGAATTTGAGATACACTCATCTGATGAGGAAGAAGAAGAGGAAGAGGATGCTGCACCAGCACCCAAGTCACAAAAGATGATTGGGGAAGCCATCAAGTCTGGGGCTGCCCCTTCTAAGCCCAAGACAGCTCCCAAAGCTTCTGCTCCAACTCCAAAGAGGAGCACAAGGAATGTACCAGCTGTTGAGAAGAACAAGGCCCTAGTGCCTGAAACTGAAATTGAAGAAGATGCTGAAGCCTAAGTGCTTAGGAAGCTCAAGCCCAAGATCCCTGATCATGATGATAACCATCCAGTGGCAGAAAACATGAAAATCAGAAAGGATGCAGGTCTCAGACTATGGAGATAATCTAAACCATATGCTGTGAGGGGAAGGACTGTAGTGGATTACAGATTCCACACCAAGGAGCAGCAGGACTTCTATGAAACTATCTTGCTTGATAAGAAGCCAATTGTTTGTGATATGAAATGGGCAGATTGGAAAATTGACAACAACGAAGACCATTTTCCAGGAGTGCGTGAGAGCTTCAGGCTATGTGGAGTGGACAGGTTTGTGGGTCAGAAGTTGACCAAGTGGAATGATGAACTCATCATGCAATTCTACTCCACATCACATTTCTATCCTGATGGGAAAATTGTCTGGATGTCTGAAAGTACTAGGTACCAGTCTACAGTTGATGAATGGGCCAAATTGATCATTGCCCCTGAAGAGCAAGAGGATGACATAGATGTATATGCCAAGAAGAAGAAGGATCACAACTCCATGGCTAATATGTATAAGGAGATTTCTGACAAAGCCTTGGAAACTCACAAGATGGGCTCTGTCTACTATTTGCTGTCTGGTTTGACCACAATCAGCACTATCTTGAGGCATACATTGTTTCCCAAGTAAGGAGATCATAGAATGATCAGAGGCCATTCTATTAACTTGCTGCAGTTGTTTGATGTGCCCCAAAAGTTCAAAGTGATGAGTCTGATTGTTGAGACAATCAAGAGGACAGCTGCAGATCCAAAGAGGTCATGTGGGTATGCTCCACACATCCAAATGCTCATCAACTCCAAGATGGGCACAGGCACATATCTTTTGGAAAAGGAACATCTTCCCTTGAGGCATGAATTTGAGGAAAACACAGTTGTCATGACTGAAGAAGACCCTACATCTGTAGAAGCCTAAGACAAGAGAGAGAAAGCTAAGGCTGAGAAAGCTACAAAGATGCCAAGTGCTGAAGAAGCTTCTCAAGTGTTTCTCAAAACTAAGCAAGGTCAACTTGGATATCTGATTCAAGCCACCTTCAAGATTGAGAAGGGCTTGGCCACCCTGACTTAGAACCAAGAGAGCCCGTGTCGGCGTTCTGGGAACGGGGGTCCCCAGACTTGCCTGCCTGCGTGGCCCAGCTTCATCAGCTCAAGCTCAAGACCCTCGCCAGGGGCCAAGCCTCGCGGGGCAGGCGACAAGAACCTTCCTCAGGAGCGGCCTCGTCAGGCAGGCTCACGAGGAGGCGGAGATATCAAGGCAGGGTACCTCACGAGGGTGCCCCGTGACGCAAGCCACGACGATCGAGATCATGCGGGCGCCAAGTGGCGCCACTGCAAGGTCCTCGCTTTCCTTTGGTGCAAAGGAGGCAAGCACAGTCCAAGGCATCAGGCAAAGGTTACCACTTCGGTGCAACAAGACCAAGACCAGCAGAGCGGCAGGACAGAGGACATCGTGGAGCCCAAGACGGCGTCACCGTCAGAGCCTTTGGCAGCCGAAGACCAACTTTAGTCAGGATAAGTGTACTAGATGTTCCCCTTCAAACTGGCCAATTGTTGGCGCCATTCCCGCCACTATTTGGGAAGAGGCCTGTGGCCTCCTCTATAAATAGGACTAGCCACCACAAAAGAAAGGGAGAGGACAGAAGGGATCGATCGACGAGACACATGTGTCGAACCTACCGTAGAGAGAGAGAGAGAGAGAGAGAGAGAGAGAGAGAGAGAGAGAGAGAGAGAGAGAGAGGCTGACTCACCCAAGCAGCCTCATCAGATTAGCTCAAGAACAGCCTCATGAGGCTGTTCTTCCATTGTATTGTTCCTCATCAGCCCTGCAGAGGCAATCCACCACACCACACACCGGAGTAGGGTATTACACAACAACGGTGGCCGAACCAGTATAAACCTCGTGTCCCTTGTGTTGTTCATCGTTCCTAGTTCAGATCCCTTGCAAACCATTAACGCGTGAGCTGGTAGGGGAAAGATCTCCGCCGCACCCCAGAGTTCGAACCTCAAGGGTCCGCTGAACCCGAATCGACATTTGGCGCCGCCCGGTAGCGCGCTGAATCCTTCCTCCGCCGCCGCGCCTCGTCGCCTCATCGCTCGATGTCAAGTGACCCGCAGCCAACACCGACCACTCGGGCGGCGTGGTTCGCCCACGCCGGCCGCCAACCTGTGGTGACCTCAACCTTGCACTCAGCAGCTCAAGGCCCGCAAGGCGCCAAGGGGCGCGGGCGACGCGCCAGACGGCGCCGCTTCTCACGCCACAGGCAAAAGGGTCAGCAGCCAAAGCCTCAAGCCACGCTGCATACCACGGCGCCGCACACCCGACGGGAGCAGGCAAATTCCAGGGACGAGCTCACGGTGGCCCGAGAGTTGTTACGGTGCCGGCTTCTAGAGGGCGGCCGCGACATGCTGTTGGAGCGAGTGGCCGAAGCTCCCGGACGCCCAGCCTCGAGCACCTCCTTTCGCCCCGCTGCCGCCCCTAAGTCCGAGCGCTGCCGTATGGCGGCCCCATACGCGCCCATGCAACCTCGCGGCCTGTGGCCTACTCGACGCCAACCTGGCTAGCAGAAAGCACCAGCGGCAAGCCGCGCAGACCCCATCTACAGCCGGGCGAAGGAGCCGTGACGTCAGTGACCTTTGGCCTCGGCGGACCACCGTGCCACCACTCTCAAGACAGCGCCCGGCCGGATCAAGTGGCATGTGGGGCACTACAGCGAGACCTACGGGCAGCGCCCCGTGCTTATGTGCCCCGCATGATGGATCAAGAGTGCGCGCGGAAGAAGACCATGGCTCGCTCTTTGGGCCAAGTCGGGCGAGGAGACCCGCAAGTTGTGCCTTTCAGAATCCCAAGAGGGCTCTTGACGACCACAAGCAAGCAACAACTATCTGGTACCATTAATTCCTCAGAGCAAGCATATGCTAACCATGTGCCGCAGAGAGGTACAAGTCGCCGACAGTGTGGCTGCCCCAACATCGCAGCCTCTACCCCTCAGGAGGAGGGCACCGGGCTGCAGGAGAGGGCCGAGATCCGGTTCGCCCCACGCGCTCCGCACAAGACGCTCAGAGGTAGGCCTCCGCCGGGAGGTGCCTCAGGCCTACCCCCAGCAGGGACCTGCTGTCGCCGAGGGAACTGCTGGCGACCACTCTACCCCATTGGCGTCGTCCTTGGTCTCCGGCCGCCGTCAGTGGCGGTAGAGTGTGGCGCAAGGCGGGGCCCTCATCTGGCGAAATCTCGTGTTCGAGCCTTGCGTGCGTTGGGGAAGGGGTGTTTAGTCTCATTCGAGCAAAATCTCGTGTTCTGGTTTCGGCCTTGCGTCCAAAGCTAGCATCAGCTGCCTCCCCTCGCGAGCCCCTCGACGAGCCGGGATGGGCCAACCACGTCCACATCTCGGACGGATGTCGCCACGCCCTCTCTAGAGGTTCTTATCGCATGATGAATGGGTTCACCCAGAAGACACATATGGCGCTATGGCCCCCACAGCCCCGCTCGGGCTCACCAGGGTCAAAAGGTAAGCGAGCCAGCTGACCCACCACCGGGCCGGCCGTTAAGCTCACACGCTGCGTTAAGATTACTAGTGCATTTACCGCAAACCTTTACATGAGGGGCTTCCCCTCCCAAAATGCTCTCTCAGTCTTCAGGGCCAAGCCCGAACCTTTTTCGTGCAGGATAAACAGCGATGACAAACAATCAGTCGGACATGTCGCTCGCCGCGCCTTCTAGGTTACCTCCAGAGGCGTCGCTGGCCTCGCTGACATCATCGCCGCCACCAACACCTCCGCCAGCACCAGGACCGTCCACCACGCCGCCTTCATCGGCGGCCACGATCACGCCGTCATCATAAGACGCGAAGGCCCTGACAAGGTCGTCCACGTGATCCTCCACCCATTGCGCCCGGTCGCCCCGGACGGCTATGGGCACCGGTGCGATATGCGGCATCGGTCGGCGGGATCCTGTCCCTCGATAATCAAGACACGGGAGAAAGTGCGCCGAGCAAGGCTCGCTCCTCCTCGACGAGCCAACGAGACCTCTCGAGCGTTCTCCGTGAGCGCCACCACGCCAAGAAAATATTGAGGTTGCCAAAGATAGTTGGTCTCGTGTGGCTCTCAGCAGCCGCCTCGCAAATGTAGCCCAGGGCCGCTGTCTGCTCCCTCGAGCGTGACGGAGCATGGGGGCGTGCTCGCTCCAGAATCCGCCGACGTAATCTCGCCCTGTTCTGCCGGGCGGTGGCCTCGGCGCCATCAACCTCCGCCGGAGAAGAAGCAGTTGGGCGCTGGAGGAGGTCAGCCCGCCGCGCTACGCGAAGGGCGGCTGCAGGAGTCCGCACTGCTATTTCATCCAGCTTTGGCCTTGAGGGTCATGTCCCGCCCTCGCCGCCCTCGACCAGCTCCAACCTCAACTCATATCGACGCCGAGGCCGAGCGAAGCCACGCCGGGCGGTCGACCTCTTCTTGGCTCGCTTTCGGGCTGGCGACATCATCCTCCGCTTGAGCCACCAGCGCCCTCGCTCCAATCGCTAAGGTCGAGGTTGCGCCGGCGGCTCCAAGAATAGCGCTTCAAGGCTCGAGCTCCGCCTGGTCGACGAAGCCTCCTTCAGCGACACAAGCGCAGCCCGGCGCAACTCCACCTGCTGCTCCAGAGTTGCTCCAGCTCGAACTCCCACGCACGCCCTCCACGCCCTCGCGCGCCGGTCTTCTTCCGTGGCTCTCGACGGCTCGAGAGCGAGCCTCTCGCGAGGCCACCAGCGACGCCTTAGCCTTTGCATTGTCAAGGTCACACTGGTGACGCGCGAGGGCAACAGCTACCTTCAGTTTGCGCCTCTCTTCAGCAAGGCGCAAACCTTCGGCCACGAGACGTGCATCTTCGCCGGCAAGCTCCGCCCCGAGCCGGTTCACCGCATCCGTCGCCCCATGGACAAACTCTTGACGAAGGGCACGGCGTTCGCAAGCACGCCTGAGCACGTCTTCTTCGTCACCCTTTGCTGCTGGTGAATGCGAAGGGCCCAGAGGCGGCGCGCCCCCTCCTGGTGCAGGGCAGGGGGCTGGCGCCCCAACAATCATCGGACGGGCCTCGCCAGGGGCAGGGCCTGGCGCCGGTCCGTCCCCAGAAGAATAGCTCAAGATTGACTTCAGCCAGCTACCGTCCGTGATCGAGGAAGGGGCGCAGGGCAAGCTGGCTATGCCCCAGGAAAACTCATGAAGGGAGGACAGCAAAGACAGCCCTGGACGCCTGAACGGGCCACCTCTCCGACCGGCAGAGTGATAAGGGCGCCGCTCGAACCCGACGCACCAAGGATCAGTGACAAGGACGGAGCTTGGGGAGATGGCTCCTTGGCCGTCTCCGCGAACTCGGCAGGAAGGGCCCTGAAAGGTTATGGTCAGCCGCAAGAACCAAGAAGTAGAGGAGTAGAGAGAGAAGAGGACTTACTCGTCCGTGGCGAAGTACCTCCTGCACTTCAGCAAGCGGCAAGGGCGATCGTCACCGCCCGAGGCCTCCTTCCTCTTGCGGAGGGCCGCGATGTCTACGCAAAACCGGCCTAAGCCCTCGGTGCAGGGGTCGGTTTGTGGCATGGAGGAGGCGGTAAGGTGATCAGCACCAGTGGGACCAGCCTGGGGGACGCCACCAGGCGCCGCCTCATGAGGGACGATCGGGGCCTCGGGAGCCCCAACCTCGGGAGCCGGAGGCCGCAACTCCTCACTTGTCGCCATTCCGGAACGAGCTCCAGGAGATGCCGCCCTCAGGGCTCCGCGCGGCGTCACCACCTCAACTTCGTCCCCTTCAAATCCTGACGGTTCTCGTCTCCCTGCTCCATCACCTGAGACAGAGCCACTTTGGGAAACTCAAAGAGCGACCACGGCAACTGGGTTCTCGCGAGGCCCCCTGAGGTCAGCCGGGCGCAGCCCCCACTCGTCAAAACTGGGCATCCGCTTCCACGAAATCGGCCCTGCCTCAACAGAGATACAAGAGGGCACCATCATGTCAAGGCTGCCCGGGAAGGATCGCTAACCAGACCCCGAGCACCGCCCTCAAGACTTCGTGCACCAGTCCCCCTCTCGAAGTCGTGATGCGGTCTGGCGCCTGAAAGTCCCACATCCGGCGAGAGGAAGCCGAGAGGAGCAATGCGACACTGGAGGAAGTCCTTCACCACCTTGGGCGCCATAACGTTGAGTGCCCTCAAGCTCTCTAAGCGGCGCCAGACGAATGCAAGCCGGGTGTCCGCGAGCGTCTCGTGACACCAGCCTGAGTTGGGAATAGAAGGCGTGGTAGGATGCGAGAGCAGGGGGCTGGGCACCCCAACGTCCACATACAACCACCGCTCTCTGAACTTGGCCTCAGGGGGAGGGAGTCCGAAATCGATCCCCGTAGCAGCCGTCTCTGGCACCGCAAGGAAGCTCACACACACCCCAAGCTTTGAGTAGGATCACTCAGGCGCAAAGAGAAGAAGTGACGCAACAGGGCAACGGAAGGAGGGATGCCCACCATTGCCTCACAGACAAAGGCAAAAACAGCCAGGAGGGTGATGGACTCAGGCCCGAGATGCATCATGTGGATCTGATAGTGGGAGAGCACCGCATTGAAGAAAGCGGAAAAGGGGGAACCAGCACTACCCACAAAGCGTCGAAAGAACCGACCTCCGTGACAATCCTGTCGAAGGAGGAATGGGACGCAGGCCATGCCGTGGTCCTGTTGCACTCGTTGAAGATGGTGGCAAGAGCAAAGTGGACCTTGCCCAAGGCCTCGGGGTTGAGTATGATAGATCGATCAACGGTGGGGACCACCGCCGGAGGCGAGCAGGACGAAGGCGCGGGCTTCTTCACCTTTTCCTTCTTCGCTGACGCCATGGCGACAGGAAGGGCGAGAGTCTGAGTTGGATTAAGGGCGGAGGTTGGAGCCAGAGGAAGAAGGAAGGGCCGGGCGTGCGCGGATGGCGAAAGGGGAATGGCTGTGTGCAACCCCGGGTCCGCTTAGCCGGGCGTGTAATGAGGCATCGTGGGGAAGCGGAGACACCCACGACCAATCGACGCTACGCTGGCGCCTAAGGTCAGCGGTTGCTTAGCTCGCGGCGCCACGACGCTTGCCCTTCGCTTTCGCTGCTAAGCCAAGTCCGGCGCGCTTTGGGCCCGGCTACTGTCGGCGTTTAGGAACGGGGTCCCTCAGACTTGCTCGCTCGCGCCCGGCAGCTGCGGCCTGGCGGGGGTCTAGCGGGCTCACTTCATCACTCAAGCTCAAGACCCTCGCCAGGCCAAGCTTCACGGGCGGGTGACAGGAACCTTCCCGAGGAGCGGCCTCACAAAGCGTGCTCACGGGAGGCGGAGAAATCAAGGCGGGGTACCTCACGAGGGTGCCCCGTGATGCAAGCCATGACGATCGAGATATCATGGCGCCAACCTGTAGTGTCCTCGCTTCCCCTTTGGTGCAAAGGAGGCAAGCATGTGCCAAGGCATCGTGCAAAGGTTACCGCTTGTGCAACAAGACCAATACCAGCAGAGCGGCAGATCGGAGGTCATCGTGGAGCCCAAGACGGCGCCACCGCTGAGCCTTTGGCAGCTGAATACCAACTTTAGTCAGGATAAGTGTACTAGATGTTCCCCTTCAAACTGGCCAATTGTTGGCGCCCTTCCCGCTCACTATTTGGGAAGAGGCCCAGGGCCTCCCTCTATAAATAGGACTAGCCACCACAAAGATAAAGGGAGAGGACAGAAAGGGGATCGATCGACGAGACACAGGTCGAACCTACCAGAGAGAGAGAGAGAGAGAGAGAGAGAGAGAGAGAGAGAAGCGGCTGGACTCACCCAAGCAGTTCATCGCACCAGCTCAAGAACAGCCCCTCGCGAGGCTGTTCTTCCATTGTATTGTTCCTCATCAGCCCCAGAGGCAATCCACCACACCACACACTGGAGTAGGGTATTACACCACAACGTGGCCCAACCAAAGATAAACCTCGTGGTCTCTTGTGTTGTTCATCGCTCAAACACGGTAAATGATCCTTGTCTTTGTCTACTAGCCACTGCTCCCTCGCAACACTCGCCCCAGCAACCATAGTAGGGATTCTTGTGATCCCATAGGTGTCGTTCCACACGACTCCGTGTAGGTATTGAAAGTGCAACTCACTCCAAAGTATTGCTCGAATGATCTACATGACATTGAGCATCCACATCTTCAACATCTACATGAAGTCATCGTCGACCAAAACCTAAGGTTAGTTCATCCCTCGTAAGGGGATATCACATCTAGGGGGAGCTTTACTCTAAATATTGAGCTAAAGCAACTCCAATGGTGTGAACACAACAATGCTTCATGTAAAATGGTAACCCCACTTGTGCTTAAACAATGAGTATGACCTATGATCAAATGTTCTCATTTGACTCTAAGAATCAATATACTCATATATACATGACCTAGTCATCGCCAATTGCTTGATAGATGCTAGAGTGTTTGTGCATGCTTTGTCACATATTTCATTTGTCATTTTATTGTGTGAGCATGTTGGTTGCATATTTTACTCATTGAGGACATCCATTTGTTGCTTTGATTGCTCGGCTCTTCTTTTGCCAAATGGATGGACAAGAATGCCTAAGAACTTCCTCTAGCTATCCATGCTTTTCTCGTCTCAAAATCTATTCATGCTACATCACAAAGTTTGATCAAGTCAGATTTGAACCCTCATGTGAGGAGCTTTTCGAAGTCTTGATTCGTCATAGACTTAAACTTCAAAACCTCTTTGTGCATTTCGATCGGACGGTTCATCCTTTTAAGTGCAGGCGGAGCTCAACATGAGTTGATCTAGGTTTCGATCTCGGTGCAAGTGATTAGAACTTTCAGTCCTACCGAGTTGCGATGCTTCTTGAGCTTCTCCATCTCATTGCCACGAGTTGTTCCACTCGGTCACCAGGTCGAGGATAAAAAATACCATCGGGTCAAATTTTGGAAATTCCTCCAAAACCTCTTAGCCCGCGTGTCACCTCTGCCGCCTCGGATCTCCGGATCATCCTCTACGTCGCATGATGACCTCCGCCGCTGGTCTCCGTCGCCCGTCAGCGGTTCAACACCGCCCTTGCCACCGTAGCAAGCTCATCACCCGAACTAGGGTATGAGTTTGAATCTTTGTGTTGTTCTTTAATCCGATTCTTAGCACAAAGCAAATGCCATGTTTTTTGAGGATCAATGCCTCTTTATTGATTAAAAGCGTAGCTAGGGATCTCATCGAGAGAACACGGATAATGAACTCGGTGGACCAACCCAGGCCAAACATTACAAACTTCATCGCCCTAAACCTATTTTTGCTAATTTATCAAAGAGGCACCATTTGCTTCTAAGCCGTATAAGATCTTCTGTCCAGCAAAAACATCCTTTAGATTAGATTCGATTCAAAACTTTAGGGTTAGGTTTCGCCGAACTCATCTCGGACCGTAGAGTTGGCAAATCGGTCTCACCGATTTGGCTTGAAACCATTACTGCACTTTTGGTTCGTACGAAACTTACCGTCGGTGTGACCGAGTTCAACTCTCGGTGAAACCCTAGCAATCTCGGTCACTAAAGCGTGTCTCGATGCGACCGATTTCACTAGTTTAGACTCGAGAGTTGCTTTGGTGTCATCGAGTTTAACAAATCGGTAGCTCGAAATGTTTTACGTGGAAAACTAAAACTAAGTTTTGACTCATTTGTTTTGCAAAATCTACACTTTATGATGCTCATCCTCCTATCTCATCTATTACTATTCACGAGGTCAATTTTGTCGGTTTGCTTTGCGGAATGTGCGGAGGTGATAGCGAGAACAAGTCGGGAAGGCGGTGAACATAAGTGAGGGCCTTTGGTCCCTCCTAGCAGCTATGATGAGGGGTAGCGAGGGCACCCCAAGCAACTTGTCCAGCGCAGCTACAAGGACAAGGAAGAAGAAAATTTTGACTAAGAAGATGAAGACTATGTGGCTCTTGAGGAAGAGTCGGATCAAGAAGAAGGTCGGAAAAAGGAATATGATCTGCTTTGCAACTATGCGAGGAATGAACAAGAAGGCACACTGCCAAGAGGGTGCCCATGTCTAAGGCCAGAGCCTCCACTCTTGAAACTTTCAAATCAAGCTGGTGGAGAGCTCTGCTGGTGAGGGGCAGAAGAAGGAGGGAAAAAGAGTGAGATGGTGCAAGAAAGTAGATCTCGTGGCGAATTTGAGATACTCATCGATGAGGAAGAAGAAGAGGAAGAGATCTTTTGACACCAAGTCACAAAGATGATTGGGGAAGCCATCAAAGTGCAGGGCTGCCCCTTCTAAGCAAAGACAGCTCCCAAAGCTTACGCTCCAACTCAAAGGAGCACAAGGAATGTGCAATTTGTTGAGAAGAACAAGGCCTAGTGCACGAAACTGAAATTGAAGAAGATCTTTGAAGCCTAAGTGCTTAGGAGCTCAAGCCCAAGATCACGATCATGATGATAACCATCGATGGCGAGAAAACATGAAAATCGGAAAGGATCAGGGTCTCGGACTATGGAGATAATCTAAACCATATCTTTGTGAGGGAAGAGGCTGTAGTGGATTCTGATTCCACACCAAGGCGGCAGGACTTCTATGAAACTATCTTGCTTGATAAGAAGCCAATTGTTTGTGATATGAAATGGGCAGATTGGAAAATTGACAACAACGAAGACCATTTTCGAGGAGTGCGTGAGCTTGGGCTATGTGGAGTGGACAGGTTTGTGGGTGAGAAGTTGACCAAGTGGAATGATGAACTCATCATGCAATTCTACTCCACATCACATTTCTATCACGATGGGAAAATTATGCGGATGTGCAGAAAGTACTAGGTACCAGTCTCTGAGTTGATGAATGGGCCAAATTGATCATTGCCTTGAAGAGCAAGAGGATGACATAGATGTATATGCCAAGAAGAAGAAGGATCACAACTCCATGGCTAATATGTATAAGGAGATTTCTGACAAAGCCTTGGAAACTCACAAGATGGGCTCTGTCTACTATTTGCTGTCTGGTTTGACCACAATCAGCACTATCTTGAGAGCATACATTGTTTCCCAAGTAAGGAGATCATAGAATGATCGAGAGGCCATTCTATTAACTTCTGCGGTTGTTTGATGTGCCCCAAAAGTTCAAAGTGATGAGTCGATTGTTGAGACAATCAAGAGGACAATTGCAGATCCAAAGAGGTCATGTGGGTATGCTCCCACATCCAAATGCTCATCAACTCCAAGATGGGCACAGGCACATATCTTTTGGAAAAGGAACATCTTCCCTTGAGGCATGAATTTGAGGAAAACACAGTTGTCATGACTGAAGAAGACCCTACATCTGTAGAAGCCTAAGACAAGAGAGAGAAAGCTAAGGCTGAAAGCTACAAAAGATGCCAAGTCTTGAAGAAGCTTCTCAAGTGTTTCTCAAAACTAAGCAAGGTCAACTTGGATATCTCGATTCAAGCCACCTTCAAGATTGAGAAGGGCTTGGCCACCACGACTTAGAACCAAGAGCCCGTGTCGGCGATCCAGGAGCAGGGGTCCCAGGACTTGCACTGCGTGGCCCAGCTTCATCGCTCAAGCTCAAGACCCTCGCCGAGGGCCAAGCCTCATGAGGCAGGCGACAGGAGAACCTTCTCGGGGCGGCCTCGTCGAGGCGAGGCTCACGAGGCCCGGAGATATCAAGGCCGGGTACCTCACGAGGTGCCCGTGGCGCAAGCCACGGCGATCGAGATCATGCAGGCGCCCGGCAGCCCGACTGTCACGATGTCCTCGTTTCCCCTTTGGTGCAAAGGAGGCAAAGCACTGATCAAGGCATCGACAAAAGTTACCACTTGATGCAACAAGACCAAGACCCGTGAGGCGGCGGGGAAGAGGACATCGTGGAGCCCAAGGCAGGCGTCACCGTCGAGCCAGCCTTTGGCAGCCGAAGACCAACTTTAGTCGGGGATAAGTGTACTAGATGTTTCCCCTTCAAACTGGCCAATTGTTGGCGCCATTCCGCTCACTATTTGGGAAGGGCCGGGGCCTCCCCTCTATAAATAGGACTAGCCACCACAAAAAAAGAAGGGAGAGGGCAGAAGAAGGGCGAGAACAAACCCAGAGACCTCGAGAGAGAGAGAGAGAGAGAGAGAGAGAGAGAGAAGCGGCTGGACTCACCCAAGCGGTTCATCGCACCAGCTCAAGAACAGCCCCTCGCGAAGTGTTCTTCCATTATAGTGTTCCTCATGGCCATTGAGGCAATCCACCACACCACACCTTTGGGTAAGGTATTACACAACAACGGTGGCCCGAACCGATATAAACCTCGTGTCTCTTGTGTTGTTCATCGTTCCTAGTTTAGATCCTTGCAAACCATTAGCGTGAGCTGGTAGGGAAAGATCTCCAGGCGCGCGCGAGTTGAACCTCAAAAGTGCGGAACCAAATCGACATTTGGCGCGCCCGGTAAAGGTCTTGAATCCTTCTCCTCGCCGCCTCGCGTCTCGTCGCCTCATCGTTCGATGTCAAGTGACACGGCAATAACACCGACCAGCTGGCGGGCGTGGCCCGCCCAACCGTCACCGCCAACCAGGTGACCTCAACCTTACCTCGAGCAGCTCGCGCTCCGCAAGCGCTGCGGCTTGAAGCGGCGGCGAGCACGGCCCTGCCCTCACCAACCATGGCGGTGCGGTCGGCGGCCAAAGCCTCAAAGCCCACGCTGCTGCCCCGCGGCGCCCGCTTACCCGGCGGGAAGCGAGGCAAATTCGAGGGCGAGCTCACGGTGGCGAGAGTTATTCACGGTGCGGCTTCTAGAGGCGGCGCGACATCTTGTTGGGCGAGTGGCGAGCTCACGGGCGCCAACGCCGCCTCGAGAAACACCTCTCTTCTGCGTCCGGCTGCCGCCCAAGTCGAGCGTGCCGTATGGCGGCCCCATCTGGCCCATGCAACCTCAGCAAGGCTCCGAGGGCCTACTCGGCGCCAACGGCCAGGACGCACACGGCTGACAAGCAGCGCGGAGACCCCATCTACAGCGGCGAAGGCGCCGCGTCGTGACCTTTGGCCTCGGCGGACCGCCGTGCCACCACTCTCAAGACAGCGCTCGGGCGGACTGCGTGGCATGTGGGGCACTCTGGCCATGAGACCTCGGGGCAGCGTCCCCGAGAGCTTATGTGCCCGCATGATGGATCAAAAGTGCGCCGGGAAAGAAGACCATGGCTCGTTCTTTGGGCCAAAATGCTGAGGCGAGACCATAAGGCTGTGCCCTTCGGGGAATCCCAAGAGGGCCTTGACGCTTGACGCGGCCGCGCAACAACTATCTGGTACCATTAATTCCTCGAGGAGCAAGCATATGCTAACCATGTGCATTGGGAGGTACAAATCGCCCATGACGGTGGCTGCCCCAACTTCATGCAGCCTCTTACCCCTCGGGAGGAGGGCACGGGGGAGCTGCGGAGAGGGGCGAGATCGGAGTTAAGTCCCCGGCCTTTCGGCACAAGGCGTTCTCGGGAGGTAGGCCCTCTGCGGGGGTGCCTCGAGGCCTACCCGGCCGTGGACCCGTCGTCGTCGAGGGCAATGGCGACCACTCTACCATTAAGCGTCGTCCTTGGTCTCCGGCCGCCCGTCGATGGCGGTGAAAGTGTAAAGCGCAAGCGGGGCCCTCATCTGGCAATCTCGTGTTCGAGCCTTGCGTGCGTTGGGAAGGGGTGTTTAGTCTCATTGAGCAAAATCTAAGTGTTACGGTTTGACCTTGCGTCCAAAGCTAACATCGTTGCCTCCCTCGCGAGCCCCTCGACGAGCCGGGATGGGCCAACCACGTCCACATCTCGGACGGATGTCATGCCCGCCCTCTCTAGAGGTTCTTGTCGCATGATGAATAGGTTCACCGGAAAGACACATATGGCGCTATGGCCCCCACAGCCCTTCTAAAGCTCACGGGGAGGTCAAAAGGTGGCGAGCCACGTGACCCACCACGGGCGGCCGTTAAGCTCCTGCGCTGCGTTAAGATTACTAGTGCATTTACATAAACCTTTACATGAGGGCTTCCCCTCCAAAATGCTCTCTCAGTCTTGAGGGCCAAGCCCGAACCTTTTCGTCACGAGGATAAACAGCGATGACAAACAATCGATCGGACATATCGCTCGCGCGCCTTCTAGAGTTACCTCGAGGCGTGGCTGGCCTCGGCTTGACATCATCGCCGCCACCAACACCTCCCGGCACACAGGACCGTCCACCACGCCGCCTTCGCCGGCGGCCACGATCACGCCGTCATCGCCAAGAGCGAAGGCCACGACAAATTAAGTCCCGTGATCCTCCACCCATTGCGCCCGTCGCCCCGGACGGCTATGGGCACGCGGTGCGATAAGCGGCATCGAAGTCGAGTGGGGATCCTGTCCCTCGAATAGCGAAGACACGGGAGAAAGTGCGCCCGAGCAGGCGCTCGGCTCCTCTCCTCGGCGAGCCATGAGACCTCTCGGGCGGTTCTCCGGAGGCGTCACCACGTCGGCAAAATATTGGAGTTGCCGGCATAGTTGGTCTCGTGTGGCTCCCTCGGCGGCCTGACATAAATGTAGCCCAGGGCGCGTTTGCCGTTCCCGGCGTCACGGAGCATGAGGGCGTGCTCGTGCTCGAATCCGCCGCCCGGCGAATCTCGTCCTTGTACATCGGCGGTGGCCTCGGCGCCATCAACCCTCACAGGGAGAAAAGCAGTTGGGCGGGAGGAGTCAGCTCAGCCGGCGCTGGCGAAAGCTGCGGTCAGTCACCTGCGTTACTTCATCGATTTGGCCTTGAGGCGCGGTCCTGCCCTCGGCCCGGCCTGACCAGCTCAACCTCAACTCATCTGCGCCTTTCGAGGCGGGAGGCGAGCTTCCGCTTCTGGCGGTCGACCTCTTCTTGGGCTCGGGCTGTGGCGACATCATCCTCCTTTGAGCCACGGCGCTCCCTCGTCTCCAAGCTGCTTAAGGTCGAGGTTGCGCTCGGCGGCCTCCAGCAACAGCGCTTCCTCGCGCCACGGGCTCCGCTTTGGTCGGCGGAAGCCTCCTTGGCGACACAAGCGCGGCTGGCGCTAACTCCACTGCTGCTCGAGGGAGTTGCTCCGGGCACAGAACTCCCCGCCTTGCGCTCCTCCACGTCCCCTGCTGTCGGTCTTCTTCGGGGCCTCCTCGGCGGCTCGAGGCGAGCCTCTCGCGAGGCCACCAGCGGCGCCTTAGCCTTTGCATTGTCAAGGTCACACTGTACAGCCTGTGAGAACAACGGCCACCTTCAGTTTCGCCTCTCTTGAGCAAAGCGCAAACCTTGACCCACCAGGCGTGCATCTTAGGCGGCAAGCTCAGCCGAGCAGTTCACGCATCCGTCGCCCCATGGACAAACTCTTGGTGAAGGAGCGCAGCGTTACTAGCACGCCTTTGAAACACGTCTTCTTCGTCACCCTTTGTGCTTTGGTGAATCACGAAGGGCCCGGAGGCGACGCGCCCCTCTGGTGCGAGCAGCGAAGTGGCGCCCCAACAATCATCGGGCCGGGCCTCGCCCGAGCAGGGCTGGCGCGATCCGTCCCGAGAATAGCTCAAGATTGACTTCAGCCAGCTACCGTCCGTGATCGAGGAAGGCAGGGGCAAGCTGGCTATGCCCAGAGAAAACTCATGAAGGGAGGACAGCCGCGCAGGCTCGGGGCGCCCGGTGAGCAGGCCACCTCTCCAGGCCCGGCGAGTGATAAGGCGCCCGCTCGAACCAGCGCGCACCAAGGATCGGTGACAGGGCCGGAGCTTGGGGAGATGGCTCCTTGGCCGTCTCCTTGAACTTCGGCGAGGAAGGGCCTGAAAAGGTTATAGTCGTGCCGCAGAACCAAGAAGTAGAGGAGTAGAGAGAAGAGACTTACTGGTCAGTGGCGAAGTACCTCCACGCACTTGACAAGCGGCAAGGCGTCGTCACCGCCCGAGGCCTCCTTCCTCTTGCGGAGGGCGCGATGTCTCATAAAACCGGCCTAAGCCCTCGGTGCGAGGGTCGGTTTGTGGCATGGAGGAGGCTGATGGGTGATCAGGCACCGGATGGGACCAGCACAGGGGCGCCACGGCGCCGCCTCATGAGGGGCGTCGGGGCCTCGGGGCCCCAACCTCGGGGGCCGGAGGCCGCAACTCCTCACTTGTCGCCATTCCGGAGCGAGCTCCGGAGATGCCGCCCTCGGGGCTCAGCATGTAGCGTCACCACCTCAACCGTCCCCTTCAAATCCAGGCGGTTCTCGTCTCACTGCTCCATCACGAGGCAGAGCCACTTTGGGAAACTCAAAAAGCGACCACGGCAAGCTGGGTTCTCGCGAGGCCCCAGAGGTCGGCCAGGCGCAGCCTTCACTCGTCAAAAGCTGGGCATCTGCTTCCACGAAATCGGCCCTGCCCGACGAGAGATACAAGAGGGCACCATCATGTCGAAGGCTGCACGGGGAAGGATCGCTAACCAGGACCACGAGCACCGTCCTCGGCGCCGGGCACCAGGTCCCCCTCACGAAGTCGCATGCAGGTCTGTCGCCCGCAAGTCCCACATCCGATGAGAGTGGTCTTTGGAGAGGAGCAATCGCGACGGAGAAGTCCTTCACCACCTTAGGCGCCATAACGTTGAGTGCCCTCAAGCTCTCTAAGCGCGCGGGGCAAGAATGCAAGCCGGTGTCATGGGCGTCTCGTGACACCGGCTGAGTTAGGAATAGAAGGCGTGGTAGGATCACGAGGCGAGGCTGGGCACTAGCGATCACATACAACCACCGCTCTCTGAACTTGGCCTCGGGGAGGAGTCGAAATCGATCCCGTAGCAGCCGTCTGGCACGCAAGGAGGCTCACACACACCCCAAGCTTTGAGTAGGATCACTCGGGCATAAAGAAGAAGTGGCATAGCAGAGACGGAAGGAGGATGCCCACCATTGCCTCCAGACAAAGGCAAAAACAGCCGGAGGGTGATGGACTCGGGCCGAGATGCATCATGTGGATCGATGGTGGGAAGCACCGCATTGAAGAAAGCGGAAAGGGGGCAGACCCGCCCACAAGCGTCGTGAAAACCGGACCTCCGTGACAATCCTGTCGAAGGAGGAATGGAACCCTTGAGCCATGCCGTGGTCTGTTACTTTCGTTGAAGATGGTGGCAAGAGCAAAGTGGACCTTGCCCAAGGCCTCGGGGTTGAGTATGATAGATCGATCAGCGGTGGGGACCACCGCGGGAATGAAACGGAGATGGCGCGGGCTTCTTCCTTTCCTTCTTGTTGCTGCGCCATGGCGGCAGGGAAGGGCGAAGTCTGAGTTGGATTAAGGCGGAGGTTGGAGCGAGAGGAAGAAGGAAGGGCAGGCGTGCGCGGATGGCGAAAGGGGAATGGTGTGTGCAACCCGGGTCCGCTTAGCGGGCGTGTAATGAGGCATCGTGGGGAAGCGGAGACACCCACGACCAATCGATCGCCCTGGCGCGCCCAAGGCCCCTTGAGCTGTTGGGGCCAGCGCTTCTGCCTGCCTCCAGCTTCTCTGCTAAGCCAAGTCGGCGCGCCTTGGGCGGGAGACTCTTCTGTCGGCGTTCTGGGCAGGGGTCCCAGGACTTGCTTTGCTGCGGCTGCGGCGTGGCTCAAGTGGGGGTCTAGCGTGGCCCAGCTTCATCAGCTCAAGCTCAAGACCCTACGCCGGGGCAAGCTTCCTGAGGCGGGTGTGCAGGAACCTTCTGAGGCGGCCTCGTCGAGGCGGGAGCTCACGCAGGAGGCGGAGAAATCAAAGGCAGGAGTACCTCACGAGGTGCCCGTGATGCAAGCCATGACGATCGAGATAATCAGTGCGCCCGACTGTGTAATATCCTCGTTCCCCTTTGGTGCAAAAGGAGGCAAGCCGCGAGCCAAGGCATCGAGCAAGGTTAAACCCGGATTGCAACAAGACCAATACCGTGAGGCGGCGGGGCGGAGGTCATCGTGGAGCCCAAGGCAGGCGTCACCCGAGCCTTTGGCAGCTGAATACCAACTTTAGTCGGGATAAGTGTACTAGATGTTCCCCTTCAAGCTGGCCAATTGTTGGCGCCCTTCCCGCTCACTATTTGGGAAGGCCCGGGGCCTCCCTCTATAAATAGGACTAGCCACCACAAAGATAAAGGAGAGGGCAGAAAGGGGATCGTCGGCCAGAGACCACCAGTCGAACCTACGAGAGAGAGAGAGAGGAGCGGCTGGACTCACCCAAGCGGTTCATCGCACCAGCTCAAGAACAGCCCCTCGCGAGGCTGTTCTTCCATTATATGTTCCTCATCAGCCCAGGCAATCCACCACACCACACTTTGGGTAGGGTATTACACCTAGCAGTGGCCCGAACAGATATAAACCTCGTGTCTCTTGTGTTGTTCATCGTTCCTAGTTTAGATCCCTTGCAAACCATTAACGAGTGAGCTGGTAGGGGAAAGATCTCCGCGCGCACCCCAGAGTTTGAACCTCAAGGGTTTGTCGGAACCCGAAATCCGACATTTGGCGCGGCAGGTAGGGGTGCGCCGGAATGCTTCCTCCGCCGCCTCGCGTCTCGTCGCCTCGTCGTTCGATGTCAAGCAACCCGGCAGCCAACGCCGACTGCTGGGCGGCGTGGCCCGCCCACGCCGTGCCGCCAACCCAGGGTCACCTCAACCTTGCACCTCAGGCAGCTCGCACTCCATAAAGGCGCTTACGAGCGCGGCGGCAGCGACAGGCGCTACCTGCCCTCACGCGCCGCCCAGCGAGTGCGGTCGGCGGCGAGGCTTAAGCCCGCCCAGCGACCCGCGGCGCCGCACAACCCGATAGGAAGCAGAGCAAACTCGAGGGCAGCCTGCGGTGGCTGAGAAGCTGTTATGGTGCGGCTTCTAGAGAGGCGGCCAGCGGCGTCTTGTTGGGCGAGTGGCCCGAACTCCTGGGCGCCGCCGCCTTGGGAAGCACCTCCTTTTTGCGTCCGTTGCCGCCCAGAGTCAGGCGTGCCGTATGGTGGACCCACTCTGGCATGCATGCAACCTCAAGCGGGCTCAGGGCCTACTCGGCCAACCTGGCCAGCAGCACCAGGCGGCAAGCCGCGAGACCCCATCTCTGGCCGGCGAAGGCGCCGCGCCGTGACCTTTGGCCTCGGCGTGCCACGAGCCACCACTCTCAAGACAGCGCTCGGGGGGCGGACTGCGTGGCATGTGGGGCACTCTGGCCGAGACCTCTGAGGCAGCATCCCGAGCTTATGTGCCCATGATGGATCAAGTGTGCGCGGGAAGAGACCATGGCTCGTTCTTTGGGCCAAAATTGGGGTGAGAGACCCATAAGTTGAGCCCTTCGGGGAACCCCAAGAGGGCCTTGACAACCCGTGACGTAGCAGCAACTATCTGGTACCATTAATTCCTCGGGAGCAAGCTTATGCTAACCATGTGCGCGCGAGGGAGTACAGGTCGCGCGTGTGGTGGCTGCCCCAGCGCTGCTGCCTCTTACCCCTCGGGAGGAGGGCAGGGGGGCTGTGGGAGAGGGAGAGATCCGGGTTAAATCCCATGGCGCTCAGCGCAAAGCGTTCTCGGGAGGTAGGCCCTCTGCAGGGGAGGTGCCTCGGGGCCTGCCGGCGAGGACCCGTGGTCGTCAGGGAACCCGCTGGCGACCGCTCTACCCCATTAGCGTCGTCATTGGTCTCGGCCGCCGTCGATGGCGGTAGAGTGTGGCGCAAGCGGGGCCCTCATCTGGCGATATGAAGCAAGGCGGTACACATGAAGAAGGCCGGTGCACCATGGCTTCGCCGCCCGTGACACTCTCACGTAATAATGAGTGGGGCTGTACACGCCCGGAGTCTCCGGAGGCCGCCCTCGAGCCTCGGGGCTCCCTCCCATGCTTGATGGCAGCACTTAGCTCATGGCTGGTGAGAAGACGTCGAAAGACTAGACTAGGCGCCCGGACCATGCCATTTGTTTTTGCCTTTTCTCAGTTGACAAGTTTCTTGATTTGAATTTAAGTTGGATTTGAGTTCGAGCCTTGCGTGCGTTGGGGAAGGGTGTTTAGTCTCATTCGAGCAATCTCTCGTGTTCGGTTTCGACCTTGCATCCAAAGCTAGTATCATTGCCTCACTGGCGTCGGCGACATCATCGCCACCACCAACACCTCCGCTAGCACCAGGACCGTCCACCGCGCCGCCTTCATCGGCGGCCACGATCGCGCCGTCATCATCGAGATCACGAAGGCCTTGACAAAGGTCGTCCCGCGTGATCCTCCACCCATTCGCCGGATCGCCCCGGGGCGGCTATGGGCACGGTCGCGATAAGCGGCATCGAAATCGATGTGGGGTTCCTGTCCCTCGAGATGGCGAAGACACGGGAGAAAGCGGCGCCCGAGCAAGGCTCGGCTCCTCTCCTCGGCAAACCAGCAGAGACCTCTCGGGCGGTTCTCGGGGAGGCGTCCTGCGTCGGCAAAATATTGGAGGTTGCCGTATAGTTGGTCTCGTGCGACTCCTCGGCCAGCGGCCTGCAAATGTTGCCCGAGCGCGTTGCCCGTTCCACAGCGTCGTAGCGTGGGGCGTGCTCTTGCTCGAAACCGCCGCCCGACAAATCTCGTCCTCGTTACTGCGTGCGGTGGCCTGGCGTCATCAACCCTCAGCCGGAGAAAAGCGATTCGGCGGCGGGAGGAAGGTCAACTCCGCTGCGCTGCTGCCGAAGAAGCGGCTGCGAGAGAGTCGCACCAGCGTCGCCGTCGGTTTGGCCTTGAGGCGCGGTCCTGCCCTCGGCTTGTACTGACCAGCTCAACCTCAACTCATACTAAAGCTCGATGCGGGCGAGCTTCCGCTTCTGTGATGGTGACCTCTTCTTGGGCTCGGGCTTGGCAGACATCATCTCCGCTGAGCCACAGGCTCCCTCATCTCCAACGCTCAAGGTCGAGGTTGCGCTCGGCGGCCTCCGGCAACAAGCGCTTCCGCAGCTTGGACATGCTCCAAAGCCCTCAACCACTTTCTCATATCCACATATGTCCCAAACCAAAAGTCAAACTCAGCCCCACCGATTTGATCTATCCGGTAGCCATACGAGTTCATTTGACATAGCCCTTGCTAGAAACCCTAATCGATTCGGTCTCACCGATAGGGATCTTAGTCTCAGAGATGGGATTACCAAACTCTCTGTTTCCCTTCGTAGCATTCACAGTCTAGCGAGATGAGCGATCGGTCCCCAGCAGTTCATAATGCAAACTCTCTGTTTCCTTTTAAATAACGTTTCAGTCTCACGAAATGGCGATTCGGTCCTGAGGAGTTTGCATGACCAACTCTCGTCGCCTATTACAGAAAATCGGTCTCACGAATTTATGTGATCGGTCCCAGAGATACGTTATGCCTAACCCTAATGAAATTTTGACATATCGGTCCACCAAAAAGCCTAACGTTCACATTTTGAACTAAGTTGGTCTACGACCGAGTTTGGTTAATGTGTGTAATGGTTAGATTTTTTGTGGAGCTATATACCCCTCCACCCCACTCTTCATCTGAGGAGAGCCATCGAGCGTGCCTACACTTCCAACATTCATTTTAGAGAGAGAACCACCTACTCATGTATTGAGACCAAGATATTCCAATCCAACCACAAGAATCTTGATCTCTAGCCTTCCCCAAGTTGCTTTCCACTCAAATCTTCGTTCCACCTAATCCAAATCTGTGAGAGAGTTGAGTGTTGGGGAACACTATCATTTGAAGCACAAGATCAAGGATTTCATCATCAACACACCATCTATTACCTTTTGGAGAGTGGTGTCTCCTAGATTGGTTAGGTGTCACTTGGGAGCCTCCGACAAGATTGTGGAGTTGAACCAAGGAGTTTATGCAGACAGCGAGAGATCCCCTACTTCGTGAAGATCTACCCTAGTGAGGCAAGTCCTTCGTGGTTCATGGCCATGGTGGGATAGGCAAGGTTGCTTCTTCGTGGACCCTTCATGGGTGGAGTCCTCCATGGACTCGCGCAGCCGTTACCCTTCGTGGGTTGAAGTCTCCATCAACGTGGATGTACGATAGCACCACCTATCGGAACCACGAAAAAATCTTCGTGCCTACATTGTGTTTGCTCCCTCCAAACTCCTCACTTTACCTTCATGTGCAATGTTTTACATTCCGCTGCTATACTCTTAGACTTGCTTGTGTTGGTTGATTGCTTGACTTGTGTTAAGTTGCTAAAATCTGCTAAGACTTAAAATTGGGAAAAGGCTAGATTTTTATTTGGTCAGTAGTCTATTCACCCCCCCCTCTAGACATACTTCGATCCTACAACCATGTGCGCCCGAGAGCACCAGGCGGTGGACAAGGCAAGGCCTAGGAAGGAATGACCCGGGCAGGGACAGACTCGGCAGTGGTTGCCCATGCGATTAGGGAGTATGAGGTTCTTGGTTTGGATGCCATCGTCGGAAAATAACAGGAGGTGTGGACAAGTGGAGGAATGGCACTGGCGGTGATGGAGTAGGGTGGGGGCGGTGCGGCTTGTCTTGACCGACTTGAGGCCAGAGGCGGGAGGCGAGAGCGTGTCCCACCGAGCGCTGGTTTGGGCATTTGGAGCAAGAAGATCAGATATTGAAGAAGCGGCCACGACCGTTGGATTAAGATCCAGCAGTCACTTCTACTAGAATGGATTAGTGGACTAAGTTGGCAAAGCCTTTTGTACCGTCAACCTAGTAGACCCACAAGTCAGCCTCCAAATCTGTCCCAAACAACATACAACCCAAAATTTCTAGCGATTCAAATTAATTTAAAATTAAACATACCTTAATTTAAATTCAATGAAATTTTACCCACACAACAACAATGAAATTTAAAATATCAAAATCCAAAAGTAAAAAGTATTTTGGAACTAATTGCATGTTTGCTGTATTTTTCATTTTACAGCCCATTTATTATTACTTATAGCCCATTTCTTATTACTTATAGCCCATTTTACGGACAAGCCGAATGCACCCTCCTCGTCTTGAAAGATTTCATGGCCTGGCAGCGTGAAAAGCAAGTAGGCCTATGTTGGTTATTCTACAAAAACAAAATAGCTGGGCTAGCCATTTTGAGAAAGGAAAAAACTGGGCTGGTCATGTGGTAAACATATGAAATAAAAGCACAGGCTAGGCAGACCTGACTCCACTTTGCCAGTTGATACCCTTCTCATCCCAAAAAAGAAAATCTGCGTGCGTTCTTTGGGTCCCGGGTTTACAGCTCCTTGTGCAGTTATCTGGCGCTTATTGGCTCGTTAGCGGTGGCATGCGACCCGGATGTCGAGGAAACCATCGGGAGGAACCCTTTTTCTCTTGTAATAAAGGAGGCACTTGCGCCTCTGCCATGATCTGGTGGGTCCCTACTATCCCTCACCATGTATAGTCATCTCCTTATTCCTCTCGGTTGTTGACCATGTTAACAACAGGAGAGTCGGCGATCTGGCGAAACGAAGCGAAAGCGAAGGCAGCGGTGAGGCCTCGGATGGGAGCAGATAAGAGCGGGAAGATGCACAATGTTTTAGGGTGTGGCGTCGCCATGATGCGTCTTGGCAGCACAACCCGGCCGTGGGAGGCGGGAAGCGGGGGTCTGCCGGCGCTGGTTTAGCTTTGGTGGCTAGAGGAAGAAGAGACTGAAAAAAACAACAGGCGTTGAATGTCAATCAACGGTCGAGTTAGCACTGTCGTTTGTTGACTAAGGCGAAACCTAGCATACTTTTTTTATATATAGGAAGAAAAGAAAAATTTGGGCTCGTTAGCACGATAACATTCTGAAGCTGTGACCGTTTGATCTTGCGTGCATAACTAAAGCGTGAGGAAAATCGTTTGTCTGTCGTCCACCTCCCGAGGGCGTTAAGCCACATAAGTGACTAGCACCTTGGTTTTCAACGAGAGGTCTTAGGTTTGAGTCGAGGAACCCTCTATTTTGTCCTCCTTCCTTCCTTGCAAAAAAAGAAAATCAAAGACTTGAGAAGGCATACAAAACAAGCTAGTGTACACAGTAAAGAGGCGTTGCTAAGTGTTAGAAAAAAGAGACAAGCTCACTGTGCTGGTTCGAATCAAACCTAGACTATGACTATATGGTGCTATGCTACTCTGTAAGTAATGAAATGGCATATCCAACATTCGCTTCTCCTCTTCTCTACTTACTCTGCCTAGCATCGGAGGTCTTGGGTGCCTAGCATCGAAGCTCGGCTGCAGCAACCATTTTGTTGGCGGCTCGTCCACCGCTCTTGACGGGCAACAACCAGGAATCGTAAGTCACCACTTGTACCATCGCTGTGGGTCTCATCACACCCCGCGGCACCCTTGCTATTGTTGCCGTCGCTCATCTAACCCGCTGCCCGTTGGTGTGGTGGCACTCTCTGCAAATCACGAGAGTCATCCGTCGGCGTCTCAACCACAATCCTCAACCACTGGCGTGTCTTCTACAAATGCCGAATCATGGGGTAATAATATGTTTAAGTGTTGTTCCTTTGCTTTCAATTGCTTATTTTTAATAGTTTGGTTAATGATATTCCAATTTGATTAGATGCGAGAAAAGGGAAGATTAGTGTGATTTATATTTACGGAAATTGCTGATGTGGGGGAATGCAACTATGCTGATTATTTGGTTGTGAGGAGTCCCAATACCCGTAGGTTGGGGTGTTGGACAAATGGCTGAAGGAGCAGACGAAGAGGAAGATCTGAGCGAGAAGGTTAAAGATGCAGTTCCTCTAATCATGGCCAAGCAACAGCTGCTGAACGACCTTGACAGCAATGAGGAGATGAAACAACTTGTGAAGATAATGGGAAAAATTGATGTGCTCTGTAGGATGATTGTCTCTTTATTTGCGATGTATGTAGCACTTCGTGATGTATTCGATGGCTATGACATGAGCACTTTCTTTGAAGCTAGTAATGAATTAAACATGTTTAGCAGGCTGGGCATAGTGTTGTGAACATCTAATGATTTCTATTACGAAAATAGGGGTATCCTTTTGCTCATAAATAAATAAATAGAAGAGGCCCTTTTGCTAATAAATAAATAAATTAGCAGAGCCTGTCAGATCAACTTTGTTCCCATTTGAAGGCGTCGAGCAAATTGCAGTCCAACAACAAACTATGTCATCAAATACAAGTTTCACAAGCAAATATGAGTACAACTAAACAACAATGTCATCATGTTTTGAGTCGTCATACAATCACCACACAAATCAGCATACATAATAAGTGATGTTCTCACGGCAAAATACTAAACAACAACTTCATTAGGTTTGAGGTTGTCATAGCAAACACAATTTCACATAGTAGATAAAAGCGTCTTCGACGCGCAAATCGACAAAACCAATCTAATCATCACACTAGCGTAGTGTCAACATCTTCGCGATGTGTATCGGTCTGAATCATAATCCCTCCAGTGTCATCTTCTTCTTAATCCTCAATGTCCTCGAACGTTGGCTTCTTATTGATCAACTCTCGTATGTCCACAGCCCGACATGCAATCTTTTCGCCAGCGTCATCGATGTGATGGTTCTCAAAGATATTAGGAACATCTGTGGAATCTTCTACTCAGGAGCAGTGTAAGCATCATCTTGTTGTGCAAATTCATTAAACAAATTCCTCTGCTCAAACCTTTGCAATACTCTCCAGTCATCGCTACGTGCAAATGTATCTTCCAAGAAAAATATCTGTGTTTCTTGATTTGCCAAAATAAAAGGCTCGTGAGTCGGTACACCGCCTTGACATTGATGGATTTGAAATAATCATCAGCTTTCGGGTTTTGCGATCCTGAAAAGCGAGGCTATACCAGCACGGCACAAAAGAACCACACACGATGAACCTCGGCGGAGATATCTGCAATTGAACAATGTCTATTATGTTAACATACATTTAGTTGTCTCTTAGCCATACTTATCCGTGCTCATGATGGCACTTTTTGTGTCTTCATGCCTTAAATCGTCACGTGCAAGGGTGTTGTGGCGCACATCTCCAACAACATAAGATTCATAATGTCTTACCAGTATCGGGACCCATTGCTAGTGCGTAAAGGGCATCATTAACTGCTTGCCCATCCTCCCATCTTCTTAACCTCGGTTAGAAGATAGACAATAATCATCTTATGTACTAAATATATTAGAAAAAACTGACGGCGCAATTTAAAATCTTACATGGCTCTTGAACCATTTCGCAAATCCTGCCATAACCAGTTTGTTAATGTTTCCTGGATTTTGCGGTAGTAACTCCTTTTTGTAGATCTTTGCACAACATAGTGATCGCGTCAAACATCTAAATATATAAGAATGTGCTGCCGTTTAGTAGATTACGATGTATAAGCTGCAGTACTTAGCACTTACTCGATATAAGGTAGAATCTCAGGACAGTTATTCAACACATACCAAACCATTTTGTCCAAATCTTTAGGTTTGTCGTCTTATCGACTCTTCCCTGTAACTCCGAACAGAATAATGAAAACATTGAGCCAGGATTGTCTTCACCCACCTCTTTGCTAAGTGATCAGCTGTTTCAATCTATTTTGAGCGAGAATGTCAGCGCTTTTGTAGCAATGTAGGCCTCTGCAATGGAACCCTCGGGTCTAGCTCATTCCTAACATAGCCCTTGAAAGTGCCTAGCCGACTTTCAATTGGGTACATCTAGCCATCTGTCTTGGACCCCTAAGTAGTGCCTCATCGGGTAGATGAACAACCAAGTGCACCATCACATCAAAGAAGGTGGAGGATATATCTTCTCAAGGTGCATAGGATAGTTTGTATCTTGTCTCTAAGGCGGCTCAAAGCATCTATCCTGATATTTCTATTGTAGAGTTCACGAAGAATTGTCCCAACTCTTGCCACTGCTCTTATAAGTCACGCAGCCCAATCCTCTAAGGATAACAAGTAAAACACTTTGAAGTAGAACATGGCAGCCATGAGTTTTCAACCCTTGTACCTTGTTTCCATCAACACCGACTCTCCTTTCGGGGTTGGAAGCAAATCCATGTAGGGAATCTCACATGTGACGGGACCTCGAAGAATTCATTTCTTTTACCTTGTCCAAGGCATTACAGCTGGTGTGCGTATCCATGGTTTACCTTCATCTTCCACACCGCAAATCATTTACGATACCAGTGTGTCAAATCAATACTAGATTTTAGGTATCTTTCATCTTGCCTTCAATATAAAGAAGTGTGCCGATAATCTTGTCACATATATTTTTCTCGATGTGCATCACATCAAGATTATGCCACAGATCCAAATCTTTCCAATACTCCAAGTCCCACAAAGTGGACCTGCGGGTAAACAATAATCTCTCTTCTACACCTTACGCTTCCTTTTCACCGCTACCATTATCGGGATGGTTTCACAGTGTAATATATGGCCTTCTCTAATTCCACTTGCAACTCATCGTGGTGGTGAGCCTCTTTGGCGCATCACGGTTTTCATGCTTTGCATTAAACACATGTCTTGGTATTTTGTAGGACCGTCTTGTCCTTGGCAAGGAAACAGCGGTGTCAATGTAACATATCTTTCTAAGTATTGCGTATGATAGATTCTGTCACATGCGAACACATGCATTGTAACCATGTCGTGCATACCGACATTATTGCCCAAAGCGGATAATCATGGATGCACCAAATTGTAACACACGCATGAAAAGAAATCAGGTGGTGGGCTGCTATATAGGTCACAGTGAGAACACCTCCATAGCTGTTGAAGTTCCTCCACAAGAGGCTCCATGAATAAATCAAAATCCTTTCCGGGAATTTTTGGACTGGGATGAGCAAGGCCATCATGTATTTTGATTCTTTGGTGCAGACATTTAGAGGCATGTTGTAAGGGATAAGAAGCACTAGCCACATGCTATATGTAGGCTCTACGTCGGCCAAATGGGTTAAGTCCATCGAAGCTAAGCCAAGTCTAATTTTTCTCGAATTGACAACAAACTTTTGTGTTTCTAATTGAAGCTTTTCAGTCACTACCATGAGATGGATGGCTCATTACATTCGATCTCTGTACTCCTGTTCCTAGAATGCCAGTACATCCTCTCTTGTTTGGGTATCCGAAACAACCTCTGCAATCTTGGTATAATTGGAAAATGTCTCGAGAACATTATGAGGAATCCTCTTCACGGCATCGCCATCTTTCCATCTTGATGATTTGCATTTGGGCATTCACTTAAGTTGGCATAATCCTTCGAGAATAGAACACAATTATTCTTACAAACATGGATCATATCATATCCAATTCCAAATGCGAAGGAAATTTTCATTTTATTGTAGGTGTGTGGCATGCGCTCAAGCGCATCACAGGAAAGATTCGCGGAAAGCAGCCAACATCGCATTGAATGATTTGTTGGTCATCCGCTCGGATGTCTTCACGAAGAAGGTGACCATAGCTGAGAATCTTGACATCTTATTTCCTGTTGTGACAACCACGTTGCATTGTTCCAACATGCGGGCCCACCATTTTTCTTTTGCGGTGAAAGTTCACGAAATGCCACGAGCATTTAGTAGCATTATTTCAATGTTGGTCAAACTCATTGGCTCCGCCACCACCACCTCCTCCTCCTCTTCCACGAGCATCGGGCAGATCAAGATGGTGATCTATTGCTTCCACATAGTCAATAACATTGGCGTTCACAGCTTCACCATGATGAACCCACCTATTATATGTGGACGACATCCCATACAAGTGTAGATGATTTTGCACAGTTGATTGGGGTCTTGTAACTAAATTCATACAAATGCTACCCAGGCAGAGCACATCTGATTTTGGACCACCATACTCAGCTTTGGTAAAGTTCATGAAGTTTTCAACCCCTCGACATATGCAGCGGAGAATGAATCGGGCGAAGTTATCAAGTCTGTCCATCTGTTAGACATACAAATTAGTTCTTCTAATAGATATTACAGGAAAAACATATATGCTTTTTATGAAGTCCATAAAAAAATACCAAGGTCGATGTCTAAAGCTATGGCAAGATATTTGGACAAGCAGATCTAAGTAATGAAATATATGTAAAGCTAATTCAGCAAACATATTTGGCTAAATTATTGCGGTTGTTTTAGCGATCAGCGAGGCTGAGCACCACGATCATCGAAGTCCATCTCAGCAACAAAGATCGAGTATAAAGCGGTGTAGACCTATTTCACCTAACAGATTGGCTACTAGACCATGGCAATCTCGTCACAATAAATATATGGCAGGATATTTTAGCAACTAATGCGAGCGTGGCATGCCATCTCAGCTAAGAAGATTGAGTGCGAGCAGGCAAGGAAGCTTCTTATCACGAGCATGTTGGTATAAACTACTTGACCAGCAGTGAGATTAACAGCGTCTATCACCTAACATTTAGCGCTACTCCGACATGCAGGGGCCTTAGTCTAGAATGTGCGTACCATGGGAGAAAGCTGACCGCCGTCCGTCTCCATAAACGTCACCAGGCGGTGGCGGCAGCGGCTGAAGGGCGGCTGTCTATGATAGCATACTTTGGGGCGAGAGGATCACCGTGCATCCCCTCGATGAACAGCGGTGCCGGCGTATCGGCGGCGGGGAGGCGGCTTTGGCGGGCGAATGGTGTGGAGGGCTGGAGGGAGGGTTTGGGGAATATTATTAGCTAGTTGGCCAAAGGGTGGTTGAATTTGGGATTTGGGGAATTTTGGGAGATTTTCGCGCAGTGGCGGGGAGTTTAGCGCATGGTCGGTTTCTCCAAGTGCGATTCCGTGTCGGTGAAAGAGCAAGCGAAGCGCGTTCCGTTTACATGAGCCATGTGCGAGGACTGACCGTGTGTGGGGTGCTGTCACGACCATGACAGGCATCTTTGTGAGTGTACCGCCTTTTTCCTTTTGCCGCCCCCTAAAAAGACTTGGTGCTTCACGCAATCCATGGATACTACTACTAGTAATCCGGTAATCCCGACTAAAACAACGCAGTCGGGTCTTTTCCATGCGATATGCTGGGAGGTTGGCTTAGTTGGTGTTTTAGGGCGAGTAATTCTACACCTCGTAATCGATTCACGTAATTAACGTAATGTGAAATGTGTGAGCAGATTGATTGGAGTTTGGGAGGGAGGGAGGGCCCACCATGAAAATCAGGGGGAGAGAGGCAATTAACATTAACCCTTTCGTGGGTCCCCATAGATGTAGAAAGATGTGAAATCGTGTATGTGTAGTGGGCGTACTATTGGAGTGCTTAAGATAAATTATGTATGTAGAGCCTATGTGTTTATTTACTTAGCATGTTAGGTTTGTCTGGGTCAAACCTTCTAAGTTTATGCACACAAAAACGAATCATCATTCCATATATTTTCATAATCCTACAACATATCTTACTATTATTGTGAAAGTTCATATACACTAGACGAGATTCATGCAAACACGGCAGATTTTCATTACATTTCGAACTTTTATAGGACAGAAAAATAAAAGAAACCCGACCCTAAACCTATTCTACGGCAGCGACCGACGTCCTCCATCTGTGATCTCCATGTGCAGGCGGGGTTCAAGACCCGTGAAGTGAAGGTGCGGTATCCGTGAGAAGAGTAGAACACGGAGACGGACCAACCAGTTGGCACCCATTCCTTCCGCCTCCATGCCCTACTCATCCTCGGAGGAGTCCCGACCTCGGCAGTGCGGTGGGCGTGAGGTCGATGATGATGGGCGTGGATGGTCCATCACTTCTTAATATTTATGGGCCGTGTGTTGGTCGGCTAGAGCTACTTTCACCTCATGGTTGTTTGATTTTGATCTACACGATGATGAGGACTGGCTTCTCCATGGTGATTTCAACTAGATTAGGCGCCGAATAACAATAACAGGCGGGAGGGATGCTAATGACATGCTTCGTTTAATAATTTCATCCACTCTGGCGCTGGTTGAACTGCCTATTAAGGGTAGGCAATTCACATGGAGCAACATGCTGTGATCCTGCTGCTTGAACAAATTATTGGTTCTTTACCTCGACTAACTAGGCGTCGAACTATCCTAACACCCTTTGTGGGGCCCTCCCAAGCGGTTTCGATCATACACCGTGGGTGATCTCGTCGAAACCTTAGTTCCTAAAAGTAAGGTATTTAGGTTTGAAAGCTTCTCGATTTCCCACCGGGTTTCTTTAATCAGCACGGGCCACTTGGGATAAATATTGTTATGCACCTAACTCATGACAATGCTATGCAAGAAGCTAAAAACTTGAGTATGCTCTCAAAAATGGAGCAAGCAGATCTCGTTTAATCATTGCATCGACAATTGATAGGCGCTCTTTGGAACTTCGATAATATTGAGGATAAAAGGCCTCTTCGACACTGAAAAAGAAACTTCAAAGGGATTCTTAAAGAGCATTTGGTCACCCTCCTCGGTTATAAGCAGGAATACTAGAAGAAGAGAGGTACCTTGTTAGCTGCTTCAAATGTGGTGGTGATAATACCAAATTTTTCCACTTTCGCGGCTACTAAGAGATATCGTAAAACTCTATAGCCTCACTCAAACTCCAAGATGGAGCTGTGGTGTCGACCATGCGGGTAAAGCTAAGGAACTCTTTGAAACATGAGGGAGAGATTGGGAAGAAAGGCGTCATATGAAATGAAGTTTGATCTAGCGAGTCATTAAAAAGTGGAAGGTGCGGATGTCTTGACTAAACCATTCACGCATGAGAAGATAGATAGGGTAGTTCAGGGATGCCCTCGGGCGAGCCGAGGGCCTGATGGGTTCAATGGTTGCTTCCTGAAATCATCTGGCATATTTTCAAAGAAGACTTCTACAAGCTTTGTAAAGACTTTTATGATGGAGCTTTAGATCTCGAGCCTCAATTCTGGTTACATCACGCTCATCCCAAAGATCCGAGTCTCCGAAAATGCAAGCGATTACAGGGCCCATCACCTTACTTAGCTGTTGCACGAAGCTTATAACTAAACTGCTTGTTAATCGTTGCAAAAATTGACCTCAAGATCATCCACGAAACTAATGTGGCTTTCTCAAAGGAAGTCGATCCGAGGAATGCTTGGCTTGGCCTTGAGTACATCCACCAATGCCGGGCCTCGGGGAGAGAGTGTTGTACCACGAAGCATGATTTTGCGAAGGTGTTGATACAATTCAGCATGAACCGATGATTGAGATCATCGTCACATGGGTTTTGATAATAAATGGTTTCGATGGATCAAGTGCATCTTTTCCTCGGGGTGTTACGGGGTGCTGCTTAATGGCACCCGGGAAAAATTGGATGATTGTGTGGTGTTTGGCAGGGCCATCCATTATCGCCATTGATTTTCGTCCTTGCGGCAGATCTGTTGCCGTTGGTGATCAATGATGCTAGCGATCGGGGCTAATCCGAGTTGCCTATACCCGCCAAACAATGATTAGCTTGTAATCAATCTGGCAGCGACATGATTGTCGTCTTCCCATATGTCCTTCTTGCGGTAGCGTATGCTGAGGATATTTTGATTCATTCTGCGACATCGGTGGGTCTCAAGATAAATTTTCATATGTCCGCGATGAGGGACATCAATACCATTATTACACCCCACCGCTGCTGCTACATCTTGGACCAATTACTCGAGCTCGCGCGCCAATTTGAATTATCGGTACTTTCGTTTTGGTGCGATTCTAATGTTCATGAGAATATGATGCTGCCTAAATTGGATACATTTGTTTTGCTTACAAATGAAGGGCCTACCATGGACAAGAAAGATGAACCTTGGAGCAAGTTCAAGCATGGAGATGTTGGCATGCGCCAAAGGAACAAACGGAGTTACTGGTGATGATTCGAGGACTTTGAAGCCACCTAATGAGTGCATGAGGCCTTGGACGAAATATACAAGATGCCACTTCATAATATTCGTCCATAGGCTATTCTAGGTGCTTCGCGTCACCTTATTATTGAGCCAGGCCCATGTAATTTCGAAATACTTAAGTATAGGCTGTTTTTAGAGTCCGTATGTGTGGAAACAAGAGTTAGGGTTGATTTGGACCCCTCCACCAAGGGCCACGAAATTCCCCCTCTTCCTCCATATATACAGCCCTTAGGGCCCGTTTAGACCTTGGGTTTTGTTTAGATTAAAAGTTAGCCATAGCTGCAACTTGGCGTGCCGTTTGTGTTCAGCGACCGGACAAAGGCGTCACGGAACCCCACCTTGATCAATAAAGCTTTCATCTTATATTAGCAATATCCAGATTGCAATCTCAGTTTCTTGCTTGTTCTTCGTTTGCTCGCGAGGAAGCAGGCCCTCGTGGTCGGAGTTGATCGTGCTCGGCGTGGTCAATAACCCTCGGAAGTTGGTTTAGCGATTGCTAAAGCGCGTCTCGTCTTGCGTTAAATGAGTCGGATCGTCAAGGTTGAACTCCCCGAAGCGATAGCCACCATCTCATTGAAACAGCCGGACACCTTTGCCTCTATCAAGTGGTATCAGATTTTCAGGTTGCTCGGTGAGATTACGATTTTTAATGGTAGATTAGATCGAGTCTGTTCTTCATACCTAAAGTCCACGAAAAAGCCACAAAAAAACATTAGGGTTAGTTCATCATCTCCGAACCAATCTGAGCCTTTGCATAATCTTTTTAGGGTTTTTGCTTTGTTGAATTTGCGGTTGCATCGTCGTGTCAAGTTCTTTGGTCTTAGAGTCTAGTCTTTTAGAGTTTGAGTTACGGTCATAAGTTGTCACGCCGCGCCGCACCATCATCATCGCCTTGCCATCTACCACCATTGCTTATCCGCCGCGCTCACGAATCCGTATCCATATACCACCACCAATCCGTATCCATATACCACCACAGCTACCATATACCTACACATTTGTCATATACCACCATATATCCACCACCAATCCGAGTTCCTTGCATATTAGGTTTGTTTAGAGATCCATCTAGTTTCCGATTTGTGTTTTCCTTGCGGAGTAGGTTTGGAAACCACCCTCGTTTAGGCCCAAAATTTTCGGCAGCACTTGTCGAAAAATTTTACGGCTATCCTATTTTAGGTGTTTCTAAGCGTATTGAGGCGATCGCCATTATAGAAAAAAATTTTGACCCGTTTCAGTTTTTGGGTCGGGCGAGTCAAAAAAAATTTTTTTAGTGAAAAAAATTCGTGCCCATCTGTCAGTTTGACACTGGAAGAGTTTTGAGACACTACGCCATTATAGTGATTTTAGCAAAAAAAAAAAGCGGCGCAAAAAAAAAGCGCAAAAAAAAGGCGAAAAAAATTTATTCGAGTGTGCTTTTCGTTGTTTCCGTGCGGTAGCGTGATTTTGTTAGTGTTCTAGGCTCGCGTCTCTATACGGTCTAGCCTAGGACCAGCCTGATACCGTCGTTGGCGTTTATTCAACTTTGCATCTGAATTGATTATTGCTGACCCTTTTGCTACCATATTATAAGCCTTCCAGCTCCACATACATCTACATCGTGCGTTTGACTCTCCACAGTAATCGCTCTATCCAAGCTTTGAGAGTTTGACTACATGGGTTGCGATCACCTTTCTTCTTTGAGTAGAAGCTGGTAAGAATTTGAGATTTGCTTGTGGTTGTGGTATCCACCACCACCACCACTTCCTAGTAGTCAGTCGAATCATATTCTTGTGTGTTTCTATTGCTGCTAACCATGGCAGGATCACAAGCCGGAGAGGTATTTGGGAGAACATGACAAACAAGCGCTACATGATAAGTTTCAACAAATGATGAGTGGGCGGTGGACGATGTGCTAAATAGATTTGAAGAGGCCATGGAGAAGATAGATGGCATTGAGAAAGGCGGTCGAAACAAAGCTCGATAACAAGTTTAATGAATTGCTCGTGCGTCTACCACCACCACCACGGCTGCACCTAAGCACCTCTACTACAACAACATGGACTACCTCCACATGTGAAACAGCCCTCCTTGCCAGCTTCCCGTGTCCCTCTTCAGCACGACCAAGCTCTGGTGTGCTTCTTGTGATATACAGTGGCTCCTGCTGCTGCGGTGGGGAGGATGATTATGTAAAGCTACGAGGATGAGGTTGATCAACATCGAACTACGTGCAACCACGAGCACCACAACCACCAGGTCGTCCACATGCAAATAATGGCAATGTTAGGGCTCCCCTTGAGATGCGAGATCATGACCATCTCCCTAAACTGAAATTGAATATTCCACCATTTGAGGGTGAGATATGTTCACGATATATATCTTACTTGGGAGTTAAGCCTGAACAACGATTTACATGTTTACAATATCACGAGGAGGCGTGTTCCTGCTGCTTTGTTTGTGCTTTCACTAGCTTTGCATGTGTTTGGTGGTCTGAACATTGTAGATTATATCATGTTCCAGCTACTTGGGCTGCTTTGAAAACTGCTATCGCGTACTCGTTGGGTTCCACCATATTATCAGCGTGAATTACTTCAAAAATTGCAGCGCTTAAGACAAGGAAAATTCGGTGAAGAATATTATCGAGGAATTACAAACTGGCTTGATTAGATGTGGTATTGTTGAGGAGAATGAAGCTATGCTTGCACGTTTTAGGGTGGATTAAATAGAGATTCAGACCATTCTAGACTACAAGGATTATAATAATATCACTCGATTATTCCATCTTGCTTGTAAAGCTGAGCGTGAAGTGCTTGAGGATCGGCAGGGCCTTGGCGCGGACTAACTTTTACTGCAGTCGACCTTCATCATGGACACCACGTGCATCATCTACTTCCACCGTTCTACTACACGGCACCGTCAATCGTGCCTCCAACAACGTGATACAAGAAAGGCACAGCCACCACTATGCCAGCAGTACACCTCTTTGGGCCTACAGGCTCTTCTTCTTCCATGGCGTCAACAGGGCACACAAGTGATATTATTTGTGCGTCGTTGTAAGGGAAGAGGACATTTTGCGAGAGAATGCACATCTCAGCGTGTGATGATTGCTCTTGAGGATGGTGGGTATGAGTCGCTAGTTGACTATGATGAAGAGACTTTGGCTCTTATTACACATGAAGAACACGGTGGAGATGATTACGATCTGAGGCGCAAATACATGGCTGCTGAAGATCTTGGCAGTATATGAATGTTTAGTTGCTCAGCGTGTTTTGAGTGTGCAGGTTACACAAAGAGCAAAATCAGAGGCATAACTTGTTCCACACAAAGGGAGTTGTGAAGGAAGCGTTCTATTCAGCGTCATCATAGATGGAGGGAGCTGCAACAACTTGGCTAGCATGGATATGGTGGAGAAGCTTTCTCTCACCACAAGACCACATCCACATCCTTACTACATCCAATGGTTCAACAACAGCGGCAAGGTTAAGGTAACACGTCTTGTTAGGTGTGTATTTTAGTATCTCTACATATGCTGATTATGTTGATTGTGATGTGGTACCTATGCAAGCATGTTCCTTATTACTTGGTAGACCATGGCAATTTGATAAAAATTCTGTACACCATGGTAGAAACAATCAGTATACTCTTGTTCACAAGGATAAAAATATTACTTTGCTTCCTATGACTCTGATTCCATTTTGAAAGATGATATTAATAGAGCTAATAAAAGCAAAACAGGAGAGAAAATAAGAGTGAAAATCAGATTGTGGCAAAGAATTTGAGCAACAAATGAAGCCTAATAATAAACCATCTAATGTTGCTTCTGAAATTAAACTCAAAAGTGCATGTTTATTTGCCACCAAATCTGATATTGATGAGCTAGATTCTAGCAAATCTGTTTGCTATACTTTTGTGTGCAAAGAGGCATTATTTTCATTCGGGGCGTGCCTTCCTCTTTGCCCCTCTTTGTCACTAACATTTTGCGAGGAGTTGGCGTCTTTCACAAGGCGTGCCACAGAGATTACCACCTATTGAGAGATTGAGCATCAAATTGACTTAATTCCGGTGCATCACTACTAACCGTGCACCATACCGTACCAATCGGAGGAGAGCGAGAAGGAGATTATCGTCAAATCTGAGGGAGCTGCTCGACAAAGGTTATATCTGTGAATCTCTTAGTCCTTGTGCTGTTCCTATTATACTAGTGCCTAAAAAGGATGGTACGTGGCGTATGTGTGTTGATTGTAGAGCATTAATAATATTACTATTACGTTATCGTCATCCTATTCCTAGGCTAGATTATATGCTTGATGAATTGAGTGGCTCTACAATATTCTCCAAAGTTGATTTCGTAGTGGATACCATCAAATTCGTATGAAATTGGGAGATGAATGG